>OZ012739.1:406502982-407702982 GCA_963859935.3 Lathyrus sativus | reverse complement strand
GTTGATGAAAATTTCAATCCAAAAGCTTTCTTGAGATGGAAGTTATGGATGATCAAAGTTGAGATTTTTAGTTGTGTGAAAATCTAAAACACTTAGAAAATTTTCTATGTTTTTCACCTTAACAAGTGCATGACTTTATGACCACTTTGTGATCAATTCAAGCAACCATTTTTCATGCCCAAGGTATGTAATTAATGATGACATTACATACTTAAATCTTGTGGAAGAATTGGATCAAAATCTCGTGAGAATTGGAAGTTATGAAGTGTCAAAGTTGAGATTTCAAAGTTGTTAAAATTGCCAAAATACCCAGAATTTTTCTAAGTGTCAAACAGCTGAAAGATTCAACTTTGATGGCCAGTTTTCTCCATGATGCACGTTGATTTTCCTCAAATGATCAACATGAAAGTTGTATTATATTATGTGTTCTTTCTATTGATACCAATATCATAAATTTATTTTGCTTGAGCATGAAGTTTCGAAGAGGAGAAGCAGCCATGGTAGAGCTGATTGTTCAAACCACAATTTTTTCTAAGTACAAGGCAGATTTGGTTACACGAATTTGGGGCCACTTTTGGGCACTTTCCAACCAATTTCTCAACATGTGATCAACTGGAAAGTTGTAGTATCACATGAAATATTTAAGTTGGTACCAAATTCTACAGCATTTGATCTTCATTCACCATAGAAAAACTTAATACAATGTGCCAACATGAGTTAATTTTGGGCAATGCATGAATTTATGCTTTAATCATGTTAACTTGTTTGTGAAGGCATTGAACTGATCCAAACCTCAGATGTAGCATGCACAAGCTGATAACAATGAGAGGCAAAGTTAACTTTAGGCTACTAAAGCAAAAAACTACTTTTATACCTTTGTCCAACTTTATGGGTTTCCTCCAAAATCCACAAAACAAAGTCAATGTCCATTGCACCATTTTAGACCAATTGCGTTGTAAATAGAGGCCTTGTTTAGCAGCAAAACACATACAAAAACCTTAAGAAACTCAAAACCACATTAAGCCAAAAATCTCAAACTTCCATAGTTGTCAAAAAACCATATCTTCACATTTCATATATCATTCATTTTCCTTATGATTTTTCCATCCAAGCACACTCCACATACATCATACAAATTTCTGTATGCATTAGAATCAATCAGAAACATCTCAAATGTCATAGCCATAACCTCAATTTTCATCATTGTAAGTGAATTTTGATAGAGAGATTCAGAGGGTTTCCAAACAAGCTAAACACATCAATACAATCCTTGAGGGTCAGTGGAGTTGTAGGGATCATCATATTGTATCTAGAAGTGCTCTAACAAGTATCACAATTTCACTCCATTGAGGTAGATTTTTGTTTTTGGAAATCAATGTGTTGAACCCTAAAATTTGCCCAACATTATTCACTTGGTTTATGTTTCAATATCATTAGCATTTGCATATAGAACCATGTACATAGTCTAATCATCTGCATAGCATAAGCATAGCAAGTCATCCAACAGGGGACCAATCATTATTCTCATATCTAGAGGCCTATCAAGAGGTTATTATCCTGATTCAATCTCATTCAAGTCATCAGAAAGAATTTGAAAGCTGGGAAGTTAATAGATCAAGCAAGTGCATCCATATCCTATCTGAGGGTACCTGGGGATCATCAAGGAAAGTATGAGCTGTGAATTGAAGGCATGGGGAGTATCTAGACATCTTGGAGGATTTAGAAAGTCATTTGGAGAAGGAGACAAGTCATTGGTATGATCACAAGAATTACAGTTGAAGACAGTCAACTAGGGTCTCATCTGGGTCAACTCTAGGTCAATTGACTGATTGAAAGGGATTGAGAGCTATTGGAGAGATGTGGGGTTCATCATTTGACATGAAGAATAAGGATATGATGATATGCTAAGAAGAAATCAAGAGAAATCAAGGAGAAGAGGAGTTTCTAAATTAGGGTTTCTGTGTAAAATCCCCTAGTTTAGGTCAAATTTCCAAGCAAGATAAGTCAAAATTCAAGCTTCAAATGGATCCTTGGTCAACATGAAAATTTTAGAGGAGCTCAAGACCTTTAATTTTAGTGGTGGAAGACATCAAGGAGATTTGTAGAACTCAAGTTATGGTCCTTGCAAGTTACAGGTCATCTGAGGTATCTGAAATTTTGTCTGTTAAAGTGACTTGACTTCTAAGCAAATTTTACCCCTCAAGGAGATTTCAAATGAATTTCTGGTCAACATAAGAATTGTTCCTCATTGTCTTAGCTTTCTATAATGGTATAGTATGCCTTAATATGATTTGTGTAACTTTACTTATGATCTTGGAAAGTAAAGGGTATTTTGGTCATCTGAGGATTACAGGTCATTCTTAGCCTATGCCTAAAACTCATACAAGGGAGCTTCAAATGAAAAACTTCCCAACATCAAAGTTGCTCAAAATGCCATTTTAAGTTTAGAAAAGAAGTCATGAAAGTTTGGAAATGTATGGAATGAGACTTGACCAAAGTTGGTGAAAAATGACCTAAAAAAGGCATATGAGTTGAAAAAGTTGAAATAAAAAATTGGTTTGAGAGATCTACAAATCCAATATGGGTCATCCAATATACCAAATTGATTCTCAACATCATTTTAAATACATTGGTTCAGCCACATTTTTTATTTTAGGCCTAAAAATTGGACTTCCTTTGTAAATTTGTTTCTTGCATCATAAGGCAACATGGTAAAACTTAACACAAGGCAAGGAAAAGCTTGGTTTTTCATACATACACTCCTAATATCTCATGAAAGGAGATTTTAACTCAAGTTTACCCAAGGTGCAAGCATGATATGAGATGATTCAAAATACCATCAAATGATAAGTTCATGAAATTTCCACAAGTTTCTAGATCCCTCTAGGACCAATCTAGAAGCTTCTCATTCTGTTAATCATCATCTATATAAGGAAATGAAGCCATTTGTGCATTGGTTGGTGATTCTTTGAGCTTGCAAAACCTACTTTGATTCCTTCACTCCCATTTGCATTTTCTCTTCAAACTCCATTGAAACTTCATCAATCATCTTAATTTCTGTTATCATCATCATCCACCATCATCATAGAGTAATTGGCAAAGAAAATTGAGAGGAACTCGTGGCTGGTTTGCGTGATCCAAGTTTTCACTCCAACTTGCATGAAGAAGGGGATAAGGTGATTCAAGAAGATTGAGCAACAACCATTGCAAACAGAAGAATCAGCATCCATTGGAGATCAATATTGGAGGTTAACAAGTCTTGAAGTGCACGATTCCACCACTGTTTCATCAACATTGCAAGGTATGCATTTCAATCTATATCTCTTCTTCTAGGTGGTATTAGATGGAATGGTTAGGATATATGTGATAGAGACCATTAGGGGATGATTCATGAGTAGTTTAAGGGTTGTTCTTGAAGGTTGTTTCCATGGCAGTTTCTGGTTAGTGATCAAGAACTCACATGTTAGAGTGCTATGATACTGGAGATTAGGTTTAGGATGATCACCATGAGCAATAGAACGCATTAGTATAGGTTTTATCAAGAATCTTCAGCATACGTATCAGTGAAAATCAGTGGTGCCCTAAACTTATAGCTATCGGGTTTGGCTATTGGAGAAGTTTTAGAAAAATCTAACACCATGGCTGTATAGAGGGTGAGGAGGGGAGTTCTTTTGGTCTTTGGATCGTGTTATTTTATGGAGTGAGTAGGGAGAACGAGGAGGTGGAAATGTCACGCATGAAAGCTGGTTTGGGAGAAAACCCTAGCTGGAGGTTGAAGACAACCTCCCAGCCGTCTGATTGTCCCCAATTGTTGACTCTTTCGTCTAATCACACGGCCAGAATTCAATTCAGAAGCGGAGGGAAATCAAAATGTGAAACGATGCGTTTCACTAAGTGCATCAGCATGGGCTTAAGTTCAGATGACTATCCCCACCCCCTTTTGGATAGGCCCAATGATTTTAGCATGTTTGTACTGCTATTGGCACCGGAAGTTTATTATTTTTCTGGCATTTTTTCCAATTCCTTTCTGAAGCGCGCTGGGCCTTACGCCTTGTTCTATTCACACCCCATCTTCTGGCCCACCTGGATATTATAACTAGAGCGCCACTGCTATTCTCACCTCCTCCTTCTATTTCTTTATATTTCAATTTTTAATTTCTTTTCATTTTCATGCATTTTCAAAAAATCATATCAAATTGAAAATACATTATTTTTTAATGATTCTTTTTGCATTAATTTCTTCAAGATGTCTAGAAAATTTTAAAAAATAAAAATTGCATTTTATTTTTTATTTGATATTTTTCCCATATTTTCCAAATAAATGCCTATTTTAGGTGTTTCATTTCATATATGAATTTGATAATTTTTGTTCTAATAGTTGCTTTAATATTTTTTGTCCATTCTTTTTAGGTTGATTAATAGACATTGTTAGCTTGTACGTACAATTTAGTTCTCATTTTTAGGACTTAATTTTAGGTGTTTAGTTTAGGTGTGAATAACATGAACAAAATTAGGGTTTAAGTGACAACATAGGTGAATAAATTCATTTCCCTTAGGACTTAGAGATTGAAAGTTTGGGGTATGGGGCTATAGGGGCTATGGGTAGTTATTAGATCCCTTAGAAATCACTAGGATTCCCCTACTGCTATTAGTATATGCTGCTATATTTGGTTGATTGGTGTGGTGTGCCCTCTGGGGATTATTGTTTGTCTGTGTGGGTATGGGGATTGTCTGGGGATTGGGAGAGCTGAAGACTTGTGATGATGGAGCCATTGGAGATCCAGGGCTTGAAGACCAATTTCCAGAGTTGATGAGGAGATTCCTGCTAGCAGCTGTTGAGAAGATTAGGGTTTAGGAGCTAGGCAAAGCTCTAGATTAGAAAGCTTGATTCTCAAACATGGAAGGTTTTGACTGCCTCCATTCCTCTCTGTGATACAGAGTCTCTCTAAGACACTCACCCCCTTCCTTTGGAAGGCTTGGTGCCACTGTCTAAGGGATAGAACTCTTGAGAGAAAATGTCTTATGTGTTAGTAGCAGTTGGTTTGCCACCCTTGGTAGTCAACTAATTGCCTAACACCCAATTCACTCTTGTGATTGATCCCTCAGCTTGGAGGTTGGGACTTGAAGAAAAGCCATTGTAGAATGAAGATTGATGACAAAGACCTTGCTTGAAGGCTGTGGAGATGGAGATTGATGCTTGCTGAAGCTTGAAGATAGGTGTTGATGCAGAGCTGCTGTAGCTGTTTATTTTTTTTTTGCTGTATTTCATTTCTGATGTATTGATTGGTTTTCTGGACTGTATTGTTTGCTGTTTACCCTGTTGGGTTGAAAGTGAATGTTGTTCACTTTTGCCTATTGTTTTCTAGGTTCGAGGTTGAGTGGGACTCCCTTGCCTCGCTTGTATTGTTGCATTCATGCATTTTACCGCTTTACTGTATATATCTGATATTGTTTCTGTTTCCGTCTATTCCCTTAGGATCTCTGTTTCTCTCTGCGCAATAGAGGAGCATGATAGACACTAGGTCTTAACCCATGCATGACAACATTAGGTTAATTTGATTCCCTTCGCAACCGTAGGTTAGAGTTCTGTCTCTTCTTTCTCAAACAAACAGAAAACACCATAAAGATTTCAAACACAATAAAAGACACTTCTTCCGTAAAAGAATGTGAACTCATCAAAACGTCAATTTTTGTCCGCTTGGACTGTTAATCAGAAAAACCTTTTTCAGAAGGAATAAAATCAACCAAGACAAGCTTGTGTCGTACGTGGCCCGAACTACGTTTGCTCTGATCTTTCATGCCGTATGAAAGTACGTAGGCATAGGATGCGATATCCTAGCGAGCAACCTTCCCCTCCTTTCCCGTAGGTAGGCGAACTACGTTGACTCTGATTTCTCGTTCCAGACGGGAATACGTAGGCATAAAGTGCGATACTTTGCCGAGTTATTTCATTTTCTTTTAACCCCTTGACCTGTAGAGTAGATAGAATAACAATCCATACCTGAAAACAAGCGTGGATCCCGTCGAGTACGACGGACGTGAGGGGTGCTAATACCTTCCCCTTGCGTAACCGACTCCCGAATCCAGGTTTTGGTTGCGACGACCATACCTTTTCCGTGTTGTGCGAGGTTTACTCTGAGCGTTTCCTTTCCCTCCCGTGGGATAAATAACGCGCGGTGGCGACTCTTCTGTTCAGCCGGCGCCGATTTTCGCAGTAGCGACACAATGTTATGAGTATCATTTTTAATGTTTCTTGATACCATTACACTTACCATGATGTGAGGAGTGAAAACCTAACCTGATTGCCATTAATTTTTGTTCATTATCATTTAATTTTATTTTGAAATTTCTAGGGTTTTCTTGTTTTGTTAGAAATTCATGAGATAGATTCAATATAAATGAAAAATAATATTATATTTGGATTCCTCATGGAATTTTAAGCAAGATGCTATATTCACATGTTTGATTTGGTACAAAATTAATAAAGTTGCATTTTTTTTTAAAAAAATTGAAGTTACGGTAACAGTCTCAACAAAGAAGATGAACTTATGTCTTTCTTTTTATTTTTAAAATTTGTTTTAATGTATTATTTTATGAGTGTAATTCCACATTAGACGTGTCCCATGTGACTTGGTAGTTAAGTGTTTGGTCCTAGTGTCTTATGTGAGAAAGAGGGTGTGGGTTCAATCCCTCCCACCAGCATATTTTCCTTTTTTACTCATTTTCCTTCGTTTCTTCTTTCTTTCTCATTTTCACACTTTTTTTTTTATTATTTTCTTTTTATTTATTTATTTATTCTATTTTTTTTTCTTTTTTTCTTTTTTTTTTCTTTATTTATTTAAAAAAGAATCAAAAACCATTTTATTCATTTTACTTTAAAATGTTATTATTATTTTCTAATTAATCTAAATGTTTATAATTATTATTTATTTTTGTTAAATAAAATCTTTAAAAATGTATTATATGTTTCTATTTAAACCAAAATTGATTTTTTGATTTTTTTTTCATTTTAATATTAAACATGTTTATTTCCTTTCCCATATTAAAAATATTTTATTTTTTACTTTATCACTTAAATTTCATTTTGATCATTTATTAATCATCCACATTTTTAACAAAAAATCATTTCTCAAACCATAATTTTCTCACCAATTTTTTCATCAAGTCATGATTTTCTCACCAATTTTTTCATCAAATCATAATTTTCTCACCAAGTCTTGATTCTCACCAAGTCCTAATTCTCATCAAGTCATAACCATTTCTCAAATCCTCACTCTTCAAACCCTAACTTTATCTCAAATCCTAATAATCAATCTCAAACTCTATTCTTCAAACTTGAACCTTTCCTAAACAAAACTTTGGCCCTTTGTCAAGTGTCTTCTCAACTTTCTTCCTTCATCAAGGTTAACTAAAATACTCTAAAGTACATCAATACTCTTTTGAAATAAATTTGAAAGAAAATGATTGTTTGGAATCTAGTATTCTAGCAAAATCTTGAAAAATTGTTCTTAAGTCTTGCACATTGAGGTATCCAATTATTTTCTTCTTTCATCCTTAAAACACTTAATAAATAATTTGGACCAAGAGGTGTTAGAGTCTAGCACTCTAGCACAACTCTTTAAACCATTGATCACTATCAATGTTCATGGTCTACAAATGATTTTCTCAATCAATCTTGAATAAAAATGGCTGGTAGAGTTTAACACTCTAGCATAACTCTTTGAATAGTTGATTATCATCAAATGTTCATCACTCTTAAAATATATCCAAACCATATTCAAACTCATACTCGAACTATTATTCATCTGATTTCTTTCTTGTAAGGATACGTAGGCACTTGACTACGAAGTCTTGGCGAGCACCCTAACAATAAAATCTTTTTTACGTCATTTCTCTTTAATAATAAATAAATAAAATATTTACCTTCTCTCTTTTTTCCCACTCCATAAGTAGAAGATTAGAAATTAACATAAGCTAACATTCACTCAACCCTAGCTAAGTGGTTCCCGTTGAGTACAACGGACGTGATGGGTGCTAATATCTTCCTTTTGTGTCACCGACTCTCGAACTCAGGTATTGGTTGCGATGACCATATCCTTGTCCTTTATTTTTAGGGGTTTTATTCAATATATTATCTTTCCCTCTATGGGAATAAATTAAGATCGATGGCAACTCTATTAAATCCATCTCGCGGGTGTGCGATTGTGTTTCGCGAGGTTGTTCTTATTTTTTGAGGTACGACAGATGGAGAATTTGCTGGGGACATATCCCTAAGTGAGTCAAGCCTAGTTTAGTTAGGTTTTTGTATGTGTGTTAGTTTTGTTTGTTTATTTCTTCTCTGATTATTGTTTTCTTCATTCTTTATCACATTGGTTATATATATATATATATATATATATATATATATATATATATATATATATATATATATATATATATATATATATATATATATATATATATATATATATATATATATATATATATATATATATATATATATATATATATATATATATATACATCAAGTGTGGGCTATGGGATGTTGATACTATGATTAAAGCTCTACACCCAAGCTTTGAAAAAAGAAGAGAGAAAACATAAGTTTAGATTTGGTAGTTATTAGTGTTAGACTTCAAGGGCTTCTCCTTATTATAACTAGCACGAACGCTCCTCTAGAGTAGACATGTCTGTAGATCTCGTTATAAAACAGATAGCTTATTGCATGACGCTGATTCATGAAGGGTCCATGACTCTAGGTCCCCCTTTTAAAACCAGATTCAACTTTGGTGGTTGAGTAATTTTAGACTCCAGGGACCTCTCCTTGTTTTACCCAACATGAAAACCCCGCTCAAAAGAGACCTTTTTCGTCACTCTTGTCATAAAGCAGCTAGCCTATTGCGTGATGTTGATACGACTAAGGTCCATGAATCTGGGAACCCTATAAAAACTTAGAAATTATCCAGTGAGAGGTTTATGGGTAGAAGACATAGGAATATCCATTAAGAAGCCTACCTAGTAGGGTGTTCTAAATTACTCGTGTTATCCCAGATTCTAACCATACCTACATTGCATTCATACATCCGGCATTGCATGATATTACATATCATTTGCATCCTTTGCATACATCCAGGTTATCCAACAACTCATTTCAGTTGTCTCTATCTTTCAGTCGTCTGTTAATCGTCAAGTTGATTCCTCGTCACCGATATATGATTTGAGCTAACATCAGACGTAGAATGTCAGAACAAGAAGTGCATAATGCAGAAATCAGAATAGAGATTGATAATCTCAAGTCAGGCATGACTAAGCTTACTAAGATGCTTCAAGTCCTGATTGCCATAGGAGAGCCACCTCAAACGATTGTTATCTTATAAGTTTCAGGTGAAATTACTGATCCTCAGCTTGTCCAGATACCACTTTCTACTTGGCTAGAGTTTGGTTTACCCCATAACTACTCTCCACATCTTGCTACTACTGCTATGATTGGTTAAACTGTCGGACCAGTGTTTCAAGCTCCTATTTTCTCTGAACCCAAACCTATAGTTCATACTGCTGCCCAGACTGCCCGTGTTCCCTTTGAAAATCCTCTCTTTAATTACAATGCTGTCAGCGCTTAAGGTGAAGATCATGAGAATTTCATTGAGCCTGAGGTTTTCCGTGAAAATTTTCAGACTATAGACAAGAGACTTAGAGATGTAGATAATAATGATTTCTTTTGTGTTAATGCAGATAACATGTGCCTTGTTTACAACCTTGTCATGCCTGCCAAATTCAAGATTTTTGAATTTGTGAAATACAAAGGTCATTCTTGTCCAAGGGCTCATCTGGTTATGTACTTCAGAAAGATGGTTGTTTATACCAACAACCAGAAATTTCTTATTCATTGCTTTCAAGACAGTCTGAGTGGAATTTCACTCAAGTGGTACATGAACCTTGAACAGAATAGTGTCCAGTGCTTCCAGGATCTCGCTAATGCCTTTATGAAGTAATACAAGTACAATCTTGACATGACTCCCGACCATCGTCAACTTCAGGATATGTTTCAGAATGAGAGAGAATCTTGCAAGGAGTATGCTCAACATTGGAATAAGTAATAATAATAATAATAATAATAATAATAATAATAATAATAATAATAATAATAATAATAATAATAATAATAATAATAATAATAATAATAATAATAATAATAAAATAAGGAAAATGGGATTAGAGAAAAGGAAGTTGTTAGATATGTGAAAGTTTGATGAAAAGAGAAGAGTGAAGGATAGGGCAAGAAAACTGAGCCTATTGTTGAGGAACTTTGCAAGAACTCTAAGGTAAGGGTGGGGTTCTGATTATCTAAAGGTTTGTATAATGATTTATGGGTGGGGATTGATTGCTCTGTTAGAAATTATTCTTCTCATATGCTTTAAATCTTGCAATTGTATAATTCTATTTTGTTGTTATGCTTTGGTTGAAATTGGATGGTGAGGAATTGTATGAGCATGATGTATGTTAGTGTGTTGGGTTAATTTGTGTGGATCATGCAATTGTGTGTTGTTTTAATAAATTAAAAGTGTTAGAATGTTGTTGATGATGTATGTGATTAGGAGTTGAAATCTAGAAGGTGAAAATATGGATTGTGTGAGAGTTGGAGTGTTGGGGTAATTGAAAAAGTGACTTTCGTGTCAAAAAGTAGCAGAAAAGTGATTATGTTACAGGTGTAATCGGTTACTAGCATTGGGGTAACCGGTTACACCATTGAAAAATTTGTTTCTGGGCAAGTTTGTGAGGGTGTAACCGGTTACCTTAATTGTGGTAACTGGTTACACTGAGTGAGAATTGTGGGGTCAGTCGGTAATCCTGAAATCAATTCGAGGCGTTACAAATGGTATTAGAGACATAACTCTCCCAGTACAATATGGTTCAAGGAAAAACCAAGCGAAAGTTAATGGACATGTAACACCTGAGGCCGAAGAGGGTGGAAAGTGGTTACATGTTACACCCAAGGGAGACAGAGTGGTTGTCGATGCACGAGGCATGACAATGAGACACTCCTAGCAGCTTCTAGGGAAAAATCGAATTCACATCGCAATGAGATGGATCCTGAGACTGTGTAGGTATGGGACTGCATGATTGAAGGAAGACTTATAAGAATTAATTAGTACCACCTATACCAACAAGATGCATCTTCTTTTCGGTAACCTGGCCAATAAGAACTCCTTAGTTAAGCGTGAAAAAAGCATCCTGAAAAGACTCATTTTGCTGAAGAGTGAGAAAGTTAAAAGTAAAAAGTGGGAAATGAATGAGGTGGCAAAAGGAGGTAGTTATAATTTTTTTAGCATTGGTGAATTACAAATATGTCCTTGTGCTATTAACTATCTATCTATTAAAATCAACTATCACCAAACTACCTAAATTGTTTTTTTCTTTACATTAATTTACACTATCAAAAGGTTAAAAAAGTAAATGACTAATGTGTCAATTTTTTTCCAATATACTCTACCACAAAGTGACACATGGCTTCATTCCAATCATTCATATTTAAGCTTCAACTTTCTTCATCTTCATTGGAATGAAATCATGTGTCACTTTGTGGTAGAGTATATTACAAAAAAAATTGGCACATTAGTCATTTGTTTTTTTTAACCTTTTTGTAGTGTAAATTAATGTAAACGAAATGATAATTTTGGTAGTTTTGTGGTAGTTGATTTTAATAGATAGATAGTTGATTTTCAAATTTCTTTCTCATTTCTTTTTCTCACACTTTTTCACTTTCATTTTTAATTTTTTAACATTTCATTTTTTTCCTTTTTTATATTTTTCTAAATATCAACTATCTTTCTATTAAAATTAACTATCGGCAAACTACTTAAATTATTTTTTCCTTTACACTAATAAAAAATTAAAAATAAATAAATAACTAATATCTCAATTTTTTTAACTGACACGTGATTTCATTCCAATCATTATAATTATAGGATATGATTATCATATTAAAGAGTTATTAGTGTATAAATGTATACAATATTGACATTTAATTTTGTTTTTGCGACAAATTTAATCAATTATATTTATTTATTATTATTAAAAATATTAATTAATCTATTTTTTAAATTTTAATAAAATCAATAATTTATTTTGTAAAATAACTCAATATTTAGAATCACAACTAACTTTTCATCTCATAGATCATTATCAGAAAAATATTTATTTTATTTTAATTAATAATTGTCTTTATTTGAAGCACAAAATTGTTATTTTCAAATGTTAAAATTTATATTTTTCTCACGGGTCACTATCATCAAAATACTTATTTTATTTTAATTAACAATTGCCTTTATTTAAAACAAAAAAAAAAATTATTTTCAAATATCAAAATTGAGTTTATATTATCATTATTCATTTTATAATTAAATAACTCATTTCAAATTTACATATATATCTAAATAAAATATATATCATATTAAAAAGAAAAGGATATATTACTAGTACAATTATTTAAAAAGAAAATGATATATTAAAAAATTTGGTGGTAGTTTAAAATAAAATAGGAAAAAGAAAATGGATAGTGAAAAAATTAAAATGAAAATGAGAAAGTATGAGAAAAAGAATATGGAAGAAAATTTAAAATTTAAATTAAGAGAAGAAAAGAAAGAGTGAAAAAGTTAAAGTAAAAAGTAAAAAGTGAATGAGGTAAGGAGAGGTAGTTCCAATTTTTTTAGCATTTGTGAATTACAAATATGTCTTTTGTTAAAACAATTATTTAAAAAAAAATGATATATTATAAATTTTGATAGTTGTTTATTTTAATGAATAAAATTAAAAAAAATTGATGGTAGTTTATTTTAACGAAAAAAATAGTTGACTTATTGCTAGGCCTATAAAAAAAACTTTACAGATTTACACGGAAAAAGACATGAAAACTCCCTCCATTTTAAAAATCACTATTTTGATCCTTTTTTAAATTTTGAGTTTGATTTTAGTCCACTCCTCAATTTAATCAAAATTTTATATGAAGCACTTTGGGCCTAACCTTTTTGTCTCATGTCTTTGGTTCATATTTTTAACACACAATTGATTTGTTGTGTTTGTGTAAGATATATAAACACTAACAAAATTTGTAATAAAAACAATGTGGGACTTTGGTAAATTAGTGACTTTGTAAGCTAAATAATGGAAACTATCATTTCCTGCTTCTTTTTTTTTTTTTCTTCAATAATATTGTACAGAATATATCTTCAATATGGAACTAAGTATAAACATTCCTCTGGCAGTTGACCAAAACCTTTAACAAAGCTTTTGCAAATGGGAGTGAGCTAAACAAGTATAAACATTCCTAAATATAAAGGGATGCTGAGATATAGAAGCTCTATTAAATGTTTATTCAATAAAGAGTTGTCATTTAAGAGTTTATGTAAAAACTATATCTACAACGGGAGAGGTAATGAAAGTAAACTCAATAAAAACTACGCAAAATCTATTTCTATAAGTTCTTCCTAAAACAAATTCATATGAAATTGTGAGTGCACTTTTTACAAACTGGATGCAGTTCTATTTCTGTTTCACATTAATGGAACCTGTGTCACTGGTCAAACACTCAAACATAATGGAACAGATAGAAAATTGAGAATTGAGTACATTACTTCATTAACTAGCAATTGATCTGGTATGAATAATGCATATCATAAAGAAAGGACGGGAAAAGAGGAAAAGCAAATGCTAAAAGAATGCCTAATTACTCCTAAGAAAACTTATTCTTTCAATCAAGATGAATTAAACAATAAATATAAAGAATCGATGATATGAAATTTCAATATCAGGAGTGGTTCTAAGAATTTAATATCAAAACCATATCCACATTACAACATGCAAGTATAATTAATTATTTTCTATATCTCAGCATCCCTTTATATTTAGGAATGTTTATACTTGTTTAGCTCGCTCCTATTTGCAAAAGCTTTGTTAAAGTTTTCGGTCAACTGCCAGGAGAATGTTTATACTTGTTCCATATTGTAAGATATATTTTGTACAATATTATTGGAGGAAAAAAGAAATAGGAAGTGATAGTTTCCATATTTATCTTACAAAGTCACCAACCCACCAAAGTCCCATATTGTTTTCATTACAAATGTTGTTAGTGTTTATATATCTTACACAAACACAACAAATCAATTGTGTGTTAAAAATATGGACTAAAGACATGACACAAAAAGGTTAGGTCCAAAATATTTCATATAAAATTTTGATTAATTAATTAATAATAAAAAATTAATAATTTATTTATTTATTAATGAAAATAATATTAATAAATTAATTATCATAATCAATAATTAAAGTCTCAAATTAATTTTAAAATGACTTGCCACGTCATCTTGGATAGCGCCACATCATTTAAAAAATGTCTCAAATTGGAGAGAGGACTAAAATCAAACTCAAACTCAAAACTTAAAAAAAAAAAAAGGACTAAAATGATGGCTTTTAAAATGGAGAGATCAAAACTCAAAAAAATGCAAAATAAGGGGACCATAATTGCAATTAAGCCAAAAATATATACAAAAAAATTTTACAATCAAATATAAAGGAATATACCTTTCACAAAGGAATCTCAGTGATACATAAAAATAAAATATAATTTAATTATAACATTTTGATTTTTGATCAATTTTATCTTTTTATATATTAAATTTTTATCATAGTATTGTTTATTTATTTAATTTTTATTAATAATATATTTTATATCTATATGTATTAGTAAAAAATTTGAACTTTTAAACTTTTAAAATTTTCTAAAATTTGAGTTCCTTTGTTGTAAAGTTTGTTGCTCTTGTATAGAACCGGTTTTATATCTAAAGATGTAAAGAACCATTTTTAAATTTTTAAAGATGTAGGACGTATTTTTAAATTGCTAAAAATGTAGGACGCATTTTTAAAATGGAGCATACATATCCCTTAAAAAAAAGATTTTAAGAGACCGGCATGTCTTTAACTGCTTTAAAAAATGGTTAAGAACAAGATGAGAGCTTATAAATTTTATACTATTCTTATACTGCTAGTATTGTCTAGAATCATCTAAATTTTTAGACAAATTAAATAATCTTTTAGATTTGATCTACAGATCTCCGAGGTAGGTAAGAGGAGTCAATGTAAGTTGTAACATTTGCATGCCATTTATTGAAGACAGACACAGTTGGCCAACTCTAGTAGGCACATCCATTTAAGAGATTTTGTATTGGAAAGAGAGAAATGTATTTACATAAATATTGTTATAAACAACTACTAAAGAAAAAAAAAGTTATTTATTTAATTTAATTGATTTTTATTGAAATCATGATGCGGCGATGATTACGAAGAAAAAAGAAAAAATTATTTTAATTTTTAAAATAATAAAAAAACATAATTGATTGTTTGTAAAATCTATATAAATATTTTCTTAAAAAGAACGATACCGTGAGTTTAGATAATTTTTAACTCAATCAAATATATGATTGTGAATTTTTTTTTTTTAAAAAATTTTAAATACAAAATTATTTATATTTTAAAAAAATTTATCAAAGTAATTTTAGAAGTGATAAACATAAATACGCTAAATAAAATGGTGTATCTCTTTAAAGTTGTTCTCATGCACCATATGGTATGGCTCATCTATCTCTCTCAAACCATTTCATATGGCACATCTCTTTATATTTCATACATATGCGCCATATGAAATGACGCCTCCACTATATATATTTTTTCCATTTTTTGAATCAACTACTTATACGCCATTTGAAAGGGATACTAGTACGTTTTTCCTCTATATATACCACCACCTTGTCTTCGTATTTCTTTACACTAACTTTTCATTTTTTTTCTGCACTACATTATCTTCATATCTCCTTCCATTTTTCAGTTAAAATGGGTTCCTCTTCTTCATCCTCATATATCTATCAGGTTCCATATATCACCAAGAGAAATGTCAATTTAATTTTCTCCCCAGTCAAACCTCCAACGAAGATTCGCTTCTAGAAAACAGTGACGTTAGAACATCTCAAGAGGAGTCTGATCCGCTGGTTAGATGAAGAAATTCCAAAGAGTGATAATTCCATGTGATATTGTTTTATAGTTCGGACACAGTCTTCTTTTGTACGAAAATTGTCTCTCTCTTATAATACTTCTTCTGTTTACATGTACGGATTGTAAAAAAATATATGTCGATGGTTCGTCTGCACCTAAGTTCAGGTTTGTCATGTGTTAAGGTGGACAATAAACATGATTGGCGGGTAATATGTCTTCCTCGTGGTCGGCAATGGAATCGTTTACCATTTCATCAACAATTACCTTAGCTTCTTCTTCTTCTTCGTCTACGACTTCAACTTCAGCTTGTTCGTCGTCAGACTCGCAAAAAACTTGAGAAGGATCAACAACTTGAGATATTTTTTGTTGTAATATAATATAAAGTTCAATATCATTGAAATTAGAATACTCATGACTGAGAAACATATTACGAACATCTTCATCATCTCGAACCTTTAACTAAAAAAAGTTGCATTGATTGTCGGCAAAAACACTGGATTCTGGTAGATGATCTGGCCCACTATACCACACTATAATTTCTTTTTTAATCTCGCCATCAAATGTAAACAATTTGATCTTCTGTTAATTGAAAACCTAGTAACATCGGTATTTCAAAAATTGAAACCGGTTATGGTACAATCAAATATCTCACCATTGAGATGTGTACTGACCATCTATTGTGGTGTTTGAGCCATAACAAATATTTTACTGAACTGGTGTTTGGTAAGAATTGTGGTGCAATATTTCAGTGTACTAATGTATGATAAAATGATAGTGTAATAAAATGTTAGTTTCAAGTGAATTAATAGACGTCTAGTTTCAAGTAACTAAATTTTTAATATATTGTTATCTTGTCTCAATTATTTTTGTGTATTAATCTTATTTTTAAAATAAAATTATTTACTTGTGTTTTTTAACTTTACCGGTATTAGTCTTGTATATCTTCTTACATACAATTGTCTTATCTCATTTATATCTTCTTATCACATTTCATGCATTAGTCTTGTCTTCCTTTATATCTTCTTATCTCCTTCCATGCATTAGTCTTGTCTCCTTTATGACTACCAATATCATATTATTGTCTTCTTATAGCATGCATTACTCTTATCTCCTTTATGATTGACACTATTTCTCTTACTATTTTCTTACTTTATTCTCTTACATATTTTCTTACGTTATTTTTTCTCTTACTATTACTCTTTTCTCACATGCCTACTATAATAGTCTTACAAGATAATGTGTTGCTTTAAATAGATTCACATGCCTACAATAATAGTCTTACATGATAATATGTTGTTTTATCACATGTCTTGCATGCATTACACAAAATGCGGTAAAGACAATAATAGTCTTGCATACAATAATAGTCTCACATGCCTACAATAATGTGGTAAAGACAAGCCTTGTATACATTACACAAAATTGTTTCTTTATCACACTTCTTACAAGTCTTGCATGCCTATCATAGTGTTACAAGACAAGTTTTGCATGCTTTGCAAGCTTCACATGCATTTGTAAGAGATTCCTTACACAAGAATCTTGTAAGATATTCCTTACATCGTGTAAGAGATGCCTTACACAATTGATTTCTCACATAAAAATAGTAGAAGGCGTCATTTCATTTGACTCACCTTATTTTACTTTAACACTCATGCGCCATGTGGTATGGCGTATGAGTTTACTTTTCACAACCAATGCACCATATGGTATGGCGTATGTGTGTATTATCCATGCAAACCCTATAATTCTGAAGTAACACGTGAAGAAAGAATTCCACTATAAATATGGTCTTCACAACTTTGCTCCTCACAACTCTCAACTTCCAGCAACCAAAGTATCAACTTTCATCAAGTAAACATTTCTCCTCACAAGCTACATTCATTCCAAGCCACAAAGATGTCTCTAGTTACTATGGGTGACGAACACAGAGGAACAATTGAGAAAATTGCAGCATTTGTAAGTTTTTTGGTTTATTTGTTTTGTCTCCCCTTACTTAGTTGTTTTGTCTTTATAACTAAGGTTCTTTATATTTTTTATCAGGATGTAACGAGATTTCGTTGTTGTGTACATGACTATATACCGCACGGCCCAATCATAGAATTATACATTGAATCATGCAGTTTCAGTCATTTGATAAACATCACTTCGTACTCAATTGACGCCGAATTTATTCTAGCTTTACTAAAACGATGCAGACCAGAGACCCACACATTTCACCTTCCATTCGGTGAATGCACCGTCACATTGGAAGATGTTTATATGTTGATGGGCTCACGCATCGATGGTAAGGCCGTTAACGGCAAAGTTGGTGTTGATAACCAAGTTTGTGAAGATTTGTTGGGTGCCCTTCTTTGTGTTGAGACAAATCAGCCACAACGTGCGGGTCAACCAAGGGGTCAAGGTATAAATTTAAAATACCTTAGAGAACATTATAAAAGTATCACATTAGACGACGAATCTACCGAGTATGAAAAGATAATTAAAACTCGGTGTTATATTATGATCTTATTTGGACATTTTTTATTTCTAGGAAGTACTGGAAATACTGTAAATATTATGTATTTGTCGTTGTTACACAACATTCATAAAGTATGCACTTATAGTTGGGGTTCAACTATTTTGAATCATCTATATAGTGTCTTGTGTAAAAATGCAATATATATATATATATATATATATATATATATATATATATATATATATATATATATATATATATATATATATATATATATATATATATATATATATATATATATATATATATATATATATATATATATATATATATATATATGTATGTTTTATGGTTGTGCATTTCTACTTCAAGCATGGGGTTGGTCTAGAATGCCAACACTCGCTCTGGTCAACCTGAATCCATACACATTCCCCTACACAAACAAGTAAAGTTTATTTTAAAATATCAAACATGTATACTTTGATAAAACGTTTATTTGTAAATAATTTATTTATCTTACTTTTTTTAGGTGGTCAGTTATAGGAATGACTTACCAACGATGTTCTAGAAACTCAATAACCGTGTATCGCAATCTTTTAGACCACATTAGGTCGAACGATGTAAATTATTCTTACAATACTATTAATTTGGCTATTAAATTAGCACACTGCAATTTTTCTCATTAAGTATTTTGATTATGCAGTTTGTCTAGAGGTCGTATCTAAGTCTCGATCATCAGTCTAATCTCGATGATCTTGCAGCATGGACAGCAAAAACACCAATCATTTGGTTCACTGCAGTGGAGATGCACCAAAGTGATCGAGTGGAATTGCAATTCGGCATGCAACAAGATATTCCAGTCGCTCCGACATGTTTGGGAGACTGACATCAATTAAGAGTGGATGCACAATGGAGTTTAGATGATTTTAGAGACTTTGTTAAAGAGATGTGTCGACATTGGAAGAATCGACGTCACCACATCTTAAACGAGTCTGTCGTGGAAGGGGCTAGACCAAGTCATCAATATATGATTTGGTTTAAGTCGGTTACAATACAACAATTTGTGTTTGAGCCAATATTTATTATAGATTCGCGCCAACGTGTTTCGTCCTCATACACACAACAACAAACACATGCCTAACAACCAACCCCGCACCACACCCAACAACAATATCTACCCACCCAATCAAACTTTCAAACCCGCAACCCATTCATGTCGCCCACCCAATCAAAACAACGAGAGTCTGATCCTTACCGTCAACATCTACACACCGACATTACATCTGCCTATAGCTTCAATGACTCTTTCGACTCCATTTCAGCCCACCATAGCCCCCACAAATGAACACACAATCATCCTACCACCAAAACACCCAACCATTATTTGACTACCTTACCTCACAGCAGTCATTGCATCGTTTCTAAAACGATTCAATGTACCAATTCGGCCAACCATATCGTCTACACCTAACCCAACCATTGCGTCCATACTTCAAAAATATGGATATAAAACTAAAATCCCCCAGCTATTGGAAACAAATGATTGAAAATATATCAAATACGTCGGGACCCTCTCAACAAATACCTGTTCCACAAGCCAGTATGTAAAGATTGTAAACACCTCAACAAAATTGTGATAGATCTCAGAAGCACGCTAATGTATCGAGATGTGGAAGGAAATGACGTTTTGATCGGACCTGTCATTTTTTTTTAATTTCTGATAAACTTTGATGTATTTTAATAATATTTTTAATTATTTCTTATTTGTTTTTTTATTTTTTCTCAATTATTTATCTTATTTTTTTAATAAAAAAATTAATTAAAAGGAGAATTATCATCTCATATGGCACATGCATTTCAAAATTATGACAATGATAAGAATGAAGTGTAGGCACCATTTGATTTGCATACACCTCTCTCTCTCTCTCTCTCTCTCTCTCTCTCTCTCTCTCTCTCTCTCTCTCTCTATATATATATATATATATATATATATATATATATATATATATATATATATATATATATATATATATATATATATATATATATATATATATATATATATATATATATATATATATATATATATATATATATATATATATATATATATATATATATATATATATATATATATATATATATATATATATATATATATATATATATATATATATATATATATATATATATATATATATATATATATATATATATATATATATATATATATATATATATATATATATATATATATAAAAGATCCAAATGTATATGATCTAAATCAAATGGCGGCTAATGCATATGCTCCAAATGCGTCTACTTTCTTCTTACGTAGTAATTAATTTAAAAATTATATTATATTAGGATTTAAATTAAATAAATATGTTATTTAAAAAAAATCTCCGATTGTAGATCTAACAAAAAATCTGGGGTAGTCTGATTTATATTTGATCTCCACGGTTAGTTTATGCATAAACGAAATTAAACAAGCACATAACCATAAACAAAACACTACATACTACAATATTTATACTTATATTTCATAAATAAATTACAGCTACAAATATGAACACCGATAAACATAACAAGTGTCTTCTCTACAAATATGAACAACTATAAATAAATTGTTATTTACCAAACAAATTAAACTTTCAAAAAAAATGCCAAAATGGCAATGTTTGGAAAATGTTCAACATGCGTTCGCCATTTCGTTTGGCGAATTAGGCCAACCAGCAGCATAACTGATTCGCCATTTGGTTTGGCGAAAGGGAGTAATTTGTGGGGTATCGCCCATTGAATTGGCGAATGAGGATTATTTTAGGGTTTCTTCCCTTTTCAATTTCCTTTTAATTATTATATAACATATTTTCGTTTTCATGTCTTAAAAATTAATTGTTTTTTAATTTTAATTATTATTATTATTATTAACCATAAAATATATTAATTTATAATCTAATGAATATTAATATAATTAAAATATATTCGTAAACATAAAGTGATAATAAAATGAAATTATATTAATTTATAATGTAATTAAAAATACACGAACAAAAATATAAATATAATGAAAATTACAAAAAAAAACCTAATGATCGGCTCTATCCAAGTGACCACTGGTGCCACACTGGGGGGGACGCGTGTTGCGATGAGGTCTTCGACGATGTTGTTGTGGTGTGTCAGGATGTTGTGTGTTGAGTTGTGGTGGAGGGTTATGTTGGGACGGCCCCGGCGTATCACCTAGATCTTGCATCATTTGACCCCAATAGCCGGGAGGTCCCATGTCACATGCACTTCCGTAGTCAAGGGCAATGTCCATGTTTTGGTACGATTGTCGGGGAGGGTGGGTGGAGTATGGACGGTATGGTTGTCCGAAAGTGTACATGGAGTTGGGTTGGTCTAGGTGTGTTGGTTGTTGTGGTGTGTGGTAGTTAAATAGTGGGTGGTTGGAGGTGTAGTTGGAGGGGGTAGGGTCGAATGAGTTGTCCGGGATATAGGTGGCAGGGGTAGGATCAAAAGACATATCAGGGTTGTACTGGTGAGTTGTTTGAGACTGAGATTGGATTGGTGGCATGTAAGGTGGTTGTTGTTGATAGGGGGTATATGTTGGCATGGAGTGGGGGTGTCTTCGTATGGTGGTTGTTGTTGATGGTCTTCGTATGGTGGTTGTTGTTGATGGGGGGTGTCTGTTGGTATTTGTGGGTATGATGAAGAACCGCGTTCCCTTGGATCGGACAAATAGGTTGGCTGGGACAGGAAAGGTTGGGTTGTCGTGACAGAACTAAACCAAGTCATATATTGAAGACTTGGCCTAGCCCCGTGCACAATACTGTCGGTTAAGACGTATTGCCTTCTTCTTTTTCAAAGTACACGCAGCTCATTTGCAAACTCCTTCCAATCACCAATCATCCACTGTGCGTCTACCCGTTTTTGATGCCACTTCCCCAAGTCTACGGGAGCATCTGGAATATCTTGATGCATCCCGAATTGGAGTTTGACCCGATCACTTTGGTGCATCTCCACCGTAGTGAACCTAATTATAGGTGTCTTTGCTGTCCACACAGCGGCATCATCGGGGTTGGGCTGGTGGTCGAGACCCTCGTACGACATCCAAACAAACTACAATATAGTAGTAAAATTTAGTTAGACAGGATGTCTGAAGTTTATGCATATACATTAAAGAAAATTAGGGGAAATAGGTTACATCGTTTGGCCCAAGGTGGTCGATTAGGTTGCGGTATTGAATTATAGAGTGCCTTGGACATTTCTCATAATTCATCCCGGGTACAGACCACCTAAAAAAATAAACACAAGTTATAAATTATTAACTGAAATAGAATACGTAGATGGCAAATAATGTTGAAAAGATACTTACTTTTTTGCGTAGGGGAACGTAAAAGAATTTCTGTTTATTGGAGCAAGCAGTGGCATCCTCGACCAACCCCAAGCTTGCAAAAGATAGGCACAACCATAAAAAGTACAAGAATTTTTTTTGGACGTCTTACAAAGTGCGCTATATAGATGGGCGAGGACTGCTGATCCCCAGCTATATTCACACACTTTGTTGATATTACACAATAATGGTAAATACATGGTATGAATTGTATTTCCAGTGCCGTCTGGAAATAAAAAGTGGCCAAATAAAATCATAATATAGCACCGAGTTTTTTGTATTTTCTCATACTCGGTGCTCTCATCCGTTAAAACAATACCGTTGTATTGTTCTCTCAGGTATTTCAAGTTAATACCCTGACCCCTCGGGCGGCCCTTGCTTCCTGCCTGAGGTCCGTCCTCACAAAGAGGGGCGCCCAATAAATCTTCACAAAGTTGGTCAGGGACACCAACTTTGCCGTTGACGGCCTTACCATCAATGTGTAGGCCGAGCAACATATAAACATCCTGGAGAGTCACCGTACACTCACCACAAGGAAGGTGAAATGTATGTGTCTCCGGTCTCCAGCGTTCTAACAACGCTAGAATAAATTTTGTGTCAAGGGAATAAGATTTGATTTCGATCACACGCCCAAACCCACAATGTATAAGATAGTTTGTAATGAGGGGGTCGTGTGGTATGTAGTCATGCACACGGCACCGAAACCTTGATACATCCTGCAAAATAATGAAGTAAAATTACTATAGTGTTTTAGACAAAAGTACTATAGTTTTTTTTTGAACAAAATGGTAAGACATTGACATGAACTAAAGGACTTACAAACTCGGCGATGTTTTCAGCCGTCCCTCTATGAGAATCACCCATGGTTAGTACAGACATTGTCGAGGGTTGGGAGTTTGAAAGTTTAAGAGTTTCAGACTTTGGGAGGTTGCGAGTTTGAGAGTAGGAGAGTAAGAGAGTAGGAGACTTTAAGTGTGAGTAGAATTTGATGGGTACATACCCCATATTTATATTCCAAGGGTGGATATGTTTTAAGTGCATGCTTGAAACTTGTGATGAGATATGTGTTGTGTGAGTGCATGCTGAGCACTTGGCGTGACAAATGTGTTGTGTGGGTGCATGCTGACCACTTGGCGTGACATATGTGTTGTGTGGGTGCATGCTGACCACTTGGCGTGACAAATGTGTTGTGTGGGTGCATGCTGACCACTTGGCATGACAAATGTGTTGTGTGGGTGCATGATGACCACTTGGCATTTATTGCAATGCAGTGTCCAGTCTAATCTGTGAAAGCAGATGCTCGTAGGCCTGCATGGTCAATGTAGGGATGCAGTTCACATGTGAAAAAAGGAGATTCCTTCAGTGTAGCGTCTAATCATACAGTGGTTCATTCATTGCATAGTGTGATTATTTATTCAGCATTTTGTATAATATTTTTATTCATCGTAATGTGATTTATTTCATCAGTGTAGTATTATTTATTTCATCATACTATTTTATTTCATCATACTATTTTCCATATTATACTTCAGTGTAGTATTATTTATGTCATCATACTATTTTCCATAGTATACTTTATTCATATTATGGAGCATGCGTGTTAAATGAACATCACATGTAAATGCAGAACTTTGCATTGTCACTTCATATCAAGTCTGTGGTTCACGTTATTGATTATGGAGCATGCGCCATAAATGTAAGGCAGGCAGAGATTCCTGACTTGCACATCACATGTAAATGCAGAACTTTGCAGTGTCAATTCATATCAACTCAGTGGTTCACGTTATTGATTAAGGAGCATGCGTGGTAAATGAAAGGCAGAACTTTATTGATACATGCAAAAACACTAAGCTCATTTTATAAAGCCTTTATCAAACACACTCAAAGACTCAAACATTCAGAAGCACTAAGGTCATTATATAAAGCCTTTATCAAACACCCTCAAAGACTCAAACACACTAAAACACTAAAACACTCAAACACTAAAACGTTGTTACACCCCGTTATTCAGACACCATAATTTCCACAATGTCTCAAACACCACAACACATGATTGCCGCTCATATGAATGGTGAAGCTTTCGAATGTGAGGATTCGGGATACACTTTCAGAAACACGGAGGTTACAAGATTTTTAATTGACAGAAGGTCTAATTTTTTACACCTGAAGTCAAGAATCGAAAAAAAACTGCAGTGCGGTCCAGTTGGACAAATAGTATACAAAAACCCAGTATTCTTTGGCGGACTTGATTCGTGCAAATTTTTTCCTTTAAAGGTGCGAGATGATGAAGACGTGCGTAACATGTTCCGCACTCACGAGTATTCAGGGTTCTCAGAAATCATGGTATACGTTACGTTACAACAGCAACAACTGTCTCAGCAACTGGATTCATCACAAGTTTTTTGTGATTCTGAAGATGAACACCCCGAAGTCAATGTCGTGGACGAAGAAGAAGAAGCAACTGAGGTCATTGTTGACGAGATGGTGAACAATCCTGAGGTTGAAGTTCAACCTGAGCATGTCTATTGTCCACCAAATCACATGACTGACATAAATTAAACAAACATAACAACAAATTAAAAAGATACACCAAAACACCGGAACAGAGCGTCTACGATATCACGACCATCAACTTTATCTCCTTTGGTGTCAACATCATCACAAGGACGCCGACATCATTTTCCACTTTTCTCCATTCACGAGTAACTCCGTTTCTATCGGTCTTCTCCACCAACCTCTCAATTTTCCTAATCTTTTCTCCTGGAGCAATATCCCCTTCTAGCCAGCGGTTCAGTTCCCTGTGCAAGTGTTCCAACGTCTGCGTATTCCACAGGAGCACCTTCATCGGAGGCTTTGTTGCTGAAAACACCACAAGGGTATTTCTTTTCATTATATCAAACGTTGGAAAAGGTTCCTCCGATGCTGATGACGAAGAAGAAGAACGTTGATTCAGAAATGCAGACATTATGGACTACGCTCAACTCAAACCGCACTACCGCTTTAGTCTTTTAGGAAATAATGTTGTGAAAAAAACATGTGTTTGAGCTCGTATTTATAGCCAAAAAAAATTATAATTAAAAAACAATAAGTTAGTGCGCAAATACATCACAACAAGTAAAAATAAAATGCAAAAAAAAGTAAAAACATATTATACAAAAGGATTGATCCTCCTCAGGCTACCAAGGTGAAATGTGCATTTGATGACAAAGTGATTACCACTGGGGTGGCTATACATCCATTGATGAATGTCACCCCAAAAATATATAAGGAAAGTTTAAAACCCTAGCTGGGCGATTTAGCAAGCAACCTAATTTACTTTAAATTTATAATTTCATAAAATAATTTAAACTTTTATACTTAATTTTTTTAATATTATAGATGACATTAAAATTTATATTATAAATTAATATTAATATTAATTATATAAATATTAATTAGATTATAAATTTATATATTTTATAGTTAATAATAATAATAATTAAAATCAAAAAAGCATGAAAACGAAAACCCAGTATAACCAATTCGCCAATTGGTGTGGCGAATGGCCACAAAATATCAATGTCGCCAATTGGTTTGGCGAATGCCTTCAAGCCCATTTGGCCTAATTCGCCATTTGCTTTGACGAACGCATGTTGGTCCATTTACAAACATTGTCATTTTGATATTTATTTTGAAAGTATAATTTGTTTGGTAAATAACAATTATAACATTGCTATTTTAAAAAAAAATTCTCCAAATGCGTCTACTTTCTTCTTACGTAGTAATTAATTTAAAAATTATATTATATTAGGGTTTAAATTAAATAAATATGTTATTTAAAAAAAATCTCCGATTGTAGATCTAACAAAAAATCTGGGGTAGTCTGATTTATATTTGATCTCCACGGTTAGTTTATGCATAAACGAAATTAAAAACCACATAACTATAAACAAAACACTACATACTACAATATTTATACTTATATTTCATAAATAAATTACAGCTACAAATATGAACACCGATAAACATAACAAGTGTCTTCTCTTCTCCTGGCTAAGCAAGAAAAAAACTAGCTGTTATCCAAGGTAACAAGAGATTTTACAATAATATACTTAAGGTAGTAGCACTGCAATTGTCAAAAATTCCATTGCAGTAACGACTCTTCTAAGAAACTAAAATCTAGTTACATGCATGACATGAGAATTTTCACTAGAAAATAAAAAAATTACATATAAGGACACTGAACTTCACAGAGAATCCCAATCAATCTCATAAGAAGGGTACTTCAGCAAATTAAAATTTTCCGAATCACCTTCCCACCGTGGTTCACCAACATCACCAAAAGTAAGATCCGAAAGTGGCGAAGAACCTTCGGAGCCTTCACTCTCGGTCATCACCGGAGAAATCGAAGCTTCAACCTTACAACACGCTTCTGAACCTGAACCAGAATCAGAACCCTTCTTCAAATCATCAACAACAGACTTCTCCACCGTCTCCGGCGAAGGTACCACCTTGGATGCAGCCTTGGACCGAGCCGCTGGTGTCTTCTTAGGCTTCTCTGACTTCCCCTGTTTCTGCATCTCAGCTAAACCTTCACAAATAGCTTGAAGTTTAGCGTCAACAGAAGAAGGAAGAGGCTTATACTCACCAAACTCACCAACACCAATACATGAACCTTGGTGTTTGAGATTCGGAAAATTAAGCCTAGCAAAGTCACCACGAAGCTTATAAGCAGCTTTGTCATAAGCCAAAGCAGCTTCTTCCGCTGTATCAAAGGTACCAAGCCAAAGCCTGGTACGATTCTTAGGGAGTCTGATCTCAGCAACCCATTTTCCCCAGTGCCTTTGCCTCACCCCTCTATATAGCTTCGTGGGCTTTGTAGGAGTATTACCCACGTGCTTCATAGGGATTGGCTTTGGACTGAGGAAGCTAAGAGTGTTACTTAGATTCTTTTGTTGTTGATGTTGTTGCAAGGTAAAGTTTTGGTGTTGGATCTGTGCTTGGATCTGGTTGATTTGAGATGGGGTCAAATGGTTAAGTCCAAGAAGAGAAGAAGATGGTTGTTGAACAAAGCCTATGAAGTTCTGGCTATTCGATAACCCGTTTGTAAATCCATGGGTCATCGATGTTGTACAACCATCATTGTAGAAAGAAGGGAAAGAAGAGAAAGAAGGTTCAGAGAGAGAATAAGAAGAAGAAGAAGAAGAAGGTGATGGTGTTGAATTCGGGGAAGGACTTTTGATAAAAGGTTCAAGAACTTCCATTAATTCACCTCTGAACAGATCTGAGTATTGATCTAAGTGAAGTTGTGTGTTATTGTATAAATCCATCATAGCTGCCATATTTCCTGCGAAAATTTATACCCGAAAAATCTTTCTAAAATTGAAGATCAGGTTAATTAAAGAAAAAAAATTAACAAGGGATAAAGAAGGGATTTTAAATAGACAATCCTTTCAAACCTTGAAATAAGAAAAAACAAAAGAGCCTTAAAGGGATCAAAAACAACCCTCTTGAGGCTAATTTCAAAAGAAAATTTACAAGTAAAATAAAAGCTGGATCTCGATTCTGAAAACACCTGGCTTTCGAAAAATTCTTCTAAGTTTGTTACTTTTTGATTGATTAAAAGACAAACCCAAAAATCATAAATTGAAAGACAGATAATTAACAGAAAGGGATTCACAGAAACGGGATATTACAGAAGGGGAATAACAAAAAAGATTAGAGAAAATCAAAATCAAAATCAAGCACACAACACAAATCTAAAAGCTCTTGAAAGTATGAGATTTCCTTTTGTTTTGTTTACCTCTCGCCACTCTGATTTTGTCTGCAAGACTCTCACTCCATTATATAGCAACCTTTGTTTCAACTATTATCAATTGATTGAGGTAATAGCCAATTACATAACGACGCGTGTCCTTTGGGGTTTTTTACTCGACACGTGTCGGTTTCAGTATTTACAGGTGTCGGTGAGATTAGTGCGGTTGTTTTCTCTAATTTTGTCGTTAATCATGTTGACATTATTTGTACGCGTTTATTCCAATAGTATTTTTTTTTTAATTTTGAATTTGTTTACAAAATCATGATGCGCAATGTGCACCTTTCTTTTTCTACTTTATATATCGCGTCCATTGTACGCATCTATGATTCAAATTTAAGTGGCTTAGAAGTTTCAACTTGTAGATAATAAATTATTATGAAATGAAAGTCTACATCAGTTGAACTAACAAGCAACAAATAATTCAGTTTTTTAAAAAAAGTGAGAATTGAAATTAGAAATCGTGAATGGAAAGATAATGTAAATTTATGAGGAGGACGTAAGTGTCCCGAATGAGAAGCGGGCAGCCGTTTTATCTTTTGTTTGTGGCTCAAAGAGTTAGTGACACTCTTTAATCAAAGTCTTTGTTTATTTATTTTTTTATTTTATATTCAACTCAACTCGAGCACTATAGTTTTGATTTGAGTTTTTAAATTCAAATAGGCTGGATTGATGCAAAAGAAATAATTAAACTAGACTGGGAAAATTCTCTCTTGTAATTGTAATAATTAGTTAATATCGATAAGTCATTCAATAACTAATGTATTAATTAGTTTATAGACTAAATATATTAATTATTTAATAAATTTAAAAAGTGATTTGTCTCTCATAAAAAACAGAAGTAGTAATTAAAAATTATTAGGTCATAAGAATATATAAAGTGGCAAAACATATTGATCAGAAGGACATCCTTGTTTTGATGTGGTACGAGTCAAGTTTTATCTTTTACTATTTACTTTTTTCAATTCTAATTATAAGTCACTGAAAAAAATTGTTTTAAATTATAAATCATCTTACATTTATAATGAAATATTGATAACATTTTTTTAATATATCATCGATTATTTATTATTATTTATTTTTTTAATTTTTTTAATTTTTCTATTTTATATAATTATGAGGAGTATTACTGTAAAATTATATATAATTTATCATTTTTATAAAATAATAATTAAATTTTTTAATTAGTGTGAAATGCCAAAAACATCTTATAATTTAGGATGGAGGAGTAATATTTTTATCTCCTTTGCTTTATTTTATTTTTTTGTAAATTTTTGTAAACACGAACATTTATATAATTTTAATATATGTATATGTTTTTAATTTTATTTTTAAATAGTTCAGAGTCTTTGGATTCGTTCCGCCCGCGGCTTGCACTTTAGTGTGAAATGGAATAAAATTTTAGCCTTAAACTCTCAATTATGTCTATTTCATTCCTTTTCTTTTTGGAGCTTAAATCCACGGGTTTGCCAACCTAATATCATGAAAGTAGTTTATGAGTGGTATTCTCGAAAAATAATTTATCAATTTAATTTTCTAGATCATCATTATATCTTTAATTTAGAATATAAATTAATTGAAAAACTATCTATTGTTTAAAAAAATAGATTTATATAATTTAGAAATTAAATTAAAATGAATAAAAATTTAAAATTAAATTGATAATAATTTAATATAAATGAACAAAGAATCTAAAGAAGAAATAAAAAAACAAATTATTGCCATGTGGTCCAAGAGAATCAGCATTACTTATTCTACATACCATTTCCAAGTAATTTATCTTCCCAGCAGCACAATACCACATGATACTATCGAATATCAATACTTAGAAGAAAAAAAAACTCATGTATTGTACTTTAGAAGTTGTTTTGAGTAAAACAAAATATTAATACATAAGGCATTAAAGTAGAGAAATTGGTTGATCTAAAGTCTAAGAAAATAAAATTATTGTAAAGGTATGATGTCATGATTACTAAAAAGGAGAAACAAAAATCTTGTTTATCAAAGTATTGATCGGAAGAGATTAAACTATAACAACTATTTTTGGTATCATTTTTGAAGGGCAATTCAGTATTTAATAATGTTGGTTACGTGGCATATTTGTTTGTGTATATATACTAGTGTATTTGTCAATAGTCGTACACACACACTGAGCAACAAGTAGTGCGTATAATCAGTGTACTGGAGTAACCATTTTGTAAACGTTTTGTAAGAGTAGTTGAAGTTTGTTATTCTTTTCTCTTACTTCTTCCATCTTCATTTTCTTCACCTTGTGCACTAATGATCAGTGCATATTTATGCACATTATTGGTATCTAGAGTTTCGGTTCAGATCCACAAGAAAACACGAGTGAACGGTGAGGTGTTGTGTAATTGATTTTGTTTCTTGAATTCGTGTTGAATTTTTTATAGGAATCGTAACAGAATCACATTTCTTGATTATGCGGGATTGGAAAACACTAATGTTTGGTGAGATCTGACTGATTGTACAAGGTTGATGATGAACAAAAACGGTAATCTGAGTACCAAGATTCCAGTGTTTGATGGCAAGAACTAGAATCGATGGATGATTTGGATGCGTGTGTTATTTGGCACTCAAGATGTTCTTGATCTTGTCAACGACGCTTACGCTCCAATTGCGGAAAATGCAACAGAAGCACAAAGAAACATGCAAAGAGAAACGAGGAAGAATGATCAGAAGGTGTTGTTCTACATCCTCAGTTTGATTACATTATAGTAGCAATTGAACATTCTAAGAATATTAGCACCATGAGAATTGAAGAGTTGTAAAACATTCTAGAGTCACAAGAAATGTGTCTGACTGAGAAACTCTAAAATGGAGGTAAAGTAGCAAGCTCTGAAAGCAGCTTATGGTAAGAAATATCAGAAGCGGTCTTGGTCAAAAGCCCGAAAGAAATATGATGGTGTTCAGAAGTCAGAGACCTCAACTTCTAGAAGGCAGAAGAGTGCTCAAAAGGGGAAGGTGAAGTATGACAAGAAGAAGTTTTAGTGCTACTGTTGTAAGAAGTTTGGCCACTTCGTTGTTGATTGTTGGTTAAACAAGGAAAGAAAGTCATAAGAAGCAAATATAGCCATAAGAGATTTTGGTGATGAATATGTGCTATTGGTTTTGCATACTTGGAGGGCATAAACACTTTGTGTCATTTGTGGATGAGTTCACAAGGATGACGTGGGTATCCCTTATAAAGTTCAAACACAAAGGGTTTGCTGATGTCGACTAAGTGAGTCTATCAGATTAACTGCAGGTGCACAGTTGTATTGTGTAGTTTTAAAAGATATCGTACCCACATAGGTCAATTATCAAATATATCGCTATCTATTGTTGCTATGTAAATTTAAGGCTACTGAGGTTTTAATTAGGGGGAAACTAAAACTATAATCAAAATTAAAATAAAGTCTAGAAAATATATAGAAAGGAGAGACCATAATGTGGATCCCAACGCACCTTAGTGACTCAATAATTCATTAGCGTATGTTAAGTGTTAAATTATTTCTCCAAACAAAATATTAGTTTAAAAACTTTTATCTCACATTGTTGTGTTGTTGACTCTAGTTATACTCCTATACCATAAATGTTTTGTTGTCGCTCACCCATTTGAATCAAGAAATACTTTTTGAAAACTGATAAGTCCTAATTAATCCTAAAGCGTTGTCGTTGTGTTTAAGATCAATGTCTGATCTTTACTATCCAATTTGAACCTCAAATTGTCGTACTATTGACTTAAAACCTTAATGTTTTCACTATCGTGCAAAACCTTTTTAAAACTTAAATTAAAAATCAAATCCAGAAAACAATTTATAGAAAATTACGCCAAATCATTACCGAGTCCCGGCGTAACGATGGTCCTCACAAACCGGACTCAAAGGGATTTAGCCGAACATGGTTTTAGACATAAACAAATAATACATGATTATTGAAATTAAAAGCAACATGGAAATTGAATTAAAATGCAACAAATAGAAATAAAAATCAATAATATAAAGAACCTAAAAAATTGGAATTAATGCGGAAATAACTTCAAGTACAATGAACTAAACGGAAAATAACTTCAAATATCGGCACGATTAATTTCATCCAACCTTAGAATAAAAATCCTAAAAACTATGGTGCGATAGTCCCTCAATGTGAGAGCTCTATCACTTTGAAATGTAATATCTGCTTAAAACTAAGAATGAAACTTGTGCATACAAACTTGGATGGGAAAATCCTATGAAAATTGTCAATATATAGTGAGATGTTACTGGAAAATGTCCTTAGGTCGTGTGGAATTCGTGGAGAAGAAGTAGAGAAGTCGGTGAAAACTCAGCCAAGTTGGTTTCCTGAATTTTCTACATTACGCGTCCATTGTGAACGCCATGGCCTTAAATTGTGGAATACGTGTCTGTGAGGTGCATGGTGGACGCCGTACACCAGAAAATGATGTTTTTTGCACTTTTTCTTCATTTCTTGATCTTTTTCTCGGTTTCTTGCATAGATGTTTCCCTTTGACAAATACATGAAACAATTAAACAATACCAACATAATACAACAACAGCATATAAAAATGACACTAAATTGTATATGAGTCGAGTCGAAATATACTATGTATTTTCACGTTATCAAACTCCCCAACACTTAAATTGTTGTTTATCCTTAAGCAATCAACCAACACGGTAAAAAGAATTAAGCACGATTCAAAACAAAGGCACAACAAGACTCTTAATCATATGTGGCTGCTAGGCTAGTATTCAATCAATAGGTACTAAATATCAATACCAAGGATACCGTAATGATCCAATTCTGCATTTCACGGTCAAAAACTCCATTCTTATGCAAACCAATCTAAATCATGTTATTATAACTCAACCTAGATCTCTTGTTCTTTTTCACCCTATTTCATTCAAGCACAATCACATTAAGCCTGTTATATGTATGCATTCATGGTAAGTAAGCTTGTTAGCAACTATGATCTCATTGTTATTTTATTTTTTTCTGTTTTCTTAGCAAATTGGCTTAAGCGTCCACAGATGAAAGAGTTTGCACCATTGGGGTAAGTGATCGGGTGAGGGTCACCTAACATAGAAGAAACATATCTTTTCATTCATTTTTCTCTTAATTTTTTTTGTTTTAAGCCTGAGATCATACACTTATTTGCATCGGCTTCTTACTTAGTGTGTGCTTAGGATGATGTTGACTATTATTATAAACTACTTAGGAGTTACTTTAAAAACTAAACTTAAGGTTTTGGCACAATGGGTACTCAAATTGGTTTTTCATATTTAGGAGGTTTGAGGTGTCGAGACAGTATCAATTTTATTGAAACTTTCCCAAGTCTCTCTAACATAGCCTAAAGTGTGACAACCTATATACTTTCAGAGTGTCGTGTGATGAATCAAAACGAAATTGTTTGTTGGGGGTCCAATTTTAGGGAAATTCAATAATCAACAGAAAACCATGCATAAAGACTCGACTAAACACTGAAAACAGATAAAATTCTAAAAACATGAAATAAGCTAGAAAACAATAAATCTACCTAGAAATCAATAAAAGTAATGCGATAAAGTGGACCTCTTAGGTTTCTATATTATTGAAATGTCTTTGAGGATGAAATTTATGATTTGAAGAACAAGAGCATGGATTTTATCCCCTACTCTATAGGAGTGTGTGACTCGGCATATAATGAAGAGACCGTTCAACCCTGTTCTGAGGAAAATGGACAGATGGACAAGGTCAAATGTCAAGGACATTCTTCCTGACATCTTCAAGACTCTGTTTCTTAAGGATAAGTTGGACCTGGTGTAAAGGTAGACCTTTTTAGTGTCATGAACGTGAAGGGTTCTATCATCTTGTTAGAGCATATTTCTCTATCTATCTCAAAAAGTAACTTAAAGAGCTTGTTGGTTCATATATGATAAGTGAAGTGATCTTGAAGGTGAATCAATCTATTTGGACGGTGACTTATAATTTAAACTCCTATTTTGAAATATTAACTCTGATGGTTCTGGTTGCATGTGGGTAGTTCAGAATTTTGTTCCTGATGTGTTGGAGGTGTGCTTCAAGTTGGGTTGATGACTCAAAGTATTAAAGGGATAGGGTGCTCAAGACTATATCAAGAAAGTTAGATCTCAAGGATAGAGGAATTTGTCTCTATCAAGAGGCAAGCTAAGTTAATGATGCCTTCGTCATGTCTCGACATCGTGTTAAACATCAAAATATTCATGCTAGAGGCAAGAACTTTTTATGGAGATCTATATCTCCTATGATTAAGCTGTTCTTATCAGGCGCCTTTGGTTCAACTTGAAGGGTTGTCTCAAAGGATCAACTCAACCTATAGCTAACTAAGCAGTGGTTAGAACACTATGAGCCTGCAAATTGCCTTATCTTGCATACCTTTTTGGAGTTGCAACAGAGCAAGATAAGTTTTTTGGCTGTGGGTGTTCTAGACTTGTGACTGAATAAAGGAGGTTCTGGTGGACTCTGAGTATCTCTCCATCTGTGGCCCTTTATATGATGGTGCCTAAAGTAAACTTAAAAGGATTTGAGAACTGGACTTTCCAATCCTGATGTTGTCTGTCTTAATCAAGGTCCTATTGAAGGGGAAAATGATTGGTCACTAATGAGTTGAGTCCCAAGCCATTTGGTTTTATGTGTACCCCAAGAAACTACATGCTCCTGCTTAATGGCCAAGGAAGTTGAAGTAGAGATGTCACCAAATGATGTATCATCAGACTTCTGCAAGTGCTATAGACCTTCTTCTCATAGTTCTTATGAGGCCAGTGCAAGGTAGAGTCTTAGTGGATGGAGGAGCAAACTGAAGTGGAAGAGTATGATATTTGTGATATGCTTAGTCAACACCCTGGTAATGAGGTGAGCTCTGATATTTCTCATTAGAGGGAACATCTTCTTGTTTGCATAAGGTTTTATGCTGGTACTATGTTGTTAGACAGGTTATCTTGACATCGTGCTTGTGTAGAAGCTTTTTTGGTTTTTGTTTTGTTTGAGAATTTATTTCACTTTGTGAAGGTTTTCATGAGTGTCCCTAATCTGCCTTTTCAGTGTATTTCCTTATCGTTGTGTTTAATTGCTGGTTTTCAAGTAGCACATGCAAGTGGTTATGCCTGGGCTGCTATGATATTAACAGAACCTATGAATGTGTCCAGAACCAAAGTTATTGGTTCAAGGGTCTGATGTCCACACAAATGTTGGAACATCAGCACAACAAATTAACTCTCTAAAAAATGAAGTAGATTACTTGGGAGCTAAACATGTGAAGGTTGTTGTCACCAACAGTTTCATAAATGAAATATCGAATTCTGGTGTTTTATAGAGTATAGTTAGTTTCCAAGTCTGGTGGTGACTGTGATATTAACAGTGCTAAAATGCAGGATCTGTTGTGTAGTGTAGGATGACATTCTGGATGTTATGGAGAACCATGGTTTCTCTAGGATTTCTATTGTGTTGTTATGTTGTGTAGCATGGAAATGATCTTTGCATGTGATCTTTGTGGTGTTTGGATGTCATGCTCTGACATCATTCTAGATGTTGGTACTTAAGAGGAAATGTACTTGTGCAGATGTGGTTTGTGTGCTTAATGTCAATCCAGATATGCATGACATCTTGCCTTCCTAAAGTGTTTTGAAGAACTCTAGTTTCTCTTATATGTATTTGGGGGTTATCCTTCTTCTGCCATGCATGTGCATCTAATATATGAACTAGGACAGCTCATGTTTGCATGGGTATGTCCTTGAGAACAATGATGCTTGTAGTCTAGGAGAAGTTATTTTTCTCTGCAGAAGGTTGTGGTCTTCAGGGGAGTTGTGTACCTGTCTGATATGTTTTCCAACTGTAAAGTTGCAGTTTGTACAAAGCTTACATGTTCTCATGTAGCTAGTGTTGCTCTGGTAGATCTGTGATATTGGACTAGACGTCTTTACATTTTGTTTAATTTTCCAGCTACACTTTGCTGAGTTCATAAGTTATATAATCCAGAGGGAGTTGGTTTTTGTTGCCACTTTGTGGTGTTCTAGTTTAGACTTTGTGGTAATTATGTTGTGTGTGCTTCTGATTTGGTCTACGGGTGTCCCATTTATTAAGAAACAACCTTGTTTTTTGGATCAACAAGGATAAAATTTGTGTTGTCTAAGTATTTTTCTGAGGGAGGTGTTGCTCAAAAGTAAGTTGGATACTAAAAGTTTACAATGTCAATCAGGATGTCATGACAATGTACTATGACAAGCTGGTCACAATCAGAAGTTTCAAGGATTCTCTCTCTATACAGCTGGATAACATTATTATGACTGGTCATCATCCTGTTAGGGGTGTTTTGAGAATTGGTATTACTGAAGAGTTATAGCAACTATAGTTTAGGAGGCATGAAACACGTTTTTTTTGCTTTTTTGTGTGCATGCGTTTCTCAAGAAAAACGATTTTTCAATGACATGGAAAATGTCATTTCAAATATTGTAGTCAAAGTTTGGAAAGCTAAAATGGAGAATGCCTCTGTTACCTGGGAAAATTTTCCTCCGTTCCATAATCCTATTCTTGACTGCCCAAGTGTTATAAGCAAGATTGTTATTCATTGTTTCAACAATTTATAGTTTCAACCGTGTACCCAACCGTGTTTTAACATGAGCCAAAATTCCAAAACTACCAATGCTACAAAGGCTTGTGTGTTGGATGCCAAATGTTAAGAGTTCGGGTTCAAAGAAGGTTGAATCCAAAGTTAGGACATCTGTTGGCTCATCTACTGGAGCATCTAGGACAAGGAAGGCATCTATGACAATGATGAGGCCCTTCAAGAAAAACCATGACTCTGATGAGGATGGTGATTAAGATTGGATTAATTTCATTAACTCAGGAGGTTGAAGTGGATTGTCGGCTCCATAGTTGAAGTTTTCTTTTGGTTTGTTTTTTTTTATGTTTGTGTTGTAATAATTCCTTGACAATATTTGTTTCCATCTGGTGTTTTTTTGTTTCCATTAGTACTGTTTGTAGCATTTGCTAATTTGTGTTTCCATTTATGTTTGTTTACATTTACTATGTTTTCTTTTTGTCAATTTTTGGCTTAAAACGAGGAGTAAACTGTTAGGTTATTTTTGGTTGTATTTGGTTCTGATGTTGGATCAGATGTCATTACTTCATGTCATGTGTTGTGTTTTTATACTGCTTAGGAAGAGTAGTTTTTTGTTGTTGCTGAGATGTATGCAACCATTTAGGGGGAGCACGATAATTTGTCATGCTTCTACTACTGCCACTAAAGTGAGATATGTGAGTAATGATGTGCAATCACATGTCCTGACATGTTATGATTATGGAGAACCTTGGATGCTCTATGGCAATTTATTACTCTGAGTAATATGTGTGGCTTCTGTGGTATGTGTTTCTAATATGTGTGGCTTCTGCTGTATGCATTTCTAATGTATGAACTTGGATAGTTCATGTTTATTTATCTTGTGCTTTGGGTTTTCCCCTTGAGATGGATGTGTGAACTGAGGCATTTGAGGTTTGGATGTCGGGTGATTTGGGTTTTCCACTTCAGTTCAGGGGGAGTATTGGTTATTTGTGACAGGGGGAAAATGGACTTATCTGAGGTTGTTGTGTTGAAGCTGTGTTGTTGTGTGATGTCAGACCACATGTCTTGACATCTGATCTTGGAGGTTTTTGGAATTTAATGGAGTTTTGATCTCTTATAATTTGTAGCTACATTTTATCTCTGATACCTTTCTGATTGCAAGTTTTGTGGTATTATTCCTCTTCTCCGGAATTATTATGCAAATGTTGTTTTAGTCAAAATTTTCCAAAGGGGGAGATTGTAATCTTTGTGGTTTTTGGATTGGCAATATTTTGGTAAAACAACATGTTGTTAGCAAAATGTTAAACCAGATGTTCTGCCATGACAGTCAGACATCTTGTTCTTCATGATGTTGTGACATGTTTTAGAACATGTTATACCAGAAAGTAAGGGCATGACTATTTTGGTATTTTTAGTGTGTTTTAATTCACACGTATGCGTTATCCAAGGAGGGATATTGTGGGAACTTCTTTTTGGACAGATTGTGATGGTTTTCTTAAAAAGGATCGTCGAGCCTTTTTAGGAAACTTTGTATTTTGTTCCTATTTTTGTGCAGGAGATTATGCTTATGATTCCAAGCTGATTCCTGATGAATTACACTTCAAGAGCCCAAGCACACGAGGCCTGAAGACTATTTAAAGAAGACCTAAATCTAATGAAGATACGGTTTTTCACTATTGTAAAATAAGACGAGGTTTTAGAATCTTAGGTTTTGAGAGTCTCTTTAGTGTGACTTTGTGAAATTCTGGTACCAGATATGAGATGTCGAAGGCGATGTCACGACACTAATATCCGAACAATCACCAATATATGAACAAAAAAACTGTTAACAATAGTAAATAGACACAAGCAATTGTTAACCCAGTTCGGTGCAAACACACCTATGTTTGGGGGCTACCAAGCCAAGAAGGAAATTCATTAAGTAGAATTAGTTTGAAGATACACAGTAGACTCTCTCTAGTATACTATCTTCGCACCTAATCTCTACCCTTGCAATTTCTACCTAGGACACTCCTAGATAAGAGATACCCCTCACTCCCCCTCAATCACAGCAGTGATAACAACAGATGAATAAACTTTAGAAGGCACTCTTCAAAGATAATACTTGATCTTGCTTAAAAGCTTCAATCAAGAATAATACACTCTTTCTTACAAGCTTTGAGTGGACAACTTACAACACAAAAACTCAGTCCAATTCACACATCAAAGTGATGAGTGAATGACTCACAAATAACACAAACATACGAAGCTAAAAGCTTATACCTTACGCAATGCACTAAAGTTAACCCTAGCTTCTCTTATCTTCAAAATAGGATTGTGAAGACTTTATATAGTAATACTTGGACGGGCTTGGGCTTTAGCAAAACCAGTATCTGATCTGATAATCAATTCAAATATTTCTTCAAATATTTTCATAATAAGTATCAAAGAGTAGAACCAAAACAGATTTGATTTAATCAAATCAAATCAAATCACATTACTCTCCAAGTCTTCAAGATTTTATTCAGAAAATAACACAAAAGATTCCATAATTACTCCACGCATTATGCACCAAAAACTCTTTTGAATAAGGAATATTTCCACACAGATTTGAATCATCAAAACTCTAAACACATCAGCGCAAAGAGTTGCACAAAAATGCAACAGTCAAACAAACACATTCTCACTGAATGTTCTATTCACACATGTTAGGACATCATGTTTGACATCATGAACTAAACTCTGCAACAACAAACATAACCACCTGCAGAATGTTAAGAACATATGTCAAGACATCCTGTAGGACATCTTGTGATATTACCAAGTTTTACCAAAATTCCTGCCAATCAAGAACTAACACTTTGTATGTCACCCTTTGTATCTTTTGATACATTGAGGTAGACTAATTGTGTATTGTTAATTTTCCACTATAAATCTTTTAAGCAAGAGTGTATTTTTCTTGGTTGAATATTTTAAGCAAAATCGATTATTGTAGTTGGAAGAGTGTTCATTTTATTTTTGGTTTTTCGAGGTATTGTCACTGGGATTGTGACTGATTAAGAAGTGAGAGGGGGATCTCATATCTAGAGGGTTTCTAGGTAGAATTTGCACAAGGTAGTGATTAGGCGAGAATTTTTAAACGGGGGAGTTTAGCTTTAAACTAATGCTATCATAGTGAATTTCCTTCCGGGCTTGGATGCCCTCAGATGTAGATGATGTTGCACCGAACTGGGTTACTAATTGACTGTGTTATTTATATTTCTACAATTACTTTCCAGTATGGTTTATTTTTTCTGTCAGACAGAAGATGTTGTAACATCTGTCTTGGCATTATGTTCTGATGTGAGAACATCAGTATTAACACGTGTTAGAGTGCCAAAATTTCAAACAAGATAAAGCAAAAAAATTAAGGTGAGGGTGATAGTCTGGCTAAAATGGTTGACAATATTTTCTCAATCCTGTTGAGGTTTAAATTTAAAAAATCCATGATTATTTCATAGAGAACTTCTAGGTCAGTATCCAGTGTTGATAACGTTATTTATGGAAATTTTCGTCCATATTAGCAGTACTTATCAACCATTTCAGAGTTAGGGTTACAGGTTTGAGAGAAAATGAGTTTTGGTGAGAACTAATAATTTTAATGTGTAGGTTGTGAATGTAGCTACGTGTGTGAGATGTGAGTGGGAGTTAGTTTAAATAAAAAAATATTTAATTAAAGCACCTTTTGAAAATACGCGACTTAATGACATAGAGGTCGTTAAGACATGAATTTATTTTACCCGGAAAAAAACTCACAAAGGTCAATCAAGCGTTTTTGACGACTGAAAGAAATAGTTGGATAATTTTCTCACTTCTTAGCCACAACAATAGCGCTTGATTTTAACCATTAATAGCTCAGAGTCCAGAAGACAAAAATTCCTAGAGGGATTCTGACTTAGGACCTTCTGACTGAAAGAACCTTCTTACTTCATAGGACTAATTGGTTCAGAGTCATGTTTCCTATAATCAAATTTTAGCTATCCAAAGGCTATACATAATGATATTTATAATTTAATCATGAAAAATTTCCATATTCAAATTCTTCAAAATAAAAATAAATATTTCTTCAATAAGGGGTTTTGTCAAGATATCATCCCATTGATAGTTTGTATCAATAAATTTTAAGTTTAAAATTCTCTTCTAAACATAGTTTCTCATAAGTGATGTTTTTTTTATCAATGTGCTTAACCCTATAGTATATGATGGGATTCTGAAACAATCAAATAGTTGAAGTATTGTCACAAAGGACATGAATGTTTTTCTCTTTTAGTTGATAATCTTCTAGTTGACTCTTCATCTAGAGAATCCGAGTGTTATAACCAGCTGTTGTGATGTACTCAACTTCTGCTATTTATAATGCAATGGTTGATTGTATTTTGCTAGACAATGAGATTAGATTGTCACCCAAAAAATGATAGCTTCCACTTGTGGTTTTTCTTTCAAGTCTATTTACAACATAGTTAGCATCACATAATCTATTAACTTGTAATATTATGATTTCTTATAAACCATGCCAAGGTTAGTAGTATCTTTTAGATATCTAAAGATCCTCTTAATAGTTGTTAAGTGTGATTTTCTAGGATTTGATTGGAATTTAGCACACAAATATACACTAAACAAGATATCAAGTCTAGAAGCAGTTAAGTATATGAAAGAACCAATCATATCCATGTATACTTTTTGTTCTACCTTTTTACTTCCTCATCTTTTCCCAATGCGAAAGTTGGATGTATTGGAGTCTTGGTTGGTTTGCTATCATCCATATTAAACTTCTTCAGAAGTTATTTTGTATACTTGCTCTGGTGAATATAGGTTCCTTCTAGACCTTGATTGATTTGAATTTCCCTAAAGAATTTCAGTTCTCCCATCATACTCATTTCAAATTCATCATGCATAAAGTTAGCAATTTCTTGGCAAAGAGTAACATTGTCAAAACCAAGCATAATATCATCAACATAAATCTGAAGTATTAAAATATCATTTTTCTATGATTTACATAACAGATTTGTGTCAACCTTTCCTCTTGTAAATCCATTTTTCAAAATAAAGTTGCTAATTCTTTCATACCAAGCTCTGATGCAAAGGTTTCAGTTTGAATTTGTTTCTTATCACATCTCCATGCTCATTTAATTTTTTTCTGAAATCCACTTGGTTCAAATGACATGTTTTCCTTTGGGTCTTGGCACTAGATCCCACACATCATTTTCAGGTGAACTGATTTAGTTCTTCTTGCATAGCCAATGTTCATTATATGTGTAGAAGAGCTTCATCAATGGATGTTGGTTCTATGGTAGACACCAAGCCAACAAGTATTTCTTCATCTTGTCTAAATGAAGATCTGGTTCTTATAGGTTATGTCTTATCACCTAGAATCGGTTCTTTAGGATGAAAGGATATTTGCTTGTACTTTCTTTGAGGTGCTGGTGTGTCAGCAACTTCTGGTGCTGATTGTTCAGTTTCACGTTGAGCACTTCCAAAGTCTTCATCCTTAGAGTCTTGGGCTTTAGAGTTTGAATATATAATTTCCAAATCTGTAAACTTTTCAACTTCCTTTGACTTTTCAGAGTTAAGCTTATCATCAAACATAATATGAATTGATTCCTCAACAATTCTAGTTTCATTGTTATATACTATATATATCCTTTTGAGCGTTCAGAGTGTCCTGACATGATACACTTTTGAGCCTTATAATCAAACTTGTTTAAGTTGTCTTTAGTATTGAGCATAAAACAAATACAACCAAATGGATGAAGGTAAGAAATGTTGGGATTTCTATTCTTCCACAATTCATAAGGATTCGTATCCAGAATAGGTCTTATAAATATCTTGTTCTAAATGTAACATGCAATATTTACAACTTCTTCCCATAAGTGCTTTGCAACATTAGTCTCATTGATAATGGTTCTAGCCATTTCTTGTAAAGTATAATTTTTCCTCTCTACAACTCCATTCTATTGAGGAATTCTAGGGCAAGATAAAACATGAGAGATGTCATTATCTTTAAAGATATTTTCAAAATATTTATTTTTAAATTCACCACCATGATCACTTCTGACTTTAACAATTGTTTAACCTTTTTTTGTTTTGCATTTGTGAGCAGAAAGTAGGAAACACAGAATGTGACTCATCCTTGTGTCTTAAGAATTTTACCCATGTCCATCTGCTGTAGTCATCTACAATGATATATCCATACTTCTTTCCATTTACTGAAGTTGTTTTAATGACCAAAACAAATTAATATAAAAGAGTTTCAGAGGCCTAGAGGTGGACACAACATTTTTAGCTTTAAATGAGGTTTTAGAAAACTTACCTTTTTGACATGCCTCTTATGTTGAGTAAATAAAAAAAGAAAGTATTTATTATCGTATCCGCAGAGATCGATGCGATATTACCAACATTTTAAGATAATCGTTATTGTTTTCAAGTTAAGTTTTTGAAATGGTTTGGTTAAAGTAAACTGAATGTAAAATCGTAATTTAATAAAGTAAAGTTTAAATGATAAGAAAACTTGTCGGGATTGGAATTCTTATACCGTGCACGTATGACTTAATTGATTACTCTTATATAAACTTGCTTTTCATTTCTTACCTTCACCAATCACTCACAACCGCACATATCTATATGCGTTTGTTGAGATTTTAGTCGGTTAGTTTAATTGATGATTTCTCAATCTATTAAACAAACCGATCGCATTAAGCACTAAAGTTTGTTTATAAAAATGAAACTCGAATTCTATGTCTAGAAATTAATGTTTAACTGATTATAATCTTAAAGCATGATACAAACATATTTCTCAATCACAATTCGTATCCAAAAGTTTGATCGATAAAACTAAGATATAATCGATAATTATGAATAACAAGATTTCATTAAAGACATAATCAATAAAGATACATACAATTACGGTAGATTCTTTACAATCCCAACAAGAGAAGAGTTTAGCTATCCATTGTCATGGTAGCTTGTATAAGAAGATAGAATTGGAGATGAATCAACATCAAATATGACAAAGAAGGTGGTGGTAGATTGTATTCGCTGCTCGTTGGTGTTAGTGGATTAGAAGATGAATAATATGTTTCTGAAATTGAATTCTTTGTTCTTTCTGCAGAAGCTTTCGATGAACCTACGAGTCATTTAAGTTCATCTTTCAATATTCTCCATGCAGCCTCGAATACAAATTTTTCACCTTCATCTTGAAAATAGATTTTATATGTGGCTTGCATGATATTGCTCTCAGAGCTCCCTTTTTGTTGGGTAGACACGACTTGTCTATAACATCCATCAAATCTTGAACATATGAATTAATTTTGTGTCATCGAACTTTTAGTACCATCAATTTTCTCTCTTTGTAATTAGTGTCACATTACTTGTTGTAAGCTTCGTCAATCCTCTTTCAAAAACTATATGTTTTTTTATCAACCCAAATGATTGAATCTTTTGAAATATTGAGCCATTATTGAATAAGAATTTCATTCTATTTTTGTTGGAACTTTTGTTTAGGCGTATTCAGAACCGGTGCAAATGCAACTTTTTCATTAAGGTTAATAATTTCTAAGCTACCTTAAGTGCAAAATTGTTGTGTTTCATATTTTTTATCATTTGATTGCACTCCACTACTACCTATTTGAGCCCCATAAGGTATATTGAGGTTAGCTGATTCAGATATAAATTGTTGATATTGATATGGATAAGATGATATATAATATGAGTAATTTTTAAAATATAGATTATTTTGTGGGGGATAAAATGAGAGTTTGCTATGGTATGAATTTAAGATATGAGATGTATTTCTAAAATAAGAATTGTTTTGTTGATTTGGATAGAAGGAGTAGTATCACCATTTTTCATAAAATAAAATCAAGAATTAGTTAAAATGAAATAAAATATCAAGAATTAGTTAAAATTAAATAAAATAAATACTTCAAAAGTAGATTAGTTGTAAATGAAAAATATAATAAAATAAGTCATATTTACTAATGAATTATTACCGTTATTACAATTTTTACCATTATTATACATTGTCTTATATTTACTACCGTTGCTTTATTTTATTTTTCTACCAATTACAATTTATTATAGCACTGCCTTTAATATGTTCAGCTGGCAATGAAAAGGAGTTAAAGAAAGAAGGTTCTCAAGTTTATCTAAGTTTACTGAGGCAACGTTCAGTGCTGTGCGATATTCATGCTCTTAGAGGAGAGATTGGAATGTTATAAACATAAATTTATCGTTCTTAGAAATTAACTTGTGGCAGTTAACGAGGTCAAGTTGACCAAAAATTAAGACACAATGTTGACGTTTAACAACCACCCACGAGAATGAATATGAATCAAGCAAGGCAAGGAAGAAACTAGGAAGTAGTAAAATTGAAAACTACAAAGTCCAATTTGTGACGAAAAATTAATTGAGTTTGTCATATTGTACCCAAATGTCAACAATTTGAGCTGGAAAGAATGGAAAATTGAGTCAAGTGTGTCATTGATTAGAATCCTTGCGTTGTTGAGAAGTTTAGGCATTGAATATTTTGGACCACTTTGGCAAATTGAGTAAAAAGCCAATGGAAGCGTCGTTTTCATGTTACTGCTAGAGATATTTGGATCTGATTTGGTGGGGCGCAAGTTACTCTAATTTCAACTTTTTACGGCATCGCACATGCTTCCCATTCATATTTATCGTTCATATTGGGGTTGGGTCCATAAATTATGGACCTTCTAGTTCTTTCTATTGCACTTTTTATATTCTCTTTTGAGTTCTCAAAAGCCTTAGTAAGAGGAGAGGAAAATACGGCTTTTAATTTTCGTTTAATGGGTTTGGTTGGGAATCTAAATCTAGAAATGGGATAAGCGTTGTTAGAGAAATAAAGTTAAAGCGATAAAATGGGTTCGGTTCGTCAAATATATTTGATTTTTGGTATTTTAGTAAGATGAATCAAGATTTTACACTCATATTTTTTAACGTGTCACTGTCAGTCTTGTCACAGTGTTATTTTTTTGGACTTTGCAAAAACAAACAATAACATAAATTTTATAATTTTAAATTTAAAATACACAGTCTCTAAAAAAATCAACTTTAAATAAAAATTAATCTCTACCTTTCACGATAAATTTCAAGAGAAAAAAGGAAATACACTCATAATGTAAAATATTTTATACTATCAATTAATTACAAAAATATATCAAAATAAAATATATTTTTATTTTAAAAATATAAATATTACATGACAATTGTAGACATAGAAACGGGTGGTTCGTAGACCATTTTTACCATCCATAATTTTGTTATAAGGCAAATAAATGAATTAAAAGGCTCAAGCTAACATAAGACATGCATAGTAGGAGCAACACCGATACAAAGTTCAAGTCATACCAAAGCCAAATTGGATAACAACAGACTAAGCCAAACTACAAGCCATACAAATTGATACAAAAACTCCATCGGATTAAATAAGTGTACAAAATAGCAACTGCACTTAACAGACGAACACCACAAAACAAGTAATCAAGAAACTGACCCTAAACAATAAAAAAAACAAAACATCAAGGTTGAACGCCTCCTCGACCAGGAGAGAAATATAACTTAAGATATAACACTAATTGAGATAATTCCTCCAATTGATCAAAAGGCTCGACAAATCCATAAAACGCAAACCATCAACACTCTCAGTGATAGCAGAATTAAAGCTACTTGTTGACACAAAGCCAAAAAGAGACTACTCGAGATCACTTATTTCAACGAGCACAATACGAAATTTTGTAATATCACTGAGAGTAGTCTCTTTTTGGCTTTGTGTCAACAAGTGGCTTTAATTATGCTATCACTGAGAGTGATGATGGTTTGCCTTCTGTGAGTTTATCGAACCTTTTGGTCAGTTGAAGGGATTATCTCAGCTAGTGTTGTACCTTAAGTTATATTTCTCTCTTGGTCGAGGAGGCGCTCAGCCTTGATGTTTTGGTTTTTTATTGTTTGAAGCCAGTTCCTTGGTTGCTTGTTTTGTGGTGTTCTTCTGTTGAGTGCATTTGATGTTTTCTACATTTCTTATTTGATCAGGTGGAGTTTCTGTATCAATTTGCATGACCTGTAGTTTGGCTTGGTCTGTTGTTAGCCAATTTGGCTTTGGTATGACTTAAACTCTGTACTGGTGTTTCCCAGTACAGAGTTAAATTTAAATCTCAAAATAATTTTGCACCAATTTTTATTTGAATGAAAAATAAAAATTTAAATCTGTTCCAAACAGATTCAAGTTAAGTTTAGGTATCTTTGTTCCATCATTATGTATTTAATAAAATCAATTTTTTTATAAAAATATTTATTTTTTTCAAAATCAAATCACATTACAAATTATAAAGTAAAAAAGTTTTAAAAAAACATATTCATATATTTCAAATATTTTAAATAATAAATAGAAATTAAAATATAAAAATAGTAACTACATATGTAATATTTTAAATTATCAAAACTAAATAATAAAATAAATTGAGCATATTCATAAACGAGTTCGGAGTGGATCCGTGTTCCTATTACCGATTCGTCCCTATATTTTATAATCGAAAAAAACTCAAATTTGAATCTAAACTTAATCAAAACATATTTTTTTTATATCAAATTTAGAGCGGATTTAGATGAGTAGGAGTTAGGTTGAATGCCTAATTTCTAATTTCTATAGTTATAAAAGAAAACTTGACCATTATAGGTCATTTAAGCTCTGACATTGTTGTTTTTTCTTGAATTAATTTTATTGCCAGAAAATTGAGCATGTAAAATTAATTTTGGAAAAAAAATGAGTTGAAAGTAAATGAGTTATATTTGAATAAAAACTTAAATTTATTAGCCAATAAAGTTTTTGTATTTAGTGGAATTCAAACCTACTTCTCTTTATAAAAATTCACACATTAAATTCTTGCAGTGTGCTTTATACATAAAAAAAAATCAATTCAACTTCAGTTTGACTTCACAATAGCTGCATTTAACAAATTCTCTTTTATTAATTTTGAATTCTTGTTTTCCTTTTTAATCTCTTTTTTCACCAATAATGGAAAAAAAATAAAATGTTTTCTTGTTCTTAAGTTGTGGATTTTATTTTTCATTTTTCTAATAATCTGATAACCTATCAATGTTATTGGCATGGCCTCTTCAAATACATACGCTTTTTTGTCATTACTTATCATACTCCAAATTTGTTCTACTTGTACATATCACCTTCATCTGTACATCCATCCACTAACTATTATTCAAAAAATCCAAAAATATGTTGTTGCTTTCATTCCTTCCTATTCAAGTGGTTACAAGGATGAGTTGGTTTTCAGGCAGGGCTGTCAGATCAGTTGTGCATGCAGTATTGATTAAAGTTCATCTGATTGTGACATAATCTTGGTCAGGCAGGTTGGTTCTAAGATCAAAGTCTGGGTATGATTCATTCAAATGGTGTAGATTTGAGCTTTCAATTAGGGTTCATGCCTATTCAACTCGTTTGCGTGCGAGTCAAGCTATCAGGTTGTGATAAGTGCAGATGTTTCATGACTAGATCATTCCCAATTTAGGGATCTAGTGCAGTTCATATCAAGTTGTTATCTTCTAATTTCAAAGCTGTGAGAATTTGGTTCATGATGAAAGATTGTGGTTCAGTTGCGATCCAAGTGACATTAGTTCAACATGACTCCATTTCTTTATTCAATATCAAATTCAGAGGGATTTATTGATTCAAGGCATCAGTCCATTCCTAGTTCAGGATTATTTCAAGATTGATCTGGGGTTCAGTATCATAATGCATTCAAAGAGCAAGATTGATTTATGGATTAAATTCAACGATCTATTCAAATGAAAATTTCAAGAATGGTAGAATTTGATTCATGAGACCTTTGGATCGAAATTTGGAATTTTAAGTTATGAATAAAAAACATAGTTCTAGAATTCAACAAGTAAGGTGCGCACAATTTTGATAAAGCCAGAGTCAATGTCAAATTCCATCACAATCCACATATATCGTGTTGTAACAAAAAAAAGCTCAATACATTAAAGTCCATTCTATAAGATTTGCAACAAATGAGAGAACCCATTACAAAGAGAGGCCTACTACAATAAATGGAAAAAAAAGAAAAAACATTAAAAAAAAAAAACAACAAACCAATGGTCATTTAAAAACTGAGCCACACGGCTTATGAAACCAGCCATTTATAAAGTACCACAAACACATATCCATGTAAAAAGCTATTCAATGCAATTTACTACAAGCCTTCAATAAACCTGTATTGACAACCGCATCAAGAATAATACCGCATTCCACAAACCATACGCATAACTAGGGGTGACAAAATGGATGGATTGGATGAATATGGATTGGATTGCTAATGGATGGATTAAAACAATCCATTAGTCCATTAAAATCCACTAAAATTTTATTAAAATTATCCAATCCGATCCATTCATTAAGAATAAAATCTATCCAATCCATCCATTAACATATTTTTAATGGATGGATATCCATCCATCAACATATTTTTAATGGATGGATATCCATCCATCCAACTTTTTTTTTAATTTCGTAAAAATAAATATTATTTTTTTCAAAAACAAATTAGTTTTTTATTCTGAAAAAAAAACCGATTTTTTTTCCAAAAAAAACAGTCGGTTTTTTTTTCGAAAAACAAATCAGTTTTTTATTCTGAAAAAAAAAACGATTTTTCAGAAAAAAAAAGTCGGTTTGTTTTCGAATTTTTTTTTTTTCGAAAAACAAATCAGTTTTTTATTCTGAAAAAAAAAAAAACCGATTTTTTTCAGAAAAAAAAGTCGGTTTTTTTTTCGAGAAAAAATTTTATTTTTTTTTCGAAAAACAAATCAGTTTTTTATTCTGAAAAAACCCGATTTTTTTCCAAAAAAAAAGTCGGCTTTTTTTCGAGAAATTTTGTTTTTTCGAGAAAAAAATTTATTTATTTTTTCGAAAAACAAATCAGTTTTTTATTCTAAAAAAAAACTGATTTTTTTTCCAAAAAAAAAAAGTCGTTTTTTTTTTCCAAAAAAAAAAGTCGTTTTTTTTTTCCAAAAAAAAAAGTCGGTTTTTTTTTCGAAAAACAAATCAGTTTTTTGTTCTGAAAAAAAAACAGATTTTTTTTCAAAAAAATTAAAATTTTTTTTTTCAAAAAAAAAATATAATTTTTTAATTATTTTTAAAAAAATCTAATTTTAAAAAAATAAATCTAACGAAAATAAAAATAATCCATTGGATCCTTAAAATATGTTGGATGGATTAAATCAATCCATGCATATAAATGGATGGATTGAATCCACCCATGCATATAAATGGATGGATTTAATCCAATCCATTAACTTATTTTTTGTGTCGTGGATGGATTGGATGGATTTTTTGATGGATAGATTGGATGGATTTTGCCTTAATGGATTTAATTGCCACCTCTACGCATAACCAAAACTTTCAATTCGCATACCTTGATGGCTACAGAAACTCGACACACATTTTACACAAATAATTCATCCGAACTGTTCCACGCACCATAACCTTACCAAAGCCAATTCTATTAACATTGCCAAACCATTTGAACAAAAGGCAATCTCCAAGACTCACAATACAATAACCGTACGAACTTCAACGCATCCAAAACCGTTACACAATGCTACAAAACCTCCAACTTACACACCAGAACATTCCACCCACTTACTTCCAGCTTGCCAAATTCCATAGCAAACTGTTTCACCTACACAAGCAGCCCCCACAAATCGATTTTGAAAAACCAAACCACAAACAAGTCCATAACCTGTACCTGCTAAACACAAAACTAGCAATGAGAATAAAGGCGTTCATTCATAAGCAGTACAAGCAGCAAAACATCACAAATCTGTTATGCAACCAACCCATTCGCAAAAAAAAAACCTCGTGACCAATTCCAACAACACGCACCGTTTCAACCTGTTAACAAAATCAAAACAATTTTCACAATACAATACTCAATTTGTACGACTACGTCACCAAATATCCAGCTCACTATTTCCTTTCAATTCCCAATCCACCCTCATCTTCTCCTATAAAATGACCTCTTTCCCACTCTCATGAAAAGCTTTGGAGAGCCATCTATACTCTGCTCAAATTCCTTCAAGTCACAACTTAACCTTGAATTCACAAATCCTCAAACCCATACCGCACTATATTCAACCTTCATCAACTCTTCACCCATCTTCAATCAACAACCTCAAACCCATAAAAAACCCAAAACAACAAAACAGAGACAAAGATATTAACACAAGAGAGATTCAAAGTTGGAAACTCAAAACGAAATAGAGAGACAAAATAGAAGAAGCAATAGAGGGAAAGTGAAATCTAGAAACCAAGAGAGGGGCGGTTTCGTTTCGTTATCGTTTCATGGCCGCGAGAGGATTGAAAGAAAAGGTTGGAACGAGATTTGGTGATGTCGTTGTTTCTTGCTGATTTTTATTTCAACCGTTTTGTTTTTTAGTGTGTTAAGAGTCATCTTCATGGGCTATTGGGATGAAAAGCTCATTTGATTGCCACTATATAATACACAACCTGATTACTCACGCCAATCCATCCTTTTTATCTATTTTTTCCTTTAATTTCTTTGGTTTTTGTTAATTTTTTTTCTTGAATTCTAATATTGTTTTTTATATGTTTTTCTTTAAAAAAATTTGTCCATTTTTTATTACTCTTGTTTATTTCATTTAGATTTGATTTTCCTTTTTTTTCTTTCTTTATTTTTGGTCAATGAAGTCTTTTTATTCATAAATGTTGGTTGATTGAGGCTGTTTAACCTTCATGATTTCAAATCTATAGAAAATGATCATTGCGGTTATTTTCTATACTTTGGGATCATGATAGGTTACCTTCGATTAATCGACAAAAGTTTGTGATTAAGACGAGATCATCCTCTTTTCTTTTCGTGAGGCACAATTTCGTTCGAGAATGATTTACATATCATTTCTCCATCGTGTTTTAACACAAACACCATTATTGCGTGACCTCCTATAGTATGATCTTCGTCATAGATCGTGCTACGATGGTTTAACGCTAAATTCGACCCGATTCGTCCGATACAATAACAATTAACGATTAATCATTAACAACTAACTTTAATTTCCGCCCAATATACTCTTGCTTTATTTTTTCGTCGATATATCTTGCTCATAATTTTATTGTTCATATTACTCATTTGTTCATATTATCCATCATCATATCTTGTTCATATCTTATTATTCATATTCATACTTTATTCATACTATTCGAAAACACACTAAAAATATCAAAACACTAAAACAATCAATTGGTGGACTGTGGTTACTTTTCTGAGAAACGGGTTATGGATCATGTACAGAAACCATCGAATAGAGCTTTTTCCCGACTCTTGCTTGTGGCTTAGTTTAGGACACCTTGCACACACACGGCTTCCTCTTGGGCTACCTTACAATGACCCCATTTTTTCATGCAATCCCGTGTAACTTACATGTACCTCGCTTCCATTCCGATGTACGCATTTTTTTCGCTTTGATTGTGGTTTGTTTACTAGGAGTACCCCTAGGGACTAGCATAGACTAAATCATTTTTGAATTAATTCTAGATTCGTCGTCGAGCCATTTTCAAAACACCCCCGTAAGTCGATTTCTCTTTAGCATTCGCCATCAACCTAATACACACACTTGCACATTTCTCCGTGGTTTTGTTACTAGGAGCACCCCTAGGGACTAGGATCAATTCACATCTCTTTTTCTCAAACCCTCAATGTGTCATCGAGCCATTTTCAAAATCAACTTTTAAGCCGAGTGTCTTTTGCCTCGCAATCAACCTCTTTTCAACTTCTTCGCACGCAAATACAATCAAACCCTTGATCCAACATCAAACGGGTTTTCAAAATCAAACTTCAAAATGATTAACAATTATTGAAACTCTTTTCAAGGTGAAAAAGAGGGGGATTGAGCCTTTTATTTCTCTTCAGTTGTTTGGGTGCAAGCTCTCTTTCTCGTGTGTGAGCAATTGACGCCTCTAAAACACTTCCAACTCAACAAAATTCAAACTATCTTCCAAACATTCGTCATTCAAAATATTTTTCAAACACAACCTCTTTTTAAGATGAAAAAGAGAGAAAGTCAAGCCTTTGACTCACTCTCCAGATTACTTGGGCTCGAGGAACCTTTCGTAAGCTTCGAGTAATAGTCATCTAAACTAAACTTCAACACATTACCTCCTTCTTTTCATGGTCGTATCCATGAATTACGAACGCTCTAATTCTTCATTCATTTGAATGTAAGATATGCAGGCACAAGATTGCGATGATCTTGGTAAGTACACTTCCATCTTTTTATGTCATTCTGCGTCTACCTTTTTCTTTTCCCCCGTTTGAATCACACTTCTATCCATCTTCCGTTCTCTACCTTATATCATTTCTCATAGTTGAACTATGAGCGCTCTGACTCCTCACTCTCTTCTGAATAAGCATACGTAGGCACAAGGACCCTAATCCTTGGCAAACACCCTATCCTAAAACCACCCATTTCCCTTAGCATTGTTTCCTTTTATCTTACCGTTTCTCATTTATCGTTTAGAAGAAAACAAATAAGCTTAGCTAAAGTTTATCACAATTCGAATTAAGATGTTCCCATTGAGTACAATGGACGTAAGGGGTGCTAATACTTTCCTCTTGCGTAACCAATTCCTGAACCCAGAATGTGGTTGCGACGACCATGTTCTTATATCTTTAAAGGTTTTTTTTCAATATTTTCCTTTCCCTCTTTTGGGATAAATAAAGTTCGGTGGCGACTCTGTTGAACCGTTTTCTACGCCTTTTGCGCGAGGGTCGTATTTTTGATTCTTCGAGGTGCGACAACTGGCGACTCTACTGGGGACATTGCTCCATGCAAGAGAGAGTCGAGTCAATCTTAGTTCGAATTATGAGTTCGGTAGCTTCGCTTATTTGTTTTCTTCATGTTATTTATTTATTTTCTTTCCTATTCCTTATCGGTGTTACCTTTTATGACATTGTTGGGATGCTCTGTTTATGGGTACTTTGTGAGACGGCTCTACACCCGAGTCTGAGTAAAACCCTAGGATTAGGGTGGTAGTTGTGTAGTAGAGACTTGGGTGGTATCTTTCGTGTGAGGCCGCCCCGCTTGGAGTAGATTCCCTTAGAGATGTTATTATTGTGGTGAGCCTTTTCCATGGTAATAATGTTTTCAAGCCTGAATCGTTGATCCCAAGGATCACTAACCCGTTTTATCCACGGTGGTTGGTAGTGTTAACTTCTTTTGGTTTAATAAGAATGCCCCAATCAGATGAGATCCCTTGAACGTATTACTTCCTGACAGTAATATTTTCAACCTCGATCAATGACTCTGAGAACCCTTCTTAGAACCTGTGCGTCGATGGTTGTGTAGTTGACGCCTCTGAGGAGTCTTTCTTGTGGGGAAGATGTAAAGACCTTACCTAGAGGAGATTCTTTCAAGGATATTATTGTTGTGGTGAGCCATTCCATGACTATAATGTCTTTGAAAGATATCCTACAGGGTCAAACATATCACAATACAAGGTTTTAGCCACGAAGGCCTAAGGTTTCCTTTCTCATGTTACACATCAAACAGTCTGATAAGGTTTCATAAATTCATGTCAATATTCAGGGATACATGCCATCAATCATAACCTCAAAGTCTATTCATCAATTTCCCTAATTCTCCCAAATCAACCCAACATACCCTAAATCATAAACCCCACCATAAACACACCGAAAGGCATACATAGAAAATCATAAAATGCGATACTCCCCATACCTTAGCCGATTCAAAGCTTTCACGATTAACTCCGGCAATCTTCCGAAGCTTTTTCCTCCACTGATCCCTCCTCATAGCTCTGGCCTCCATTATTTTCACGGTTAACAAAATGAATCGCAAACCTTCAGAATTCTATTTTGTCAAACTTAGACTTGGGCCACACAATTGGGCTTTTCCCATAACACCCTTACTAACTCTTCATAATCCCCAATTTACCCTTATTTCACTTATATTCATTTTAATCAATAATAATACTAATATTCTCATATAATATACTATTAATTAAATAAATAGTCCAAAAATGCACATTTTCTCAATAATCTACAAAACCACCGAAAACCACCCAAAATACGAATATTCTCAATTAAATAATTAATTAAAATATTCCTCTTAAATTTGGGGTGTTACAGATCTTGCATCTTGCATACATGCCGTTGCATTGCGTTGCATCGTTTATGCATCTTGCATTTCATTTCAACATCAAGATCCCATTTTGCCTTCCTTCATCTCCAGTAAATCAAGTTGATTCCTTGACACTAGTATACAACTCGAGCCAACACCAGGCGTACAATGGAGAAAGTTTAACAAGAGCAAGCCGCCTTCAGTGAGGAGTTAGACTATATCAAGGGTAAGATAGCCATATTCTCGAAGCCATCACTTTGGCCAAAAAGGAGGAAGAACTTCGGGAAGTTGCTGCTGCCAACAACATTGTTCATGTGAAAGGATCTACCTCAAGGCTCTCAGTTCCTATTCCTAATCCCACTTATGGAATACCAATGAACTTCATTACTGCAGTCGAAGGATCTACTTCTCAACCATTTCCAACATTTGGAGTCACTGTTGGAGCTATTTCACAAGCCCAACCTGTTGTCACTTAGATTCCCATTCCTCATACTGAAGGAAATCTGCAAGATAAGTATGATGAGGTACAAAACTACCATGTTACTATCCCAATTCTCAACCCTGTTTCTGCTCAGGATACTGAAGCCATCAAAATGCATCGCGATCTAGCTAAAAAACTCTGAGTCATAGAAGGGCACAACTCAACTTCTTTGAATGCTCTGGAAATGTTCTTGGTGCCAGATGTTGTCATTCCTCCCAAGTTCAAGGTGCCGAAATTTTCGAAATATAAAGGTTTTAGATGTCCTAACATTCATCTGAAGATGTACTGTCGCAAGATGGACACCTATGCCAGAGATGAAAAGCTCATGATGCATTGCTTCCAAGACAACTTGTTTGGAGCATCTCTTGAATGGTATATGCAACTAGAGCGTAGCAATGTGCGTACTTGGACTGAGTTAGCCGAAGCTTTTGTTAAGCAATACAAATACAACACCGACCTTTCTCCGAATCATACTCAACTTCAAAGTATGGCACAAAAGGACAATGAATCCTTTAAGGAGTACGCACATCACTGGAGAGAGCTAGCTGTAAGGGTACATCCACCTCTTGTTGATCGTGAATTGATTGACATCTTCATGGGTACATTGTAAGGCCAATACTATGAGAAGCTGATTGGTAGTGCTTCTTCTGGATTCTATTACTTGGTAATCATCGGCGAGAGAATTGATGAAGGTCTGAAAAGCGGAAAGATCCAAGGAGGTTCTAACAGTCAGAATGGAGCTAAGAAGCCTTTTAACGTGTATAAGAAAAAAGAGGGCAAAACAAATGCCGTCTCTGCTCAGAAGGGGAAAGTTCAACAAGCTTCTCCCCAAGTTTCTTTTAAAATCCCTTACTTCCAGTATACGTATGTTGCTGTTGCGCAGTACGCTCCAATGCCTTATTAACTAGCTGTTCAAGCTCAGATGCCTCAGCAACAGGCCCCTCAGCAATGGTCATATCATCAACAAGGGTATCAGTATCTGCCTCAGAATCAACAACAACGAGTCATTCAGCAACAGCGCCAGCCTAATCAATAAAGGATGAGGAGGCCAGAGAGAAACTTTAATCGTCTACTTGTGTCATACGCTCAGATCTTTTCTGAATTGTTGAGGGATAAGGTGATCACCCCAAGAGACCTAGCTCCTCCAACTGTCATTCCTCCAGATTGTGATGTTAATGCTCATTGCGAGTATCATAAGGCCGCTCTAGGGCACACAATCGAGGATTGCAGAACCTTCAAACACAAAGTTCAAGACCTAGTCGACTCGAAGTTTTTCACATTCAATGAGAGGTCTCCAAATGTCATTAACAACCCGATGCCACCGCCAAGCTAGTGCCAAAATCAAGTCAAATCAAATCAAATCAAGTCAAGTTTATCTTTCCAAAGAAGGCAGTCACCATGCCATCCCGCGTTTTGCATTCTTATATTTTGTTTTTGTTTGTTTAAGTACTATTTGCTTTAAACATTGTCGTTTGTATTTGGTTTTATTAATGAAGTGATTATGCATGTTCTGAATTAGTTATATCATATTCACTCGTTTTTTCCATTTACTGCAAAGCACAAACACATATTATCCACTTCACTCTCTTTACCAAATTGTTGTTTAGCAATAATTGGAGGGAAGATGATGAAAACGAAATACCCATAATTGCAATTTATATTGCTTTTGGATAAAATCCTGCTGATGATGTACATGCATTGTTTCAATCCCCCAAACACTAGAGAGACAAGGATTTAATCCCTAGTTAACCACTTCGAGCCCAGAAGCAGGAGTTTCCTTTGGATCTATAAACCTTTACACTCAACCTGGGGCAAGATAGTGTTTAGTTAATCCAATTATGCACTTGAATCACAAATAAAAATCCAAAAGACATGTCAGTTGTTCTTCAAAGACCAATGCCTTTGCAATCACAATCCTCCAACAAAATCCAAGAAAAAAAGAAATCAAAAGTCTGTTAAGTTGACATTAGCAATCATCAAGTCCAAAGAAAAAGTATGATCTTCATGAGCTAATCACGTTGCTACGCTCATTTTTAGACCATCATTTCTCTCAGAACGAATTCATGACTTATGACCAAGTGATTAAACTTGAGGCATCAAGAACATCTTCTTCTACTTCAATCATGTCATCTTCAATGTTGAGTGTCGAGGAAATTAAACCTTCCCACCACCTGAAGTACAATCCACATTGGCAACTACCAAAAGTCCACCATACTGGAACCTTTGCAAAACATATTCAATCACCCGTCTGCAATCATATGTATCACATTTGACATCATAAGCATCATGTGCATCATATTCATACAAAAACCAAAATCATACTTCCCTGGAACTTGCATCTCCTCGTGTCAGCATTTGCATTGCATTTCCATCCGATATGGAATATCATTACAAAATCAAGCATGCATACATGCATAAATCAAGATCCAAAATCAATCTCGAGATTCCAAGACAATCTTCAGCCCATACAGGGGTATATTCTTCAAGTTCGTGGTCCTTCCTCACGAAGTTGTTTCAACCTTTTGTTGATTAAGCTCAAAGAAATCTTCAGCCCAACCAGGGGCATCTCCTTCAAGTCTGTGGGCGTTCCTCACAAAGTTGTTTCAACCTTTTGTTGATCAAGCTCAAGATGATCTTCAGCCCATCTAGGGGCATCTTCTTTAAGACCATGGGCATTCCTGACGAAGTTGTTTCAACCTTTTGTTGATCAAGCTCAAGATGATCCTCATCCCAGCCAGGGGCATCTTTTTCAAATTCATGGGCATTCCTCATGAAGTTACTTCAACCTTTTGTTGATAAAGTTGTGATCTCCAAGCAAGTCAGTGGGCGTTCCCCATTGAGTTGTCTCCTCAACCTTTTGTTGATGAAGTTGTCATCCCCAGCTCAACCAATAGCATTTTTCCGAGTCAGTGGGCGTTCCTTATTGAATTGTGTCTCTTCAACCTTTTGTTGATGGAGTTGATATCCTCAGACCAGTCAGTGGTTTTCTCCAAGCAAAATTCAACCTTTCTCTTGAGCATTCCCTAGTGAGTTGGTACCTTGTCAACCTTTTGTTGATAAGGATGGTATTCCTCAGTGACTCCTTTGCTTCAACCTTTTGTTGATTTCTCTGAATAAGTATTACTCATTATTGCGGTGAGAATCATGATGTCAAGCTATTGATTAACTTGAATCTTAATTCATTAAATTCACAATCGGACTTTGATTTATCCAAAGGAAAGGTTAAAGAGAGAAAAACCTTTTGTGCGATGTAACAACATTGTTGCGGTGATGCTGTTATCACTATATTCTTCATCAATAATGGCATTCACTTGCACCCCGCCACTTATGAATATTTCTTCCAAAGTTTTCCTCTTCATGGTGTTTTCTTCAGGTGTATCTTCTAGAGTTGGTTTGTAACCCAACCCTCATATGTCGTTCTTAGCACGAGCACCTACCTTTATAATCTCTCCCCATCCCAATGGGAGCCCTGTTTCTAATGCAACCTTCTCACTTCGAACGGAGGCGAAAGATGGACCACGGGTTATAGCTGAATCATCAACCAACACGGGTGAGTAATTTCCAAAGCTTGGAAAGCAGTTTCAAGTGCATCCCTGTCGGATTTGATGTATTGAAAAGAGGACAAATTGCTCACCATAAGATCTTCTTCCCCGTGGATTATGACCAGCTGGTCATTGGCAACAAACTTCATTTTTTGATGCAAAGTAGACGTGACAACGCCTGCTGTGTGTATCCATGGCCTTCCTAGTAGGCAGATGTAAGCAGGATTTATGTCCATCACCTAAAAGGTGATTTCAAAGACATGTGGTCCTATCATGATTAGCAAGTCGACCTCTCCTATCACCGTCCTTCTTGATCCATCAAAGGATTTTACGATTAACGAGGTTGGCCTCATCTCGGCTCCCTTGTAGGCCAATTTTGCCAAAGTTCTGTTGGGAATCACGTTGAGTGCAAACCCAGTATCAACAAGCACTCTGGAAAGTGTGTCTTCTTCAAATTTAACGGACACATGCAAGGCACAATTGTGCTTACGTTTCTCAGCGGTCAGGTCACTGTCATTGAAGCTTAGTGTGTTGCAAGTTGTGATGTTTGCAACAACAGAGTCAAATTTCCCCACAGTAATATCTGTCGTCACGTGGGCTTGTGTCAATATCTTCATCAAAGCTTAATGATGAGTAGGGGAACTTAGTAGCAATGACACAATGAGATCTTTGATGGCGTTTGGTTGAGCTGGTCCACCACCCGATAATCACTTCAGCAGATTATTCTCAAAAACTCCTCCTCGTCATCTTTGGGGACCTCTTTTCCTTTACTAGTGGGTTCTTTCGAAGTCACTTCTTTTGGAGAAACTTCTTTAGGAGCAGTAATAGTAGCCTTAGAAACGATAACAATTGATTGAGAAATAGTGGGATTCGCTCGGGGTTGATATATTCGACCACTTCGGGTCATTCTGCTTGTCCCAGCGATGTTGGTTACATCTCCTTGCTTCCCCCCAGCATTCATATCATAGCAAGAATAGTCATACTTTGGCGTTATAGCTCTTGGGTGAGGGCCGAGCCATCTCCTTGGATCGAACCTTGGTTGGTCTTTTCCAAATTTAGGCGCATGATCATTGTGAAACACCGGTCTAGCAGCTTTGGGCCGAGTTATTTTGTCGTTGTTATTTTTAAACACTACTCGCTTACTGGATTCTTCGGGCATGTTGAACACTGGCTCGACAACTGACACGTCTTCTTTCTTCTTTTTTCTACTGATTTGCAACATTCCTTTGCTAATTAACAACTAAATGTCTCTTTGCACAAGGTCACACCCCTAGGGGTTATGGTTGCACTCTTCACAATCTTCATGGGCGCTTTTGAGTAACCATGCTTGTGCTAGTCTTTTATGTAATTCCACCAATGGTGCCTTTACTTCAGAGACTGCCGTGATCGTCCTTAGTTCAGAATCCTCCCTTTCCTCAGTTACAACATTCACCCCACCATGATTTGGCAGAGGATTATCCTTTACGTTGGGGTGATTATCCTCGAACAATAGTATCCTTTTCTCTATCAACTCTCAAACGATATGTTAGAGTGCGAATCATCCTTCTAGATCATGTCCAACAACATTCTCATGGAAAGGACAATATGCATTTAGATTGTAGTAAGGAGGCAAAGGATTAGGTGGAGTACCTAGCTTCCTCGTCTAAATGAGCCTCTTGCTACTAGCATATGATACAACTCAATATAACTCATGGGTATTGGTTGTATTCTTGGCTTCCCATGCCATTAGTTTGACCTCAAAGCTTGAGTTCTGGATTGCTGCGCCTGTTGGTTGTTATACGGCTGATGACTGTATTGCTGATACTGATTAGGTGCCCCTTGCTAAGGATTTTTCTTATTTTGTTGATGTTGGAACACCGGTGTTACTGCCGCTATATATGGTGATTGTTGATATTGTTGTCGCGGACCTCTCGAATTTTGCGCTCTCCTTTCATGCGTCAACGCATTGACTTCACCCTCTTTCTTCTTGTGGAAGTTGTTGGCGGGTTTCTTGGTCATACCAGTGCTGGAGCTGGTAGTTGAATTTGATACCTTGCCGCTCTTTAACACTGCTTCAACTTTTACGCCAACAACCACGATGTCAAATTTTTTTGTCATAACACTGCTGATTAATCTTTCATAGAATTCCGGCATGACTGTATCTACAAACCAGTTGACTAATTCTTTCTCAGTTAAAGGAGTTTCTACTTGAGCAGCCGTTCCGCGCCATCTTCGCGCGTACTCTTTGAAGGACTCGGAACTCTTCTACGTCATACTGAGAAGTTGACGACGATTCGGTGCCAGATCCATATTGTATTTATATTGCTGTACGAACGCATCAGATAGGTCCTTTAAACAATGTATTTTTGCCTGATCCAAACCTAAATACCACTTGGCAAAAGCACCTTTGAGATTGTCTTGAAAGCAGTGTATCAGCAGTTTGTCATTTTAAATATGTGGAGCCATTCGTCGGCAGTACATGATTAGATGAACCTTTGGACAGGTGGACCCTTCATATTTGTCAAACGTGGGCATCACAAACTTGGGAGGGAACACCAAGCCTGAGACCAGACACATGTCCTTGGCGTCACATCCAAAAACATTGTTTCCTTTGATGGCCCTCATTCTTCTGGCCATTATATCCATCTAAACTCTTAACTTTTTGTGCTTTTCATCTTCGATTTCAGAACCGTCAGGTATATCGAATATCGGTTGATGGTTGTTGAAGATGGGTCGGGTATATGTTTGACCTCCCGCTTGAGTGTAAAGGGGATCTAACATTAATGGAACAACCTGTGATTGGAAATTAAATGGTTGAGGATTACTAAGTAGTGGTAGAAAATCCTTGGAGATACCGAACAGAGGCTCCGTTGTTGAAGCTGTTACTGAAGGAGGATTCACTGCTGATGTAGTGATTTCAGAGATTTTAATAGCCTTTGAGTACATCCTTTCCTTTATTCCCTAGAGGACTTTCATTATCTAGCTGACGTCGCCTCTGATTCCTTCAAGGTCATTGTCGATCTGGTCGATTCTCTGGTCATGATCGACCATCTTTCTTTGAGCGCTGGCTCGAGTGTTATAGCGGTGGGAACTCAGTGTGACTTTCTTCCTCCCTAGGATGGAAAAGAACAACAGATGAGTTGTGGAACCCATGCAAGACTATGCAAATGATATGCAAATGCAAATGCAGGTGCAAAACCAACGATTCAAGGAAAAGCAGCAAGCTTGTTTACAAATAAAATTAAACAACACACGTAACGACGTGCTTGAAAAGCATATTTTCATTGATAAATTGAGGCCTATTACAATAAATGGCTCTTATTTACAAACAAAACCTTTCTTACAAAAAGTAGCCAATACATTCTAACAAGACGATCCTTCTTCTTCTTGAGGCCTGGGCTGGAGCTGGTTCTGGTGGATCAACTCCCATAATTCAACATTTTCACGTTTTGCTTTGACCAAAGCGAACTTTATCTCTCCCCTAGGCATAAGCACTTCAGGCTCCTTAGTGATTTCGTAAGTATGAGTGTAGAACATTCTTAGAGCTATCTCCTTTGACCAAAGTAGATAAGCTTTTGTGGCTAGATATCTCACATTCTCTTATGCAGTCATCCCTTGCATGTGAGGATGATACCAAGCTAGACGAGCTTGGGTCTCAAAGTCTTCATCACTTATTTTTTCACAGAAGCAAGTCTTTAGCAGGTCTGGCTCTGGTTCTGGCCCAGTTTGATACCCTAGCTGACGGCGAGCAAGGATCAGGCTATAACTGATAACTCCTTTAGTACCAATGAGAGGTAGGTTTGGGAAGTCTCTGTAGCTTTGGATCATAGAAACTCCACTATTTTTGATATCATACCAGTTGATATCATAGTGACTGAGTGATGTTAGCTTTTTAATCCAGGCCTATTTGTTAGGGAGGTCCCAAAGAACTTGAGTTTTGGGCAAGTGAGAAATAAACCACTTGCTGAGCAGCGCCGTACATCTTCAGGCGATGGATGATGAAATAGGTATAAGCCAACAGTGTGGGCACATGATTTTTGATTATGAAGAGCCTGATGGCCTTTTCATTGATGCATTCATCACAACAGGGGAAAAGATACAACCCATAGATCAAGAAAGCTAAAATTGCTTCAAAGATTCCTAAGTCTCTGTTATCGTAATGGAACTCCACCATTTCCATGAACGGTCTCGCTTCCATCCTGGAGAAACCACTGCTATTTACCAGTTGAGTAGGAAGCTTCGTTGGCTCGAGATGCAGTGCCTTGGAAAGGTTTTTCCTTCTTAGTTTTCCATAAGGAGTTGTGAAGGTCAGAGAAATCTTCAAGTAAGCGGAGTACTCTTCTATAGTCGGGAGCAACTGGAAGTATGGGAAGATGAAGCAATGATATACTGGATCATAGAACTCAACGAGTGCTTACAACATGTCCTCGTTAACTCTTGTGTTTAGTAGCGGCAAAAAATCTCCGTACTTGGCGATAAATGCAGCGGGGTTTCTGACAAGGCCTCCCAAAATTCTGAGATTGTCCAATCTTAGGTTCAGAAACGAAACCTGCTTCGGCGTTCCATATCAATGTCTGCAAAAGAAAGTTTTTGAATTCCTTGAATGGTTAGTAAGATGCGAGAATGCAAATGTAAAATGCAACTGGTTTTACAAAACTCAGAAGATTAATCACGTCAAACCCTTATTTCATTAATTGTTGTAAAAAGTTACAACTTTTGAAATACAATACAAGAAGCCTAATTTTACATCAGGAAACTAAGTCTTATGGTCTAAACCAAGAACTTCAGTTGCGAGGCCTCTTCAATTTCTTCAGTATTGCATTTTCCATTACCAACTTGTCCACTATCCCTTTCTAGGCTCTAGAGGTTGGAGGCACATTTGAGTACTCATGAATGCTTTGAGTGGGATTGACACTAGAGAAAAACAAATTCTCCTTTGTTCCCTCCCCATTGGTCATATGTTGTTCGAGCCAATTTATCAGTTCATCTTTTTCTTGCACTTCTCTTATGAGCTTTGTTGTTTCAGAGAATAATGCATGATACTTCCCTTCCCAATTGTCCCTCTCGAGTTGGGCTCTTTCAAGTAACTCTTGGTATTCTTCCATCTTTTCAATAGGAATGGCAGAAGATGATGATGCGGTAACAATTTGCACATTCTTTCTTGGGAGATATGGCATCTTTAAATCTCTTGCTCTAGATTGGACCCACTGAGTGAATGGCTCAAAAGCTACACAGTTCATTTTCCCTAAGTCAGCTTTTGTCTTTTTCTGAATGTTCTCCCTAGCATCAACTGTTTTGTTTCTCACGTTCTCTACTATTTCGGTGTTGAGATAAAAGAAACCTGATAAAAGCACATTGGTGGGTTTGTCTTTCATCGGAAAACCAAACCGACGTCTGGCTAAAGCAGGGTTGTAGTGGATCCCTCCTCTTACTCCAATGAGTGGTATATTTGAGAAATTTCCACATCGATCAAAATAGACTTCACTGTCATAGGTAGGATTGTACCAATGAATGTCAGCTTGTGTTAAGGATATTATCCTTTGAGACCATCTCCATCCATTGGGATTTTCTTTGAAAGCGTCAGTTCTTGGTAAATGGTTGACAAACCATTTGTACAGCAGAGGTGCACAACAAAGAATAATTCCTTTTCCTTGAAGCGTCCGATGATGAATAGAGTGATAAGCATCTCTTAACAAGGTAAGCACAGGGTTGCCACTTAAAAATATAGTAATAGAAGAGAAATTGACAAATTCCTCAACTTTTGGAAACAATACTAATCCATAGATCAACAGATCCAGTATCGCTTCAAATACATCCATGCTCCCCTCTTTGGCAAGATAAACAACCTTCTTGACTAAGAAATCTGAATGGAAACCTTTGAATCCACCTTTGGTGGTACAGTTAGCTTTAATTTCTAATACTTCAAGGTGAAGAGCATCTGCTATTTCCTTTGGTGAAGATAAGCTTTCTAATCTGCTGTATGGTTTTTGATCTTTCACCGGGACTCCCACATAGTAAGCATACTCCTCTAAAGTTGGCATTAACTGATAGTCGGGAAAAGTGAAACAGTGATACAATGATCATAAAACTGAACCAAAGTGTTAAGGATTCTTTCTTCCATCCTTGTCCTGACTATGCTCAATATCTTCCCATATCTTTTTCCAAAGTCTTCTGACACTATAGCCCCTAGTTTTCTTAACTTGGATGTATCAGGCTTCTTGAAATTGTATTTCTTGGTGTTTCTTGTTCCAACATCCATGATATATCTAGGGTTTTACACAAAGAAATCAATTGAGCTTTACAAAACCAGTTGCAACATGAAATGCTATGATGAGATGATGCACACATATCACAAAAGCAAATATTCACAAATAGGATGCACATGCACACACAAGGCCTTCCTAGGATCAAGTTCAAAACAATGGAGTTACAAGGTCTACCCATCCCCAAGGATTTGTACTATGAGTCAGTTGTACCTGCCGAACGGGTTCTATCAAAGTTCCTAGAGTCATAGTAAATCCTTCGAATATTATAAACCAACACAACTACTTATGTGAGTCAATAATATTCTAAAGATAAACTCGTCTGAGTGTAGCATCGCGTAACAACCATTTCAGGACTACTCCCTAATAGTTTCCACACTACGTCCTAAAAAGGCTTAGTGGGGTAAAAGTGTTACTAAAGGTCCTCAAATTCGCAGACTTTCAGGTTGAAACAATTAATGAATGCATGACTACTCATAAATCACCAATCATCTCAAGGGGTCTCCACTGAGCGTGATTACATCATATGTCAAACTTACTAGGACTACTCCCAACAGTTAACTATTGATCATATCACATCCTATCATATGTGTCACTCAAATCTGAGTTAGGACTTATCTCACCACTCATGATAACTAATACAGACAAATATATTGACAAATGTACATGTAAGAAAATATTCACAAATGTACATGTAAGAAAATATTCACAAATATAGCATACAAATAAACAAAATAGGCTAAACCCTCAAATTTTAAGTCATCCCTAGTGAAGTCGCCATTTTTGTTGCAGTGAGAATCATGATGTTAAACTATTGATTAACTTGAATCTTAATTCATTAAATTCACAACCGGACTTTGATTTATCCAAAGGAAAGGTTAAAAAGAGAAAGATCTTTTGCGTGATGTAACAAAAACGCTAAGAGATCGGAGATTGGGGGTTGGTTATGCCTAGGGTAGATATTTCACATTCTAAACATCTGTAGTACTTTACAGGAACCTTTTGTATGTTTGTATGCTAAGCTTGCCAAAACATTTCTATGGCTAAGGGTACAAGGTAAAGCTTTAGGTAAAGACCTAAGGATAATTTCTAAATTTGCTCGCAAAGACATCGCATCCTCTGCCTACGTATCCTAAATAGGATAGAATCAGAGCAATCATAGTTCCCCTTACAAGGGATAGACGAACACTTGATCATGATCAAGGTTCAAAGAGGAACAAACATAACGGTGCTTGTATAGAGTTTAACAAAACTCTCTAATCTAAGTTGTACACTCAAAGGAATTGACTTTTACAAAAGCCAAGAGGGGGAGTAAGTAATCATGACAATGATTCTTACATAGAGTTAACAAACTTTATCTTAGAGTTCTAATTGAAGGATACTCCTAACAAGGGGTAGGTCTTTTAGACTTCAAGCAAAGTCTAATGGCTAGTGGGTTCTAACTTAACTAAGTTATGGTTCAAGGTGACTTAACAAAGTCAGAGAAGTAGGGTAGTGAGTTGTCTATGACCCAAAGGTCAGTAGAGAGACTTTCCTTTGGAATGAGAAAAAGATGTGGCAACTGGATGAGAGCTAACAAGTCCATCACTTGGGTCAAGCGATGGATTGATCATGATAAGACCTTGAGTCAAGCGAACTTTAATCATTCAAGCATGTTAACAAAAATATGTGAATCAAATACAATCAATCTTACAAGATAGGTCAAGAAATAGTTGAGAAAAGTTTCAAAAGAAACAAGGTGAAAACCCTAAAATAAAACATGATTTCCAAGTGAGTTAAATTGTTTCTAGGATAGGAATCCTCTAAATATTTGAAAACAGACATGATGAAGAACATTTTGCAAAAAGAATGGGGCAAAAATGTTAAAAAATGAGTGAGTTATGAAGATTTGAAGTTTGTGAAGAAATCATAAGAATTAAGTGATAAAAAAATAGGAAATGTATTTGTCAAGTGTTGAACCCACACCCTTTAACTCATAGGCCTAAAACCTCACCAATTTAGCCAAGGCAAACATGTGGTTATACAATGAGAAAGAAAGAATAAATGGTAGAATATGAGAAAAATCACAAAATGGTAAAAAGAGTTATCCTCCTCAGGGATCGAACTCAGAAAGGCAAAGGCAAAACATACATGAGCGCGCAGGTCATAACCACTGAGGTGGTGATACATCCAGTGTATCAAACCACCCCAGAAATAGATAAACCTCAAAGTTCATAATTTCTGGGCAAAACCAAAGCAAGCCAAGCACAAAAAAGTCAAAACGTGAGGCCTTCAAACTTGATCAAATTAGCATGGATTTTAACAAAGTTTAGATCTAAATTGCTTAGAATTGAATGAGGAATTCAATGATGCTTTCAGTTTTCTTAAAAAGTGCCCACAATTTAAAATTCGAAAGTAAATGCAGGTTATGTGTTTGAAATGCATTTTCAAAGCTATAGTTCCATTCAGTCATGTTTGAATTAGTTTGAAAGCCTACACACACTCTAAATACCACCTATGTGAAGTTCAAACACAAATAAAACTTAGATTCAAGCTAGAACAAAATATGACCTATTGAGTTGAAATTTTACCAAATGAGTTGTAATGAGAAACTTCAAAACAATTTGTGACAGAACCAAATAAGCAATCACCATGATTCAATCAAAACAGAAGGCATATAAATGAGTTCCAAACATCAACACATCATGAACTCAAACACAAATGCACCTCAAATTCAAACTATAGTACAAAGTGACTTGTGGTTCTGAAGTTGTGATGATGAAATTGTAATGAGATCTTTCGAAACAGTTTGTAACAGTAGCAGATCATCATTCAATCATGTTTCAATGGACACAAAGACATACATGTGAGGTTTTTTAAATCAATCCAACAAGCTTGGTTTCAAACAGTATACAAGATTTTGTACATTTGGGAATATCAAGCAGTCTAAAGGCATCAAAATAACATCAAGCACATGCATCTCACACTATATAGAGGTCTTACACATGAGTCATGACCTATAAATGAATATAAACACAAGCATTGCCTAGAACTTAAACAGAATCAGCATATGGCTCATGGAGTGAAAAATAGCAAATCAAAACCAACATCCAATCTTCATAAAAGTTACAAACTTGTAAGGACAGATACAAACCAAGTTCAAACATAACTTATGGATTCTAGGTAACTCTAAACTAATGCACATCAAACATGATCATGGTGCAAAAAGAATGAGTATATTGAGTAGAGGTTACTTACCTCTTGAAGACCTTCAATGCAATATTTAATGCCAAACTGTCTTGGTTGAGTGAGAATGTCTTGAATAACTGCTCCACACCACAAATGCACAGTCCAAGCAGCTCCAATTCCTTCCATGTAAGTCTTGGTACAAAAAACAACTTTCTTACACTTGAAGCAACAAATGGATCCTTGTGACAGATCCACCAAATGAGGGTGCCGTTGGTTTTGTATGTTTTAGACAGTTAACACACCTTATATCCAAGGTGTTTGAGGTCTCATGAGGTTTATAACAAGCTTGAGCAACGAGTGTTTCTAGGTTATGCAGAAAGTCAAAGTTCTTAGGGTTGAAGGTTGACTTTTGGAAATGTGAGGTTTTTGGTTGATGTAATGGTTAGAACACCTTTAGAGCATCATTTATAGGTTGTGTAAAGTGTTGATGATGAAATCTGTTCAAGACAAATTTTGGAGTTTTTGATGAGTTTGCTTCACTAGCAAGAAAATGCAAGGCAAGGGTGAATAGCTTGTTTCTTCTTGATTTTAAGGCTTGTTCTGGTATCTTTGATGCATTGAGGATGGCTATATTTATAGAGGAGACAAGGGAGCCAAGGGTTTGGACAGATTTGAAGAAAATGTGAAATGTCTTGCTTTTGGAGGGAAGGAAAGGTAAATCTTTCTTGTGATCTTCTTCTGCAGATTTTGAGTTGATTTCCAATGCATCTTAGCATCAAAACAAGCTGTGATTAAGCTGTAGGAAGTGACTAGAGGGATGGAAAGAGAAGAATCTTCATGCTGCAACATATTTCACTCTTAAAGTTTCTCTTTCATCATGTACTTTTGTACTTTCCTGGATTTAAATAATGATCTTAACCAAACCCTTGGCTTTGCTCATGGATTCTTCTGAAATTTTCACTCATCACACTTCTAGGCATCAGATCAATGGTTAAACAAATGGTTAAGAATCAATTGGCTGGTTGGTGTATTGGTTCATGTCAAGTTGAAGTTGCTCATTTCAAGTTCTTGGACCCTAACTTCCCCCCTTTGAAATTCCTAGCTCAAAAATGATATGGAGGAGCTCTTGTATTTTTTTGGAAAGCCCTCATCATTCTCTACAACTTTCATGTTTTAAGCTTTTTCAAATTTCAAGTGAAACTAGGTCAAAAATCCTCTTGAAGATGGCTGAAAACATGACTTAAAAGTGCCAAAATCATGAAATTTCACCAAGTGTTTTTCCCTCTTGACTTGTTTTTGATCATAACTCAAAATCTATTCATTTTTTGCACATAGGTAATTTTTAACTTTTGTACGACTTCTCAAGACCTTTCCGACAACATTTGAACCACTCCATTTGGAGGTGTGGTTAGGAAGTTATGGTGTTGCCCCTTTCAAAACCCTAATTTCCTGACTTTTCGATTAGTTCTCAATTCTTGATCCAATGGTCACAAAAGTTCGTGATTATATATGATATATCATTAGGAACATAATTGTCTTTAATTTTGGGTCAAAACCCTGTTGGTCAATGAGTTGACTTTTCAGCCAGACGAACCGAGCGATCGAAAACCTCTGAATCGACTGTTAGTGTTCTGGGTTCCCTGAGGTCTTGAAACTGCTTGAGGGGACTTCAATGAGTCATATAATCTTCATGGACCATTATTCCACCATTGTAATACCATTTAAATTAAAATTCAAACCATAGTTGACTTTTCCTAACCAGAAACCCTAATCGGGGGTCTTGGATTGCACTGCTCTTTTCCTTGGGTGACAACCTCAAATTGGATTCTACATAATCCAATATAGTATTATTGATGATGTAGCTAGCTTTTATATGAAGAATCAATCAAACACTTGACTGATCAAACCATAGAAACCCTCTGATTCCTGACTGTATGGAACCCTAATTCATCTGCATCTTGACAAAGACAAACTTGAAATAGTTTAAGGTTAGATAAACAATGATGATGCTCCCAGAATGATGATTTAATATAGGGGTCAAAATTTGTGGTACAACACTCATACATCCAGCAAACTTGACCTTTTGTTAACCACCTTACTATCATCCTTTTGGTGGTAGCCAAAGTTTGTCAATTCAACCTAAATATCGTAGTGAGAATCGGATATCAAGCTATTAATTAACTTGAATCACAAATCATAATTCACCACCGATATTTAATTTATCCAAGGGAAGGGAAAAAGAACGAATGAACCCATAAATATGCAATGCAAAGCAAACGAGAATCTAAGGTTCGGGGGTTGGTTATACCTAGGGAAGGTGCTAGCATCCTAAGCATCTGTAATACTCTACATGAACCTCTTGTTTTATTATGTTATTTGTTATTTTGTCTCCTAAAGGGTAAAAAGATAGAGGGGAAGAGACCTAAGGCGTTAGTCCTAAGTATGCTCGCAAAGACATCACATCTCGTGCCTACATATCCTGACGGGAATGGAATCAGAGCATTCGTAGTTCCCCTCAATAAAGGTGAGGAACTCTTGACAATGGTCAAGGTTCTAGGGGGGAGGTAAGTGTCTATGGTCGATCACCTACATCGAGTTAAGAAACTCTAAGCCTACGACTAGGTTGAAAGGGAGGTAAGTGTTTTTATTAAGGTTTCTGAAACATATTAGAAATATGATTAAAATATTTGTTGTCTTTTTGATTAGGAAAAGGTTTTAGTTTTACAAAGGTAAACTCTAGCCTAATATCATCATATGAGGGATAAAAAAAACCTAAGATCTACTCTGATTCAAATTATCGGGAATAAAATTGAATCATGAACCTAAGGGAATATGGATATGTGGTGTTGCAGTGAGAATTGTGATACCAAGCTATTAATTAACTTGAATCTTAATTCATTAAATTCACAACCAGACTTTGATTTATCTAAAGGAAAGGTTAAATAAAGAAAGACCTTTTGTGCGATGTAACAACAATGCTAAGAGATCTGGGATCGGGGGTTGGTTATGCCTAGGGTAGGTATTTAACATCCTAAACATATGTAGTACTCTACAGGAACCTTTTGTTTGTTTGTATGCTATGATTGCTAAATGTTTGTTATGTCTTGGGATTTGGGTATAAGGTATAGTTGTAGGTAAAAACCTAAGGATAGTTTCTAAGTTTGCTCGCAAAGATATCACATCCTCTGCCTACGTATCCTAACTAGGATAGAGTCAGAGCAATCGTAGTTCGCCTGACTGAGGATAGATGAACACTTGATTATGATCAAGGTTCAAAGGGGAACAAACATAACAATGCTTGTATAGAGTTTTAACAAAACTCTCTATTTCTAAGTTGAACACTCAAGGGATTGACTTTGACAAAAGGCAAGAGGGGAGTAAGTCATCATGACAATGATCCTTACATAGAGTTGACAAACTCTATCTTAAAGTTCTAATTGAAAGATACTCCTAACAAGGGGTAGGTCTTTAGACTTAAAGAAAAGTCTGATGACTATGGGTTCTAACTTAACTAAGTTATAGTTCAAAGTGACTTAGCAAAGTCAGAGGGAAGGTATAATAAGCTAATTATGACCCAAGGGTCAATAGAGAGACTTTCCTTTGGGCTTGAGAAAGAGGAGACTACTAGATGAGAACTAACAAGCTCCATCATCTGGGGAATAACTTAACAAAGCATACACAAGCAATCATTCAAACATGATGAACATATAAGAGAGTATGGTAACAACCAAGAAAGGGAGGCAAGTATGTGAAAATATCAAGCAAAGATCATGATTAATTTAAATGGTTACAACTAATACATACACAAAGATATTTCAATATCTAGATGGGAATCATGGTATGGGTTCTTACAAGACCTAGCAACATAAGGTAATACCAACTTGAAAATCTTAACAAAGATGAAGGGAAATAAGGTAACAACCACATGTTAAGAAGGCAAACAAATTTAAATGCAAGCAAGTGACAACTTGAGGCAAGCATGTCATAGGTTTAAATATGTCAAATGTAACCAAATAAGAGAAAAAATCATGCATTTGATGACAATCAAGTATAAGTAAGTAGGCAAGCAATGTCACAACAATGCAAGTAAGTAGTTCATTACTTCATGGGGAATTTCATAAGTTCAAAGTAACAACCACAAATGATGCAAATCCTATTACATTAGAATTCTAATAAGACTTCTAAATGGGTGAGGGATCATATGAAGGGTGTACTCAAGAGGTCACAACATCAAGAGACAATATGGTTCACAAACACACAACTGCAAAGGTGAATCAAATAGATGCTTACAAGCAAAGATTAAACTGCAAATAGTTTTTGATTCAAGAAAACATACTAAAACACACTAAGGAGTTAACAAACCAAGTTCACATCAAGTGCAAATCAAACCCAATGAAATTGAATAAAAAATTTTGAAAAAAGAAAATTGAAGGAAAGGAGGGTAAGAAACCCTAAAATGGAGCATGACTTTCTTATAGTATAAAGTGTTTCAAAAATGTAAATTCTAGAATTCTTTAAACACTATATGAAAATATGAAACAAAACAAGACATTTGTAAAAAGAATCATTCAAAAATGATAAAAATTGACAAAGTTACATAGGTTGAATTTTGAAAAAAAAACAAAAAACTTAGTGAATAAAAAGAAAAGAGTGTCTACACCAAGGGTAGAACTCATGAAATTGTGATTACAAGTCAAAAATCATACCATTCCATCTAACACATGCATGTGATCATTGAGGGAAGAGAGATATAAAATACTAAAAGTGCTGAAAAATGCTAAAAAAGCCAAAAAGTTATCCTCACTGAGGATCAAACTCAAGACATAGGCAAGGCAAGATACACGAAACGCAAGGCATAACCACTGGGGTGGCGATACATCCAATGTATCAAGCCACCCCATTAATATTTAACCCTAACAAGTCAAAATATATGGGCAAAATGCAAGAACAAAGCAAGATATGGAGGCAAACAGTTTTGATTCAAACTTGATCAAAACACAATCAAATTTCACAAAATCTGAGTCAAACCGGCTTGAAATTTTGAGAGGAGTACAATGGTAACCACCAATTCCAAAAACAACAACCAAAACTTAAAATTCGAATGAACATGCATAAGGAGTTTTAAGATGCATTTTGGAAACCAGAGATTTAAAATAGTTGCAATAAAGTTCAAAAACAGATATGCACATATTTCAAATATGTTATAGAATGAGTTTCAACAGAAAGATTATTCAAAATGTCATTAGAATAGGATAAGGTTTATGAACTGCAACATAATCATGAGCTGGAAATAACCAAAGTAGGATGATCTGCATGAACCCAAACAAAACAATTTTAACATGTCAAGAGTTAGATATGAAATGGATCAACACTTAGAAACTCTAAACCACACTGTCAGTAAAAAATCTAAAACCTAGAAACATCAAAGTCAAGGAAGTTAACTTAACAGAACAACATGACTATTGTTGACATAAGCATTCAAAGCATTGTGACCTATGACACACTAACCAACAACTCATGGCAGAAACTCAAACATGACTCATAAGACAAAGCTAAACACAAAGCAAGACATATATGTGTTCAAATAGTTGACAAACACCAAACACAAATATGTTCATAACAAATGGCATCAACACAAAACTGAACAGACCTATGCATTTTGCTCTAACATCATGGCCAAGGATTGCAACAGCATGCTAAAACAACACCTAAATCTCACAGTTCAAACTACCTCAACTAAGACAGCATCCATGACATGAACCTAATCCATATAAACTTTACAAACCAACTGAGATTCTGATAAGAATAGAGATTGACAAACCTCAAGATGAACTGGACAACAAGTAAAAACATTCTACACATAGCAAACTAGCAGCCATACTTTTACAAAAGTAAGCAACATATTGAACATTATAAAATCAAACAGTAGTTTTTTTTGTTAAAACAGAAACAACACACTTTGTTATTAAAATGCAACATCAGTTCAATGTATTGTAAGTAGCACAAGTTTGAGCAAACTTAAATCAAAACAGTCCAACAGCAGGATTATGAATTCAAACATGACAATGTTCAAAATCAACCAACAACTAGTCTGACCTACTTCATATGACGGTTGCTAAATCACAAACAGGTTTTTAGTATGAGGAACAATTTTTAGCATCAATGAACATCAACTTAACATAAACCATGCTAATACACCATATGTTTCAACATCATATATCAATACTTTTACAAAAGTAGCACATACACATTCTGCCCTAAATTGTAGTCTAATAACACTTGTATACCTCAACAAGAATCAACAATCCTACAAACAAAACCTCTAATACAAACACTAACAAAACAACTTGCAATCTCAACAAGACCATATTGTACATTTAGTAGGCTTGACATAACAATATCAAGTCAATGCTTCAAATGAAAGTTAGCAAACTTCATGCTAGCAACATACACAAATTTTAACATGAAAACCAAGTTCTTAACAGCAAACATAAACTTAACATAACAATGTTAACCAACAATGATCAAATGCACTAACATGTTTCACATGGCAAACATAAGTTCATGACAATAAGTACACACATATGCCAATCATGATCAACAGTTTTGGATAATGCATATATGAGAAAAAAAGAGCTAGAGGTCACCTACCTCTTGTATACCTCCAAGCAAGTTAGCAGCTTTGAGCAAGATATAGCAAGATATCCATCCCTCCTTTGAGCAAAGCTTTGAAGTTGTTTCTTCTTGAAGCAACAAGTGATCTTTTAGAACAGATCTAAAAAATGGATTTCCAGTTTCTTTTTAAGGTTTTAGACAGTTAGTATGACATAAATGGAAGGTGTTCAAAGTGTCAAAATGGTTCAAACTATTCTAGGAAATGAGTTTCTTCATTTTATGCATAAAAGTCAAACTAAAGGGTGTGAGAAGTTGACTTTTGGTTTTGTGGAGTTTTTGATGAAACCAATGGTTGAAACACCTTCAAATGATGACTTTAAGGTTGTGTAGATGGTTTTTATGGTGGTTTAATGGTTATAAGTGGAGCTGGTATGAAACTTGCACAAGGCAATTTTAGTGGTTTTTGCACTTTCTTCACTTACAAGAAAAGAAAGGTAGGAATGAGAGCTATGTTTTCTCTTGGGTTTAGAGGGCTCTGGTGTGTGTATGATCATAGAGGAAGCCTCTACTTATAGACAAAGTGAGAGGTTAGGACAGATTTGTATACGTAGTTTTTTAAGTGGTTTTGTTGAAAAATCTTTTTGAAACCATGTGTGATTTTGCTATGCAGGTTCTTGCTTGCTTCCAAGGTGTTTAGACCCCTAAAACCATCTAAAAATGAGCTGTGAGAAGTGACCAAAGAGTGAACAAAGGATCCCCCCCCATGCTGCAGCCACAAACACTCTCTCTCATGTGTACTTTTTGTACTTTTTCTTATTAAACTAATGGATCTTGGATAGAACTTTGGATTTGCTTGGATACCTTTCTGATTTAGTTTAATATATACTCTAACACATCATATCAGAGGTCATTCCATGGTTAGAACTCAAGTGGATAGTTGGAAATCAAGTTTGTGTTGAGTTTTGGCATGATGACAATCAATTGTTTGGAGCCAACTTGTCCCCTTCAAAACTCTCAGCTCAGAAGGGCTACGGAGGAGTTCTTGTACTTTTTGGAAATCCCTCATTATGCTCTACAACTTTCATGTCTACAGAATTTTCAAATTTCAAGTGAAACTAGGTCAAAAAACCTCTTGAAGTTGGCTGAAAACATGTCTTAAAAGTGCCCAAAACTTAGAATTTCATCAAGTGTTTTCTTCCTCTTGTGATGATTTTGACTATAACTCCAAATCTATGCATTTTTTGCCCATAGGTCACCTTTACACTTTTGTAGGGCTTGCCAAGACCTTTTCAACAAGCTTTGAACCACCTCATTTGGATGTGTGGTTAGGAAGTTATGGTCTTGCCCCATTCAAAATCCTAATTCCCGACTTTTTCGATTACTCCTCAATCCTTGATCCAATGGTCACAAAACTTCATGACTAAATATAATATGTTATTAAGAACATATTTTATTCCAACTTTAAGGTCAAATTCCTTTTGGTAAAAGAGTTGACTTTTCAGTCAAACGAACCGATCGATCGAAAATCCCTGAATCGACTGTTGATGTTCTGGGTCTTTTGAGGTCTTGAAACTTCTTAGGTGAACTTCACTGAGTCATATGAGCTTCATGGACCATAATTCCATCTTTGGAATACCTTTTAAATCAAAAGTCAAACTACAGTTGACTTTTCCTGATCAGAAACCCTAATCGGGTGTCTTGGACTGCAATGTTCTTGATCTTTGGGTGACAACCTCAAATTGAATTCATGCTTGATCCAATGTAGTATCTTTGATGGTGTAGAGACTTGCTTCATGGATAATCAATCCAAGACATTGACTAATTAAACCATCGAAACCTCGATTCTTGATTGTATGGAACCCTAATTCACCTGTATCTTGACAAAGACAAACTTGAAACAGGTTAAGGTTACATAAGAAAATGATGATGCTCCCAGAATGATGGTGAGGATCTAAGGGTCAAAATTTGGGGTGCAACATGTGGCAAAGCATCACAAAATAAATAAACATATACGGAAGAATATCGTGTAAGATAAAACATACACAGAAGAACATCGTGTCAGATAAAACATACAGGGAAGAAGAACATCATGTGTGAAATTGAATACATGAAAAAATATCATGCGATAAAAGTATATACACAACAAAGCATTGTGAAGCGAATTGAAATTATGTGGCAAAACATTGCGATGAAATGTTAGTGAAATTTAATTCTTGAAAAACATCAAGTGTTATTATTTACGTATAAGGATATGAGCATGGATATATATTATCTATCATATGACTAAAAAAAAGTCTACAATCCAACTAATAATAGAAAAATAATTAATTAATTAATTTCTAACTAATTAATAAGATAAACATTCAAACAAATAATTATTAATATAAATAAAATAATTAAATCAACATAAGAAAATAAGATAGATAAATGAATGAAAGGATAAATCAAATCTAATAACCTAAATCATAAAATAATAATAGTAAATAAAATAATAATAATAATAATAATAATAATAATAATAATAATAATAATAATAATAATAATAATAACAATAATAATAATAATAATAATAATAATAATAACAACAACTAAAAAATAAAAACAAAACAAAACTAGGGGCTACGCCCAATTTCTAGTAAACTCATAATATATATAAAAAGAAAAAATGAAACGGTAGCAAATATATGAATATATATTAAACTTGAAACAAATATATGTATGTATATAACAAAAAATGATATATAGATCTAAAAGCATGTATATATTTAAATATAAAAAATGAAACAAGAAGTGTTATATATATAGTAAAGATATTTAAACCAAAAAGTAATAGGGCATATGTGTACATGAAACAAAACAGAATATGTATATAATTGTATAAAATAGAATATATAAGTAATAGGGCATATGTGTACTTGAAACCGAATATGTATATAATTGTATGAGACAAGTGACATAAGTTTTAGCACCACCACATATGACTATGTGGTACTTTATCCTCTTTGGCTCCTTTGGAAATTACATTGTTCCAAGTGCCTTATAAATGCTATTTAATTTTACTCCACTTTCAATGTGGGACTAAGCATTTATTGTCAATTAACTATAACACCCACTTTGTCATTTTGGAACAACTTTAATGGAAATAAATTATTATTTCTAACAATCCCCCACTTGTTCTAATAATGACAAAATAATAATTCCAGAAATGGGACATAAGAAATATTAATACAGTTAAGTATCTTTCGATTTTAAACTTAACCTTAGTAAGGATAACACAAGGTTTAATCGGAATATTAGGTAGCAATGCTTTTAAACCATGAATCCATATGAATAGACCGGTGTTACCTTACACACACTCCTTAAAGATTCTTCCTCTGCATAACTCGCTTAGCATTTATTTATGGCCATGTGCTATCCTGTTTCATGAATTTTTTCATGAGAGAAACTCCAACTCTCACTTTGAGACGACACCATCTCATAATTCACATAGGTGAAGTTCATATAATATCTATTTCCAATAGATACGTACCCTCGGTATTGAACTTCATTAAGAGTTTAAAATAAAACTCAACCCTCATTTCTAATGTCAACATAATTATGAAATGTTAGACAATTATCCAAATCAACGACTTGTTATTACCCATTGAAAATCTTAACGTTAATGTTCTGTTAACTTAAGATTGGGTTGCCGCCGTTGTCGGAACTCTTACTCAAGGAGTTTCAACCTCATACCTCTCGAGGTTGTTCTTACTAAGTCTCTGACCAGTGACTTAGTAAACGGATCAGCCAAATTATAGCTTGTTCGTATATACGTAAGTGAAATGATTCCATCCTTAATCATTTTTTTCACGAACGAATGTCTAAGTCCTATATGCCTGGACTTTCCATTATACACTTCGCTAAATGCTCTTGCCAAAGTGGCCTGACTATCGCAGTGTATCATCACCTTTGAAACATTGTCTTTAGCCAATGGAACTTCCAAAAGAAGATCCCTCAACCACTCTGCCTCTTGACTAGCAGAAGCGAGAGCCACGAACTCTGATTCCATGGTCGAAAGAGTAATGCATGTTTGTTTCTTGCTCTTCCAAGAAATTGCTCCTCCAGCTAGTGTAAATATCCACCCAGTTGTAGATTTGTGATCTCCCACGTTAGAGATCCAACTGGCATCGGTATATCCTTCTAATATAGCAGGAAACCTACCATAATGAAGGCCAAGATCTTTGGTTTTCAACAAATAACCAAATATCCTCGTGATTGCCTTCCAATGTTCATTACTTGGATTACTAGTAAATCTACTCATTTTACTAACTGCAAATGATATATCGGGTCTAGTACATTGCATTAAGTACATAAGACATCCGATCGCACTTGCATATTCTAATTGAGCCACTGCTCTTCCATCATTCTTTTCAAGTTTGATTACATGATCAAATGGAGTAGTTACTTCCTTGAATTTCAGGTGTTTGAACTTATCAAGCATTTTCTCAATATAATGTGTTTGATTAAGTTCATAACCCCCACTATTTTGCTTAACTTTTATTCCTAAAATTGTGTCAACAATCCCAAGATCTTTCATCTTGAAAGTGGAAGTTAGAAACCTTTTTGTTTCTAAAGTTCCATTAAGTTTATTGCTAATTATTAGCATGTCATCAACATAAAGACACAAAAATATTACAGTGTTATTATACACTTTTGTATATAAACACTTGTCACAAGAATTAGGAATAAATCCATTTGACATTATCGTAGAGTCAAACTTTTGATGCCATTGTTTTGGTGCTTGTTTTAAGCCATATAGAGATTTGACAAGTTTGCACACCTTTTGTTCATTTCCAGGAAGGACGTATCCTTCTGGTTGTTCCATGTAGATTTCCTCATCGAGGTCTCCGTTTAGGAATGCTGTTTTAACATCCATTTGATGAACAATCAGATCATTTAAAGATGCTAAGGCAAATAACAACCTTATAGTGGTTGTTCTTGCTACAGGTGCATAAGTGTCAAAATAATCTATACCTTCCTTTTGTCTAAATCCTTTTGCCACTAATCTTGCTTTATAAGTGTTTAATGTACCATCACTATGATATTTCTTTTTAAACACCCACTTGCATCCAATGGGTCTTGATCCCTTTGGTAAATCAACAAGTTCCCGAGTGTGGTTGTACATAATTGAATCCATTTCATCTCGGATAGCATCTTTCCAAAAAGAGGAGTCTCTTGAAGCTATTGCTTCCTTATAAGTTTTAGGATCTTCCCCTACTTGAAGAATTACCGGAATGCTTTTAACAAAATTTGTACTATTTCCTTCAACCAGATAAAATGAAATCGATTGAGAATCAATTTCTTCTGGTCCTAGGTTCTTTATTTTCCGGACTCTTTTGCTTATCCTAGGTTCGGGTCGTGGTTCATTGATTCGAGATGTGCCTTTAGGTTGTATTTCTACAATCCGAGAAGAGTCTTTTTCACAAGATTCTTTATTTATGGCCGACTCTGATTCTTTATCCTTAGTGATAAGTTTTTCAAAGAATTCCACATCCCGGGATTCAACAATAATATTAGACTCTAAATTTAAAAGTCTATATGCTTTGCTATTTTGTGCATATCCTACAAAGGTACATCTTATCCCTCGAGGACCCAACTTGGTTCTCTTAGGATCCATGTTTTTGTAATATGCCACACACCCCCACACCTTAAAATAGCCAATATTTGGTGTCATGCCCTTCCATACCTCATATGGAGAAGTTCCACTTTTCTTTAACGGAATTCTATTTATTATGTGACAAGCGGATAATAAGGCTTCGCCCCACAAATTGAAAGGTAGTTCGGAATGCAATAACATGGCATTCATCATTTCTTGATATGTTCGATTCTTTCTTTCTGCTATGCCATTTTGTTGTGGTGTTCTAGGTGCCGAACATTCATGTATTATACCGTGTTCTTCACAAAATGCATCAAATTCAGTAGAAAAGTATTCACCGCCCCTATCACTCCTAAGGACTTTTATATTTCTACTTAATTGATTTTCCACTTCTGCTTTATAACTCTTAAAGGCATTAAAAGCCTCATCTTTATGCTTTAAGAGATATACATAAGTGTATCTAGAACAATCATCAATAAATGTAATGAAATATCTATTTCGCCCACGGGTCAACATGCCATTAAATTCGCACAAATCTGAATGTACAAGATCAAGCAGATTTGTATTTCTTTCAACACTTTTGAAAGGTTTCTTAATCATTTTTGATTTAACACATAATTCACATTTATTGAAATCATTGATATTACATGATATCAAGCCAAGTTTAATTAGTCTCTTCATTGAACTAATACCAATATGTGCTAGTCTATTGTGCCATAAAGTAACTGAATCAAGCATGTAAGCAGAATTAGAAATTTCATTAATCATGTTATCAGTAATACATAGTTTGATCATTCCTTCAGCGGAATATCCTTTTCCAACAAACACACCATTACGGGTCAAAATAAGTTTGCCCGATTCATACACAGATTTAATACCCGGTTTTCCCAATAAATCCCCACTAACAAGATTCCTATTCATGTCTGGGACATGAAGCACATTAACAAGAGTAACTTTCTTTCCAGAAGTGAAGTTGAGTTCGACCGTTCCGGTTCCAACAACTTTGGATCGTACTTCATTTCCCATTTGTACTTCTTGTCCATCATTTGTCTCAGAATATGTTTTGAATGCAGCCCTGTCATATGAGACATGAACCGTGGCACATGTATCATACCACCAGCCTTGGACTTTGCCTTTGATTGCCATAATTTCGCTCACAGTAGCAATTATATCATCATTAGCATTCACTGCATTGATCTCCTTTTTTGATTTATTTTGCCTGCAATCTCGAGCATAATGTCCAGGTTTTCCACATACAAAGCATCCATTTTTCGGACCCTTCGGACCACCAAAGTTCTTGAACTTGGTATGTTCCCTTTTTGGTGCGATGTGACTTTTCTTGACATCATGTTTTTTCTTTTCCTTTCTGGTCACAACATTGGCTTTGGAAAGACCCGCATATTCTGATTTTTCCCTCTCCTTCGATTCCTCCTCGATTCGAAGATGTTTCTGGATTTTCTCCAAGGAAAAGTCATCAGAACTGTGCAACAGTTTCTTTTTATAGCCTTTCCACGAACTTGGTAACTTCGCAATGATTGCACCAACTTGAAAGGTTTCAGGAATGTCTATTTTCACCGCTTTGATTTTGTTTACCAGGACTTGCAATTCGTGCACTTGGGGAAGTATGGGCTTGGAATCTATAAATTTAAAATCAAAGTATTTAGAAATTAAGAACTTTTTCGTACCTTCTTCTTCGGCTTTGAATTTAAACTCCAGTGAATTCCATATGTCTCTAGCGGACGAATTGTCCGTGTATAGGTCGTATAGGCGGTCAGACAGCGTGTTCATAATATGTCCACGACATAGTAATTCTTCCTCCCTTCGCAGCATGCGCTTCTTATTGAGTTCGTCAGAATCATCTTCAGTTGGTTCTGGAATTGGTGTCAGATCAGGATTCAAGACGTAGTGAACCTTGAGTGCAGTAAGCAGGAATGTCATCTTGTCTTGCCATCTGGTAAAGTTGTTTCCATCGAAGCGATCCAATTTGACAAGATCCTGATTCATAACCTTGATACTTGAAACAGCAGCGTCGGAATCCATGATACAAATACTTTTAAGATTGTTAGATAATGCTTCAATGTTGAATGGATCCAAACTGAATCGTGAACGAAATCACTTTCCTTAAAAGTATTTCAAGCACACTCTCAAATTGTCTTAGAGTTGGAACGGCCTGAATACCCAGGATAAGTCAGCCTTTTCTCGAAACTGCACAAGACTGGTGAAGTTTCGAATGCAAGGAAAACGTTTGGAATTATATAGAAGAGGATATCAGATTTTTTTTTGAGTATTTAATTTCGAATTATCAAGCATATATTTATAGCCATGCATGTGTCTTTTCAGAAGTTTGCAATTCTTCATAAACACACTCTCTAATGAGCATTTGCAATGGTTCAAATAAAATGTCATGCACCACTTCATGAAGTGTCATATATTTCGAATTCAAATTCAAAAATCAAACTCTAGGCAACGAATGAAATCTGGAGCGATAATTAAAATAAATTCTTAGAGTTGGAATGGCCTGAATACCCAGGATAAGTCAGCCTTTTCTCGAAACTGCACAAGACTGGTGAAGTTTCGAATGCAAGGAAAACGTTTGGAATTATATAGAAGAGGATATCAGATTTTTTTTTGAGTATTTAATTTCGAATTATCAAGCATATATTTATAGCCATGCATGTGTCTTTTCAGAAGTTTGCAATTCTTCATAAACACACTCTCTAATGAGCATTTGCAATGGTTCAAATAAAATGTCATGCACCACTTCATGAAGTGTCATATATTTCGAATTCAAATTCAAAAATCAAACTCTAGGCAACGAATGAAATCTGGAGCGATAATTAAAATAAATTCGCAGTATACCGGCCGAAGGCCGGTCCGCCCGCCGTCTACAAGCCGCCACTAGCGCCTCTACGCCCACGCCCTCGGATCCGGTTCCGGAGCCGGAGCCGGTGTCGCCGGTGGCGACACCGGCGAGAGGTGTTTTGTATGAGACAAGTGACATAAGTTTTAGCACCACCACATATGACTATGTGGTACTTTATCCTCTTTGGCTCCTTTGAAAATTACATTGTTCCAAGTGCCTTATAAATGCTATTTAATTTTACTCCACTTCCAATGTGGGACTAAGCATTTATTGTCAATTAACTATAACACCCACTTTGTCATTTTGGAACAACTTTAATGGAAATAAATTATTATTTCTAACAATATATATAACACAAAATAAAACATCCATCCTCTAAAGTAACAATATAACAGTAACGAGAAACAAGAAAGGAAATAAACATCTCCTTCAAAGCCCTTCCTTCCTTTTCTTTCTCGCTCGTTCGGTGAGCGCACGACTGTTGTACCGCTTCTCCGGAATTGTTAGCTTGTAGGAGAATATTGATGATGGTTATGAAATAGAGAAGGGAGTATGCTGCTAGTTGGTGAATGAAGTTTTGATGAGCAGGTTTTTTATTAAAGTGAAAAAAATGAGGAGTGTGTATGTAATTTTTTCTATCTTTTTCTTGTTGTCCTCTTTGTTTTTTATAATGCATATAAATAGGACTAGAAAATAGAAAAAAATGATAATGACAATTAACACAATTTTTTTTGTTTTTATAATAAGACAGGAATAAAAAGAATTAAAAATCATTTTTTTTGTTTTTTATGATAAGACAAGAATAAAAGGAATTAAAAATTATATTTTTGTGTTTTTTATGATTAGACAAGAATAAAAGGAATTAATAATCATGTTTTTTTTTTTGTTTTTTTTATGATAAGACAAGAATAGAAAGAATTAAAAATCATATTTTTGTATTTTTTATGATAAGATAAAGAATAAAAAGAATTAAAAATCATGTTTTTGTGTTTTTTAAGATAAGACAAGAATAAAAGAAATTAAAAATTATGTTTTTGTGTTTTTTATGATAAGAAAAGAATAAAAGGAATTAAAAATCATGTTTTTGTGATTTTTATGATAAGACAAGAATAAAAAGAATTAAAAATTATGTTTCTGTGTTTTTAATGATAAGACAAGTAATAAAAAAAATTAAAAATTATGTTTTTGTTTTTTTTATAAAAAAGAAAATATTAATAAAAAATTAAAAATTAAAAATAAATATCTAATTATATCTAAATAAATTAAATGATTATTTAAATAAATAAAAATGATTAAAAAATGAAATAAAAAGCCGGGCAGAAAAGTGCTCGAAAAAATAAAAGGAACACACCAAAATAATCAGTGCGTGTCGCTACTCGAAAAATGCAACGATGGGGAGCCGAAAAGAAAGATGGAATAGTCGCCACCGAACTTTATTTATCCCATGATGGGAAAGGAAAATATCGAGAAAACCTTAAGAAAGAAATGGATAAGATGGTCTTGCGACCAAGAACGGGTTCGGAAGCTGGTTATGCGAAGGGAAGGTATTAGCACCGCTCGCATCCATCGTAATCGATGGGAACCATTTTTTTATCGACGTGTGAAGGTATTTGCTTAAAGTTTATTGCTATTTAGAGTGTTCCTAAGGAGAGAGAAAAGGTTAGAAATAGGGGAAAGAGAGGTAACGGGGAAGAGAGACTCGGTAGGACTTTACGGTCCTAGGCCTACGTATTCTCAACGGATATGAGAAAGTCAGAGTCGATGTAGTTCAGGGAACTATAGAGTGATGGGGGGAATGTGCTCGGCAAGGATTGTGGCCCTTGTGCCTACGTATCTTTACTCAAAAGAAGTAAAGAATCAGAGCAGCCGTAGTTCGGCCTACGATTTGTTAATGTTTTTATGGATAATGATATCGTGCACATTCTAGCAGTTTAGGTGTATTGCTGCTCGCTTGTTAGAGACTTAGGCATTACTTGTTTGCAGTAGAACGAACGTATCATATCCTTTTTGAAAAGATTAGTTTTCTCCATGCGAGGCAAGACGTCACATTTGATTTGTGGGACTGTTTTTAGGGGTGAAATATGTCATCGGATACCTCTTGCGGGTAGTATCCAATTCTTTATCTCAAAGTATTGTTATGAAAGGTGTGTCGAATACAAGCGTCTTCGTATTGAAAGACAAGTATCGAGACCACACACACTACAGCGAGTATCCTAACACTCGGAGAGGAAGAAGTCTATACTCAATCCTCTCTTTTTAATTTAATACAAAGAGAACTTTATTCTCTTATTAAAATGTTTTTGGTTTTGAATGGTAAGTGCTTTGCGACAGTGAACCCTATGGTAATGTCAAGAACTCGGGATAGGAGAAGGCCTACGCCTAACCACTCCACGACCATTCAAATTTTTGTGATGAAAAGAATTTGAAAATACACTCGATACGGGACCGAGGTTTTAGGAGAGAAAGTTTCAAAAAGAAGTTGTGAAAAGAAATACGTCTTCATATTGAAAGACGAGTATCGAGACCACCCACACTATAGTGAGTATCCTTACACTCGGAGAGGAAAAAGCCTACACTTAATCCTCTCTCTTTAATTCAATACAAAGAGAACTTCATGCTCTTATTGAAGATGTTTTGAAAATGCACTCGGTACGGGACCGAGGTTTTTAGGAGAAAAAGGGTGATGAATACCAAAAGAACATCTTCAACATGCCCTAAACAAGCTGTCAGAACATCTTATGGGACATTTTAGCCACTCCTCCTTTGGAAAAATATTCAACAGGTTACAGATGCTCAGAGGGCACAACAGCAGAAACACATAATCCTTAAACTCCACAAGCAGCAGCTCAAACATTTAGCAAGATCATCAAATCAACTGTCACTTCTACTTGTTCAAACCACCAGAAAGTATCTCCCAAGATCTCATCCAGAACAGATAGGATACCTGCTCTGATACTAATTGAAATTCTGGTATGCAGATCTCATATATCCCAAGAACATTGATCTCTGCTCAAACAAGGACGAGGACAGACCATGACCATTTTAAATTCCTTTAAGAATTAACGATGTCATGACCAATGTCATGACCTCTGTTGTGACATCTGCATACTGCCAGACTATTTATCTAACCATTTAAATTATGCAGAATTGTAAATGCTGAAAGATAAATAACACTAGTAATTATTTACCCATTTCGGTACATCCTCACCTACATCTAGGGGCTACCAAGACAGGGAGGAAATTCACTATTAGTAGAATTAATTCAGAGTCAAACAACCTAGTTTGCACTCCTCACTTAAAACCTACCCAATGACACTTCTTCCTAGAGACACTCTAGACCTGAGTATACCCACTCACTCCCCCTCAATCACTTCAGTAATATTAACACAAAATTATAGAACAGTTATGGAGATACACTCCAAAAACACACCTTGATCTTGCTTCACAGCTTTGATCAAGTGACACACACTCTTGCTTAACAGCTTTGAGTGACGCAACAACTTAGAACCTATCTAACCAATGTAGCACATAGTTGGTTGGTGTACAAGTATTCCTAAGACACACTTCACACGGGAAGAACAGAACTTCTTCACTCACAAGACACACGTGAAGAGAAACACTCTTCACTCACAAATATGTCTACCATAATGTATCAAATGATACAAAGGGTGACTTACAAAGACACACACAAGAGACTCTCAAACCCTAAACCTTTATTTTAACTCAAGTTATTCTTGATGTGAGTGCTTGATTTCCTCTGCTTCTGCTCCTCCTTAAGTAGTAGTGTAGACTGGGCTTGGGCTGGTCACAAGTAACAAACTTTAGGTTTAACCAAGTTAAACCACTTTCCATAATTCAAGGTGCTGTCAAATTAGGTCACAGCTGCTTCATGTTATATCCAACCCTGACTAGAATCTCGCCTGAGATAACTAAGGAGCCATAACAGGTTTCCTGAATTCAAGCCTGAGAGATCTCAGGTATCATAACAGAAAAACAAACCCTGCATGCCTGATGTCATACGTTTAATGTCATACCATTCAATCATGACATTCAGCTTCACTTACTCTTAGCTGACCAGACTCCCCCTGCTGAACACTCCTGCTGAATCTTCTTCACAACAGTAGAAACAAGCAAATTATAGTTTCCTAAAAAGTCTCAAAGATCCTTTTTGAACACCAATTAAATCTGCACTTTGTTCCTAATGAATCACTTTGGCCTGCACATACTGATGAGGTATATCCAAGGCACTTCTGTCAAGTGATAAAACAGCATAACATGTTGTACCAGGCAACAATGTTATGATATTTAGTATGACATCTACGAAGCAGTTCTGTCATCAGCTTCTGCTAGCTCCTGCTGCACCAGACAGTGATGTCATGACATTGGTAATGACATCCTATTTAAAACACATGACAACAGTTCTGTCATCTGCTCCTACTGCACCAGACAATGATGTCATGACATTGGTAATGACATCCTGTTTAAAACACTTGACAGCAGTTCTGTTACCACAGCTCCTACTGTATCAAACAACGGTGTTATGACACTGGTCATGACATTGTGATTAAAGACACATGACAACAGTTCTGTCATGACAGTAGATGGATGTCACGACATTCAACATGACATTCACATTAAAACACTCCACAGCAGTTCTGTCACCACAACAGATGGAGATGTTATAATATCCTGCTTAACATCAGTGCAGGATCATGTTTCACCAAAATTTAGCCAATCATAGAACCATGGACAATCATAGAACCATGGAACTAACACCTTCCTCTTACGTAACCGACTCCCGAACTCAGAATGTAGTTGCGATGACCATGTTCTTATCTCTTTAAAGGTTTTCTCAATATTTTCCTTTCCCTCTTTTGGAATAAATAAAGTTTGGTGGCGACTCTATCGAATCATTTTCCGCGTCTTTTTGTGCGAGGGTCATAATTTTGATTTTTTGAGGTGCGACACTACTGTGTATGTATTGTTGTAATTTATTTAAAAAAAATGTTTATGAGTTTGTTTTAAAATGACAAGAAAAGTAGAAGTGAGTAAAAGTTAATAAATAATTAAGAAATAGTTTTACATAAAAATTTTTACTCACTTTAAAAACTTTTTAACGAGTTATGAGCATTAACTCAATAAGAGTACAAAAGGGGATAAAATTCCACATGGACAAATATGGTGGTCTCAAGCATTATGCCACTTGTCTCCTCCATACATTCCCTTGCCAATTTCGCCACTGACGACACCGACTTCGGGTCCACATCACAAACATCCTTTTGAACAAATTCCAAACACTCTTTGCTACAAATTGAGTTTTCGTCGATCTTTTGCAATTTCAATATAAGGCTAAATTATCTTAGTTATTCTTGCGTTCCAACTCTAAGACACGTTTGAGAGTGCTTGAAATACTTTTAAGGAAAGTGATTTCATTCACGATTCAGTCCTGGATCCATTCGACTTTACAAATTTTTTTAACAGTCTTAAAAGTATTCAAATAATGGCTTCCGATGCTGCAGTTTCAAGCATCAAGGTTATGTATCAGGACCTTGTAAAGTTGGATCGCTTTGATGGAACCAACTACACCCGATGGTAAAATAAAATGACACTCTATGTCTTAGATCTTGACTTACCACCAATTCCTAAACCAACCGAGGATCCACTAATGAACTCATGTAGGAGCATAAGAAACATAAAAAGGATGAGTTATTATGTTATGGACATATCCTGAATATGTTGTTTGATCGTCTCTATGACCTCTATATAGATACACAGTCTACAATAGAAATCTGGAAATCACTCGAGTTTAAATTCAAGGACGAAGAGGAAGGTACAAAGAATTATTTAATTTCTAAATAATTTGATTTTAAATTTATAGATTCCAAGCCCATTCTTCCCCAAGTGCACGAGTTATAGGTTCTCGTGAATAAAATAAAAGCTGTGAAAATAGAAATTCCTGAGACCTTTCAAGTTGGTGCAAACATTGCAAAATTACCACTTTCGTGGAAAGGCTATAAAAAGAAATTGTTGCACAGTTCTGAGGACTTCTCTTTAGAGAAAATCTAGAAATACCTTCGAATTGAGAGAGAATCGAAGGAAGGGGAGAAATTTAAATTTGATGGTCTTTCCAAAGTCAATGATGTGACCGCCAAAAGAAAAAAAAATATGATGGCATGAAAAGTCATCTTGGACCTAAAAAGGAACTTAACAAATTCAAAAATTCTGGTGGTCCGAAAGGTCTGAAAAGTGGCTGTTTTGTATATGGAAAACCTAGACACTATGCTCAAGATTGCAGATACAACAAGTCAAAAAATGAGATCGATGCAGTTCATGCAAATGATGACATATCGCTACGGTGAGCGAGATAATGGCCATCAAAGAAAAAGTGCAAGGGTGGTGGTATGACAAATGTGCTACGATGCATGTCTCTTATGACAAAGTTGCTTTTAAAACATATTATGAGCTCATTGATGGAAAGGAAGTACAAATGGGAAATGAAGTACGATATAAAATTGTTAGAACCAGATCCGTTGACTTCAATTTTACTTCTAAAAAGAAATCCATTCTTGTTAATGTGCTTCATTTCCTCGACATGACTAGGAATCTTGTTAGTTGGGATTTATTGGGTAAACTGGGAATTAAATATGTATATGAATCAGGAAAACTTATATTGACCCGTAGTAGTGTATTTATTAGAAAAGGATATTCCGCTGAGGGAATGATCAAACTTTGTACTACCAATAATATTATTAATGAAATTTCTAATTCTGCTTATATGCTCAAATCTATTTCTTTATGGCATTCTAGACTAGTACATATTGGTATTAGTACTATGAAAAGACTAATTAGATCCGGATTGATCTCATGCAATATTCTTGATTTTGAAAAATGTGAAATATATATAAAATTAAAGATGATTAAGAAACCTTTCAAAAGTTTTGAAAGAAAATCAAATTTGGTTGATCTTGTGCACTTTGAATTATGTGAATTTAATGGCATACCAATCTGTGGGAGAAACCGATATTTCATAACCTTTATTGATGACTGCTCTAGGTTCACACGAGTATACCTTTTGAAGCATAAAGGTGGGGCTTTGTAATGCCTTTAAAACCTATAAAGCCAAAATAGGAAATCAATTAGGTAGAATTATCAAAGTTCTTATAAGTGATAAGGGAGGTGAATAATTTTCTACGGAAGTTAATGCATATTGTGAAGAATATGGAATTATACATGAATGTTTCATGCCTCGTACACCACAAAAAAGGTCTAGCCGTAAGAGAAAATCGAACATATCAAGAAATGATAAATGCTATGTTAATGCATTATGAATTGCCATTTAATTTGTGATGTGACGCATTACTATCCTCATGTCATATAATGAATAAGATTCCTTTAAAGTTAACCGGTATTTCTCCATATTAGATATGGAAAGGTAGATCACCAAATATCAATTATTTTAGAATGTGGGGGTGTGTAGTCATATTACAAGAATATGGATCCTAAAATAAGGAAATTGGGTCCTCGAGGGATCAAATGTGCTTTCATAGGATATGCATCCAACAACAAAGCACACCGACTTTTGAATCTGGAGTCTAATGTAATTTTTGAATCCCGAGATGTGGAGTTTTTTAAAAACCTTATCACGAAGGATAAGGAATCTAAGATTCGCACGAATGAAGAATCTCGTGATGAAGACTCTCCCCGAATTGTTGAAGTATAACTCGAAAGTATCTTGTGGATTGTGGAAACAAAACTTGTGCCTAAGGTAACAAAAAGAACCCTAAAAGTTAAAGTTATGGGTCTAGATAAAATCGATTCTTAACTCATTTCCTTTTATCTAGTTGAAAGAAATTGCAAGAATGATGTTCATAAGATCTCTATTATTCTCTAATTAGAAGATGATCCAAAAACTTATAAAGAAGCAGTGGCTTCAAGGGACTATTCTTTTTAGAAATATGCTATCCAAAGTAAAATGGATTTGATTATTTCAAATCACACTTGGGAACTTGTCGACCTTCCAAAGGGTTTAAGGCCCATTGGATGCAAATAGGTGTTAAAAAAAGTATAATAGTGATGGTATATTAAACACATCTAAGGAAAGATTAGTAGCAAAAGGATTTAGACAAAAAGAGGGTGTTGATTACTTTGACACATATGCACCTGTGGCAAGAACAACAACAATTAGGGTATTGTTCACCTTAGCCTCTTTGAATAACCTTATAGTTCATCAAATGGATGTTAAAACAACATTCTTAAATGAAGATCTCGATGAGGAAATCTACACGGAACAACCATAAGGTTACATGCTTCTTGGACATGAACAAAAAGTATGCAAACTTGTCAAATCCTTATATGGTTTAAAACATGCACCAAAACAATGACATCAAAAGTTTGACTATGTCATACTTTCAAATGGATTTACTCAAAATTCTTGTGACAAATGTTTGTACACAAAGGCGCGTGGAAACAGTGTGATATTTTTGTGTCTATATGTTAATAATATGTTGATCATTAGTAATGAGATGAATGAAATTTTAGAAACAAAGAAATTCCTGACTTCCACATTCAAGATGAAAGATCTTGAAATAGTTGATACTATTTTAGGGATCAAAGTAAATGAAATAGTGAGGGTTATGAACTTAGTCAAACACATTATATTGAGAAAATGTTGGACAAGTTCAAACACCTGCACTTTAAGGAAGAAAACACTCCATTTAATCCTAATGTCAAACTTCAAAAGAACAATGGAAGAACTGTAACCCAATTGGAATATGCAAGTGCAATTGGATGTCTAATGTATTTAATGCAATGGACCAGATTAGACATAGCATTCACAGTTAGTAAGATGAGTAGATTTACTAGTAATCCAAATTGGGAACATTGGAAGGTCATAACCAGGATTTTCAGTTACCTCTTAAAGAAAAAAAATCTTGGTCTTCAATATGGTAGGTTTCCTACTATACTAGAAGGATATACCGATTCAATTTGGACATCGAGTGTTGGAGATCATAAATGTATAACTAGGTGGATATTTACATTAGCTAGAGGTGTGATTTCTTGGAAGAGTAAGAAACAAACATGCATTACTCTTTCAACCATGGAATTAGAGTTTATGGCTCTTACTTCCGTTGGTCAAGAAGCATAATGGTTAAGAGACCTTCTGTTGGAAGTCCTATTGGCTAAAGAAAACGTTTCAAAAGTATTGATACATTGTGATAGCCAGCCACCCTAGGAAGAGCATTAAGTGAAGTATACAATGGAAAGTCTAGGGACATTGGTCTTAGACATAATTTTGTGAGAAAATTTATTAAAGATGGAATCATTTCACTCACCTATATACGAATGAGCTATAATTTGGATGACTCATTTGCTAAGCCACTGGCCAGAGACTTAGTAAAAACAACATCGATGGGCATAGGTTGAAACTCCTTGAGTAAGAGTTCCGACAGCAACGACAATCCAATATTACGTTAGTTAAACATTAACCTCAAGATTCAATGGATAACAACAAGTCTTTGATTTGTATGTTTTTCGAACATTTCGTTATAATGTTGACCTTTAAAATGAGGGTTGAGTTTTTATCTAAAATTTCAATGAAGTTCAATACCGAGGGTACCATGTCAATAATAGCAATCAGAGAATACTATTGATAAAACACGTACATCGAATCAACCAGTCAATGCTAGTAGTCTCTGTCCCAGAAAAGGCAAAAACTTTCCTCCAGACTGAGCCTTATTTGGTGTCTGGCAATTAGTAATAATATGACCCTGCTCTCCATAATTTAACAAGTCACAACGTTACCCTTACAATTAGTGATAACCTATCAAACCACACCTATAACACTGGACCAAAGTAGGAGCTCCTCCCCTACTTGGCTTATTCCCAATTGTAACTTTCTGTTTCCTTTTGTCGGCAAGAGTCAAAATTCTCCCTTCCCTTTCTTCTTGATAGACCTAAAATATACTATTTATTTGACTCGATTTGCGCATGTTATTTAGGATTTTATTTCTATTTTCTTGTATTATGCCTCTGTTTTGTTTCTTTTTCAGGTTTTTGTATTTTCAAAGCTACTCGAGAAGAAATGAAGAAAAACGAGCTAAAGGACCAACATTTTCAGGAATTGTACACATGACACCCACCATGGCGGGTGCCATAGGGGATGCCACAACTTGGATAAGAGACCAACTGCTGACAACTGCCACGTCTCCCACTCCTTTCTACCTCAGTTCATATGGCGGGCGCCACCCTTGCAAACTCATTTCCCTCCCAAAAAGAGTTGAGGGGCATTCTAGTCCTTACCTGTACTTTCCTAGCACTATAAATAGAAGAGTTCTGTCTCATTTCTAATCATCCAAGCTTAGTTACAGAACTCAAGCCATAAATTTCCATATATTGTAAAGTGATAAACTTCTCATATCGAGGGGTTACCACATTGTCTAATCGAGTCTGAATCGGGTTTGGAGCACTCTGGTAGAAGTTAATCCTGCCGCCATTTCATTTCAGTCATTTACTTCAAGTTGTACCAAGATTTAAAACCGCCCGTTTGGAGCAGGTTTCTGTTTATTTATCGCCCTTTTATTTATCCGCTTTTATTTCCTGCACTATTTATTTGTCGCACTATTTACCGCACTTTATTTATTTACTCGCGTTTATTTACCATGTCTATTTACCTTACCATGTCCGGCTAAATCTTAAAGGCTAGGATGCGAGGATCATAGTCAAACTAGTATTTCATACGGCTGTCGATATAATTACTTAGGGGTTATTCTGACTTTTAATACACATTTTCTGCACTTAAAATCTGTTGGGTAAGATCGAAAGTCGTCCAACCTTTAGATAAACTTGGTTAGTCTTAACTGTTCAAAGGAAGCGAAAGCGCTTAGTCCAGTTGAGTAAGAATCTTTAATGCTTTAGAAAAACAATTTTAAAACTATTTTCGGACGCGTTTATGGATTTAAAAGTCGGTTCGCAAGAACCTCTTTTTGTTAGAAATTCCAGGTCAAAATACTTTTCAACTAAGTCAAGAAACTATATTTCTTAAAAATAGGTTTAATCACTCTAACGCAATGCGCGCCTTTTTATATGTGACAATAAGAGGGATCGATTAAGGGATAAACTCGGTTCTGATTACGCGAATGCGATAGTCCCCGTTAAATTAGTTCTTTTCATGAGTAGAAAACATTACTCCATAAGACATCCTATTGGTACGCATTTGGAATACTGCCTAGCTATGTGAATTACATCCAAGCCTGTTGTTTTATTATTGAATTTATTTCCGCTCTTTACTTTTATTTCACACAACCCAATCCCAAATTAACTTACGTTAGATAAACATCGTAAGAACAGTAATCGATAGATTGACGTTTGGTCTCTGTGGGATCGATAATCTTTTATATTACTCTGATGCTATTGTGCACTTGCGAAATTGAGAATCTCTTCTCACTATTACTCTTGTAGTGAGTAAATCGAGATTTGTTATCCTCATCATAGATTCTTCACTTATTTACTTGTACAGAAAAACGACGAATCTTCTGGTAACCAACAACTTGTTTAATCTAGGGACGCAGCCCAATCTCAAACTTAGTATACTTCGAACACTCAACAACAATACTATTATAATGCAGACAAAATTTCACTAGCTCCTCAAACTTTGCAGCATACTATGCAACCATAGAATTTTCTTGCTTCAAATCAAGGAATACTATCTCCTTCTTTCTATGCACATCCTCAGGGAAGTACTTCTCCAAAAACTACTGATCGCGACTTTCTATGTCTAATACAACCTAACTGCAAGTGCACAGTCTATCGCGTAGTAATAATAGATATCGATCCCACAAGGACTCGTAATCAAACTAGTGTTCTCGGGAGTTACTATGTTTAGCTAGGTAGAATATGTTTAAGGGAATAAGATTGTCACTAAAAGGGAACTAAGAATGCTACTTAGATTATAATTGATTGAATCGATACGTAGTAATTGTGTTCTTCAGGGATTTGATAAGTTACTGGTGTATGAACTAATTTTCAAAGTTTATTTAAGCAGAAAATGGAGATTTGAAGACTCTCGCCTCACGATGGTTATTGACGCTAATCATAATCCTAAGGGCCAAACGTACACTTCCGTATCCCGTTCGGGGTTAAAATTACTTTTTGGAAATCTCTAAGTTCTAATTCATTTTAAAGTGCTTTCGCTGTTATTAAAATGAATGACTAGTGTTTACTATCTGACCTTACCGCAGCTTTCGCTTGTTGGTTTGTATCTTAATTAATTTCCCACTTTCGTGGCAAAACTACTTTTAAATAAGTTCTCGCTTTCGTGACGAAGTTTATTCAGTGAATCAATTTTAAACACTCAGACCATAAATTACTTTTTTGAAAAGAAAGTTTTTCAACCAGTTGTTATCGAATCCCATTCGAATTATTACTACATATCGATTACCTAAGTTTAGCTAGACATGGATTTGGGAAAGATAAAACATAAATAAAAACAATAAATAATGATTTGCATTATAATAAAACTGAAATCGATCAAAATGAAAACCTGTAAATATTCCAATTGGCCTTTGGGCAGATCCTCCACAGATGTTGGCAGGATTCTGGTCTTTAATGCCAATTTGATCGTACAATAAAATAGAAGTTATAGAAGAATGGAAAAAGCAATACAAGAAAGGTAAATAGAAACAAATAAGAATATTGCTGGAAAATATGCTCTGGAAATAAATTTGGCAGCACTTCGTTGTATGAATGCAGCCCCTTTCTGAAGTCCCCTGCTTCCCTTTTTATAGAAGTGGAATCCCAACGGTTATCACTGAAGATGATGGACCTTGAGGCAGATAATTTAGGGAGTAGTGGTCCACTCTGTGGGAATTGGAACTGATCCTTTGACGTGTAATCTGAGTGGGGCGTTTTTGCCTGCATGACGGTCGTCACAAGGTGTGACGGTCGTCACCCGTGTGACGGTCGTCATGAAGCTGTGACGGTCGTCACATCAGCAAAAACAGCTTGCTGCGCTTTTCATTGTGTTTTCACTCCTTTTTCGTCCATATTTCATCTGAGATTGCTTCTTTTCTTCATGTTGCCTTGTTTAGACGTGATCGTTGAATACCTACAAAACATCAGACAAATACACGGAAATAACCCGAAATCGGATCGAAAACGGTTAGACTTTAGTTGAATTATGCATGAAAATATCTATATGATTTCGTGTTATCAAACTCCCCTAAGCTTGAATCTTTGCTTGTCCTCAAGTAAAACATGGAAAAGTCGGCAAGCACGGGGCAGCTTCTTCGTTCGCAAAAGTCGGGAAAAACCGGGATTCTTGGTAGGAACAAAACGAGTACCATGACGACACTGGACTACAAGTCTTCGGAGGTCTTCTTTTTATGCGAACCGGTCCCAGTCATGCTACTGTAGCTTGGCGTCAAGGTTCTCGCGTCAAGTTCACCCTGTTTGTTCTAGCGCAATCACATTAAGCCCGTTGTCCATACACTTTCATGGCAAGTCGACCTGTTAGTGAATATGATCTCATTTCTTGTTTTTTATCTTCTTCATTGATCATACGCTTATGTCATTGATTTTTCAATGCGTTTTCGTGCCGTTGGGCTAAATGCTCGGGTGAGGAGCACCTAACTTAGAAGGAAACGTGTCTTATATTTTTGGGCTATTTAGCTCTCTTTTCATGATTTTTCATCTTTTTGGAGATCATACACTTATTTGCATCGGTCGCTCGCTTAGAAGTGCTTTAGGATGGTGCTGACTGCTAGTATAAACTACTTGGGGCTGAGTTTGCGTAGACACTTGAGACTTTGGTACGCGTAGGTAGTGAAACCGACTCGCATAAACCGGAGATCTAAGGTGTCAGGACGGTACTGGTTTTGTTAGAACTGTCGTTTCCTCGGAGTTTCAAAACTTGTTTTGAACTCGGTTGCATTCTCGTGATGCTTTTGCTTTTGAGGAACGAACTAAAATTTTTGTTTACGTTGAATAATGCGGGGATTGTTTGCGTAACGGGAAAAATATATAGACGAGCTTTATTTGCTAGAAATAGAAAGTGTTAAAATAGAACTTACGAAAATTCAAAGTGCAGTGAAATGGAAATAAAGGAAATAAAGGAAATTCAGAGTACAGTGAAATGGAAATAAAGGCTCCGCTCCCACATTATCTCGATCAGTGTCCCCACTGATTTTTGAAGCATGCGAGAGGGAGATACAACTGAAATGAAAGTACAAATAAACTGAAATATAGTAAACAATGAAGGAAAAAAATGGAAATCTAGTCACGGCCTCTGTCACGTCCGTGCTGGCGTCCTCTGGCTCTGGCAAGGGCTACTCTGTCCTCATAACTCATAGCTCCGGTGTGGTAGACGGTGTCTCGGAGTCCTTCGACCTGCAAGGTCAGATTCGCCAGGCTCTTAGTGATAGTAGCTTGGCCGGTGTGAAGTTGTTGCATTTGAGTCCGGTGCCAAGCTTCGAACTGGTCAGCTCGCTGATTCTGCTGCTGCAGCATCGCGAGTATCTGTGCCTGCTGATCTAGGGAGCGGCGGAGGTCCTCTTCTGTGTAGTCTGGCACGGGATGATGGCGGCGGCGGCGAGAGGATGTACCTTCTGGAGGAGGAGGTTGCGATGCCTCTGGGTGCTCGGACCTGTCCAACTCAGCTTGGATTTCATCGTCAGAACCGCGAGTGTGATCCTGAGTAGGAACAGCGGCAGCAGGAGGGGTAGTGAGGTCGAACAACCAGTTGGTACGGTCCTCTGGGTGTGTGCGGGTGCGGGACGGAAGGATGATGCTTCGGACGGTCTTGCCACGCACTACCGGATGGTATTTGTCGTCAGCTCTGGAGCGGATAAGATGAGAGGCTCTACAGTGGTCGGTGTCTAGGAACACCGAGGGGATGGAACGGAGGTGCTGAAGGCGGTCGCCAAGGTTCAGCCCAAGTGCAATAGCGGTGACAATCCCGCCAAAGTAGAATGGCTTCGAGCCACGGTTGTAGTTGGCCTGAATATGAGCCAGCAAAAATGGAGCAGCGTTGACAGGCTCATTGTTAAAGACGCAATGAAGAAAGAAGATCTCTTTCGAGTTCACTTTGTGGTTGCTGTCTCTGGCGAAAATAGTGTTGCTCAGCGCTCTGTGAAAGTACCGGATGGTTGGGTTATGGATATGAGTGGCGTGTAGGGAGTCCCAACCATCGACATTGATGCCGGTCAACTGATACCACAGCGCGAATACTTCGTGCTGGAACTGATCGGTGATGCGGCGGTGAGCGTTGTCGCCGCGAGGTAGCTGTAGAATGCTGGAAATCTGATTTTGGTGCATCTGGTAGTTGACGCCAAACATCCGGAAGCAAGCGGCACCTGAATGCTGGTTAAGTTCTCCGCTGCTTGTGACGTAAGTGAACGAACTCAAGAACTCAAGAGTGAGTTGTTTGTACGTTGGCTGTGGGTTGGTGCAGAGGTTCCAGATGCCTGCTCTTTGAAGCATCCAGGTTACACCTTCAAGGAGTCCGAGCTCCGTAAGCGATGGAAGGTGCGGATAATGAGTCGGTTGGAGCGACCTCTGATGAAATGCGATGTAGTTTGCTCATTGTCTTTCGCCTAAGTCTCCTTCACTGAAGGTAATGTTGCTGATATCTAGGGTTTCTGCATTCCTTGCCATTGTTGGAAGGTGGAGAGGTTTCTGAAGATTGGGGTTTTTCTGCAGAGAGGAAAGAACTGACAGAAGTGTGGTTTGGAGGTTGAGATTTAAGTAGAAATATAGAATTCAATGTGGGGAGGACGAAAATTTGTAGTGGGGTAGAAGTTAGGATGATTGGAGGTGGTAATGGGGGAAGTGGAAGAGAACACGAACCCTGTTTTATCAGATATCAGTTTTTGACTGCGTGACGGTCGTCACCCGCGTGACGCTCGTCATGCGGCTGTGACGGTCGTCACAGCAGCAAAATCTGCAGAACACAGAATTTTGCTCTGAGGGCGTACTCGTAGTGACTTTAAGGCTTAGTATTGATACGGTGATGTAATATAACAGCCAACAAACAACGAATAATGCAAAAACAGAATAATTGAATAAAAACTAGAATTGAAATAACATAAAATTGAAATGATTGTATGTAGTACATAAAGAAAACTAATAATGCGAAAAATCCAAATGATTGAATGAAACTAAACTAGACTAAACTAAACTGAAACTACTGCTAAGAACTAATAACTAGTCTTTTCGTGTCTTCAACTCATCGAACTTCCGTGCGTAGTAGTCGAGTTGGTCGCAGACTAAATCCATGAAGCCTACCAGTTCGCTGTGCATGCTTGCGATGTCAGCTTTTACATTAGTTAGAGTTGTATCAACGTCGTCCAATCTGAGTAACACGGAATCCATTTTGTCGGTGGTCTCCTCAGGGATACGCTCAGGATAGGTGTTATAGTGCGGAGGAGTCGTAGGGTCTACTTCAGCTTCGGATGCAGCATCCTCATAATACATATAGTCGTGTGCCTCAGAGATGTGGTCACTGTCATACATATAGTTCTGTGGTGTTGACTGTGGTGAAGGAGGTCCCATAGGCTCGTCCAATTCATAGAGCCAGTTGTCCTTGTTGTGGATACTTGTCATCAGATGATCAGGCAGTGTGAATAATTGTACTGGTTTTTCGTTAATAAGGTACTCATACGGTCCAGGTCCCATAGTTCCTAAGATGCGCCTGTTAAAGCAGAATTGTATGTTCATGGGTCGGATGGTGCCAAAACGAGTGCTAGCATTTAAGTGGAATCTAAGGCCATGCTCGTGGGCAATCATTGTTACCAGGCCTCCTATAAGAATAGGTGTCTGAGGTTCCAACGTTAGGCGTTTGAAAGATCTCATCATGAAAGGCACTGCATTTACTGTACGTCCCTGAGAAGCACAGAACATGATGAATAACTCCTCTTTAGATACTGCAGTAATATTTTCTTCTTTTCCAAACAAGGTGTGAGCTAGTATCTTATGGAAGTATCTGAAGGCTGGGTTGTGAATGTCATCATTGTACATTCTGTCTGGTTCAGGGTGATAGTCGCCTGTGATTCTACCCCAGAATTGATCGAGTTGAAAATCAATATCGTCATCTTCTGCACTGATGAACACATGCAGTCCGCTAGGGAATCCTAGGAGGTTAGCTAGTGACATCCGGCTATGGGTTTGGTCCATTCCAAACAATCGGAAGGTAATCAACTCTGTGCTGGATCCAAAACCATAGTTGGGTGTGTATCTGAAAGAACTAAGGAATTCATAGGTAAGATCCTTGTAGGTAGCGAAACGTGTTTTTAGAGCAGTGTTCTCCCAACCCAGTTGATTGAACAGGTATTGAATGCTATCTGTGATTCCTAGTTTATCCATAGTAGCCTTATCATAATACAGTGTTAAGGCGAATTCTCTTTCGGTCAGTGCTGCAAATCTTGCCTTTTGAGCTAGTCCTCGGAAGTGAACCTTCGTGAAGTCGTATTCGGCCATACTCGCAGGTAATTTGGAGAAAACAGAAGGAATGTTTTGAAGACTTTTTTAAAAATCCTGAAAAGTTTAAGACAGGAAATTGAAGTCAGGATTTTTAGAAACGAAAAGCGGTAGAAACAAAAGACAAAAGAGGAAAAATAAAATAGAATATGAAAACAAACGAAAGTAGAAAGTAGTAGTAATTATAAGTTTAGAATTTTTGTTGGATTTTCAAAGTGGACTTTTAAAGAAAAATGAAATGCAATAACGAGGGAAATTTGGGTTGCCTCCCAGTAAGCGCTGTTTTTAACGTCTAAAGCCTGACGATAGCTTGGTGAGAAGCTATTCGGGTGTCTGAGCTGGAAGCTCAAGCAATGTTATATTGCTGACTTGAGGACTGTTGTCGTTCTTATTGTAATGTTTTAGACGTTGCCCGTTTACGATAAATGGTGCATTTGTCTTATCGGTAATTTCAACAGCTCCACTCTGAAGTACTTTAGTCACTTCATGGGGTCCAGACCACCTAGATTTTAGTTTACCTGGGAAGAGTTTTAATCGTGAATTAAAGAGCAATACGATGTCTCCCACACTGAATTGTTTCCTGATTGAACGTTTATCATGCCACTTTTTAGTTCGTTCTTTGTAGATACGGGCATTTTCGTAAGCGTCTAATCGAAGTTCTTCTAACTCGTGTAAGTTCAAGATTCGCTTTTCTCCTGCCTCGGTGTAGTTGAAGTTGAGTGTCTTAATGGCCCAAAAGGCCTTATGCTCTAACTCTACAGGGAGATGGCAGGATTTACCGTAAACTAATTTGTAGGGGGTGGTACCTATTGGTGTCTTAAAAGCGGTCCTATAAGCCCATAAAGCTTCTTGTAGCTTCGACGACCAATCTTTCCTTGAGGTAGCAACAGTCTTTTCCAAGATCTGTTTTATTTCTCTGTTCGAGACTTCTACTTGTCCGCTGGTTTGCGGATGATAGGGTGTAGCTACTCAGTGTCGGACTCCATATCTAGAGAGAAGTTTATCGAATATTCATGATATGAAGTGAGATCCGCCGTCACTAATGACGAGTCTTGGTACACCGAATCTAGGAAAGATTGTGTTTTTGAAGAGTTTGATTACTACTCGTGCGTCGTTTGTTGGAGCAGCTATGGCTTCTATCCATTTAGACACGTAATCGACAGCGACGAGTATGTAGTTATTACCAAAAGAGGATGGGAATGGTCCCATGAAATCTATTCCCTAGACGTCGAAGATTTCTACTTCTAAGATTCCTTTCTGAGGAATTTCATCGCGTCGTGAGATGTTTCCAGTTCGTTGGCATCTATCACACTTTTGCACAGCGATGTGAACGTCTTTCCAGAGATTAGGCCAGAATAAGCCGGCTTGGAGAATCTTAGCGCACGTCTTGGATGTACTAGCATGGCCACCATACGGTGCTGAATGGCATTGGGAAATAATATTTTCTATTTCTTCCTCTGGGACACAGCGACGATATATGTTGTCGGCCCCTCTCTTGAAGAGTAGAGGTTCGTCCCAATAATAGTGTTTCAGATCGTGGAAGAATTTCTTCTTTTGCTGATAAGTAAGATCCGGTGGAAGCACGCCCGCAGCGAGGTAATTAACGATGTCAGCATACCAAGGTAATGTGACTTGGGCATAGACGACTTCTACGGCTTTTTTGAATTCTGGATCTTCCGAGATTGAATTGGGTGTGTCACTCTCTAATTTGGCTATCAGACGTTCGTACGGGAAATCGTCATTTATCGGTACTGGTTCATGTCTGATGCCTTCTATTCGGGATAAGTGATCTGCAACAACATTCTCGGTTCCTTTCTTATCTTTGATTTCTAAGTCAAACTCTTGTAATAACAGGATCCATCTCAATAGTCTTGGTTTGGCATCCTTTTTGCTTATTAGGTACCTTATGGCAGCGTGGTCTGTGTATATGATAATTTTTGCTCCTACTAAGTAAGAACGGAATTTGTCAAGCGCAAATATAACTTCTAGAAGTTCCTTTTCTGTGGTGGCGTAGTTCATTTGGGCAGGATCTAAGGTTCTACTGGCATAGTAGATGGCATGGAGTTTCTTGTCCTTCCTTTGTCCTAGAACTGCGCCTACAGCATAATCACTCGCATCGCACATGATTTCAAACGGTAGTCGCCAATCGGGTGGTTGCATGATTGGTGCGGTGATAAGGGCTGATTTCAATGTTTCGAATGCTTTTAGACACTCGTCGTCGAAGACGAACTCAACATCTTTCATCAACAGGCCGGTCAGAGGTTTTGTGATTTTCGAGAAATCTTTTATAAATCTTCTGTAGAAACCGGCATGTCCTAGAAAACTCTGTATTTCTCGTACGGATTTTGGAGGTTGGAGATCTTTTATAATCTCTATTTTAGCTTTGTCTACCTCAATTCCTTTATCTGATATGACATGTCCTAGAACTATTCCTTGTCGGACCATAAAATGGCATTTTTCCCAATTTAGGACGAGGTTTACTTTTACACATCGTTCTAATACCATTTCTAAGTTTTGTAGGCATCCTTCGAAACTTTGTCCACATGCCGAGAAATCGTCCATAAACACTTCCATGATGTTGTCTATGAAATCTGCAAAGATTGCCATCATGCATCTTTGGAAGGTTGCTGGAGCATTGCAGAGTCCGAACGACATTCGGCGGTAAGCAAAAGTACCATAAGGACAGGTGAATGTAGTCTTTTCTTGGTCATCAGGATGGATGGGAATTTGGAAGAATCCTGAGTAACCATCTAGATAGCAGAAATATGAATGTTTGGCTAATCTTTCCAACATTTGGTCTATGAAGGGTAATGGGAAGTGATCTTTGCGTGTAGCCTTGTTAAGCTTTCTATAGTCAATGCACATCCTGCTTCCAGTCACGACTCTTTTTGTTATTGATTCGCCTTTTTCGTTTTTAACTACTGTGACTCCTCCTTTCTTTGGTACGACATGAACTGGGCTGACCCATTCACTATTGGAGATCGGATAGATGATTCCTGCATCTAGCAATTTCTTTACTTCATCTCTGACTACAGTGCTCAGGATGGGGTTCAGTCTCCTCTGATGCTCTCGAGAGGTTTTAGAGTCTTCCTCTATTGTAATTCGATGCATACAGATTAAAGGGCTTATACCTTTTAGATCGCTTATGTTATAGCCTAACGCGGTGGGGTACTTCTTTAGGACTTCTAATAGTTTTTCGGTTTCTGGTTGTCCTAAGTCGGCGTTGACTATCACTGGTCTTTTTAGTTCATCGTCTAGAAATTCATATCTAAGGTTTTTGGGTAGTGTTTTAAGTTCTAAAGATGGGTTCTTCGGACCTGGCATATGGTTTGGGGTCAGTGCTAAGCTTTCGCTTAGGCTTTCGTCTTTATACGGTTTACGCCAATTATCGTCTTCAGAAATGTCGGGTATTTGAATCTTTATTATTTCTGAATACGTGGTCTCTTCATTTTTAAGTTCTCTTATGCATTCGTCAATTTCGTCTACTAAATAGCAGGTATCGTCTATTGCTGGTGCTTGTAAGAACTTGGTGAGAATGAACTCTATCTTTTCTTCTCCTACTTCGAATGTTAGCCTTCCTTTCTTCACGTCTATAATCGCTCCGGCTGTAGCTAGGAACGGTCTTCCTAGGATAATTGGGGTTACAGTGTCTTCCTTGATGTCCATGATTATGAAGTCGGTTGGAATGTAGAATTGTCCTATGCGTACTGGAACATTTTCCAGTATTCCGACTGGGTATTTCACTGATTTGTCAGCTAATTGTACAAACATTTTGGTTGGTCTGAGGTCTCCCATATTCAGCTTTTTGCATATAGATAAGGGCATAACACTGATATTGGCTCCTAAATCGCATAGAGCTTTGTCTATTACGAACTTTCCTATGACGAAGGGTATGGAGAAACTACATGGGTCTTTTAATTTAGGAGGCATGCGGTTTTGAATAATGGCGCTACACTCTGCAGTAAGTGTAACTGTTTCGTTATCCTCGATCTTTCTCTTATTCGACAGGATTTCTTTGAGAAATTTAGCGTATGACGACATTTGAGTTATCGCTTCTGTAAAAGGGATGGTAATATTCAGCTGTTTAAGGAGCTCTACAAATTTCCTAAACTGTCCTGAAGTTTTGAAGTTTATTAGTCTTTGAGGATAAGGAATAGGTGGTTTATATGGCGCTGGAGGTGCTTGAGTTTTTTCACTTGCGGCATCCTCCTTCTCGTTGTCTTCCTTCTTCTCTAACTCGGATTCCTTTTCTGCTTGTTCAGTTGGTTTTTGTTGCATGGCTGAGTTTTCGGTCCTCGGATCGATCGGTTCGTCCAATTATTTTCCACTTCTTAGTATTACAGCATTTGCTTGGCCTTTTGGATTCTGTTCGGGTTGTCCAGGAAATGTGCCAGCTGGTGCGGCAGCAGAGGCTTGTTGTTGAGCCACTTGTGATATCTGAGTTTCTAACATTTTGTTGTGGGTGGCTAAAGCGTCTACTTTTCCTGTCAACAGTTTAATTTGCTCGCTAGTGTGTATGTTTTGATTCAGGAATTCTTTGTTTGTTTGAGCTTGAGTTGCTATGAACTTTTCCATCATCAATTCGAGGTTTGATTTCCTAGGTGCATTATGAGCAGCTGGTTTCTGATATCCTGGCGGAGCAGTAGGCATTTGCAATGCATTTTCGCTTTTGTAAGAAAAGTTTGGATGATTTCGCCAACCTGGGTTGTAGGTATTTGCGTAGGGATTTCCTTGAGCATAATTTACCTGGTATGGTGGGATTCCGGCTAGCAATGGGCATTCGGGTGCATTATGAGTGGTGCTTCCGCATAACTCGCAATTTGGAGTTACTGCAGCGACAGTTGCAGTGGGGTTAACGGTCAGACTATCAATCTTTTGTGCTAGAGCATCTACTTTAGCATTGAACTTTTCAAGACTGCTGATTTCGTACATTCCACCTTTCGTTGTGGTTTTCTCAGTTGGAGTGCGTTCACCTCCCCATTGGCAATGGTTTTGTGACATGTTTTCTATTAATTGATAGGCTTCATCGTATGGCTTATCCATAAGTGCACCGCCCGCGGCAGCGTCTATTGTCAATCTAGTATTGTATAGAAGCCCATTATAGAAAGTATGGATTGTCACCCAGTCTTCTAGACCGTGGGGAGGACATGTTCTCATCATATCTTTGAATCGTTCCCATGCTTCGTAAAGAGATTCAGTATCTTTCTGTCGAAATCCGTTGATTTGAGCTCTAAGCATAGCAATTTTGCTTGGCGGAAAATATCTCGCTAAGAAGACGTTCTTCAATTGCTCCCACGTCGTAACGGAGTTGGATGGTAACGATTGTAACCATGTCCACGCTCTGTCTCTAAGAGAGAATGGGAAAAGACGAAGTCTTATTGTTGCACCCTAAAATTTGCTCAACCTTATTCACTTGGTTTATGTTTCAATATCATTAGCATTTGCATATAGAGTCATGCACATAGCCTAATCATCTGCATAGCATAGCATAACAAGTCATCCAATAGGGACCAATCATTATTATCATCTCTAGGAGCCTATCAAGAGGTTATTCTTCAAGTTCAATCTCATTCAAGTCATCAGAAAAATTTGAAAGCTGAGAAGTCAATGGATCAATCAGTGCATCTATCTCCTATCTGAGGGTATCTGAGGATCAACAAAGAAATTGTGAGCTGAGGGCTGAGCATGGAGAGTATGTGGGCATCATGAGAGACTTAGAAAGTCATTTGGAGAAGGAGACAAGTCATTGACATGATCACAAGTATTGCAGTTGAAGACAGTCAACTAGGGTTTCATCTGGGGTCAACTCTAGGTCAACTCTAAGTCAATTGATTGATTGAAAGGCATTGAGGTCTATTGGTGAGGTTTGGGGTTCATCATTTGACATGTAAAGAAGGATAGGTTGTTATGTGAAGAAGAAATCAAGAGAAATCAAGGAGAAGAGGAGTTTCTAAATTAGGGTTTCTGTGTAAAATCCCCTAATTTAGGTCAAATTTCCAAGCAAGATAAGTCAAAATTCAAGCTTCAAATGGATCCTTGTCCAACATGAAACTTGTATAGGATCTCAAGACCTTTAATTTGAGTGGTGGAAGACATTAAGGAGATTTATAGAACTCAAGTTATGGTCCTTACAAGTTACAGGTCATCTGAGGTATCTGAAATTTTGTCTGTGAAAGTGACTTGACTTCCAAGCAATTTTTACCCCTCAAGGAGATTTCAAATGAATTTCTGGTCAACATAAGAGTTGTTACTCATTGTCTTAGATTTCTATAATGGTATAGTATGCCTTCATATGATTTGTGGAACTCTACTTATGGTCTTGGCAAGCAAAGGGTATTTTGGTCATCTGAGAATTACAGGTCATTTCAAGCCTATGCCCAAAACTCATACAAGGAAGCTTCAAATGAAAAACTTCACAACATAAAACGTGTTCCAAATGACATTTTGAGTCTAGAAATGTGACCATGAAAGATTGGAAAGATTCATAGCACAAGGTTTCAAAATTGGTGGATTTAATGAATAAAAATGACCTAAAAAATGAGATTTTTCATAATTTGGCCAAATGAAGTGAAATTATAGGTCATTTTGATTGGAAAAATTATTTTGAGAACATTGGCAAAAGTGGAATTTTGAGTTTGGTTCAAGTTTTGAAAGTTATTCATGGTTACTTATAATGGAAGTTACATAACCAAAATTCAAGGGAAAGAGTGCATGGGAAGCTTCTCCAAGGTTCTAGGAGTTTCTAAACTCATGTATATATTGGATTGAGTAACTCCATGCCATGGTTGGTGAATCATATTGATCAAAACACAAGTTTCATACCAATCTTCCATTTTTGCAAAAGCTTCTCAAACTACCTCAAATCTTCACCAATTTTCACAATTCTTGATCTGATCTTCATCACCATCATTCATAGACTACAATTCTCACAAGCATTTGGTGGATTGGAGTAGAACTCGTGCCATACACTTCCATCATCCAAGAAGCAAGAAACTTGTAACTGCAAGATCCAAGGGAATTGAACAAGATTTGTTGCATACAGAATTCAAGAACAAGGTCCCTGATCAATTTCCACTCATTGCAAGCATTGGATCTAGAGGTTTTAGCATCTGTTTTCACCAGCATACCAGGTTGGTATTTTCATTCGAATTGCATGAATTGGTTAGAATTATGGTGATTTGTTAGCATAAGAATGTTAGGATAGGCTAGATGACTGGTTTTGGTGAGTTTGAAGAGATTCCATGAAGGTTGTTAATGGTGTGCACAAACTGTTAAGGCTTGTAACTCATGATTTAGTGCACGATGATCTTAGGTTATTAGCTCATAATGATCAGTGTAAGGTATGGATTAGTTTAGGGCAAGAATTAGAGAGAATTGGGAGGATTGATCACAGGTGAAAATGGTGGATCAGAATTGTTATGCCTATCGGGTTTGCTCATTGTTTGAGTTTTAGAGGAAGTTATTGTTATGGCTGTGTAGAGGGAAGGATTTAGAATAACTTTGCTTTTGGAATGACGTGATTTCATGGTGAATGGAGAGAGAACAGAACGAGGGAAGATTCGTGCATGGGGATGAGTTGCAGGACCTAGGGTTTGCTGGAGGTTGAAGATAACCCCTGGGCCACACGATCAGGCATTGACCTTTGACTGGGAGACTCAACCAACGGCCACGATTGAAGAAGAAAAACGGAGGGAGATTTAAAAGATCAAACACACCGTTTCACTTATTGTTTCAGACTGGGCTTGGCAATTCTCTGCTAATGACACCCCCAAACGCATGGCCCAATTAGAAATGAACTGAAATACTTGCTTTTTACACCGTTTTCTGTTTTTTTAAATTTTTGTTTGCTTTCTGATTGCATATGGGCCCAGACGCGCTTGCTATGCGCGCCCCCCAGTCTGGGCCCAGTTCATTATTTTAACTGATTTCATCTACTTTCTGCACCCCTTCCATGTAAATCCATTTGATTTTCTTTCAAAAATATTAATTCTTTAAAAAATTCATAAAAAATAGAAAAATACATGATTTTAATTGGTTCTTTTTGCACATTACTCATAATTTTGTTAAGAAAAATATCATACAAAAAAATTCCAATTTCATTTTATTTTAATATTTTTGGCATATTTTTCTTTTAAATAGGTGTAAAAATCATTTTGTTTGATACATGAATTTTGTAATTTTAGTTTGAATAGATGCTTCAATATTTTTTTATCCATTCTTTTTAGGTTGTTTAGTTTGGACATTTATCTTGTATATAAAATTTAGTTCATATTTTTAGGACTTAATTTTAGGAGATTTGTTTAGGTGTGAACAACATGACCAAAACTAGGGTTTAGAGATAACATAGGTGAATTAGTTCATTTCCCTTAGGAGTTAGAAATTGAATCTGTGGGGTATGGGACTATAGGGATTAGGGGTAGTTATTAGATCCCTTAGAAAATATTAGGATTCCCCTACTGCTATTAGTACTGTCTGTACTTGTTTAACTGGTGTGGTGTGCCCTTTCTGGGATTATGATTTGTCTGTGTGGGTATTGGGATTGCTTGGGGATTGGGAGAGCTGAAGACTGGTGATGATGAAGCCATTGGAGATCCATAGATTGAAGTCCAACTTCCAGAGTTGATGAGGAGATTCTGTGCTGGCAGCTGTTGAGGAGTCTAGGGTTTAGGAGCTAGGCAGAGCTCTAGATTAGAAAGCTTGTTTCTCAAACATGGAATGCCCTGTCTGCATCCATCCTTTCTCTATGATTCAAAGTCTCTTTCAAATATCCACCTCCTTCCTTTGGAAGGATCAGTGAATGTATTTGAAAGATAGAACTTTTGAGAGAAAATTGTCTGTACAATGTTAACAGTTAATGAACCACCCTTGGTAGGTAGTTGACTGTCTAACATTCATTTATTCTCTCTTGTTGACTGATATCCCAGCTTGGAGATTGAGACCTGAAGAAAAGCCATTGCAGATGGAAGACTGATAATCAAAGCCCTTGCTTGAAGGCTGTGGAGATGGAGATTGATGCTTGCTTAAAGCTTGTAGCTGTTTGGAGATGACTTGAAGTCAGATGTTGATGCAGAGCTGATGTGGCTGTTTATTTTTGCTGTTCACTTCCTGATGTATTGTTTGGTTTTCCTTGACTGTATTGTTTGCTGTTTAACCTGTTGGGTTGAAAGTGAATGCTGTTCACTTTTGCCTATTGTTTTTTAGGTTCGAGGTTGAGTGGGACTCCCTTGCCTCGCTTGTATTGTTGCATCCATGCATTTTACCGCTTTACTGTACATATGCTATTGTTTCTGTTTCCGTTTATCCCTTAGGATCTCTGTTTCTCTCTGCGCAAGAGAGGAACATGATAGACACTAGGTCTTAACCCATGCATGATAACATTAGGTTAGTCTAATTCCCTTCGCAACCGTAGGTTAGAGTTCTATCTCTTCTTTCTCAAAACAAACGGAAAAACACAATAAATATTTCAAACACAATAAAAGACACTTCTTTCGTAAAAGAATGTGAACTCATCAAAACGTCATTTTTTGTCCGCTTGGACTGTTAATCAGAAAAACCCTTTTTCAGAAGGAATAAAAACCATCAAGACAAATTTGTGTCATGCGTGGCCCGAACTACGTTTGCTCTGATCTTCCGCGCTGTGTGGAAGTACGTAGGCATAGGATGCGATATCCTAGCGAGCAACCTTCCCCTCCTTTCCCGTAGGTAGGCGAACTACGTTGACTCTGATTTCTCGTTCCAGACGGGAATACGTAGGCATAAAGTTTGATACTTTGCCGAGTCATTTTATTTTCTTTTAACCCCAGACTTGTAGAGTAGATAGAATAACAATCCATACCCGAAAACAAGCGTGGATCCCGTCGAGTACGACGGACGCGAGGGGTGCTAATACCTTCCCCTTGCGTAACCGACTCCCGAATCCAGGTTTTGGTTGCGATGACCATTCCTTTCCCGTCTTTGCGGTAGGTTTACTCTGTGCGTTTCCTTTCCCTCCGTTGGGATAAATAACGCACGGTGGCGACTCTTCTGTTCAGCCGGCGCCGATTTTCGCAGTAGCGACAGCTGGCGACTCTGCTGGGGACCCAACGTCCCCTGGCTGCTAAGGACTGCGATAGTTCTTATGCATTTGGGATCCAACGTCCCTTAAGAGAGTCAATCCTAACGCTTGTTTTCCCGTCGAGGATTTTGTATGGATTTATATTTCTGACCTTTATTTTCAGCATTATATATATTGATTATTATTGCTGTATTGGGGTGTGACGGGTGTTCTATGATTGAGAGATAAGCCGGACCTGGGCTTGAGTGCACCTAGAATTAGAGTAGAAAGTAGTGGGCGCGTGCCGGCTTTGCTTGCATTAGTGTCTCATGAAATCTACACTCGGACGAGGTTCTTCTGGTTGGCTTCTTTTTCTACCCTTTGGGTCGAAGGGGTTGTTGGTCAGCTGAATTATCGACTCCGGGAACCGATCATTTGGAAGTTGGCTAAGTGAGGCCTCTTCAGGATTTGATGATGCCACTCCTTCTGGGAATCGTATCATCAACCCTGAAAGTCTGTGACGCCGACGACCGCATAGGATGCCATACCTTTGTCAGTTACTAGGACATCCACCTGTGAGAGGGTTTGGGGTTATGCAGGTAACTAGACCTTCAGATACCGGTTTGTTTCTTGATCAGAGATCCTGGGTATTTATGGAGAGTTCTGAGGTCTGTCAGAGACCAGTGGGAGAGTTCTGAGGTCTGTCAGAGACCAGTTGGAGAGTTCTGAGGTCTGTCAGAGACCAGTTGGAGGTATGATCTGAGGTCTACCAGAGACCAGTTGGAGTTATGGTTTGAGGTCTGTCAGAGACTATTGTTGGAGCTTTGTTTTAGGTCTATCTGAGACCAGGGTTTGAGGACTTCCAGAGAGTCTATCGGAGACTTCTTGATGTGGTTCAGGCTATTCAGCTACGGCATTTGGTCCCTGTTGCATGTTACTTGCATTGCATTGTTTGCATACTCATTATCATTGCATCCCATTAACGTGTGTCTGTGCTGCAGGTGCATTTGCATATCCTCCGATTCTAGTGCCCAGACTTCTGAGTATTAATTATGGCTGGTTTGAGGAAAACAGTTGCGTATAAGCTGCCTACACCTGATATTACTCCTTTGCTTGGTCTGATATCTCTTGCTGATGAGAAGGTTAGGAGAAGCTTCAGAATGAGTCATGGGAGATTACTGAGATTAGTCTGCAAGCCCACTGCTGATGAGATGAATGGGCTGTACACCTTGATGCAGTTCTACGATCCTGCATTAAGATGTTTCACGTTTGCTGACTTCATTCTAGGGCCTACCATTGAGGAGTATGTGGAGTTTACTGAGCTACCAGTGCAGAACCAGGTTCCCTTTGTTCACTCTGCTGCTGAGCCCAAGTTGGAAGATTTAGCCAAAGCTTTGCACATGAACGCTGCAGAACTGTTAGTGACTTCTTGGCTTGGGGTTTCAGGTTTCTCTCTTGATTTTCTGGTTGGCAAGGCTCAGGAGTATGCCAAGAGCGGATGTTGGGTGGTTTTCAATGCTATTTTGGCTCTATACATTTATGGAATCGTGCTGTTTCCTAACTTGCCCAATTTCGTAGACTTGGACGCTTTCCATATATTTGCTGCTGGCAATCCAGTGCCCACGTTGATCGGATACTTCTACCACTCATTGCACTATAAGAATGAAAACAGAAGGGGAAAGGTCGTTTACTGCTGTGCGCCTTTGTTGAATATGTGGTTTAAGAGCCACCTCCCCCTGAAGGGATCTTTTGTGGAGGGTGCAACCACAGCTAGCTGGTCAGAGCGCCTGATGAGGCTATCTTCCGAAGACATTGAGTGGTTTGATCGAGACCTGCTAGGGTCTGAGCTTATCTTCAGTTATTCTGGGTACCCTAATGTCCCGCTGATAGGAAGAAAAGGGTGTATCAATTACAACCCTTCTCTGTTTGTCTGCCAGTTTGGATATGCGCTGAAGAACCCACCAAAGGAGGAAGAAGTACAGGAATCTCTGTACTTCACCGGGGATTTGAGTGGAGAGTTGTTAGCCAAGCTGCAGCATGCCTGGACGCGTATTAACCAAAGAGGGAAGCCGCTGTTAGGGAAGAGTGACTGTCAGGCTTATGCACCTTACAGAGTTTGGATCCAGGAGAGAGCAAGTCAGTTGCGGATGCCATTTCCTGATGCACTAGTCCTTGTTCCTATTCCGGTAGCAGAGCCAACTACTGTTTCTAGGGAGGCCTACGAGCAAGTCGTGAAAGAAAAAGAAGCCTTGATGAAGATCAATGAAGGGTTAGAGCAAGAGTTAGCCCAGATACGCAGTGAGAAAAACAAGGTCGTGCATGCTTTCCAACAGCAGATTGAGCTAGTGAACAGACTAGGGGCTGAGTTGACTGAAGAGAAGAAGAAGCGCGAACGTCTGGGGTAAGAGTTCAGAAGCTCCCATGACATGCTGGAATCCAAAAAGAAGGCACTCGACGCAGCACACCGAGAGATCTCTTCTTGCAATAAGACTTGGAATGCTACACTGACCAACAATAAGAAGAGAGAGGATAAGTTGAAGCAGCAAATTTCCGATCTCGAAGAGCAGTTGAAGTCTAGCATCAAGAAGTGTGAGGAAGAAGTGATGACCCGGTATAGTCTCCAGAATGCACTGAACAAGGCCATTAAAGGCAGGGATGAAGCTGTGTCGCAGAAGCGGAAGCTAGAGGATCGCTTCGGAGAAGGGGCATGGGAAGAAACTGCTGGTGACGTACGCCGTGTTCTCAAGAGAAGAAACCAGCTTGTTGACGGGCTGCTTACCCGACCAGGTCATCCAGAGACCAAGAAGTTGCTAGAAGAGTATTAGGCTTATGGGAGTACTTGATCACTTCATGTATTAACTTGTATGCTTTATTTGCATAGTGCTGACCATCACCAGGATTGTTGGTTGAGGTCATGCCTTCTTATTGTACTCTCAGTGATATTGTATTCTTGGCTTATTGGTTTCCTCTGCAATATATGAGACTTTCTATGATTCGGCTTCGATCTTCGTATTGTTAGCACTGTCACTACACTGGCACCTTCACACTGGAATCGGGGAATGAATTTCCCTAATGCACAGACACACACATTGCATTGCATTCATATTCATATTGCATTACAGGTAATCATTGGATGGTATCTTATTTCCTGCTCTGCACCAGGTATTTTCAGGATTGCAGATCAGCGCCCGTACAGATATTCCACTCGCACCAACTGTCGAAGAATCATGGATCAAATGCAGAACGAGATGCAAGATATGCGCGAGAAGCTAGCTCTCTTTATGCAGACCATGAAGACTATTGCAAAAGGTCAGGAGAATTTGCAAGCCATGGTGCAGCCTCTGTTGGTCAGAAATGCTGGTCACGGTAATGAGGATCATCAGTCTGTGCGAGTCGACACTGTTCATGGGGATGGCACTCCTACACCAGTGGCTCCACCTGTAGTCAATATACCTGCTGTTAATGTCAACAACGCTACCGCTGCTGGGAACGGTAACATCGGAGTGGGGAACGAGACTGCTGTCCATAACGTTGGGCTTGGTGATATCAACTTGGGTGATAATATGGGAGGCAACGGCTTCGGTAATGCTGGATTCGGGTTCAATGATCAGGGATTCGATAATGCTGGGAAATATGGTTTCAATGCTCAAGGCTTTGGGCAGGACGGTTTTTGTGTGACCAATCAGGGTTACGGAGGTTTCGGAAATGGAAACGGCGCTGGGTTAATGGCTTGTGGACCTGCTGGAGTTGCTAAGGGGTACGGCAACAGAGGGCGAGGCCCGGTGATGAATCAGATTAGAGCTGGCCGCAATAATGGATATGATGGGTATGGAGATGGGAATGGTATGTGGCAAGAGGATCAGCAGGAGGACGCCTTCTTCGGCGGAGGTTTCGAGGGACCGATGGACGACTCCCAGGAGATCAGAATGCTAGAAGAGCAGATGAGGGGGGTCCTGAACCAAAGTGCTGTGGGCTTAGACATGTCAGCAATGGGTCTGGTACCTGGCTTGAGGGTGCCAATCAAATTCAAAGCTCCTACGTTTGATAAGTATAAAGGGGACACCTGTCCGAAAGTGCACGTGCGGGCTTATTACAGAAAGATGTCTGCATATTCAACTGATGAGAGAATGCTAATGCATTTCTTTCAAGATAGCCTGTCAGGCCCTTCCCTCGAATGGTACATGGGGTTGGAGCCAACTAATATAAAGACATGGAAGCAACTGGCAGAGGCATTTGTAGCTCACTACAAGTATAACAGCGACTTGGCGCCCAATCGGGTCCAATTGACAGGGCTGTCTCAGAAGAAGGGTGAGAGCTTTAAAGAGTACGCGCAAAGATGGCGCGACATGGCTGCCAGGGTCCGTCCTCCTTTAGAAGACAAGGAAATGAATGACATGTTTATCGAAACATTCACAGGCATGTTTTATGACAAGTTGTTTCACACATCTTTGGCCAGTTTCTCAGACTTAATTCTGATGGGAGAAAAGATTGAAAACAACATTAAACAGGGCAGATTCCAGGCTGAGGAATCAACTGCATCTGGCAGTAACAGGAAGACTTTTGGTGGGCGCCGTCAGGGCGAGGCAAGCGTAGTGTTTGGGGGCCGAGGCAGAGGCAGAGGCAGAGGTCGGAACCAATATAATCAGCCGCAGCAGGTGGCGAGTGTTACTATTCTGTTCCAACAACAACCATTTCAACAACAACAACCGTTTCAGCAGCAGCCAATGCAACAACAACAGCAGCAGCAGCAGCAGCAGCCACAGCAGGGAGCACAGCCTGCTCAGCGAAGATTCCAGGGTGGTAAACCAAGAAGAGTGTTTGAGAAGCCTCCCTCAACGTACGCAGATTTGTTACAGACGCTGTTGGGTCTGAACTTGGTAGAGAAGAGAACTCTGGCACCTATAACGGGAACTCCTCCGTATGGCTATGATGCAAGCAGGCAATGTGAGTTCCACTCTGGGGCTCCGGGCCACGATGTAGAGGGTTGCCATGCTTTTAAGCATGTTGTGCAGGATCTTTTGGACAATAAGGCTATCAATTTCGGAACGGCAGGTCCGAATATAGTGCAGAAGCCCATGCCCAATCATGGGGCAAACGCCATTCTGACTGAGGAAGGTTTGAATTTGATTATGAATGTCGATGATTTAAAGACGCCGCTGAGCGAGATAAAAAGCCGATTATTGCAAGGGGGTGTCTATCCAGGATGTGACGAGTACTGCTTAGAATGCTGGACCCTAGCTGGGGGGTGTGATGATTTGAAGAAAGGCATTCAGGCTTTAATTGATGACGGCACATTGCAGTTTGACTGAGCAGCAATTGAAGAGCCTGCAGGGGCAGTAGCAGATAATCAGAGTGATGTGGCCACTGTGACGATTCCTCGAAAGACAATCACTATCGCATCACCGGTCCAGCGACCACCGATCACCATAACTAAGGCCGGACCGATCCCGTACGAGAGCACAAAAGCAGTCCCATGGTCATATGGGTTGGAAGTGTATTGTGACGGAATAAAGATTGATGTTAATAAGCAGCCAGCCGAGACTGTAGAGAACGTTGTCGGTTCAGGAGGTATGACAAGGAGTGGTAGGATCTTCATATCGCCTGAGGTGGAGGCCGAAAGACTGGCAAAGGGGAAAGGAAAAATGGTTGAGAATGTCCCAGTGCAGGCAAGCGAAAAAGCATCGGCATCGAAAGATGTGGAAGAATTCATGCGCTTGATCCGTAAAAGTGATTATAAGATTGTGGAGCATCTGCAACAAACGCCGTCCAAGATATCTATACTGTCGTTGCTCTTGTGTTTTGAAGCTCACAGAAATGCATTGTTAAAAGTCCTGGATACTTCCTTCGTACCCCAAGACGTCTCCGTGAATCAGCTGGAAGGAGTGTTGGCACATGTAAATGCAGGCCATAGCTTGGGCTTTACCGACTTCAATTTGACCCCGAAAGGGAGAGATCATAATATGGCGCTGCACGTATCTGTCGAGTGTAGAGGATCAGTCATGTCGCATGTATTGGTCGACACCGGATCATCCTTAAATGTGCTGCCCAAGAAAGCGATGATGAAGCTAGATGTCAGAGGAATCCTGTGTACGCCCAGTGACTTGGTAGTCAGAGCGTTTGATGGCACGCGAAGAACAGTCTTCGGATCGATAACATTGCCTCTACAGGTGGGGCCGGAGGTTTTCGCGACTGAGTTTTATATCATGGATATCCAACCTGCATATAGCTGCTTGCTCGGAAGACCCTGGATTCATGGGGCTGGGGCAGTCACGTCTACCCTGCATCAGAAGTTGAAATATATGGTGGGAGACAGCGTAGTCACCGTATGCGGAGAAGAAGACATCCTGGTCAGCCACCTGTCGTCATTTAAATATGTGGAGGTCGATGGAGAGATCCACGAAACACCCTGCCAGGAATTTGAAGGGTTGCGTATCAAGGACAAAGGTCCCGGGCCGAGCAGAGTGTCGGAGATAGCCGTCTCGTCGTATAAAGAGGCCCAAGCTCTGGTGGAGGCAGGAGAAGCAAAGGGATGGGGCAAAGTGCTGGATATTCCTGTGAAGATGGACCAGTTCGGGCTAGGATACCAACCGTCGTCGTCAACGCCTGTTGTGGAAGCACCCCGTTTCAGAGGGCCAATAACCATCTCTGCCAGTGGAGTATGTCATGAGACCATCAACGCTGCTTCAGGGTCTGACGAAGGAGACAGCGACTGTGATATGGATGCTTGGATTCAGCCAAGCACGCCAGGACAAGGACTGTGCAACTGGTCTATTCAGGAGCTTGTTCCTGTGACTCTTAAACAGTAATGCTTTGTTTTATTAATTGTTGAACAATCTGATGTCTTGCCCGGGGCATCATGATTTGCTTAGGGCTGTGCTGTTATGAACATTGCGTGTTTATCATTAAATAAATGGCGTTTTTTCATGTGCAAATATTGCGATCTCTGTTTTTCTTGTTTTGTATTTTTCAATAAAATGGCAACGTAGTTATTCGCTTTATACGCATTTTGAAGCATTTAACCATTCTTTTGCAGGATAACATTCTCAGATGACATCCTTGAACCACCTATGACTCGTCCCGACTTTGAGCACCCGGTATTTCAGGCCGAAGAAGAGGTTGTCGAAGATAGTGACGTTCCTGAAGAACTGTCTTGGTTGGTGAAGCAAGAGGAAAGAGTCATTCTGCCTCACGAAGAGGTCACCGAAATCATTAATTTGGGGTCGGAAGGGGTTGAGAAGAATATTCGTATCGGAGCCGCGCTGCAGAGCGATATCAAGCGAAGACTGGTCAAAATGCTCAGAGAGTATAGCGATGTATTCGCTTGGTCGTATGAAGACATGCCAGGGCTCGATACAGACATGGTGGTGCACCGTCTGCCATTGAAAGAAGAATGCCCGCCGGTCAAACAAAAGCTTCGCAGAACTAGACCAGATATGGCAGTGAAGATCAAAGAAGAGGTCCAAAAACAGTGGGACGCTGGTTTCCTAGCTGTGACAAAATATCCCTCATAGGTTGCTAACATCGTACCAGTGCCAAAGAAGGATGGCAAGGTTCGAATGTGTGTGGATTATAGGGACTTGAATAAAGCGAGCCCAAAAGACGATTTTCCACTTCCTCATATCGACGTGCTAGTTGATAATACTGCTCAATACTCCGTATTCTCCTTCATGGATGGCTTTTCAGGCTATAATCAGATTAAAATGGCGCCAGAGGATATGGAGAAGACTACTTTCATAACGCCTTGGGGAACATTTTGTTATAAAGTGATGCCCTTCGGTTTGAAGAATGCTGGGGCAACGTATCAGCATGCGATGACGACTCTTTTTCATGATATGATGCATAAAGAGATCGAAGTTTATGTTGACGATATGATTGCCAAATCCCAGACGGAGGAAGAGCATCTGGTGAATCTGCTGAAGTTATTTAAAAGGCTTAGGAAGTTCAGGCTGAGACTGAACCCTAATAAATGCACCTTCGGGGTGAGATCGGGTAAACTGCTGGGGTTTATCGTAAGCGAAAGAGGAATAGAGGTCGATCCTGCTAAAATAAAAGCCATTCAAGAAATGCCGACGCCTAAAACAGAGAAAGAGGTGCGCGGGTTTTTAGGGAGGTTGAACTACATTGCCCGGTTCATATCTCACCTAACTGCTACGTGTGAACCATTATTCAAACTGTTGAAGAAAGATCAAGCTGTAACATGGAACGAAAATTGTCAAAAGGCGTTCGATAAAATAAAGCAGTATTTGCAGGAGCCTCCTATTTTGATACCCCCAGTGGCAGGGAGACCCTTGATTATGTATTTGACAGTTCTTGAGGGAAGCATGGGTTGTGTTCTCGGTCAACACGACGAGACAGGAAGAAAAGAGCATGCGATTTATTACTTGAGTAAGAAATTTACTGAATGTGAATCTCGATATTCGATGCTTGAGAAAACTTGTTGCGCGCTAGCCTGGGCCGCCAAGCGTTTGAGGCAATACATGCTGAATCATACAACCATGCTCATCTCGAAGATGGACCCTATCAAATATGTATTCGAAAAGCAGGCGTTGTCAGGGAGAATTGCCCGTTGGCAGATGGTCTTGACTGAATATGACATCCAATATGTCTCGCAAAAGGCTATAAAGGGGAGTGTGCTGTCTGAGTACTTGGCTGAGCAGCCTATTGAAGATTACCAATCGATGAGGTTTGATTTTCCTGACGAGGATATCATGTACCTAAAGATGAAAGATTGTGAAGAACCGTTGCCAGACGAGGGACCAGAGTTGGGTTCCAAATGGAAGATGATATTTGACGGAGCTGTGAATGCTTACGGCAGCGGAATAGGGGCAATCATCACTACTCCACACGGGTCGCACATCCCGTTTACTGCTCGATTGACCTTTGCAGTTACCAATAATGAGGCCGAATACGAAGCTTGTATCATGGGGCTTGAAGAAGCCATTGATTTGCGAATCAAGAATCTGGATGTATACGGAGACTCAGCTCTGGTGGTGAATCAGATAAAAGGAGAATGGGAGACACGTCAGCCCAACTTGATACATTACATGAATTATGCGAGGAGATTGTTGCCTTTATTTGACAAGGTTGAATTGCATCATGTACCGCGGGCAGAGAACCAAATGGCTGACGCCCTGGCCACTTTGTCTTCCATGTACCAAGTCAACTTCTGGAACGAGGCTCCCAGAATCGTCATCTCTCGGCTTGACAGACCGGCCTTTGTGTTTGCAATTGACGAAGCAGCTGACGATAAACCGTGGTATTTTGATATCCTTAACTTCCTGAAGAAAAAAGAGTATCCGGCTGGGGCATCCAGTCAGGACCAGAAGACTCTCAGGAGATTAGCGGGTAACTTCTATTTGAATCCGGATGGGGTCTTATACAGAAGAAACCACGATTTGGTGCTGTTGCGTTGCGTAGACGAAAGAGAGGCAAAACTGCTCATGGAGGAAATACATGAAGGTACATTTGGTACGCATGCGGGTGGGCATGCTATGACGAGGAAGCTGCTGCGGGCAGGTTATTTTTGGCTGACTATGGAAACTGATTGTTTCAAGTTTGCGAGAAAGTGCCACAAGTGCCAAATCTATGCTGATAAGATCCATGTGCCTCCGAGTCTCTGAATGTGATGTCATCGCCATGGCCATTCTCGATGTGGGGAATCGATATGATTGGAAAGATCGAGCCGACAGCTTCTAATGGGCACCGGTTCATTCTAGTAGCAATCGATTATTTCACCAAGTGGGTGGAAGCGGCGTCTTATGAAAATGTAACTAAGCAGGTGGTGGCCAGATTCATCAAGAGAGATATCATTTGCCGATATGGGATCCCCGAGCGGATAATCACTGACAACGGTTCCAACCTGAACAACAAAATGATGAAGGAGCTCTGTCAGAATTTCAAGATCGAACATCACAACTCCTCCCCTTACCGACCCAAGATGAATGGCGTTGTCGAAGCGACCAATAAGAATATCAAGAAGATCGTTCAAAAGATGGTGGTGACCTATAAGGATTGGCATGAGATGCTACCTTTCGCTTTGCACGGTTATCGTACGACGGTACGCACATCAACCGAGGAAACCCCGTTCTCGTTGGTATACGGAATGGAAGCAGTATTACCATTGGAAGTTGAGATCCCTTCTCTGAGGGTATTGCGAGATGTTCAACTAGATGAGGCAGAATGGGTGAAAGACAGGTTGAACCAACTGAGTTTGATGGATGAGAAGAGGCTAGCTTCTCTAGCATACAGTCGTTTGTACCAGAGCCGAATGAAGAAAGCATATGATAAGAAGATACATCCGCGGAGCTTTCAGACGGGCGACCTTGTGCTGAAAAGGATTCTCCCGCCGCAGGCAGATCACAGGGGCAAGTGGACCCCTAACTACGAAGGGCCATACGTTGTCAGAAAAGTCTTTTCAGGAGGAGCGTTGTTGTTGTCCACCATGGACGGTGAAGACTTTACGTCACCTGTGAATTCGGACGCAGTTAAAAAATACTTTGCTTAAAATTGACCCGCTGGACAAAAAAAAAGAGTCCAGGCAAAAATGGGGCATCCCGGCGAACCAAAAACAGAATGAAAGGTTCAGGCAAAAGTTAGGGATAAAACGAAAAATGTACACCCGCGAAGTTGAAAACCTACACTGGGCGGCTTCGGCAAAAAGGGGTGTCCCGGTGAACTGAAAACCCGTAAAGGGCGGTTCACGCAAAAGTTAGGGATTTGAAAAGCAAATGATTGCGGTCCGAATTTGATATTGCAGAGAGCATCAGTGCGGGAGAATATGCCTGAGGGGTCGATTATCAGATACAATCTCTCCGGAAGTGTGAATACCGGGAAAGCATTAGAGTCGGACGAGTCATGGGAGGATCAGTTCGTGGTGTTCATCTGCATCCCGTTGCCGACATGTGTACAAATTTAATTTGTCATTATATTTATGCGTCTTGTGCATACTTGTATATTTGCTTGGCGTAGCTTCCTCTTTTCAGGAGTTACATCCCGTGTACAAAACTCCGCCCATTCAGGGGCCCAATCAATAAAATATGTTATTCAGTACTCGATGCTGGTTCTTTACTGTTTTGTGCATGATAAAACGCCTAGGGTTAATGAAACTAGCATGTGTATAGCGTCACTGGCCCTTGCCAATAATTGCTAAAACTTTGAATTAACTGAAAATGATGTCACTAACCTGAATAGATTTGGTTGCATAGGTTTGCCTTGTCTTGTTTGTGTTGTTGCAGGTTCCATAGCCGTACGAGGAAAACGATCAAAAGATTGCAGTAACGAAAGACTCGACCCCCGCGCATGTCATGCACAAGGATCGAACTCCCCAGCTAGCCGTAGCTTAGCCAAAGGACATGTTCCAGCAAAGTCATTCATTCTCAGCAGAGTTTGGCGATTCCAAGATTATAAGGCTGTATTCAGACAGTGTATCTCAAGTAGAGTTGGTTTAGCCTCAGAAGATTAATATTTGTGAGCTGTATTCAGACAAGTTCACCTTTTCCCGCAGGGTCAGGTACTCTCCCCCGGCAGAGCCAGTGGATTTTCCCCAAGAGAATCAGCCCGTCCCCAGCGGAGTTCTCTTCTCAGCAAGTATTTTCATTCCTCCCAGTGGAACTCGAAGATTAAGACTATCCCCGGCAGAGTTGGTTGTGTGCTCTGGCATTTATTTTGTCAAAATACCGTGTGATATCCGTTCACTTTCCAGCAAAGGTTCAATCATAACGGGCGCATCTGCTATTCTCCAGCAGAGTTATATTCTCCAGCAGGGTGTTACTTCAATGAGGAGCTTGATTTAAGTTCCCAACTCCCCAGCTGAGTCGACTTCACTCTTCCAGCATTTATTTTGCGGGAATAATTCTGTAGCACTTGGCTATCCCCAGCGAAGTCGGCGTCGTCTTCAGCATTTATTTTGCTGGAGCAGTTCCTATATCTCGGCAGTTCGAGTCTGCATTGGCATCGGCATATAGTGTCATACTTGCATCCACCAAATAAAAGCGTAGCGTTTCCATGTCGAATGGAGCATTGCATCGTTGTCAAACATACGCATTTTTGAAGCATAAACCAGGATGACTAACCGTTTGTCTCAAGTATTGCTCTTTGCAGGTGGGAGGAGTTCTTGCTCCAATAAATCAATAAACATTCGAGGTCTCGGCGTGAGACATCCCATGAAGTGTCAACTTCGACATTATACCCCACAGAATTATCATGACGAAGTTCTCTTTGTCTCCGAACAGAGTTATTTGTGAATTTCTCGTGTTTTCCCCGCCAGAGTGAGTAGGCAAAATTTCTCCTCATTCCCAAGCAGAGTTGTTTGTCATCAACGGGTTTCAGGAATCAGAATTTCAGAGGCCACCGCCGGTTATCAGAGCAGGCGTCCAGTAGTTTGATTTCCAAATACCCCCAGTGGAGTCCGCTTCGAAGTCGCTGTCACGTCAGTGCTAAGAAGTTTTGTGGTTTGGGACCAATGGAAGGATGGGTCCTAACGTGGACAATTTTCTTGACAGGTTTTCTTTGTGCTAGAAAAGTGGGGGTCCTAACGTGGACAAATTTATTTCCTCAGGGTTGATAAGAGGCGCTAGTCCTAGCATGGACAGGTTTGATTTCTCAGAATTGTTGGAATGTGGAGTCCTGACGTGAACATTTCTTCCAGGTGACGATATGTGTTAGTCCTGACGTGGACTGATTCGAGTTCTCGGTATTGATTGAGTGTGAAGTCCTGACGTGGACGAAATTGGTTACTCTTCGTGTTGGTGTCCTGACGTGGACCATTTATTTCCAGCAGATAGCTTTATTCGTAATGGTGAAATGTGCGTCCTGACGTGGACCAGTTTGTAGTTCTTTGTGATGACCAGATACGAGAGTCCTGACGCGGACGAATTTACCCTTCTTCGTGTTGTTGGCAAAGTGTGTGTCCTGACGCGGACGAGTTTTATTTCCCCAGCAAGTAGAAGACGCGCAAGTCCTGACGTGGACAGGTTCTATTACTTCAGCAGGTTGAGATGTGAGTCCTGACGTGGACAAGTTTTATTTCCTCAGCGAGTTAAGAGGTGGGTCCTGACGTGGACAAATCAAGACGAAAAGCGTTTCCTTACGTGGAAAGATTGGAGTCCTTACGTGGACAGATAAAGGAGTGTTCCTTACGTGGAATGATGTAGTCCTTACGTGGACAAATCAAGAAGAGAGTTATTCCTGACGGGGAAAAGTGGGTCCTAACGTGGACGCTGTAGTCCTAACGTGTACGAATACAGAGAGGAGTTCCTTACGTGGAAAGAAGTCTATTCCTCACGTGGAAAGAGAAGTTTTAGTTCCTTACGAGGAGAAGAGGTGTTCCTTACGTGGAAAAATGGGAGTCCTTACGTGGACAAATCAGAAAGATTGTATTCCTTACGTGGAAAGAAGGGAGTCCTTACGTGGACAAATCGGAAAGATTGTGGTTTCCTTACATGGAAAGAAAGATTGATTCCTTACGTGGAAGAGCGATGTATTCCTTACGTGGAAAGTTTAGTCCTGACGTGGACAGATTTAGAAGAGAAGTTGGTTTCCTTACGTGGAAAAAAGAGGTGGTTCCTTACGTGGAAAAGAAGAGGCATTCCTAAGGTGGAAAGATTTTATTCCTAACGTGGAAGAATTTAGTCCTGACGTGGACAGATACAAAAGAGTTTATTCCTAATATGGAAAGGTGATTCCTCACGTGGAAGAGTTTAGTCCTGACGTGGACAGATCCAGACGAGGTTATAGTCCTTACGTGGACGGTGTTATTCCTAACGTAGAAGAGTTAGTCCTGACGTGGACGATTTATTTCTGATGAGAGGCAGACGAGCCATCCCCAGCGAAGTTGCCGAGATTTTTCCGGGTTAATAGCAGGTGGAGTCCTAGCGTGGATAGGGTTAGTTGAAATTTCTTCATGTTGATACCAGATAGAGTCATGACGTGGACAAGCAAAATTTTATTCTTGCATTGAGAGAAGCTTTTCAGGCTGATGAAATAATCCCCAAGCAGTGGCGTAGTTCATTCTTGCGGTTGGCAAATTTCCGGGTTCTTAGTATTCAACCGTCTCGTACCGCGAATGTTTGAAGGCCGTTCGTTCTTCACCCAATTGGGTCCAAGTCGCTTGAATAGGGGCAGCTGTTGCACCCTAAAATTTGCTCAACCTTATTCACTTGGTTTATGTTTCAATATCATTAGCATTTGCATATAGAGTCATGCACATAGCCTAACCATCTGCATAACATAGCATAACAAGTCATCCAATAGGGACCAATCATTATTCTCACCTCTAGGAGCCTATCAAGAGGTTATTCTTCAAGTTCAATCTCATTCAAGTCATCAGAAAAATTTGAAAGCTGAGAAGTCAATGGATCAATCAGTGCATCTATCTCCTATCTGAGGGTATCTGAGGATCAACAAAGAAATTGTGAGCTGAGGGTTGAGCATGGAGAGTATGTGGGAATCATGAGAGACTTAGAAAGTCATTTGGATAAGGAGACAAGTCATTGACATGATCACAAGTATTGCAGTTGAAGACAGTCAACTAGGGTTTCATTTGGGGTCAACTCTAGGTCAACTCTAAGTCAATTGATTGATTGAAAGGCATTGAGGTCTATTGGTGAGGTGTGGGGTTCATCATTTGACATGTAAAGAAGGATAGGTTGTTATGTCAAGAAGAAATCAAGAGAAATCAAGGAGAAGAGGAGTTTCTAAATTAGGGTTTCTGTGTAAAATCCCCTAATTTAGGTCAAATTTCCAAGCAAGATAAGTCAAAATGCAAGCTTCAAATGGATCCTTGGCCAACATGAAACTTGTATAGGATCTCAATACCTTTAATTTGAGTGGTGGAAGACATTAAGGAGATTTACAGAACTCAAGTTATGGTCCTTACAAGTTACAGGTCATCTGAGGTATCTGAAATTTTGTCTGTGAAAGTGACTTGACTTCCAAGCAATTTTTACCCCTCAAGGAGATTTCAAATTAATTTCTGGTCAACATAAGAGTTGTTACTCATTGTCTTAGATTTCTAGAATGGTATAGTATGCCTTCATATGATTTGTGGAACTCTACTTATGGTCTTGGCAAGCAAAGGGTATTTTGGTCATCTGAGAATTACAGGTCATTTCAAGCCTATGCCCAAAACTCATACAAGGAAGCTTCAAATGAAAAACTTCACAACATAAAACTTGTTCCAAATGACATTTTGAGTCTATAAATGTGACCATGAAAGATTGGAAAGATTCATAGCACAAGGTTTCAAAATTGGTGGATTTAATGAATAAAAATGACCTAAAAAAATGAGATTTTTCATAATTTGGCCAAATGAAGTGAAATTATAGGTCATTTTGATTGGAAAAATTATTTTGAGAACATTGGCAAAAGTGGAATTTTGAGTTTGGTTCAAGTTTTGAAAGTTATTCATGGTTACTTATAATGGAAGTTACATAACCAAAATTCAAGGGAAAGAGTGCATGGGCAGCTTCTCCAAGGTTCTAGGAGTTTCTAAACTCATGTATATATTGGATTGAGTAACTCCATGCCATGGTTGGTGAATCATATTGATCAAAACACAAGTTTCATACCAATCTTCCATTTTTGCAAAAGCTTCTCAAACTACCTCAAATCTTCACCAATTTTCACAATTCTTGATCTGATCTTCATCACCATCATTCATAGACTACAATTCTCACAAGAATTTGGTGGATTGGAGTAGAACTCGTGCCATACACTTCCATCATCCAAGAAGCAAGAAACTTGTAACTGCAAGATCCAAGGGAATTGAACAAGATTTGTTGCATACAGAATTCAAGAACAAGGTCCCTGATCAATTTCCACTCATTGCAAGCATTGGATCTAGAGGTTTTAGCATCTGTTTTCACCAGCATACCAGGTTGGTATTTTCATTCGAATTGCATGAATTGGTTAGAATTATGGTGATTTGTTAGCATAAGAATGTTAGGATAGGCTAGATGACTGGTTTTGGTGAGTTTGAAGAGATTCCATGAAGGTTGTTAATGGTGTGCACAAACTGTTAAGGCTTGTAACTCATGATTTAGTGCATGATGATCTTAGGTTATTAGCTCATAATGATCAGTGTAAGGTATGGATTAGTTTAGGGCAAGAATTAGAGAGAATTGGGAGGATTGATCACAGGTGAAAATGGTGGATCAGAATTGTTATGCCTATCGGGTTTGCTCATTGTTTGAGTTTTAGAGGAAGTTATTGTTATGGCTGTGTAGAGGGAAGGATTTAGAATAACTTTGCTTTTGGAATGGCGTGATTTCATGGTGAATGGAGAGAGAACAGAACGAGGGAAGATTCGTGCATGGGGATGAGTTGCAGGACCTAGGGTTTGCTGGAGGTTGAAGATAACCCCTGGGCCACACGATCAGGCATTGACCTTTGACTGGGAGACTCAACCAACGGCCATGATTGAAGAAGAAAAACAGAGGGAGATTTAAAAGATCAAACGCACCGTTTCACTTATTGTTTCAGACTGGGCTTGGCAATTCTCTGCTAATGACACCCCCAAACGCATGGCCCAATTAGAAATGAACTGAAATACTTGCTTTTTACACCGTTTTCTGTTTTTTTTAATTTTTGTTTGCTTTCTGATTGCATATGGGCCCAGACGCGCTTGCTCTGCGCGCCCCCCAGTCTGGGCCCAGTTCATTATTTTAACTGATTTCATCTACTTTCTGCACCCCTTCCATGTAAATCCATTTGATTTTCTTTCAAAAATATTAATTCTTTAAAAAATTCATAAAAAATAGAAAAATACATGATTTTAATTGGTTCTTTTTGCACATTACTCATAATTTTGTTAAGAAAAATATCATACAAAAAAATTCCAATTTCATTTTATTTTAATATTTTTGGCATATTTTTCTTTTAAATAGGTGTAAAAATCATTTTGTTTGATACATGAATTTGGTAATTTTAGTTTGAATAGATGCTTCAATATTTTGTTATCCATTCTTTTTAGGTTGTTTAGTTTAGACATTTATCTTGTATATAAAATTTAGTTCATATTTTTAGGACTTAATTTTAGGAGATTTGTTTAGGTGTGAACAACATGACCAAAACTAGGGTTTAGAGATAACATAGGTGAATTAGTTCATTTCCCTTAGGAGTTAGAAATTGAATCTGTGGGGTATGGGACTATAGGGATTAGGGGTAGTTATTAGATCCCTTAGAAAATATTAGGATTCCCCTACTGCTATTAGTACTGTCTGTACTTGTTTAACTGGTGTGGTGTGCCCTTTCTGGGATTATGATTTGTCTGTGTGGGTATTGGGATTGCTTGGGGATTGGGAGAGCTGAAGACTGGTGATGATGAAGCCATTGGAGATCCAGAGATTGAAGTCCAACTTCCAGAGTTGATGAGGAGATTTTGTGCTGGCAGCTGTTGAGGAGTCTAGGGTTTAGGAGCTAGGCAGAGCTCTAGATTAGAAAGCTTGTTTCTCAAACATGGAATGCCCTGTCTGCATCCATCCTTTCTCTATGATTCAAAGTCTCTTTCAAATATCCACCTCCTTCCTTTGGAAGGATCAGTGAATGTATTTGAAAGATAGAACTTTTGAGAGAAAATTGTCTGTACAATGTTAACAGTTAATGAACCACCCTTGGTAGGTAGTTGACTGTCTAACATTCATTTATTCTCTCTTGTTGACTGATATCCCAGCTTGGAGATTGAGACCTGAAGAAAAGCCATTGCAGATGGAAGACTGATAATCAAAGCCCTTGCTTGAAGGCTGTGGAGATGGAGATTGATGCTTGCTTAAAGCTTGTAGCTGTTTGGAGATGACTTGAAGTCATATGTTGATGCAGAGCTGCTGTGGCTGTTTATTTTTGCTGTTCACTTCCTGACGTATTGTTTGGTTTTCCTTGACTGTATTGTTTGCTGTTTAACCTGTTGGGTTGAAAGTGAATGCTGTTCACTTTTGCCTATTGTTTTTTAGGTTCGAGGTTGAGTGGGACTCCCTTGCCTCGCTTGTATTGTTGCATCCATGCATTTTACCGCTTTACTGTATATATGCTATTGTTTCTGTTTCCGTTTATCCCTTAGGATCTTTGTTTCTCTCTGCGCAAGAGAGGAACATGATAGACACTAGGTCTTAACCCATGCATGATAACATTAGGTTAGTCTAATTCCCTTCGCAACCGTAGGTTAGAGTTCTGTCTCTTCTTTCTCAAAACAAACGGAAAAACACAATAAATATTTCAAACACAATAAAAGACACTTCTTTCGTAAAAGAATGTGAACTCATCAAAACGTCATTTTTTGTCCGCTTGGACTGTTAATCAGAAAAACCCTTTTTCAGAAGGAATAAAAACCATCAAGACAAATTTGTGTCATGCGTGGCCCGAACTACGTTTGCTCTGATCTTCCGCGCTGTGTGGAAGTACGTAGGCATAGGATGCGATATCCTAGCGAGCAACCTTCCCCTCCTTTCCCGTAGGTAGGCAAACTACGTTGACTCTGATTTCTCGTTCCAGACGGGAATACGTAGGCATAAAGTGCGATACTTTGCCGAGTCATTTTATTTTCTTTTAATCCCAGACTTGTAGAGTAGATAGAATAACAATCCATACCCGAAAACAAGCGTGGATCCCGTCGAGTACGACGGACGCGAGGGGTGCTAATACCTTCCCCTTGCGTAACCGACTCCCGAATCCAGGTTTTGGTTGCGATGACCATTCCTTTCCCGTCTGTGCGGTAGGTTTACTCTGAGCGTTTCCTTTCCCTCCGTTGGGATAAATAACGCACGGTGGCGACTCTTCTGTTCAGTCGGCGCCGATTTTCGCAGTAGCGACACTTATCGCGTCTGGAGTTACTCCATTTGCTTTCACTGTGTCTGCGTATTGTACAAACTTTGTTAGATGTTCGTTCGGATCCTCAGTTGCGTTTCCTGAGAATTGGTTTTGTTGCACAGCCGACAGCAATGATGGTTTCAGCTCAAAATCATTTCGGGTAATTGCTGGGGCAGCAATGCTACTTCTAGGCTCCATCTGAGATGGTGTAGCGTACGCCTTCAGCGGTTTGTTTGGAGGTCCTTCAGCCATCTCTGGTTCTTCTTCTTCTGATTTGGGAATGGGAGTGAGAGGTTCAGGAGTGTTATGTTTGAGTTGTTTGAGTTGGTACTCAATGATTCTACTTCTTAAATGTAAGAAGCGTTCTAGTTTTACGACTGAAGGTTTTACGATATCGCTTTGCGGGCGATTTCTTGGCATACAATCCACAGAACTAGTAAAGGAAAAAATGAAAATTGTTAACCTAGTCTATACGGCGTAACAGAAGGTTACACTATTGACTAAACGGGTCCCCGGCAACGGCGCCAAAAACTTGATCGCGACTTTCTATGTCTAATACAACCTAACTGCAAGTGCACAGTCTATCGCGTAGTAATAATAGATATCGATCCCACAAGGACTCGTAATCAAACTAGTGTTCTCGGGAGTTACTATGTTTAGCTAGGTAGAATATGTTTAAGGGAATAAGATTGTCACTAAAAGGGAACTAAGAATGCTACTTAGATTATAATTGATTGAATCGATACGTAGTAATTGTGTTCTTCAGGGATTTGATAAGTTACTGGTGTATGAACTAATTTTCAAAGTTTATTTAAGCAGAAAATGGAGATTTGAAGACTCTCGCCTCACGATGGTTATTGATGCTAATCATAATCCTAAGGGCCAAACGTACACTTTCGTATCCCGTTCGGGGTTAAAATTACTTTTTGGAAATCTCTAAGTTCTAATTCATTTTAAAGTGCTTTCGCTGTTATTAAAATGAATGACTAGTGTTTACTATCTGACCTTACCGCAGCTTTCGCTTGTTGGTTTGTATCTTAATTAATTTCCCACTTTCGTGGCAAAACTACTTTTAAATAAGTTCTCGCTTTCGCGACGAAGTTTATTCAGTGAATCAATTTTAAACACTCAGACCATAAATTACTTTTTTGAAAAGAAAGTTTTTCAACCAGTTGTTATCGAATCCCATTCGAATTATTACTACATATCGATTACCTAAGTTTAGCTAGACATGGATTTTGGAAAGATAAAACATAAATAAAAACAATAAATAATGATTTGCATTATAATAAAACTGAAATCGATCAAAATGAAAACCTGTAAATATTCCAATTGGCCTTTGGGCAGATCCTCCACAGATGTTGGCAGGATTCTGGTCTTTAATGCCAATTTGATCGTACAATAAAATATAAGTTATAAAAGAATGGAAAAAGCAATACAGGAAAGGTAAAGAGAAACAAATAAGAATATTGCTGGAAAATATGCTCTAGAAATAAATTTGGCAGCACTTCGTTGTATGAATGCAGCCCCTTTCTGAAGTCCCCTGCTTCTCTTTTTATAGAAGTGGAATCCCAACGGTTATCACTGAAGATGATGGACCTTGAGGCAGATAATTTAGGGAGTAGTGGTCCACTTTGTGGGAATTGGAACTGATCCTTTGACGTGTAATCTGAGTGGGGCATTTTTGCCTGCATGACGGTCGTCACAAGGTGTGACGGTTGTCACCCGTGTGACGGTCGTCATGAAGCTGTGACGGTCGTCACATCAGCAAAAACAGCTTGCTGCGCTTTTCATTGTGTTTTCACTCCTTTTTCGTCCATATTTCATCTGAGATTGCTTCTTTTCTTCATGTTGCCTTGTTTAGACGTGATCGTTGAATACCTGCAAAACATCAGACAAATACACGGAAATAACCCGAAATCGGATCGAAAACAGTTAGACTTTAGTTGAATTATGCATGAAAATATCTATATGATTTCGTGTTATCTACTACATTTTGAACACAACCCAGGTAACTTCAGTACCAGTAACCTCTAGTCTCTGACGTACTATCCTACTAATCTGCAGCTTCTTAAGACAACATGTAAGTACCAAACAATACCTTCTACTCCTAAATACAGGCCATCACTAAAAAACTATTGTCAATCTCTTTCAGCCATGCATGAGCACCCTCCGAGTCATATCTACTCTTGAACGTCAATGGATTATTCCTTTGAAATTTTCCCAATCCACGAAACTCACCACTAGCCTGATTCTGTTGTCCATGCAGCGCCTAAGCTACTAACTCCAAGGCATCAGTTGTTGCACGATCTTTTATTCCATCCATTCTACACACTGTTAAACAAACATTAAAAGAAACAATGAATCAGCATTGTACACACACATGTTGCATACTAGGGAACAATTATCATGTAAAAACCTGGCCAGACAGATGGTCATACTCTGATACCACTATGTAACACCCCAAACCCCAAAACTTATAAATAAAATATTACTTGAAAATTTAAGGTGTCAATTCGACAATAAACTAAAAAAACATAGGCATTCTAAAAACATGCAGCAGAAAAGTAAATAACATGCAACACATATCGTAACATGCTCAGCTTCACTTAGGGTATCATTGCAGCAGAATCACATTAATCACGTTAATAAAATATATTAACTTCAATTTGGATCATATAAAGACTTAACTCTAATAAAATGATCCGAAAGAGATTTGAATATCTAACTCTCAACAACTTCAAAACAACACAACATAACAGTTCTCAAACTTAAACAAAACAAGCACATTAACATCAAACATAATAAAAGAAAACATTGTTGCTCCCCAGTATTAGAGAATCAGAGCATAACGACTAAAAATGCGATAAATACTGAAAATAACTCCAAAAGCTATTTCCTACTCACAGAAGCAACTCTACTACTGAGTATCTGCAAGATATCCATGATGGATAACATTAAAGAAAAGGCGTGAGAATTCACATCAATAATTTTAACGACATAAGCTCCAAGGTAGAATTTAAACATCTATATATTCAACAACAATCACACAACATTATTCTCACACCTAATCCACCAACATACACAAATTAATCACATATTCATCATTTAAATTATGTAATGAGACTCACAACTTCAACCAGACTCATATGCATATGGTATCATATCATCATCAATTGGTTCACTCAGGAACCAGGTTCACCCTGCTCGAACCCAAAATCTATCCTGCTTAGATTTGGGACAAGTCACCATTCCACCTTGCTCGGATTGTAACTTGCCTCTTTCATCAATAACAACAACATAATGAATGCATATCACAACATATAAATGCAACAACAACTACAACATAATGTTTTAAGTCTCCTCCCAACAATAAAAAAAACATGCATTAACACAACGATAATAGTTCCCCTCCTGAGCCATCATCCTACAACAACATACTCATAATTCAACAACACAATTCATGCTCATACAATAACATATCATCATCACAGTTCACAGTAATCAACAAAACATCATTATCACATGTGTATATATCCATCTTTCATCAAATTATTTATAAATTTGATTAAAATCATGTTTAATCATTAATTAATACTAACACATAATTTAAACAAGACTAACTGAGCATAACAGTACCTAAAACATTCAGAAAAAGTCAAAAAATCAAAATGTGCAACTTAATATCATCAAAACAAGTATCTACGTCCACTGCAGACTCATGACGGATTACCCGTCACGGTCGCGGCGCCCGTCACCGACCCCACCACTTTAGAATTTCATCTATGTGACAACCGGCTTTAAGGACAAGCCTAGGTAGCATGACGGGTTACCTGTCACCACTGTGACGCCCGTCAGCACCCTAGAACCTGTATAATTCGTCTTCTTTAATAGAGTTCATTGCATAAATTCTATGTCTGAGTTCAGGCATACAAAATTGATCCAAAACGTTACACATATGACATATATTCATTAATAACATCTAATGAAATCAAATCAACACCTTTAATTCATGGTTTTTATGAAAATGATATTATCCCCAAAACCTACAAAATAGCACAAATGGTGAATATATGTTAACTCATCAAAACAAAATGTGCCATATATTATAGCACACAAATTTCATCACCAATCATCATCACATATAACAAATAAATCATCAATTATCAAATTATGTTAAAATCTCAATGCCCTATTGGAGGTTAAGGATTCCTCAATTCTACCCCTCATGAATATACCCATTATTGAGATAGTTTTCCCTTTACCTGGTTATCCTAGCAACAATGCTAAAATTACAACTTTTGATTCTTTAATCTCCTCAAAGCTCTAAGCTTTCTCTTGAACTTTTTCTAGTCTCCTCTCTATTCTCCAATTCTGGTTATACATACTGATAAAAATCCCCAAAACTAGGTTATGTTCTAATTTCTATCATTAGGTTAAATCTTATTATAATTTTAATTATGGCCTAAACTTTTATTTCTCTTACTCATTCCTCCCTTCCACTCCTTATAAATCATACTTCTCCCCCAAACCTTCTATTTTCTATTTAAATTAATTAAATCTAATAAAATACTATTATTTTAATTATTAAAACAAACTCTAATAACTTAATCAAACTCTACTAGCCTCTAATTACTCTCCACACTCTTACCTCAATGTTATACACCCCACCACCCTTATTTATTTAATTAATATTACCCAATAATGAAATAAATATAACGAATAGTAATAAATCAAATAATTTCCATAAATAAAAAAAATGAGGTGTTACGTTACCTACAATACTCTTCTTCTCGTCTTGATCTTCACTGATATTCGAAGTGTATCCATGTGCTTCTGCATCTGTGCTGGTATTTTTCTCCTTGGCATCAACACACCATGATCAATTGTATCTTTTATATATCTCAACACTCTCTTTATTGCAATAAGATGACATTTTTGTGGCTTCTCCATGAATCTGTTCAACAATCTGACACCTTGACAAATATCTGACTTGGTGTTGCATAAATACCTTAAGGATCAAATTATTTGCTTGTACGGTGTTGCACTTACAAACTAATCATTTGTATCTTTTCTCAAATTTGTTCAAGTCTCCAATTTTGTGACAACTGTATTATAATTACTCATCTTAAACATTTTCAAGATATCTTGGGCATACATTTTATGGTGTAAGAACACTCATTCACTTGTGTCTTTAAACTCCATTCCTAAAAAATATGACAAGTTCCCTAGGTCGTACATTTCAAATTCCTGCATGAATTTTGACTTCACCCTTTTTATTTGTACTTCATTTGCACTTGTAAACAACAAGCCATCCATATACAAGCATATAATGACTCGACTGAGTCTGCTTGCATTGTTGACATACATATGTTTTGAGGTGCATTTTATGAAACCATGGAGAGCCTTCCTTAATCTGTACACCTCCTATTCATGCCCTTTGATTTCAAATCTTGGTGGTTGACTAACATAGACATCCTTTTTCCAATGGTCCATTCATAAATGTCGACTTTACATCTAGTTGATGCATCTTTCATCCTCTGTATGCTGCATTTGACACAATAATTGTGATAGTTTCCAGCCTTGCAATAAGTGGATATACTTTGTCGAGGTCGATACCAGGTTTTTGGAAGAAACCTCTTTCCAATAATCATTCCTTATGCTTGGAAATTTCACCATTTGGTCGTAGCTTCAACTTGTAGACCCATTTCACATCAATTGGCTTCTTGATTGAATTATCTACAAGTTCTCAAGTCTTATTATTCTCGATTACCCTGAGTTCTTCTTGCATGGTTGACAACTAATTTGAATATTTCATAGCTTGATCCAGATCAATTGGTTATGATTCAACCATCATCATAACTTCTTTAATGAATTCACCATCTGCCTTGATTTCTCGTTCTAGAAATATCTCGTATCCAACTAGCCTTGTCGACTTAGTTCTCATTCTATTCGATCTTATAGCATTTTTCTCAGGTGGTTTTTCATTTCAATTGGTTGTGACTTCAGTTTGTTGATATTCTTCAAACGCAATTTTGATTGTATCTTGCTCATGTAGAGCTGACCTCTGATGTCAATTCTACTCTTTGCTCTCGTCCACCAAAACATCCCTATTGATCACTTTTTTTCATCATTTGGTGAATACAACTTTTATGCACCATTCGAATGATAACTTATGAGCACTGTGGCATGACTTTGATCATCTAGCTTCTTCTTTAATTTCTAAGGTACATGCCTAAAACATATTGATCCAAATACTCAAAGATGATTAACATTTGGCTTCATGTCTGCTTAAGCCTTGTAAGGTGTCTTCTTGAATATCTTCTTGGTTGGACATTTGTTTAGAATGGATACTGTTGTCGAAGCCGCTTCACCCTAAAATCTCTTTGGTGTTTCTTTAGCTTTTAACATACTCCTGATCATGTACAATATTCTTCTATTTATCCTTTCAGCTACACCATGATTTATCTTATTGCAAAAGCTTGAAAATTCTCTAGAGGTGTATTCACCTCCATCATCAATTCCCAATTTCTTTAACTGGCATCCACCTTATTTCTTGACATGCAGCTTAAACTTCTTGAACTGTATGAATATGTCACTCTTCCATTCAATAAGATAAATCCTCATATATCTAGTGAATTCATCTACAAAGGTTAGAAAATAATAGTTACCTCCATTTGACCTTACATCAAAAGGTCCACACACATTAGAGTGAACAAGGTCTAGCTTTTCTACCGACTTTATGGAAAAACCATGTTTGAATGCCTTTCTAGTATGATTTGCTTTACAAAATTCATCACACACATGACTTGGTTCCTTCAGTTGAGGTAATACATACACCACCTTCTTCTGGTTGATCATTTCTAAACCTCTGAAGTTTAGGTGTCCATACATGTGATGCCATAGCCAGTTCTTATCTTCAACAATAATCGAAGCAAGACATTCATGATCAACCATATTGATCTCTACTTTGAAGGTTTTGTTATCTACCAATGGTCCATTGAGGATCATCCTTCTTTCACCATTATACACCTTCATCATATCTCTTTCCAACTTCATGTTATACCATTTAGAAAGTAATTGACCTATGCTTATCAAATTATTTGTCATCTAAGGTATATATAATACGTCAGTAATAATGGCACTCTTACCATCTTTTCTCACCACAACCATGTTTCCTTTTCCACTTGTTGTGACATTCCTTCCATCTACAAACCTGATCACTTTCTTGACCGATTCATTTAACTTGGTAAACAAGTTTTTACTTCCAGTCATGTGGTTACTGCATCTTGAATCCAGATATCACATATTGTTTATTTATCCTTCGATTGGGTATTTTGCATGAGTAACATATCATCAGAGTCACTTCCTCCAGCATGTGCATATTGCAACTCATCATTATCTTTTGCTTTTGATTCCTTCTTTCTTCGACAATCTCAAGCATAATAACCAAAGCCTTGACAGTTGTAACACTACACCTCCTTCATGTCAACTTTCTCCCCCGAATACTTGTTGCACGTGACTTTCTTGGTTGAATCAGAGTAATTCTTTAAATTCTTGCTTGACTTCTCTTCATTTTCAAGATTCTTTCTCTTCTTCTTCTTTTCTTTTCCAGACTTCTTGATGAATCTTGCTTCCAATGCCTGTTCAACCACCTTCTCCCTTTCTCCCTTTATGAGTTACTCTACTTCAGCCTCATCTCATGAGCCTCTAATGAAGCGTGAAGTTCTTCTAAATTCATCTTAGCTATGTTCTTGGACTCTTTAATAGACACTAAAATGTAATTAAAATTTACAGTCAGAGGTCTCAAGACTTTCTCAATCTTTTGCAAATCATCGGTCGATTCACCACGCACCTTCATTTGGTTCGCGAGTAACAATAATCTTTCTTAGCGTGTGCAACTTCACCCTTTTCAATTTTTTATCTTCACCATACAAGCTCTTTAACTTATCCCACGCTCATTGGGAAATTTCTCGTATGCTTTAGCATAGAACTATATTACTTGTATGTTTGAGCGTTGGAAGTCTCTAGCTCTATGCTTGAGCATTTATAATTAGTTTCTGTTATAGTGAAAATCCCTTGGAAGTGCAAGGGAACTGGACTTCTCTCAATTCTTTTATTTCTTCCTCTGAACTATTCTTATCTGAAGCTGATCACTTAACTCTTATTCAGTTTCTAAACCTCATGTTCAAAATCTGATAAGACATTTTTCAGAAAAGAAAGAAATAGCTAACACAATACAATCCCTCTTCTTGTGTTTCTCTCACCTTCAGAGCTAACAAGAGAGCCCTAAACAACGAGATCCATAAGCACATATCATCCTCATACGAAGATGATATGTGTTTAGGGCTCTCGTTTCTTCTTCAGAGATCCAAAACATTTTCTTTCACTTCTTCTTCAGAGATCATGTACATCAAATATCACTGCTCATCTTCTTGTTTTTGTTGTTTTAGAGACCTAAACCCTAAAAAGTTTAATCTTATTTTTGTTGTTTAAACAAATTTATGTTATAGATTTATTATTGTTGTTGTTGTTGTTGAGACTCGTTATTGAGACCCTAAACCCTAGAGGTGTAATCTTGTTGTTGTTGTTGTTATTGTTTAAAAAAAATTATGTTATAGGTTTGTTTTTGTTTTTGTTGCTGTTGTTGCTGTTGAGACCCTAAACACTAGAGGTTTAGTCTTGTTGTTGTGGTTGTTGTTGTTGTTTAAACAAATTTATGTTATAGGTTTATTGATGATGTTGTTGTAGTTTTGTTGAGAGATTGTTTTTTGAGTTCTTGTTTAATGTAAGCTATTGTTTTTGAGTTGTTTATGTTATTGTTGTTGTTTAATTTTTATACTACCTAAAGTTATAAAAATATATATGTTATAGTTTAGTTTTTGTTATTGAGTTTGAGATTGAGATTGATATTGATATTGCGATTAGTTTTTTTTGTGATTCTTTGTGCAACTTTCATCTTGTTCCATCGAGTCTAGTTTATTATATCTAATGTTGATTATTTGTTTCACTAACCCTCTTTGAAAATATAACTTATTAAATGAATTTTGGAAATAATCATTTGAAAAATTATGTTGTATCTAAAACTTATCTTACATGGATTAATGACTTTCTAGCATTCTGCAACTCATCATTTATCTCATGCTTTTTAAATGTTGAAATCTCCCCAATACTTCTAGTTTCCGTTCAACTTTCTTCCATATTTGTTCATTTCTCAAAGCATCAAATTTTATACTTTGCAGAATGAATTAGTAGAAAAGGAAACGTTGAATAAAGAACTTGAAACATTGAAGAGATTTTAACCATAAACGAGCGTGAGATGAATGATGAGTTATAGGATGCCCAAAAATCATTAATTAGTGTAAGTTGTTGTTCAAATATAACACAAGTGTTCATATAATTATTTTTCTAATCAATTTTGATAACTTTTATGTTCAATTAAGGTTTAGTGAAATAACCAATCCATATTAGATTTATTGAACTCAATCGTGTTTTACTTGTCGGTTGAATGTCAAAATCGAGGTGAAAGATGTTATACCCGTCGGTGGAATGTCAAAACCATGGGGAAAAGGGTTTTCTCCATTTAAGAATTCCAAAAACGACCTACCTGAGAATTGAACTCAGACCTTTACACATTATTTGTCGGTTGCGTTAAAACCGAAAGGTAAAGTGGCACACTTTTTATGACACCCATCACTACCTCGATTGTGAAACCGAGGTAAGACCTCTTTCTCAACCGAGATAAAAAGTCATTTTTCGTTTTAGTGCACTCTTTGTTCTAATTAAAATATATTCTATATCAGCAACACAAAAAAGAAGTACATTTAAAAACTATAATGACACATAAAAAGGGAATTTAGGTCTCACTTGAGAGTTATATGTAAATTAAGTTAGGGAACTCTGTGTTACTTACTACTAATTGAATCTTTTAAATAATTAAATATAAAACGTGTTAGTCCAACAAAGATGTCTGATTCTAATTAATTTGTCTACCATTAGAGACCTCAATAGATCACTCACGTAAGAGATCAAAAAATCAGTGCTTTTTTCCCTTCTGTTTCAACCATTTAGCGGCGGTTTTAAATCGCCACAATTTTATTTTTTATTTACAACCATTTAGCGGCGGTTTTAAACCAACATAAAATTTCAATTTTTTTTCAACCTCTTAGGGACAGTTTTAAACTGCCACAAAATAATCATTGAAATTTTGTGGTGATTTAAAGCTGTTGGGGAGAGTTCTTCACTAGGGAACATTGAACATTTGCGAGACTTCCTTTTTATTGAAGCAACACATTTTGTGAGAGACACACCACATAGGAGCATCAACAAATGGTAGCATGAGTCTTTGGTTCAAGAAAGGGACCAACTTACTTGTATCGAAATTCCTAGGAGTAGGTGTCCCGTTGAAATCAAAATCCCCAAGAAGAGGTGTATCAAAATGCCCAGGAAAGAGGTGTGTGTCAATGGCGGTACAAGTGTATATGGAAAAAAGAGTTTCCAATTGAGGGGGAGGATTATGGACTCACACTTGAGGGGGAGTGTTGAGAATAATATTTTAAGTGTGAGTTGGAGTCCCACATTGGTTATAAATGTGGAGAGTTGAGCATTTATAAGTGGAAGAACCCACACGCCTATCATCTTAAGACTTTGGGTTAATATGTGGTGTCTCTCTCACTTGTGTTACTCTTGACCCAATGTTGATACTCATCCTCACGACCTCTAACAAATTTTGAACCAAATTTGAACTTGAAGATCGACAGGTTCCTAACATTTTGAAAGAAATTAGGAATAGTTCAGATTGACAATGATTAGTGTGTTTCAACAACTTGGATTATGGGGGCATGTTGAGATATTATACATAATCCAAGTTGATTAGGATTTAGGGTTTAGGGTTTGTTATTTATCTTGTTATTTTACTTAATAGTCAAGTCACTTAGGTGTATATAAATAAACACTTTGTAATTCAGTTTTCTTTTATCATTCATTCATTCAATAATATCAATCCTTATTTTCGTATTCTCTCTCTTTCTCTCCTTACTAAAAGTGCCTCACGCACTAACAAGTTGGTATCACGAGCCTTTGGTTCGTGAAAGAAACCGACTTACTTGTATCGAAATACCTAGGAAGAGGTGTCCCGTTGAAATCAAAATTTTGAATAAGAGGTGTATTCAAATGCCTAGGAAAGAGGTGTATGTAAACGACGGTACAAATGTACGTGGGAAAAAGAGTTTTCACTTGAGAGGGAGCATTATGGACTCACACTTGAGGGGGAGTGTTGAGAATAATAAATTCAAGTGTGAGTTAGAGTCCCACATTAGTTATAAATGTGGAAATTTGAGCATTTATAAGTGGGAGAGCGCACACACCTATCACCTTAAAGTAGTGGGTGAATATGTGGTGTCTCTATCACTTGTGTTGCACTTGAGAAATAGCATTGTGAACTCATACTTGAGGGAAGGGTGTTGATAATGTAGAGAGTGTGAGTAGTGTGGATAATAGTCCGACATTGGTTAGAAATGTGTAGACTTAAGCATTTATAAGTGGGAGAACCCACACACCTATGACATTAAGGTTTTGGGTGAATATATGGTGTGTCTCTCACTATGGTCTTGCTTAAAGAAGAAGTCCCACAATGTCCAATGCTCCATAGTGAAAAACTCCCACAACAAAATAGTATCATAAGCCTTTGGTTCGAGAAATGGATTGACTTACTTGTATCAAAATGCCCAGGAAGAGGTGTCCTGTTAAAATCAAAATGCCCAAGAAGAGGTGTATCAAAATTCCCAGGAAAGAGCTGTGTGTCAATGGCGGTACAAGTGTATGCGGACAAAAGAGTTTCCATTTGAGCGGGAGTGTTGTGGACTCACACTTGAGGAGAAGTGTTGAGAGTAATAAATTCAAGTGCAAGTTGGAGTCCCATATTGGTTATAAATGTGAAGAGTTGGGCATTTATAAGTGGGAGAACCCACACACTTATCACCTTAAGGTTTTGGATGAATATGTGGTGTCTCTCTCACCAGTATTGCTCTTGACCCAATGTTTATTCTCCTTCTCATGACCCCTATGTTATTGAAACACATTAATCATTGTCGATCTGAACTATTCCCAATTTCTTTCTCAACATAAGCAACTTATCGATCTTCAATCCTTTGGTAAAAATGTTGGCCAATTGTGTTTCACTTGAGCATTGTCTTACTTCAAGTTCACCTCGATTCATCTTCTCCTTTAAGAAGTGAAATATAGCTTCGATGTGCTTAGTTCTTCCATTCAAAACTGGATTCTTTGCTAGATTTATGACTGACTTGTTATCGATCTGCAATACCAGAGGTTTCTTTACTTCGACCTCGATCTCTTCCAGCACATATTTGATCTAAATTGCTTGACATGCAACATAGGATCCTGATATATATTCAGCCTCACATGATGACAATGCCACCACAAGTTAATTTTTGGAGCACTATGAGATTGGGGCACCAAATACTTGAAAGAAATTTCCAATAATGCTTCTTTAATCTTCCTTATCTCTACACCAATCATCATATGAATAACTAGTAACCATATCTTCTTTACTTTCAGAGTCTCGTCGAAATAAAATTCCATAGTTTGTCGATCCTTTTAAGTATCTCAGGATTCTTCTTACAGCTTTCATGTGTGACACCCTTGGTTCACTTATATATTTGCTCACTAATCCGACTAAGAAACATATATCAGGTCAAGTGTTGCACACATATCTCATAGATCTGAAAATTTGTTTGAATAAAGTCTCATCGACTTTGTCTTCCTCTCCATGCTTGTCCAACTTCAAATTTGGTTCGATAGGCGAAGATGCAGGATTCGAATCATCCATTCTGAATCTCTTGAGTATCTCTTTGACATACTTTCTTTGATGTAGCACCATACCTTGCTTCTACATTTGAAATTCCATAACTAGGAAGTACGACAACTTTCCCAGATCCAACATTTCAAATTCCTTTTTCATCAGCTCTTTGAACTTTGACAAGTTCTCCAAGCTACTTCCAATTACTAATAAGTCATCAACATATAAGCAAATGATTGTTATATCTTGTGCCACAACTTGAACATAGACACCATACTCATATTTTCATTTGACGAATCCAAATTCGACCAAGTATGAGTCGATCTTCTTATTTCATGCCCTAGGCGTCTGCTTAAGACCATAGAGAACTTTGTGCAACTTGTATAATTTACTTGCTTCTTCCTGAATCACAAACCCAGGAGGTTGCGTGACATACAACTATTCATCTAAAGGTCCATTCAAAAATGTCGATTTCACTTATAAGTGAAATATCGATCAGACTCGCTTGCATGCCAGAGTTAAAACTGTTTAACAGTTTCCAATCTTGTGACAGGTTCAAATACTTTAGAGTAGTTGAGTCCTGATCTCTGAAGAAATCCTCAAGCTACCAATATCTACTTAGGTCTTTATATCGACCCATCATCATTGTGCTTCAACTTGATCACCCACTTCGCTTTGATAGCTTTTGTGTGTGCTGGAAATTTGACCAACTCCCATGTGTTTTTCTTTCAATTACTTGTAACTCTTTGACCGTAGTTGACTTCTAACATTTATCTTTTAAGGCTTCTCTATAGTTGATTGGTTCAACACTTGCAAGTAAATCAAGATGAACTAGTTCTCCATCTTTTGTGACTTCATCATCACCAACCCCTTCATAGTCTTGAAGTCTTGTTGGAAGAGCTCTAGTTCTTTAAGGTCTATAAATTGTTACAACCATATCCTCTTTGAATTCGACTGTGTGGGGTATATCAGTAACAACTTTGACTTTAATTGGAATATCGACAATATATTCGACTTCGACATTATTACTTGCTATGTCGAAACTATAGCTCATCAATGGCTTGTTAATTGGATCACCAAAATTCCAATCCCATGTAGAGTTCTCATCAAGTTGGTATACTAGTATACTAGTTACCATATCTTGAGTGATCAGTTGAGTATACTAGTTACCATATCTTGAGTGATCAGTTGATTGAGCGACCTAAAGTTTAGATAACCAAACATGAGATGCCACAACCAACTATTCTTGTGGTCGACAACTATTTTCAGACATTGTACCTCAGTCAGACTAATCACGGTCGTACATGTAATATTCCTCGAAGAGGATATTTCAAGACCAAGTTATTTTGGATTTCAAAAAGTTATAAGGCTTCATCTTTCATAACCATTGAGAACCCCTTTTCTACCAGTTGTCCAAACACTTAGCAGATTACACTTTATTCCGAGGACATAGAGTACATCTTTGATCAAGGCTTTTGCTCCATTACTCATTTGAATAACAATGTTTCCTGTACCTTCTGCTTCAACGAGCTATTATAAGCAAGTTTGACATTTCTCTTCTTCGACTCATCAAAATCTACTAACTGTAGACTAGTCATGTGGTTCGAGCTGCCTGAGTCAAGGAACCATATCTTGGATTCGACATGGTCATCTACAACTCCAGCCATAACCACCATATCATCAGAATCATCTAAATCTTGACGTGCAAGGTTCACTCATTCGTCATTGCCTTTTATCGATCCCTTGTCTTTTCTGTACCAACAATGCTTGGCCAAGTGACCCCATTTTTCATAATTATAGCACTCTAGAGCTTTTTTCTTTGCTTTGTCATTCTGATAGGAATTTCCTTCTCCTATTTTTGAGGATTTAGAAATTCTATCATCGATCTTATTCTTGTGAGGAATCGACCAAGACTTCTTGCCATGAGTCTTGTCGATTTTGCCTTTGAACTTGTTGGAACTAACATTATTATTCCATGATTGAACCTGTAGTGCTTGGATCAAGTCTTGAACTCCTTTCCTTTCGACAATCCTAATCTCACACGCCTCCAACAAACCAACCAAATCTTCCAGTTTTAGGGTTTCAATATTGTTGGATTCTTGAATAGCTACGATAATGTGATCAAAGTGAGAGATTAACATACGCATTACCTTCTCAACTATCATCTTATCAGTTAGGGTTTCACTACAACTCTTCATGAGATGGACGCATTTATGCACCTTCGACACATAGCCTACAATGTTTTCGTCTTCTCCCATCGACAACAATTCATATTTTCATTGCAATGTTTGCAACTTGACAACCTTGACTTTCTCGTCTCCTTCATAGTACTTGACAAGAATATCCTATTACTCCTTCTCCGATTCAACATGAGAAATTATGTTGAAATTAGTTGCATCAACTGTTGATTCGATGTAAAATGCCGCCTTGCAATCCTTCTTCTTGTCATCCCAGTGAGAGGTTCTCTGTGCCTCGGCTGCATCTTTATAAAACACAGGAACACCATTAGTAACCACTTCTAGGTTTTCATGAAAGTAAAATAGAGACTGCATCTATTTTTCCATCGAAGCCAATTCTCGTCGTCAAGAGTTGGAAGGGAGTTTGATAAATTTTCGTTACTATTCATCTATGCCGCGATTGATCAAAAACTCACGATCTCAGAAATATGATCTCTAACGTGTGATTCTTAAAAACACGATCAAGAATCTAACCAGAGCTCTAGAACCAATTTGTTAGTACGTGAGGCACTTTTAGTGAGGAGAGAAAGAGATAGAATAAGAAAATAAAGATTGATATTATTGAATGAATGATAATAATTGAATTACAAATTGTCTTATTTATATAGATCTAAGTGACTTGACTATTAAGTAAAATAACAAACTAAATAATAAATCCTAAACTCTAATTAACTTTGGACTTAGATCACACAACTCAACTTAAATTATATCTAATATCTCAACATAAACCATTGCTATATAGTTTTAAAAAAACACAAAATTTCTAGTCACTCACGATAGACAATTGATGCATGATCAAGAGACTTGGTTACTATTAAATGTTATAATCCTAGTACTAATCCTTTTCTTGAGAATATTAATTATTTTCCTTACTTAATTTAAAGTGGTTATTAGTAATTGTTTAGTGGTTACCAGTTAGTGAGAGTTCTTTTAGGTTTTTTCAAAACCCTTATCTTGTCTTTTCTCGTTATTATTATTCAAATTCCTAATCATCACTAGGTGATATATTTTTGTCTAATAATTACCTAATTTGAAAAGTCTTAATGTATAAAATTTATTAATTTTCTTTCTATACATCTATCTTAATGAGCCACAAACTACCCTCAAGGGTAAGGTAAGGTCGTTAATATACCTTTTTTTTTTTTGTTCTTACTTTGTCACCTTAAGTCTAAATAGGATCCTCTCTTGAATTCATACTTCTTATGGTTAAAATTTTGGCACTTAGTAACTTTATCACTCCATCATTCTAAACACATTATCTCTTAAGATATTCCCTCCATTTTTATTTATAGCTCCATGTTTATTTATAAGCAAACTTTAAAATTTTAAATTTATTAAATAATTAATGTATTTAATCAATATATAGTTTAGATATATTTTTTTATTGAATGAATTTAAAAAATCAAAATTTGCTTATAAAAAAGAATGAAAAGAGTATTTTATTAACTTTTTAACTCAATCGAATCATAATTTTTTTTAGTTTTCACTATGAGGGCAAAGTTCCTCATACTTAACTATACTTGTTTTAATGATGTCACAACATAATAGGTAGAAAAATCTATTTTGGACGGTATCATCATGTCGCATATGCATACCTTATTTCTCTTGCGTCAAACATTGGTCAAAAACATGTTTAGGTATGTATAGAAAAAGTTCAATATGTGTTCCATATAGGTTTGATCATGTTGCTCTAGTTTGGGATATGTTGGAGTATCTTAAAAGTAGCTAAATACATGGAAAAAAAATGCATTTTTGCATATTAGGAGTCTTTGAGTCGACTCATAAACTGTTCAGGTCGACTCACACATAAGTCATTTTTCATGCATTGCTCTCAGGAGTGCTCGCGTCAACCCCCCGGTCGACTCATACTGTGTACATTTCTGTTTGTCTAAATTTGTGTCCTTTGCATCGACGCATGACCTGTTCCGGTCGATGCAAACTGCTATTTTTTGCATAGTCTGAAATCAGGAGAGCTCAGGTCGACCCTCCCCTTTCTGTAGGTCGACCGCTCACGCGTTCTTCACAAAAATTCTGTTATGTGAAACTGTCAAAGTGTTTGTTAAGTTGGTTAATTGTTTTCACACTTGCATATATATTGAGTTAGCTCATTCTTCAACAAATAACAAGAAAAGTGAAAATATACATTGATTTGGTTCTCATCATCTTCATCCTCTTTCTTGCATTTTTTCAACAACTACACATAATCATTTTTGTTGTGTATTCTGCATCGTTGAGGTGATAACGTCCAAACATAGTATTGGTGTAATCAGGTTTGGGTTGAAAAATCAGTGGGTTTTTCTTGAATAAAACCGTTAGGGTTTTATCCTCCAAGAATCTTAGATTTTGAGGGAGTTTTGTACAAATCAGTCCATCACAGATTCAACCGAGTGAAGGTAATTGAAGACGGGAGGTTCTGTCAGTTTAGTAGCGGTAACCAGAGGATTATGATAGGAAAATTTGGGTTTGAATCATTGGTGTTTGGAATCAGTTGGGCAAGATTTGAAGACCAGAGGGTTGTTCAAAGGGAGTGTCGTAATTGAAGGTTTACTTATTGTTGCAGTGAGAATCGTGATACCAATCTATTGATTAACTTGAATCTTAATTCTTAAAATTCACAACCGGACTTTGATTTATCCAAAGGAAAGGTTAAAGAAAGAAAGACCTTTTGCGCAATGTAACAACAACGCTAAGAGATTCGGAGATTAGGGGTTGGTTATGCCTAGGTAGGTATTTCACATCCTAAACATCTATAGTACTCTACAGGAACCTTTTGTTTGTTTGCATGTTAATACTTGCTAAATGTTTGCTATGGTTTGGGATAGGGTAAAAAGTTAGGTAAAGACCTAAGGATAGTTTCTAAATTTGCTCGCAAAGATGTCGCATCCTCTGCCTACGTATCCTAACTAGAATAGAATTAGAGCAATCGTATTTCACCTCACTAGGGATAGATGAACACTTGATTATGATCAAGGTTCAAAGGGGAACAAACATAACAATGCTTGTATAGAGTTTAACAAAACTCTCTAGCTCTAAGTTGTACACTCAAAGGAATTGACTTTTACAAAAGTCAAGAGGGGAGTAAGTAATCATCACTATGATTCCTACATAGAGTTGACACACTCTATCTTAAAGTTCTAGTTGAAAGATACTCCTAATAAGGGGTAGGTCTTTTAGACTTTAAGAAAAGTCTAGTGGCTTGGTTCTAACTTAACTAAGATGGATATGACTTAACAAAATCAAGTGGAGTTTTATGAGCTATCTATGACCTCGAGGGTCAATAGAGAGGCTTTTCTTTGGAATGGAAAAGGGGAGGCAAGTGGATGAGAACTAAAGAGTTCCATCACTTGGGGAAATATTCTTAACAAAGAAAAAATCATTCAAACATGATGAATAAAAAATATATGGTTACAACCAAGAACATGCAAGCATATTACAATATCAAGTAATGATTTCAGTCAAGATAAATTATTACAACCAAAGCAAACATCAAGATATTACAATATCATGAAGGGGTAAGTTCTCACAAGACTCAAAATGAAAGGTAAAAACCAATGGCATATCTTAACAAAAACATGGATATTTCTTAACTAAGATGGAGGGGTATCTTGATAAAGATTGGTTTTCTAAATTTGAAGGATGTCATACGTAACTACATACATCAAGCATAAACAATGTCACAACAATGTAAGTGAGAAATTCAATACTTCATGGGGGAAAACTTTATAAAGTCAAGAAGTGAATCAATCATAATGCTTACAAGCAAGATTTTGAAATCCAAATCAAGTACACAAGGGAGCTAACAAGCCAAATTCATAAATTCAAATTAAAACTCAAAGAGAATGAAATCCAACAACTTGAAATGAATAAGGAAAGATAGGAGGGTGAAAACCCTAAAACGAATCGTCATTTTCTCATAATGCAAAGTGTTTCTAAAATAAAAATTTTATAATTCTTTAAAATTTATGTGAAAATATACATTAACACAAAAATTTAGCAAAAAGAATCATTTAAAAATGATTAAAAATGAAGAAGTTATGGAAATTTGAAGTTTAATGACAATTAAATAAAATCAAATAAAATCATTTGCTAAAAAAATAAGAAGTGCCTCACCCAAGGCTTGAACCCAATACCTTGGGGTCATGGGCACAAAACATGACCAATCCAACCACTTCATGCGTGTGATATAGACCGGAAAAAGAAGATACGATATTAAAGCTTGGAAAAATCATGAAAATAATGCAAAAACGCCCTTGCTGAGGGTCGAACCTGGGATCTCATGGCATGGCAAGTTCTTATGGAAAGGTAAGTAACCACTGGGGTGGCGATACATCTAATGTATCAAGCCACCCCATTTTAACATATACCAAAAAAGGCGCATGTTCTGGGCAACAATTCAATGCAACTCAAAGCCAAAAGACCTCAAAACGGTTTCGTTCTAAAATCCTCAAAACTTAACCAAATTTCACAAAGTAAAAGTCAAACACACTTGAATTTTCAAGAGGATGAAGATAGTATCAACCAAATTTCCAAATACTACACCCACACAAAAATTTGAATGCTCATGCAAATGGGATATCTTGAGGTGCATTTTGAGTTTAAATGATCAAAACAGATGCTCTTGGAGATATGTGAAGGTCTGAGCATGTTTCAAATATAGTATGGGATGAGTTCCAACAGGAAATTGGTCTAGAAAAACATTAGAGGAAGATGATGGTATGTGAGCTTCCATGAAGAGCACGAATTGCCTATAAACAACATAAGATGATCAAAACAAATTCTTCAAGATCTAACAAAGGGTTGTGCAAGCTGTGAACACAAACCTCATGGATAATTTTAGGAGGAGAATTGAGTTTCTATTATGGATCACAATGTGATCATCCAACTGCCAACCTAGTGAAACAGTTTCTTCTTTGAAATAGAATATGCACTATCATTTCAATGCTTAAGGCAATGCATAATGGCAACAACTACTTTTTAACCAAAAGTCCACAAGTTAAATACACTCAAAAAGTGCAACAGTTTGAAAAAATGAAACTTTAAGATAATGAAATGGTAGTGAATCCATCCAAAAATGGTTTTACAACCCATAAGGTAAAAGCTCCACAAGCCAATACCTCAGCCTAGACCTGAGCTAACTCTAAGTGGGTTCTAAAAGACTAAATAGAAATCTGAATCTCAATTGGTAAACCCCCCAACAGAACTGTGGCCAGCAGTTTTAGTATGTCAACAAGGTTTTAAATAAAAATCAAAACAGGCCTATGATAGTCTTTCCCACAAAATCTGGCAGCAACCTTAAACAAGGCTTTAAAGACAACATTAATCAAACAAAGCATTGGTTTACAAACATCAATAAGAGCAAATATTTGACATGATTAGAAGGTTGGATTATGGCAACAGTTGTTCATGAACCAAGGACAAACCTGAAAGTACTACTATGAAAATCAACATGATTATGCTAGCATCATTCATCAATTCTATACCTCAATCATTCATCAATTCTATACCTCACTCAAGACAATAAGTTAATAGCCCTCTCCTTACTACATCACAATATTAGAGACACAACAAGTCCTAAGCTCTAATAACCTACACTATTAAACCTCCTCTCAAGGATCTAATCAGAAATGAGGCACACCACAGCTCCTAAAACCCTAATGACAGCCAACCTTAAAGCCTCCAAGAAACCTACCTAAGACTTAGCAAAACCAAACACTGACATTACAATACCTAGGATATCCATACAGAGAGTTAAAAACTTGAATATCTGACCATGGCCTGATAACTCCAACTTCATACATTCTGTCAGCAGCCCTTACATGAGGTGTTGCACCCCAAAATTTGACCAACCTCTTTTCTTAATCTTTGGCTTATGTTTCATTACATTTTAGCATTTTTGCATTTGCATAGCATAGTTCTTACAGGGGATCAAGTGTTTGTATGTGTCCTATCCAAGAGGAGAGCATTATTGACCACAAGCTCAAGCAGAGGCATTGGTAGAGGTTGTTATGTGGTTGTCATCATCATGAAGATATCTGAGCTTCTAGAGAGGAGGGGTGTGCCACAACATTATCAAAGAACCATCAAAAGGTTGTCAAAGAGTCCATGAAGATTTATCATTGGTTTAATCATGAGGTAGAGTCTTTTTGAGTACCTCAGAGGTCATTGTGGAGTGGGAATGGTCAATCAGTTCATCTGCACAATGCTTAGGCAAAAAGGGTGAAATTAGAGTTTCACTTTTAATCAGGATAAATTTGTTTCTAGGATAAATACTTGTTTCCATGGTCTTCCATAGGTCCTAAGGTGTTTGGGGATGGGATATTGATCATCAATTTTAATCAAAAGGGCTTCAATTGATCACTCAATTGAAAATCAGGAGATTTTGGGGAAAAAATCAATTGTGCAGTGAAAAAGTCAACTCCCGACTTTTTGGGGTCAAGATCATGTTCCTCAAGTCCAATATGGCCAATGGATGGAATTTGATCAAGAAAAGTCAAGGGAATCATGAAAAATCAAGAATTGTTGAAAGTTGCGGTTTTGGGGAATTAGGGTTTTAGAAACTTTTCATTTATGGAAAGTTTCATGGTTGAAGCAGCCATATTCAAGGCCATTTTTCTTCATGATCAAGGTTTCAAATCGACTTGGCTCAAACATCAAAGTTGTTCCTTGTATTTCAAGCTTTCCTTTGAGTACCAATTCATGATCATATGATACTTGGAGCTCAAGTTATGATCAATCAAAGTTGGATATTTTTAATGACTTCAAAGTTGGCAAGTTGGACAGATTTTTGGACCCACTTTGCAAGCCAATTTTCAGCACTTTATTGATGTCAAATGAAACTTTGTCCCAAATGAAAGTTGTAGAGTTTGTTCCAAGATTTCCAAAAAGTCCCAGAAGTCCTCCATATGATTTGTGAAGCTCAAGTTATGGATGTGCAAAGTTGAGGAAAAATAAGCCAAAATCCATACTTAGAATTTTTTTTCTAAGTTATTTGTAGGCAGCTTGCTTGGCATGCTTTTCAACCTCAAATTTCATGTCCTTCCAATGATCAAATGGAACTTCCACCAACATGAATTTTGTTACTCCATGCCCTCTTTCATTTGAGCACAAGATCTAAGCAAATGGAGTTTTGTGCACTAAGTTCTATTGCCCCAAAGTTGGTGTTTTGAACACTTTTTCAAGGCATGAAATATGAAAATTTTAGCATGTTTATGCATTTCATTTATGCATCCCCTTCACTCCTCAAACCATGCGCATAAAGTTGCATTGGGAGCCAACCAAACATTGTATAAAGGAGCCAAACCAAAGCATGTACTTCTTTGCCCCGTTTTTGAATCTTTTGCCAAAACAAGGAAAAGACAAGCAGCTGCTCTTGTTCTGTTTCTTGCATCCCAGCTATTCTGCTCTCTTCACTCACAAGAAACCTACAAGAAGACAAGGATGCAAGCTGGCTGGTGTACCATCTCCATCACACACCATCACCTCAAAAATCATACACACAACCTCAAAATCATGTTTAGAAGGTGTTGCAACCATTAAACCAGTCCAAGACTTCATATATCCAAAAGTCAACTTCTCACACTCATTAGTTTGAGTTTTCTGCACAAAGTGATAAAACTCACTACCTAGAACAGCTTGGACCCCTTTGATACCTTGAACACCTTCCCTTTTGGTTCTTTCAACTGTCTAAAACTTCAAAAAACAGTTAGAAGCTTGTTTGCTCAAACTGTCTTAAAGAGTCACTTGTTGTTGGAAAAGGAAGAAAGCTCAATGGAGGATATTGCACTCGCTGCTAGTTTGCTTAAGGAGGACTGCAAGAGGTATGTGGATTTTAACATCTTCATCATTATGCATCATGTGTTTATGCTTTGTTGTTTTTCTAAATGGATGTTGACATTGCCATGTGTTGCGGTTAGAATATGATATCAAATTATTAACTAATTTGAATCGCATCTTTAGTTCACAACCGCTCTTTGATTTATCCGAAGGAAAATGTCAAAAGAGGGAAAACCTAAATTTGCATCGTAAAGACAATGCGGGGAGAGCTCTAGGTAAGGGGTTGGTTAAGCTTAGGGAAGATACTAGCACCCTAAACTTCTGTAGTACTCTACAGGAACCTTTTATTTATTTTTACTATTTGCTTTATTATCTGCTTGAAATATATACTGAGCTAAGGGATAGAGTGACTTAAAAGACCTAAGGGTTAGTCCTAAGTTTACTCGGCAAGATGTCGCATCTTGTGCCTACATATCCTGACGAGAATGGAATCAGAGTAATTGTAGTTCCCCTCGAGAGGGAGGTTAGAAACTTCTTGACTATGGTCAAGGTTTCAAGGGGGAGTAAACGTATCTTAAGGACACGCTTACGTGGAGTCTTGAAACTCCTATTTCTATGTTGAAAAGTTGAATTAAAATTAGGGTTGAAATTAGGGATTCCACGGCGGGAAACCCTAAAGCAGAGTACGAAGTCTCTTTGACCTAATGCTAGGGTAAATGGTGTTTTCGTCCATGGCGGTACACCTAGGCTATTAGGGTTTTGAAATGGTCAAAGGTTAGGGTTATTGACTCGGCGGTCAAATAGCTAGACCTAATCCTTCAGAAGGGAATTAATAGAGAAAATAAAAAACAGTGGAAAATCAATAAACAATAAAAATGTTGAAATAATATACAAGGGATAAGGATAGGGATGTGAATAGTGATGATAATGTCAGATAACGTACAAGAATAAAATAAATACAAAAATAAAAGGTTAGTAAACATGTTCATGGACAATCGGGAATGATGATAGGAATGATTAAGGGATTGGTGAATTTAGAAGTTTGGTGGTTAATTATTTTGAGGAATTGAGAATTCACATAATTGAAAAGGAGTTAGAATGGATTAGGTTTTTTGGTGAAATTTAGAAAAGTTAGAATTTTAATGATAAAAAAAAGAAAATTAGATTAGGATTAAATTAAGAGAAAGGTTTGAATAAAAAAAGAAATTTAATAAGTAAAAAAAAAGTTAGAATTTTTGAAGATAAAAGAGGTTAGAGCTATTTTAAAAGAAATTAGAATTTTAAAGAAAGGTTGATGTTAATTTTAAAAAAAAAAGTGAGATTTTAATTTAATTATTTAAAAAAATTAGAATTTTGTTTTCTAAAAAAGGTTAGATTTAGTTTTTAAAAAAGTTAGATTTAATTTTAATTAAGTTAGATTTAATTTTTAAAAAGTTAGATTTAATTTTAAAAAGGTTAAAAAAAGATTAAATTTTTTAAAAAAAGTTAGAAGAAAAGATTTAATTTTAAAAAAAGTTAATTTTAATTTTAAAAATAGAAGTGTTAGAATTTTTATTTTAAAGAAATATAATAATTAAAAAAAAGAGTGTTGGTTTTAAAAAAAAGATGTTAATTTTAAAAAAGTTTAGATTTAAATAAAAGAGTTAATTTTAATTATTTTTTAAAAAAAAATTGTTAGTGTTAATTACAAAAGAAAATGTTAGTAATTAGTTTTAAAAAAAGAAATAAATTTAATTTTAAGAAAAGGGTTAGCGTTTAGTTAGAATTAAGAAAATAAACAAATAAAAAATATAAATAAAGGAAATGGGTCAGACCTGAGTTTGCGACGGTTTTGTGATGACGGTGATGGTGGACAGATTTTTCTTTTGAGGGTTTTACGGTTAATGGCTTTCGTGGTTTCTGAGGCTATGGGGTTTTGGCCGTAGATGATGATTTTTGATGAAGACTGTAAGAGTCTTTGATGTTTCTCAATCTCCGTTTTGTTGTTCTTGAGGGTCCTTTTTATAGTTGATTTTTAAATCTTTTTCAATCTCGAATTTAATTTGAATATCTCAATCTTTTTCAATCTCGGATTTAATTTGAATAGATTTTTGTGGTGATTTTAGATTTGATTCAATGATGGTTATGCTGATATTTAGATCTAATTTTCTTATGATGATGATATGATTTTAGATTTGATTTAGCTTCATCTGTGATTTATTATGATTGAATTTGATTAAAAAAGTGTTAGGATTTTTGATTAAAAGAGTGTCAGAAATTAAATTTAAAAATGTTAGCAAAGAAAGTTAGAAATTTTAAGATTAAAAAGAATTCGAGGTTTAAGTTTTAAATTAAAAAATAAAATAAATAAGTTAGAGTTTTTTTTAAAAATAAAAAGAAGTTAGAGTTTTAAGTTTTAAAAAAAAGAGTTAGAATTTTAAAATAAAAAAATATTTGAATGTTGATTTAGAATTATTTTAAAAACTGTTAGAATTTAATTTTAAAAGGAAGTTAGATCTTAATTAAAAAAAGAAAAGAAAAGGGCATTAGAATTTAAAAAAATATTAGAATTTTAATTTGAAAAAGAAAGGTGTTAATTTAATGAAAAAAAGATTTAGTTTTAATTTTAAAAAAAAAAGGTGCTAGAATTTGATTTTTTTTAAAAAAGGTGTTAGAAATTAATTAAAGGTTATATAAATAAAAGTACTCTTGAAGTAAAGAAAAAAATTAAATTTTAATCTAAATCCTAAAAGTTAGTAAAAAAGAAATTAAAATGATTTAAATAAATAAAATAAATAGAAAAAAGGTTAATAAAAAAATATTAGTAAAGTTATAAAAAAGTTTAATTAAATTATTATTAGTTAAAAAAGATTTTAAAAAAAGGTTAATTTATTAAGTTAATCAGAATTTAAAAAATAATAAAATAGAAAATGAAAGGGTAAAATTTGGGGTATGACAGTTGCCCCTATTTAAATAACTTCACCGGATGATTTGAGCAACGAAGGCTCGAGAAATCATGGTGAAAGGGATTTAAATACAGATAACCGAAAATTTTGCCCTTAGATGCAGTGATATGCAATGCTATGGACAAAGCGAAACGAACTATAATGCTGACAATGCCATGACCTTAATATGACGCGTATGATGAGAATGATGAATGCAAGGATGCAGACGACACGACGACAAACGCGACGAACAAACCACTGGGGAACACAATGCACTGGGGAAACAACACGACATGGGGAAATTCTAAAGTGATGGCCAACTTGTGCAAGCACGACTAATTGTCACTTTAGAAAGAACGATAAGAATGAGATCCTCAATGGAGATGGCACCGACGAGACGGCCTCCACTGGGGAATACCTAAGAGATTCAGGCATGAACGACTGACACTCTAGGATGACAAGGTAACGCAGGATACACACGGCAATAGGATCAAGTAAACGACAAGCGCTGGATTTTTTGGGACATTTCTTTAAACGGAGAGATCGAGCGGGATCTTCAGGAATCATCGGAATACATACAGAGAGAAAAAATTACATCAGAAACATCCGGAACATTTAGGAAAACATTAAATGTACAGGAAGAGTTTGAAGACATATTTGGAAGAACATCAGATAAGCAACAAGGAGTTCTGGAAGAACGTCAGAACGAAAACTCAGTCCGGAAAAACATCGGAAAGAGAATAGATCCGAAAAACCATCGGATGAGATTCTGGAAAACCATCAGAATCGAAGGAAGATATCTGGAAAACCATCAGATAAGTTATGTAAGAACATCAGAACAAAGACTCGATCTGAAAAACCGTCAGAAAGAGAATAGATCCTGAAGAACATCAGACGAGATTCTGGAAAGCCATCAGAATCGAAGGAAAATATCTGGAAAACCATCAGATAAATTCTGGAAGAAATGTCAGAACAAGTACTCGACCTGGAAAACCGTCAGATAGAGAAGCATATCCGGAAAACCATCGGATTAATTCTGGAAAACCGTCAGATTCAAAAGGAATATCTGGAAAACCATCAGATAGAGCAATAGATCCGGAAAAACATCGGAAAGATTCTGGAAGAACATCAGAATCACAAATGAAAATATCTGGAAAACCATCAGATAAATACTCAAACTGGAAAACCATCAGAAAGAGAAATGTATCCGGAAAACCCTTGGATATGAAACGTCATATCTGGAAGAACGTCAGATAGACACGACACATAATTTGTTTGATAGGTGCCAAGTGAGTTGGACTTCGACCACAAGGTAAGGCATTGATAAAACACGACCTCGGGAGAAATGTAAATGAGGATGAAACACTCATGTTATGCATATGTATGATATGTATATGTATATGAATTATGTTATGAGATATGATCAAATGCAAATGCAGATGTCGACGATAAGGCTCGACTCTTCTAGTAAGATTAAAAAACTAGAAGACTGATTCCTCAACACGGAGATCGTTGCCACTTGCTCGGGGACTAAAGATGCCATTGCTGGGAATCTTTCAATTAAACTGCCCCAGATTAACCTATCTGTAGACCGAACTAGTAAATACTTCAGCTTGCCTGATTCTGAAAATGACTGTTTTACTGTATCCTCGGAAGATTTGCCCCAGTCTGAGTCTTGAAAATCTTATGTATAAACCAAATCTGAGAATGACTTGCCTTGAACAACTCATGAAATGATTCTTAGACAGGATGTAAAAGGAACTTGCCCCTGTTAGGGTCATTTGACCAAGTTTCTCGATGTTTGAAAATTCCTTAGAGGAAAGCCAGTTTGCAAATAAAAATATTCATACCAACACGGTAATGCAAAGTTCACGCAACTTTTGAAACCAAAAAATTGTTTTTGAAAGATAAAATGAGTCGTTGGTCAGAACACGGCGGTTCTAGACGCTCAAAGTTTAAAACAAAAGTACTGCCAAAATAAATGGTTCACAAAGATCTTTTGGAGTCAGGTTACGCAACCTTGCTATAATATGCTTTCAAAATAACCTTGCTTCAATTAGGTCTTTTGAGGGTTGTAATGTGGCCTGGTTCACGGTTTAATGAAACAAAGGATAAAGACTCAAAATTTATTTGTACCCACCCCATCTACGTGATAATCTTCAGTCCTACGCTCAGTTAACTCATATTATGCATTCAGGTTCCTATAGGTTAGGAATTGCACTGACGGTAGCAAATGATGGTTCAGAAGTCAAGGGACGTATGAAAAGGCAGCCACTACTTCCCTATAACAACTAGTTGTTTTGACATTGAGGATTTTCAGGGTAAGGATTTAAGATCACCTCTTTTTATCATCCCTAACTTTTGCCTAAACTGTTTCCTTTGAAGATTATAGTCAGCGGGATGCCCCAGTTTTGTCTAAGTCTCCTTCATAGGTTTTGACTTAGCGGGTATTATATTTTGTTTTGTTTTTTCGAAAGAAAGTGACTGCCTATCTTAAATGATTACGGTGAACCATCATTGGTGTTTTGGCTTTAAAAAAGCATCGTCGACACTTGCTGTGTACGACGGACAATTGTGAGTGCAACCTTTATATGAAAGGCGTATTGCAGGAACACACAACCAAGTTAACTGAGAACTACCCATGCCCTAGGTTAAGACTGCGAGTTTTTTTTGTAAAGAAAGAAACTCCAACTTCTAGGCTCAAAGGGGGTGACAAGGGAATAACTTCCTTATTTCTCTAGTGTTTAGGAATTGAAACAATGCCTTACATCGTCAACAAAGTTTGATTAAAAGCATACTGACAGCAGTTATGGGTATAACGTTTTCGTCATCCTCCCTCCAATCTTTGCATATCAAGAATTTGAACGAGGAATAAATATTTGAAAGACTAAGCGTAAAGATGCAAATAATAGATAAAATGAATTAAATCAAAAGTTGCAATGCTCAGTTTATTAGTGTAAGTACAAACATAATTTTGAAGGAAAACAACTAATATAAAAGTAAGGAAAGTACAAATAAAGAGAAATAAAGGCCTAGTGACTAAAACAGTGAGCCATCTTGTTTGAAGCACGAATAATCCGCTGGGAAGCTTCACTTTTGATGCACCGGAAGCATTATAGTGAAAGAAAGAAATCTCCAAGGGAGCTCAGACATTCGAATTTCCGTGTTATGCTCCTCTTGTTCTGACATCTTGCGTCTATAGTTAGCTCTAGTCTGATATCTGTGTCGAGGAATCAGCTTGACGACTCAAAGAGACACTGGAAGACGAGAGGACCAAGAATGAGAAACCGGGGGAACAAATGCAATGAAAAAATGTGATGCTAATTCCATGCAATGGTTTCAAGAGTTTCAACGGTCGATTGCAAATATTCCTTTTTTAGGAAAGCTGGAAAATGTTTTAGACTTTAAAATGTAAGACTTTTTGAATTTGCAAAGGACTGTTGAATTCCTTGAAACTAGGAATGATGTTTTATGGATGCAAAGCATAAATACACATAAGCAAACAAAGTCCTAGGTTTGAGGAACCATGAATGGATTTAAGGTCTACCCTTCCCAAAAGGTATGTACTATAGGGTAGTTGTACATGCAGAACAAGGTTCTAAAAAAAGTGCCCAAAGTCATCGGTCGATCCTTCGGATATTATCAACCTTCTGACTGACTCGGGGGCCGATAATATTCTCAACAAGACCTCTTTTGAGTGTAGTATCGTGTAGCAACCATTCTAGGACTATTCCCACACAGTTCCTGCACTACGTCCTAAATAAGGCCAAGGTGGTGTTAAGGTACTACGGTCCTCAATATCATAGACACCAATCGAAAATAGTAAAAGTTTTCACGACTACACTCATTCAACCGAACCATTTTCGAAAAGGTCTCAACTGAGCGATGATTCTCGAGTTAGCTTGGTCGGGACTCACCCCCTATAAGCCTCGTCGAATATATCACCATCCTATAATAATGTTACTCAAGTCCGGGTGTAGGACTTATCTCACAACACATGGAACCAAACCCCAATCAAGGTACAATACATATACATCCAAATAAATAATAAAGCAAAGTAATTAAACATGAACAAATTAGGGGTAACCCTAAAAACTAAGAAACAGTCCTCAGTGAAGTCGCCATTTTCTATTGCGGTTAGAATATGATATCAAATTATTAATTAATTTGAATCGCATCTTTAGTTCACAATCGCTCTTTGATTTATCCGAAGGAAAAGGTCAAAAGAGAGAAAACCTAATTTTGCGTCGTAAAGACAATGCGGGGAGAGCTCTAGATAAGGGGTTGGTTAAGCTTAGGGAAGGTACTAGCACCCTAAACTTCTGTAGTACTCTACAGGAACCTTTAGTTTATTTTTACTATTTGCTTTATTATCTGCTTGAAATATATACTGAGCTAAGGGATAGAGTGACTTAAAAGACCTAAAGGTTAGTCCTAAGTTTACTCGGCAAGACGTCACATCTTGTGCCTACATATCCTGACGGGAATGGAATTAGAGTAATTGTAGTTTGCCTCGAGAGGGAGGTTAGAAACTTATTGACTATGATCAAGGTTTCAAGGGGAGTAAACGTATCTTAAGGACACGCTTACATGGAGTCTTGAAACTCCTATTTCTATGTTGAAAAGTTGAATTAAAATTAGGGTTGAAATTAGGGATTCCACTGTGGGAAACCCTAAAGCAGAGTACGACGTCTCTTTAACCTAATGTTAGGGTAAAGGGCGTTTTCGTCCATGGCGGCACACCTAGACTATTAGGGTTTTGAAATAGTCAAAGGTTAGGGTTATTGACTCGGCGGTCAAATAGCAAGACCTAATCCTTCGGAAGGGAATTAACAGAGAAAATAAAAAACAGTGGAAAATCAATAAACAATAAAAATGTTGAAATAATATACAAGGGATAAGGATAGGGATGTGAACAGTGATGATAATGTCAGATAATGTACAAGAATAAAATAAATACAAAAATAAAAGGTTAGTAAACATGTTCATGGACAATCGGGAATGATGTTAGGAATGATTAAGGGATTGGTGAATTTAGAAGTTAGGTGGTTAATTATTTTGAGGAATTGAGAATTCACATAATTGAAAAGGAGTTAGAATGAATCAGGATTTTTGGTGAAATTTAGAAAAGTTAGAATTTTAATGATAAAAAAAAAGAAAATTAGATTAGGATTAAATTAAGAGAAAGGTTTGAATAAAAAAAGAAATTTAATAAGTAAAAAAAAAGTTAGAATTTTTGAAGATAAAAGAGGTTAGATTTATTTTAAAAGAAATTAGAATTTAAAAGAAAAGTTCATGTTAATTTAAAAAAAAAATAGTGAGATTTTAATTTAATTATTTAAAAAAATTAGAACTTTGTTTTCTAAAAAAGGTTAGATTTGGTTTTTCAAAAAGTTAAATTTAATTTTAATTAAGTTAGATTTAATTTTTAAAAAGTTAGATTTAATTTTTTTAAAAAAATTAGAAGAAAATATTTAATTTTAAAAAAAGGTAATTTTAGTTTTAAAAAGAGAAGTGTTAGAATTTTTATTTTAAAGAAAGTTAATAATTAAAAAAAAAGAGTGTTGGTTTTTTTAAAAAAAGATGTTAATTTAAAAAAAGTTTAGATTTAAATAAAAGAGTTAATTTTAGTTATTTAAAAAAAAAGTGTTAGTGTTAATTACAAAAGAAAAGGTTAGTAATTAGTTTTAAAAAAATAAATAAATTTAATTTTAAGAAAAGGGTTAGTGTTTAGTTAGAATTAAGAAAATAAATAAAGTAAACAAATAAAAAATATAAATAAAGGAAATGGGTCGGGCCTGAGTTTGCGACGGTTTTGTGATGACGGTGATGGTGGACAGATTTTTCTTTTGAGGGTTTGGCCGCGGATGATGATTTTTGATGAAGACTGTAAGAGTCTTTGATGCTTGCCAATCTCCGTTTTGTTGTTCTTGAGGGTCCTTTTTATAGTTGATTTTTAAATCTTTTTCAATCTCGGATTTAATTTGAATAGATTTTTGTGGTGATTTCAGATTTGATTCAATGACAGTGATGCTAATATTTGGATCTAATTTTCTTATGATGATGATATGATCTGATTGATTTGATTTATCTCCATCTGTGATTTATTATGATTGGATTTGATTAAAAAAGTGTTGGGATTTTTGATTAAAAGAGTGTTAGAAATTAAATTTAAAAATGTTAGCAAAGAAAGTTAGAAATTTTAAGAATAAAAAGAATTCGAGGTTTAAGTTTTAAATTAAAAAATAAAATAAATAAGTTAGAGTTTTTTTTAAAAAATAAAAAGAAGTTAGAATTTTAAGTTTTAAAAAAAGAGTTAGAATTTTTAAATAAAAAAATATTTGAATGTTGATTTAGAATTATTTTAAAAACTGTTAGAATTTAATTTTAAAAGGAAGTTAGATCTTAATTAAAAAAAAGAAAAGGGCATTAGAATTTTAAAAAAATATTAGAATTTTAATTTGAAAAAGAAAGGTGTTAATTTAATGAAAAAAAGATTTAATTTTAATTTTAAGAAAAAAGGTGTTAGAATTTGATTTTTTTTTAAAAAGTGTTAGAAATCAATTAAAGGTTATATAAAAAAAGTACTCTTGAAGTAAAGAAATTTTTTTTTAATCTAAATCCTAAAAGTTAGTAAAAAAGAAATTAAAATGACTTAAATAAATAAAATAAATAGAAAAAAGGTTAACAAAAAAATATTAGTAAAGTTATAAAAAATGTTTAATTAAATTATTATTAGTTAAAAAAGATTTAAAGAAAAAGGTTAATTTATTAAGTTAATCAGAATTTAAAAAATAATAAAATAGACAATGAAAGGGTAAAATTTGGGGTATGACACCATGTTCAAACTTACAACTGTTGTTGTCAAAAACTGTTTTTTATTTATTTGTGAAGTTTGAGTTTTGTCAACTTATGGTTAATCATGTTGAAACTTATCTCTCATGTTAAGGCTTGGTTGTGTTTGCTACCGTGATGTTTGTCAATGTTAATTTGAAGCATAAACTTGACTTGTAAGCCTGCTGGTATTGGATGTGTAACATGGTTGTGTTGATTTTTGCAAGCTGTTTCCATGAGAAGTGTATACTGAGTTTGTTGTTGGCTTGACATTATCATGACAAGTTTTCCTCTGTCCATGTGAACTATGTTTCATGTTTATGTTTTGCTGTCAAATACCATGTACGGCTGTTTTTGGATGTCATTGAGTTCAGTTAAGTGTGTAACTGCTCTTGTGAGGACATATTGTTGAACATATGATAAGGGTAGTGTCTAGCCTTGTTATGTTGAATTTTTGCTTGCTGCCGGTTCATTTTGATATGGGTGGTTTTGTTCCACTTATGTGTAGTTTGCTATTAAGTAAGTTTGAGGTCAATGTTTAGGCCTGCTGTTTGAGTTTATGCATAGGACTGTCACTAGAATCTTGCATTAGGCAGTTAGGTTTCAGTTTGTTTGGTTCAAGTTGGTTGCTGGCATTGTTCAGTATAGGTTCTTTGCTATCATGGCTGTGCTTGAGAACTGAGTTTTCAACTCAGGTGTAGGTTTCTGGCAGGGGGTTTGGTTCTTGCTGTTGGTTTATGTCTAAGGTGCTTGTTCAGAGTGAGGGGATAACCAAGAGTTAACTGTCATAAAGATTTTGAACTGTTGGATTCAGGAGAGCATTTTTGTTTTGGTTTGACTGTCTAGGTGAGTTTGGTTGGATTTTATGAAGGCCTTTTGGTTGTTATTACCAATCTGTTGGAACTCATTGGCAAGTTGAGTTTTCAAGTCTTGTTGATATTTCAGGTTTGTTGGCCATAGGTCTGTTGAAGGGTTTGTCATTGAGGAATCAGATTTGTATTTGAGACTTGCTTAGAAGCAGTTCAGGTTTAGGCTGAGGTATTGGTGTGTGGAACTTTTGCTTTTACTCTTGGGGTTGTAAAACCAATTTTTGAGTAAGTGGATTTGTTAATTGGATGTCAGCTCGTAATAGCTGTTTAGGTCTCTTGCTTATGCTAAATTTGATTGTGATCTGTTTTAGATTGAGAGCTCTCATCTAACAGTTTTGAAATAGTGTGTGAGTTTTGGTATTATGACAATAAGTTGGTGCTGTCATGAGATAAGGGTTTTAATTGGTACCATCAGGTCTTGTGTTTTTGGTACATCAGGTTTGGTCAACCTATGCTGGCAGGTCCTAGACATTCTAGGAGAGGTTGGGAGATATTATCAAGAGCTATAAGACTTTAGGGTTGTTGCTCTTGTTGCATCAAGAATATAGCATCCAAAGGCCAGCTATTATTAAGATTTGGGACTGTTTTAGTTTGCCTTGTTTCAGGGTTGCTGACAGAGTATATGAGGGGGGAGTTATTAGGCCATGATCAGGTATTTAGGTTGTTAACTCTTTGTTTCATTTATCCTAGGTATTGTAATATCAACCTGCTGCAAGTGGGGGTTCCTTTGAGTGTCTCAACTTTTGTTAATAGTTTGTTTTAGAGGAGCATAGATTTGTCATTAGAGTGAGGACCACCACCAGGATTTAGGTGTGTTTTTGAATTCTTGCTACTGTTAGGATATTGTTGCATTGCTAAATAATCATGTGTGTTTGATGGCATGAGTTTGCAACATCTCATTTTGAGCAATACAATTTGGATGGAGGGATTGGTAACTTGATCTAAATTTACTTGTTTCCAAGTCTGTTTTGATTTTTTGTTTAAGTTAGATCTCAAGTCATTTAGTTAAGTACTATGGCATGGTTGCTATTTGTTCATCAGCATAGTTTTGAAATGCTTTGTAAGGAACCATTTTGAGTTGGCCAATGTATTTATGTTTGTCAACATGCCTGATGTAATTTGTGTTAAGTGGTATAGCAGTTTTTGGCTGTTGTTCAAGGCTGTCATTAATATTATGACTTGGAACTGTTATTTGATTTGTGTTTGGTAGCCACCATTTAAATCTTTTGTTTAGGAGCTGCTATTGGAATTGGATTTATCAATCCATGATGAGATACTCAGAACTTTTGGCCTTGGTTTTAGTTTTTAGAGTTAAGTTGTGTTGGTAGCTGTCATGAGGATTAGTATTGTATATGCTTGGCATGGTGATGTCACTATCATTTGTTGGAATTTGCAACTAACAGGTTTGGATTTTGAGTGGATCAGTCTGGTCTTTGTGTGTCTGTACTGATGGCTGGCATGAAGGGTATTTGTTGCATTTTTATGACATATTATGTTGTTTGCTTCTGTTTTTAACAAAGCACCTTTGTTTGACTTGACTTTTCATAACTTGCTGCAAATTTGAAAAAGAGAAAGCATTGTTGTTAGTTGAACTCAAGCATCATCAACTTCCTTTTAGACCATTTCAATTTGTGTGTGGAAGTTCATAACCTGTTGCATTATAGATTGTTGGTGGTTGCTGTCTCAAATCATTGCCTTAATACCATATGGATACCAAGTCTATTTCAAATACCATTTCACCAACTTGCAACTCTTCTATCATTTTCTTGGTCTGAGTATTGTTAAGTGAAATTCTTGTTAGAACTCCCTCAATATCATATCATAAATTTGCTCAAACCTTTGTTTAATCTTAATTGCATCAGTTTTAATCATTGACTCCAAAAATGCATTTCAAGCATCTCAAAAACTCATAAATGCATGAACCTTCGGATTTTATTGTATGAACATCATTTCAAAAGTTAGTTGGTACCATTGTTTTCCTCTCAAAATTTCAAGCAGGATTGGTTTAAATTTCATGAAAAATGATTGAGAATTGAAAGAGTTATGGTGAAATCGTAGTTTGAGTTTTCACTTGAGTTTTGGCCTTGGCTTGCCCAGAAGATACACGCTTGTTAGGTATATTTACACATGGGGTGGCTTGATACAATGGATGTATCGCCACCCCAGTGGTTAGTACCTTGCCCTTAAGTCACTTGCCATGCCTTGAACCTGTGTTCGACCCCCAGCGGGGGCGTTTTATTTTACTCTTTTTCATTATTTTCATGTCTTGATATTTTTGTTTCTTTTTCAATTCAATTGCATGCGCGTGAGTTAGTTGGGTTGGTCTTGTTTTGTATCTGGAACCCCAAGATTATGGGTTCTACCCTTGGTGTAGACATTTCCTTTTTTTTAGCACTTGTTTTTTTCTATTTCTTTTATTTCCCTTTATTTTTATTTATTTCTTATTTTGTTTTATTTATTTTAAAAAATAGTTTTAAATGTCATAAAAATCCAAAAAAATCATTTTCTAATATTTTAATGTGTTAATTTATTTTCTTCATTTTTATTTTTATTTTAATTTTATCATTTTATTTTGAGTTTACAAATTAATATGTTTTGTGGCTTATCACTTATTCCGGTCAATTTCTTTTCTTTCTCATTTCATCTGTGATTGAGTTATTTAGTGTTTACTTGGCCTTTGGCCATGATCCCCCTAGGATTCCTAGTCCCTCCGTTTAGGATGGGAGTAGGAGAGACATTAGGTGTTCAATCCTATGCATGACAACTTTAGGGTAGTTCTTCCCTTTCATCCCAACTTTAGGAGCATTGTGCATGACAACTTTAGGGTCCAGTTTCCCCTTAGTTTGTGTCTTTCTCTTCTCATCTCCTAAACACTTCAAAACACTTAATAAAGAATAATTTGCGTTGATCACTACGAGCCTTAAGTACTTGAGGAATGATGGTTGGGTGGACTCCACCCAACTGTCTAGAGTGTTTAGTGTATGCCCTTTGCGCGATATGCGACGCATTCGCTCTCGAGTCATAGTCTTTAGTGCGACATGAGTTTCAAACCATAACTCAATTCACTTCTTGTCTAAAAAATACAAAACAAAAACATCAAATCTTTTTATCCTTCAGGATTAATGGAAAATCATTTTCATAAAGAGAGTGTTGTTAACTCTTGGTTCTACCGCAAACAAACATCGTCCCTAACTGCTAGAACGAAGGTTTAACCCTACTCGATTTAAAACACTTGAACCAACCTGTGGTCGTGTCCGCCCAAACTACGTTTGCTCTGATTTCTCATACCAGACGAGGATACGTAGGCACAAGACGATGATGTCTTGGCGAGCAACCTTCCCCACCTTCACCCGTAGTTCTCCAAACTACGTTGACTCTGACTTTCCCATTGCACTGGGGAATACGTAGGCATAGGGCGGCGATGCTCTATCGAGTCTTTTTTATTTTCTTGTATCCCCGTGAGCCTTTAGTATAGATAGTTTTACACCCTTTTAGATAGACAACAAGCGTGGATCCCGTCGAGTACGACGGACGTAAGGGGTGCTAATACCTTCCCCTTGCGTAACCAACTCCCGAACCCAAGATTTGGTTGCAATGACCTGTCTTATTCTGTTTTCGTAGGTTTTCTCTGATTGTTTCCTTTCCCTCTCTTTGGGATAAATAACGAATGGTGGCAACTCTTCTGTCCTTGCTGGCCCCTCTTCGTAGCGATGCGACATGAGGCACTAAAACAAAAGATAGTCTAGGTTACCATAGCTGCAGTCAAGACTAGGTTGCTCTTTGAAAACTCAAACTGAATCCCAACAATAGCCACAATTGTAACAACTTGGTTACAACCCCTCCTTAGACGAACATCAGCAACAAATAACCAACTGCCTAGCAGAAACTTAAAATGGCAACAGCTACGTATGGGTTGGCCAAACTTAATTCTAGAAATGAACACAAACCAAACAATACTAAACCTCAACTCTAACTTAGACTAAAGCTCAAAAGCCCAATCTTCAAAGCTTTAAAGGAACCTACCTAACATTAAGCAGAAGTCAAATAAAGGATGAAGCACCCCAACTAAAGAGTCTGCAGTGTCTAGACATGCCAACATGAACTTAGCAGTTCACAAACTAGCAGCACCTCCTCTGAACAAAGGAAAAACAAATGACAGTCCAATGATACAAACTCCAACTGATGCTAAACTGATCCAGAACTATGAACAAGTACAAGTCATTGCCAAAGGGAAACATCTACCATCATAAAGTTAAAATCTGAAGCAACCAAACTAAACTTCCTCATGCTGACAGTTTCTTAAGCTAAAACAGTTTGGATGCTAAGGAACACAAACTTGACATAACAATGTCAACAATAACCCAACTATTTCAATAGTACATATCAACACCTATAAAAACAACATCCTACACACATATTACCCTCAGTTGCAATCTAACAGCCCTTATACACCTCAACAAGAATCAACCATTCTAGCACCAAAAACCTCTAGCACAACATGTCAACAAACTTGTAAAATTAATAGGACCACAAATGATAATACCAAATAAATTTTTGAAAGTTAACAAACTTCATCTTGGTAACTACTAGTTTAAATCAGCAATAGTTATGAGCTCACCAATACAACATTCAAGACAATTTTGACAGCATAGCCACAATTCAACATAACAATGTCTAAACCATCTAACAACTCAAAAAAACATAAACATGATGCATAATGAGGAGGTTTAGGGCTACATACCTCTTGTAGACCTCCAAAAGCAAGCTAGCAGCAATAGCAAACTACCCCCTCCCTCCTTTGAGCAAGCCTTGAGTTTTCTTCCTTTTGAAGAAATAAGTAGTTTTTTTGGGACAAATCTAACAAATGAGGTTCCAATTGCTTTTTAAGGTTTTATATAGTTGAAATAACATAAAGGGAAGGTGTTCAAGGTGTCACAATGATGAAGAATGGTTTGTGTGGTGATTTGGCTTGAAATGTGCATAAAAGTCAAACTATGGTGTGTAAACAGTTGACTTTTTGATCTATGGTTCTTTTGATCTATGGTTCTTTTAAGGGTGTGTATATGGTCCTTGAGGTGGTTTTGTGTTTGGAACAAGGACTGGTGTGAAAAATGCAAAGTGACCAATTTTTGTGGTTTTGAGAAATTTCTTCACTTATAAGTAAAGAGGAAAGGAGGAGAGCTATGAGTTTCTGGTTCTCCTGGATAGCTCTGGTGTATGGAATAGAGTGGGATGAAGCCTCTATTTATAGGCCATGAGAAGTGTTGGAGCAGATTTGGTATTTTGGTAAAGGAGGGAAATTTTGAAAGGAAAATCTGTCCAAGATTTGACACAACTGTGTAATCAGCTCCTTGGCTCAATGCAAGGTATAAATCAAGTGGTATGAAGGACATGGAGATGGCTTAAGTGAGGCTAGAGTGTAGGGAGTTGCAACTGCAAGTTACCTCATCAAAAAGTTTCTCTTTCTTCTTGTTTTTTTGAATAAAATAATACCACTTGTCTTGCAACTTGAAATGCCTACCAAATCCTTATTTCTTATGCATTTTAAACCATCAACCTCTCTATTTATAAGATCAAGACATGATCAAATGGTTGAGAATAATTCAAGTGGCTAAAAAGTGAATTTGTGAAAAAGTTGAAATGGTGTATTCAAGTGTTAGGACCCCAACTTTCTGGATTCAAAACTCTCAGCTCACAAGGGCTATGGAGGAGTTCTAGTACTTTTTTGAAATCCCTCATGGATCTCTACAACTTTCATGTTTTCATGATCTTCATATTCCAAGTAAAACTAGGTCAAAAAACCCCTCAAAGTTGGCTGAAAACATGCCTAAAAAGGCCAGAAACTTAGAATTTTTCTAAGTGTTTTCTCCCTCTTGTGATGATTTTGGCTATAACTCCAAATCTATGCATTTTTTTTCCATGGGTCAGTTTTACACTTTTGTAGGGCTTGCCAAGACCTTTCTAACAAGCTTTGAACCACCTCAGTTGGATGTGTGGTTAGGAAGTTATGGTCTTGCCCTTTTCAAAATCCTAATTCCCGACTTTTTCGATTACTCCTCAATCCTTGACCGAATGGTTATGAAACATCATGGATAGGTCTAATATGTTATTAGGAACATTTTTTCTTCACATTTTGAGGTCAAATTCCTTATGGTTGAAGAGTTGACTTTTTGATCAATGAAACGATCGATCGATGACTACCGAGTCGACTGTTGATGTTCTGAGTCTTTTGAGGCCTTGAAACTTCTTTAGTGGACTTTACTAAGACATATGAACTTCATGGGCCATAATTCCATCATTGGAACACCTTTTAAATCAAAAGTCAAACTACAGTTGACTTTTCCTAATCAGAAACCCTAATCGGGGATCCCGAACTGCACTTTCTTTAATCTTTGGGTGACAACCTCAAATTGAATTCATGCTTGACCCAATGGAGTATCTTTGATGATGTGGAAACTTGTTTCATGGAGAATCAATCCAATACATTGACTGTTTAAACCATCGAAACCTCGATTCTTGACTTTACGGAACCCTAATTCACTTGTATCTTAACAAAGACAAACTTGAAATAGGTTATGGTAAGATAATCAAATGAAAATGATCTTAAAATTATGGATATCTAAGGGGTCAAAATTTGGGGTGCAACACTTATCAAGTTCGAAGAACTTGATTCAGCTTGAATCAAGGGAAGAGAAGGAATAAGCTCTACATCAACAATTGGGTTTGATTGTTTGAATTCTATTGCTTCTCTTGTAAACATTTGCAAACAGGTTATATATATACAAGTCTCAATTCTATTTTTAGAATTGAGGGCAGACGTACCCCGAGCGAGGACGACGGGGGAACTGCCTCAACAAATTGGTGTTCTCTCTTTACTTTTTCCATTGCTGAATTTTTGAGTTTGTGTGCAAACAATTAAGTTGATTAAAATTCTGGTGTGTGTAGTGCTGAAACATTTTTACAAACCTTATTACAATCCTTGATTGTAATCGAATACTATAGCACTTCGCTCACATATTAAAATTCACTTGTGGTGCCTTGCATACGAAGTGTTCGACTAATTGCGTGAACACAAACACTTGTGTTGTCTTTTCAGTTGGATTATATTTTACACACATTGGAAACTATCCAAACTTAAAGTGAATAAAATATAGTTAATTTATGTTCAAGTTAGTGATTCTAAGTCTCGTCTTTATCGGATTCCATAGGCTTTGCGTATATCCGATCTTTTCGGTAAAGGTTTGTTTAGACGAATATAGTTCCTCGACCGCTTCCGCTTAAAACTTTTAAAAACCAAATATTGGTAAGCGCCAACTCTGTGTTTAATAAGTGATATATTCAACCCCCTTCTAGATCTGTGTCTTCGTCTAACAAGTGGTATCAAGAGCACCGGTTAATTCTGTGCTTCACATATAACTTCTTAGAATATGGCAAACGAACCAAAAGGGGCTTACAATAGAGCACCTGTTTTCAACGGTGAGAACTATAGTTACTGGAAAGATTGTACGCGCGTGCATATAAATTCCATTGACAGGAAGGTATGGAACGTTATATTGAACGGTCCTATAGAAATAACCATGACCAATGAAAATAACATTGTTGTGCCTAAGCCCAAAGCATAATGGAATGATGAAGATGAGAAAAAGTACAATTACGATTAGAAGGCTAAAAATATTCTGATCTCCTCCTTGGGAGTTGATGAATACTATAGAGTTTCACATTCTATGACTGCTAAAGTTATGTGGGACTCATTGCAAGTTGCCTATGAGGGAACAAATGATGTCAAACTAGCTAGAATCAATACTTTGACTCAAGAGTTTGATCTCTTTCACATGGAACAAGGGGAAACCATTGCTGACATGCAAAAGATGTTTTCTCATTTAATCAATAGACTAAATTCACTTGGTATACCAATTTCCAATGATGTTGCTACTAACAAAGTCTTAAGATGTCTTACCAGGGAGTGACAACCAAAGTTCACCACCATAAAAGAAGCAAATGATCTTATGACTTTGGACCTTGCAAAAGAGCTAAGTGATTGTGACTCGAGTGATGACGAAGATGACGAAACGAATGAGGATATGAGGTTGTTCGTGAAGCGATACAATTGCTATGTAAAGAAAAATGGTATCCAACATTCTGAAAAGAATCTCGTCAATTTTAGAAGACAATCAAGTTCTTTTAAGAATGAAGGCAATAAAGGGAGTAGAGTTAGAGGTTCATACTTCAATTGTGGAAAAGCCGGACACTACAAGCCGGATTGTCCTTGATTAAAAAGGATAAAGGAAAGGAAAGCAATCAGTCACATAAGAAACAAGTTAAGCCTAATATAGCTTACATCGCTTGGGAAAGCGATAACGAGTCATCCGTGAATGATAATTCAAGTGACGAAGAAGAATCTGTCAACCTTTGTCTCTCCGCTCATCAAAAGAAGAAAAACAAAAAGGTACGACATGCTAAATATGAAAACTCTACTAGATTATCTCATTATGAATTACAAGCTACCTTTGATACCTTACACCATAAAGCCAAGGAAGCCTTTAAACGGCTGGCCTCAAACAAACAAAGTTTTACTCATTTGGAGCAAAAGATCCTCGATTCCGAAAGGAAATTGGAGGCTCTAAAGGCAACCATGGTGGAAGTAACAAAGGTGGATTGTGAGGAACAAAGAAGTAGATGGGTAAACTTTGGGTGTGATACTTGTCATATTTGGCAAAAGGAGGTTAGAATTCTCAAGGCCAAACTTGACAAGACTCTAGAACCTAAAATCACTTTTGCTATTGATAGAGCATATTTTAGAAAAAGTATGACTAATCCTTATAAAAAATATACATATGTGGTCAAAAATCAAGATAACAAAAGTGATACAAAAGTTAACCTTACTTACTTGTATTGTTGCAAAAGAGGTCACACCATTCCTAAATGTCGCTTTAGGAGATTTTTAGTTCCTAAAGGGGTTTATCAATGGTTGCCTAAATGCAACAAAGATTTCACTCACAATCAAGGACCCAATAAACAATTGGGTACCTATTTTCGTTGATCGTTTTTATAGGTACAAAGTCTTGAGCCTACTGAGAGAAGATGGGTTCTCGATAGTGGATGCTCAAGACATATGACAGGAGACATATCTCTCTTCATTGACTTTGTGGCACAGAAGAAGGGATTTTTAACCTATGGATACAACAACAAGGGAGCAATACTTGGAAAAGTTAGTGTAGGTAATCCCTTGTCTACTACTATCTTTGATGTATTACTAGTTGAGAGCCTTAAACATAATCTCATAAGCATTAGTCAATTATGTGACAAGGGATGCAAAGTATCTTTTTCAAAAGATTGTTGCATGATTGAAAATAATGATAAAATAAATGATGTGTTTAATGGCTTGAGGATAAATAATGTCTATATGCTGGATTTGAGTGAAGTATCATTGAGCAGCGACAAATGTCTCGTGACTATGAGTGAAGACTCATGGTTGTGGCATAGACATTTAGCGCATGTCAATTTTGACTTGGCTAAACAAGATAGCTTCTAAGGACCTAGTTATTGGCTTACCCAAAATTAAGTTTATAAAGGATCACTTATATGATGTGTGCCAAATGGGGAAGCAAACAAGGATCTCGTTTAAATCTAAAAACATTGTGTCAACTATGAGACCTCTTGAACTTCTTTATATGGACCTCTTTGGACCATCTAGAATTAAGAGTCTAGGTGGTAACTACTATGATTTTTTTATAGTCAATGATTTCTCTAGGTTTTGTTGAACTATCTTCTTGGCTAGCAAGAGCGATACTTTCTTCCCCTTTGAAAATTTTGCTAAACTTTCTCAAAACAAGTTAAACACAAACATTATATCAATTAGAAGTGATCATGGAGGTGAGTTTGAAAATCATCTTTTTGAAGGATATTGTGGTAGACGCAGAATTGATCATAATTTTTCTGCTCCGCGTACCCCTCAACAAAACGTGGTTGTGGAACGTAAAAATCGAATTTTGGAAGAGTTAGGAAGAACTATGATCAATGAAAGTGGGCTTCCTAAATATTTTTGGGTCGATGTCATTAGTACGGCTTGTTATATTTTGAATAGGGTGTTCTTCCATCCTATTCTTAACAAGACTCCGTATGAACTTTTAAAAGGGAGGAAGCCAAAAGTGTCTCACCTTCATATTTTTGGTTGTAAGTGTTTCGTGTTAAATAATAGAAAGGAGAGTCTAGGTAAATTTAACTCCAAGGAAGATGAAGGTATCTTTCCCGGATACTCTCAGTCAAGTAAAACTTATAGAATATACAACAAGAGGTTACTTACATCACAGATTCTGCCGAGCGAAGGTAATTGAAGAACAGGAGGTTCTGTCAATTTAGTAGAGGTAACTGGAGGATTGTGATAGGAAGATTTGGGTTCGAATCGTTGGTGTTTTAAATCAGCCGGGCAAGATTTGAAGACCAGAGGGTTGTTCAAAGGGAGTTTCGTAATCAGAGGTTTACTCATCATGTTCGAAGGACTTGATTCAACTTGAATCAAGGGAAGAGAAGGAATAGGCTATGCATCAACAATTGGGTTTGATTGTTTGAATTCTATTACTTCTATTGTAAACATTTTACAAACAGGTCATATATATATATATATATATATATATATATATATATATATATATATATATATATATATATATATATATATATATATATATATATATATATATATATATATATATATATATATATATATATATATATATATATATATATATATATATATATATATATATATATATATGTCTCAATTCTATTTTTAGAATTGAGGGCAGACGTACCCCGAGTGAGGACGACAGGGGAACTGCCTCAACAAATTGATGTTCTCTCTTGACTTTTTTCATTGCTGAATTTTTGAGTTTGTGTGCAAACAATTTAGTTGATTAAAATTCTGGTGTGTGTAATGCTGAACCATTTTTAGAAACCTTATTAAAATCCTTGATTGTAATTGAATACTATAGCACTTCACTCACATATTGAAATTCACTTGTGGTGCCTTGCATACCAAGTGTTCGACTAAATGCGTGAACACAAACACTTGTGATGTCTTTCCAATTGGGTTATATTTTGCACGCATTGAAAACTGCCAAACCCTAAAGTGAATAGAATCTAGTTGATGTGTGTTCAAATTAGTGATTCTAAATCTCGTCTTTATCGAATTCCATAGGCTTTGCGTATATCCGATCTTTTCGGTAAAGGTTCGTTTAGACGAATACAATTCCTTGGCCGCTTCTGCTTAAAACTTTTAAAAACCAAATATTGGTAAGCGCCGACTCTGTTTTAATAAGTTATCTATTCAACCCCGCTTTTAGATCTGTGTCGTCGTCTAACATTCACAAATTGAAGAATTAGTTTGAGAAATTCATTTTTTAAAGAGATTTAATCGAAATCAAGATTCGAACACTCTTTGGCAAAAATTACATGTGAAATATACCATAGAAAAGGGTTTTAGGAATATCATCATCAAATGCTACCAGGAATATACATGGGATCTTAGGTAGAAATAACATTAGATTGATGAATTTAGGTCTTTTCGTCAATAACTACCAGAAGTTAGAGGTGTACATGGATAAACATTTAATATGAACCAATTTATTTTTATGGCTATAGTTTATATAAATCAATCCATTTTTATAGTTATAGTTTATAACTCAAATCACTTGTTCCGAACCGATTTAAAATCGATTTTAAATAAAATTTGATTTTAATCAAAATTGTCTAGTTAAATTTAAATTTTATTTCCTTTAAATTATATCAATTTTTAAATTTAAATACTTAAACAAATTTAATAAGGTTTTAAAATATTTTTCTTTGAAAATAAAAAAAAAAACATTTTAAAAACAATTTTTATTAAAAAAAAAATTAAAAATAAAAAGTATTTCAAAAATAAAAGTAAAAACTGAAAATAAAAAAATTCTAAAATAAAAAAATTCTAAAATAAAAAATTCCAAAAAATTATATGGGCTTAAAATGGTGACTAATATGTTATAATGCATCTATTTGTATATTTCAAATTTTCTATTTATTGATGGAGAAATCTATAGTATTTATGATCACTTTTTCATAAAACTTTAATGATCCATAAAAATCAAATTTGATGCACTAAGATCTATATAATTAACTTATGAAAGTTCATGTAATTAACGGCTAAACATCCATATAATTTGTAAAGTATTAGTACACCATGTTAAGTAATTAGAGAATCGGTAAATAATTTTTTTTTATCATTTTGAAAAACAATATTCTGAATCTTTTATAAAATAATTTTTTTTTATGAAATTGAAAATAGTTTAAAATATAAAATTGATTTATAACATATATATGATGAAACATAAAAAGAGGCAAACATATCAATTTAACAAATAATAAAATTTGGATATCCAATAACTAAACTATATCATTATTATTATGGATACCGGTTTATATTTGAATAATTAAATAGATAATCACATTTATATTTTAAATTTTGGTTAAAATTTTTAAAAATAGAGCAATTTGAATACTAATTTAATTAACAATAATCAATTTTTTTCACATTATATACATTGGGTCATAGGTAGAAAAGAATTTAACTAAACAATTTATACTAGAAAAAAAAATGTTATTACGCGTAGAATGTGTTATTTTTATCGGCAAAATGTTAATTAAGATGTCTCTTGTTTTGTCAAATAAGTTGTTGAAAAATATTCTAAAACTTACATGTACAATATTTTTAGAGTTTTTTGTTTTTCATATTCTTTGAGATCTTATCGGAAACGAGTCGTATATGTTGTGAAATGGCTTTGGAAACGTAATGAGCCATATAGCCATATTGCCATTTAAATTGTTCATCTATTATTTTACTCCATCTTGTCTCACACATTGAAGCAACATTGAGAATCACATCTTGTTTTTTATCAAACAAAATTTAAAAAATAATTTGAACAAAATACTTTTATCGAATACTATCGTTTCCTTTGTCTGCACGACTCCATGAGTTTTTCCTATCTCATTACGTTGTATCGAAGTCGTGAAAAAATACTAAACTTTAGAACAACAAAATAATTCTTAACTGAATCACTTCAAGATTTGACTTACCAGCTTAATTAAATTGGGTTTAATTGCAATTTTACTCCCTCTATTTTGTATTTTTTTGAGTTTTAATCCCCTCATTTTAAAAACTACGGTTTTTATCCCTTTTTTAGGTTTAAAGATTAATATTATTCTCCTTGTCATTTTAAGTCATGTTTTTAATGAGGTGACGCGTTGAATGCTGATGTGGCATTTCTATGTCGGTTAAAATGGTCTTTTTAAAATTAATATAATTTCTATGTCATTAACTTAAATATTATTTCATTTTCACAAATTTAATAAAATAAAACTTCAATAAAAAACCCCATTAACTTAAATATTATTTCATTTTCATTTTCATTTTCATCTTCAACCCATTGTAACTATTTTCGTCTTCCCATTTTTATTTTCACGAACGAATCAAACCCAACTCGTATTTCTTCTTCACATTGTAACCCATTTTCATCTTCAACTCATTGTAACCATTTTCATCTTCCCATTTTCATTTTCACTAACGAATCAAACCCATTTCGCATTTCTTCTTCACATTGTAACCCATTTTCATCTTCCTATTTCTTCAAACCCAATTCTATATCAAACCACAACTCGCTTCAAATTAATCTGCTATATACTGCTAAAACTGCCATATACTGCTATATACTGCTATATACTGAATTTTTGTTTCCTAAGACTGCTATATACTGCTATATACAATGCTAATTATAACTGCTAATTATATACAATGCTGCTTATGGGATATGTGAAGTTAGTTATGTTATGGTTGGGATAGGTGAATTTGTATTAAAAGGTGAATTTGCAATAATAGTCTGTTGTAGCTTGAAAAAATTCTGTTATGCTTGAGATATGTGAAGTTAGTTATAATATTGTGAAGTTAGTTATAATTATGTTATGCTTGGGATAGGAAGGTTATAACTTATACTGTTAGCAATTGTTAGAAAATGTTATGTTGTTGAATTGAATTATTAGGGACTTGTTATACTGTTATTGAAGTTAGCTCGAATTTGATATGTTGACAGTTAGATTTAGGGACTTGTTATAGGTGGATTAATGGATTATTAGAGTGAAAATACTGTTAGGATGTTAAATGGAATTATTAGAATGGAAATATTGTAATGGAATTTGTAAAATTATTAGAATTATTAGAATGAAAATATTGTACTGCTATTAGAGTGAAAATATTGTACTGCTATTAGAATTATTAGAGTGAAAATATTGTAGTGAATTATTAGAATGAAAATACTGTTAGGAAGTTAGTGGAATTTGTAATTGGTACTGCTATATACTGCTGCCTGCTGCTTGTTGAGATGTTGGTGTGGTACTTATAATTTGGTGTGATACTTATAATTTGGAGTTGTACTGCTATTAGAATTATTAGAGTGAAAATATTGTAGTGAATTATTAGAATGAAAATATTGTAATGGAATTTGTAGAATTATTAGAATTATTAGAATGAAAATATTGTACTGCTATTAGAGTGAAAATATTGTAATGAAAATATTGTACTGCTATTAGAATTATTACTATTATTAGAGTGAAAATATTGTAGTGAATTATTAGAATGAAAATACTGTTAGGAAGTTAGTGGAATTTGTAATTGGTACTGCTATATCTGTAATTTCTTCTTCTTCAAGTTTTGATCCTTATAGTTTTTGGTTGAGTTTGTTAGGTATGCAGTAGTGACAGGCTCAAACAAAGGAATTGGGTTAGAAACAGTTAGGCAGTTAGCTTCAGCTGGGATCAAAGTGGTGCTTACAGCTAGTGTAGCCTCTCTTGCACATTTTGTCAAATCCCAATTTGGAAAACTTGATATTCTGGTAACATCCAAAAATAGACAATTCTTATATCAACACAGGGATTATTGGAACTATAATCAATAACAAAGAGTTATTTAACCTCGCTATCATCAACCGCGGGATCACTTCTTCCTCTTATTCAGTTATCCGATTCACCGAGAATTGTTAATGTATCATCCACTTTGGGACAGTTAGAGGTAGTACACAATTCCTTTACGGTCGTCACATGATTTTCGCAAGATCTTATTCTTATCTTTATTCATGTCAATTCTAGAGTATGCCAAACGGATGCGCAAAGAGTATATTCAGTGATGGTGATAATCTATCAGAAGAGAAAGTGGATAAAGTATTGAAGAAATTTCTGAAAGATTTCAAAGAAGGTTCATTAGAAGAAGACAATGGTTGGCCTAAGACTTTGGGTGCCTACATCGTTTCTAAAGCTGCTATGAATGCTTATACAAGAGTTCTCTCCAATAAGTTTCCTACAATAAGCATCAATAGTGTTTGTCCTGGTTATGTCGTAACCGATATAACTGCCAAGACTGGTTTGTTATCAGTTGAAGAAGGTGTTGCTAGTGTTGTGAGACTAGCACTGCTTCCTAATGGTAGTCCATCCGGTTCTTCTTTTACAGGAGTGAAGTGTCTTCCTTTTGATTAGTACTCAAAATTTATGTTTTGTTGGGTAATCAGATTAATTAAGCGCTTATAGCATGAGCGCTAATGATATGTGTACTAACTGATAAGCTATTTGACACTTCCCCCACCCATCGTGTTAATTCGATTTTTGAAAATTCTAATTAATTATGAGATACCCCTTTTGAGCATTTAAGTTTTGAGACACGGAAGTTTTTGTCTTTAGGTTCAGATCTGAAGTTTAACGTTCTGGGCTCACATGGGTCAAATCAAAATCTCTTATTCTTGTTGTTCTATTTTCTCTGAGCAATTGATGAGAATTATAGAAATGCGTATTAAGAGATAAATGTTGGACTGAGAAAAGTGAAGCTCGAAGAAGCGTGGGAAGATGGAGACGTAGGTGAAGGGTACCTGAAGGTGAAGATTAGATAACTAGTTATTGCGACGGTTTCAACATTTTGTAGCTATTTCTGTGTAACAATTGTGTTGTATGTAATGTACTTTTGGGATGGAAGAAGGGAGTTATTAAGGGAAAATGATTGTTGCAAGTAAGAAATTGATAAAGCGTGTGGTGTTCTTCGTGAAAAAATAGGGGTTGATGAATGGTTGAAGAAATGGGTTTGTTAAAATGGGTTGAAGATGAAAAGCTGGGTTTTTTATTTAAGTTTTATTTTATTAAATTTGTGAAAATGAAATAATATTTAAGTTAATGACATGGAAATTATATTAATTTTAAAAAGACTATTTTAACTGACATGGAAATGCCACATCAGCATTCAACGCGCCACCTCATTAAAAACGTGACTTAAAATGACAAGGGGACTAATATTAATCTTGAAACCTAAAAAAGGGACAAAAATCGTGGTTTTTAAAATGGGGAGATCAAAACTAAAAAAAACACAAAATAGGGGGACCAAAGTTGCAATTAAGCCATTAAATTGATATGTTCAGATACCAAAAATATTTAACACTCATTAAATAGAAAGAAAATAAAATATTTTCCTCTATGCAAAAACACTTACATCTGGAAAAGAATTAATATGGTAGGATGATATATTATGATCTCAATGAACTCCCAAACGAGATAAAACATATAATGCAACTTATTAAAACAACTGTTAATTATAGCTTTCAAAGCATGATTATAATAACATTACATATATGTGCTTGAATCTTAAACCATATACTCATAAAATCATTTTACTCCAAGAGTATTATTAAATTTGATTCTCTTATCGAATATCATTCCCTTATTCAGTCTACTCCTAATTAAAATCTCTATCCAACACACATTCAGTTAGGAGTGGCAAAATGGATGGATTGGATGGATATGGATTGGATTGTTAATGGATGGATCAAAGCAATCCATTAATCCATTAACAATCCACTAAACTCTCTTAATAAAAATCCAATCCAATCCATCCATTAAAAGATAAAATCCATTAAATCCATCCATTAACATATTTCTATTCTAATGGATGGATATTCATCCATCCAAAAATTAATTTAAAAATTCTTAATTTAATGAGTGACAACATAATATCCAATGGATTTATAAATGAGATGGATGGATTGAATTCATCCATATGAGTTAGTGGATGGATTGGATCAAATCCATTAAATTATTTTTTGTCTTATGGATGGATTGGATGGATAAATTATTGGATGGATTAGATGGATATTATCTAAATGGATTTCATTGCCACTTCTACATTCAACACAATTTACAGTTCAAGTTTACCATTTATAGATTCCTACTAGAGAGCTAAATAGAAGATTTATGTAATAGAGAGCTAAATATTATCATTTATTTTTAAAATTTTAGATCTCTTATATTTGTAAGGCCTTAAGTATAAGGCCTTAAAACTTAGGTCAGACACCTAATTTGACAGCACTGATTACTACAACCCTAAATTAAACACACTCAAGAAAATACAACAACGTTGATTCCTAAGAATACTATGCATGCATTATGTTCTAACAGTCTTAAATAAAACACCATTGCTATTGATATACCATTTCTTACACCAATACTTATACTGTATACACTGTTCACCGTATTTATACGGTGAACAGTATATTTTTTAATAAAAATATATATTTATGAACAATGTTGTAAACAGTATCATGAACAGTGGCTTGTGAACAGTGACCGTGAATAATTTTTTAAGTTATGAAACAAAGTTGGTTAATGAAGTGATGAAATTGATTAATAAACGCCCAAATATTAAAAATAGTTTTTAGTAGTAAAATAAAATTAGTTAATAAAAAGTAAAAAGTTGGTTATTGAAATTATGAAGTTGGTTAATAAACTTTCAGATATTAAAAATATTTTTTAGTAGTAAACAAAGTTGGTTAATAACAGGTAAAATGTTGGTTAATGAAGTTATGAAGTTGGTTAATCAGACAATTTCATATTAATATCATTTAATTTAAAAATAATTTTCTTTTATATTAAAAAAATTTAATATTATAATATTTCACTATTTACCGTATTGGTGAACAGTAAAATACCGTATAGATATAAAAAATGGTGTAAGAATATCATTTCTCTAAATAAAAATACCAATATCCTAATTGAATAACAACTTACCCAATGCATGTGGAACAAGGGAAGGGAAACCTACATTTATTTTCATAAGGACAACAATTAGATTTTTCATAATTTTTCATTCTTTCTTTTTGTTTCTTTCTCTCTATTATATTTTTATTTCTTCTTTCTATATATTTTACTCCTTTACTGATTTTATATTCTTTCTTTCTAAATGAGGTGAGATAAGCCTTAATAGTAGTCTTTTGATTTTATATTCTTTCTTTCTAAATGAGGTGAGATAAGCCTTAATAGTAGTCTTTTAATATAGTGTCCTAAGTAAGAATTAATAATTCCTCTTGTATCTTATTTCAAACTTTTAGATCATCTAGATAATTGAGCTTGTTTGTTTGTTAAGTGTACTTTCCATTACCTCATACAACTTTATAATTTAATATTACTACACACACTTCTAAATTATGCTAAGAAAGAAAATGCGAGATAAAACATAGTTTTTTTCACCACAGTATCTCAGTTTGAAACCAATATTTCCACAATACCCCACCTGAAATTTTTTTTACCAGGATACCCTACTTTTGAAGGAGTTCGTCCAATCAATGGGCGAACTAGTGAAGGATGTGTAGGAGTTCGTCCTTTCCATGGGCGAACATGTTTGGAATTTCACGTGCTTGCATGAGTTCGCCCTTTCAATGGGCGAACTAGTGAAGAAGATTTTTTTTTTAAATTATATTAAATAATTAAAAATGCTATCTTCAGGCAAATTATATTAAATAATTTTTTTTAAAATTAATTAAATAGTTTTATATTATGTAGAATTAACCAAAAATGAATAACTTAAAAAACAAAAAAAAATATCATCTTCTTCACTAGTTCGCCCATTGAAAGGGCGAACTCATGCAAGCACGTGAAATTCCAAACATGTTCGCCCATGGAAAGGACGAACTCCTACACATCCTTCACTAGTTCGCCCATTGATTGGACGAACTCCTTCAAAAGTAGGGTATCCTGGTAAAAAAAAATTCAGGTGGGGTATTGTGGAAATATTGGTTTCAAAATGGGGTACTATGGTGAAAAAATCTAAAACATAAGTTATAACTTTTGCAACCATGACTAGATGATCCAAATTAAATATTTATTAAAGAAAAAACGATCACTAGACAATAGACTTATTATCATTCGGTTTAACCTAACCACTTGTTTAATACTCTCGTCGAACCACTTGTTTAATCCTCTCGTCCAGAATTTATTTTGACAATTTTTACTATGACATGAGTTTTTTTATTGGTTTTTCTTACAAACTAACTAGAGTTTTACTCTGATTATCATCCAAATCAAACAGGAATTTTAATTACAGAGACTTTTCAACCAAACACGAGACTTTTACACTAGAAAAATCATGAATCAAACAAGAGCTTTTAACATCAATCTGATTTTACAAACCAAACAAGAGCTTTTAACCTCAGGTTAAACTCACGAACCAAACTTGTAACTGTAACATGTTGATTTTGAAAACTAAATTGAAGTTTTCTCGGGTTCGCCATAATAACTAAACAAGAGTTTTTTAATTTGTTTATCTCAAAACAAAAACAAGAGTTTTTTAATTTGTTTATCTCAAAACAAAAACACCATTCTCATTGTGTGTGTATATATATATATATATATATATGAGATATTGGATCGAACTCTATTATGGAATTAAGCATGAGGTCGAAGTTTGTTCACATGCTGCTGTCGGAGTAATACGTGTTGTAGTCGAAATTTGTTCTAACAGACATTAGTCAATATTGTTATGTTTGTTAACATGTTGAATTGGGTCTTGCTTGTAAGCTCAATTGTTTAAGTTAACTTGTACCTTATTGTAATGGGTAATTGTTAAAAAGCCCATTAGGTTAGTGTGTTAGTTTTCTTATAAATAGCATGTTAGTCTCTCAACTTGCATAAGGAAAAATAGAACGATAAAATCCTAATTCAAAAGAGAGAAGTTATTTGTTATTCGTGTATACTTGTAATCTTGTTTGATAGAGAAAGGAAAGAATAGTAGTTTATAACCAATCCTTGTTTCTGCTTGTTGTTTTTCCTTGTTTTCTTTGTTAATCCTAACCCTTGTGTGTTTCTTGGCTATAAAGAAACCGTTTATAACTTGCTTCAAGGCATCTATTCACCAAAAATTGGTTCACCGGAGTGAACGACTTCTATAACGCCCCTCATATTGCTTTCAGGATTACCGACTGACCCCACAAACCAACACGGGTCTTTTCAGCATGCTTTGTCCTCAATCACACGCTTTCCAGGAAACTTCCCAGAAGGTCACCCATCCCAGAATTGCTCCAAGTCAAGCACGCTTAACTATGGAGTTCTTATGAACGAGCTACCGAAAAGAAGATGCATCTTGTTGGTATAGGTAGTACCAATTAATCCTTATAAGCCTTCATTCAACCATGCAGTCCCATACCTGCATAGCCTCAAGATCCCTCTCATTCGGATGTGAATTCGGTTTTCCCCTAGAAGCTGCTAGGAGTGTCTCATTGTCATGCCTCATGACACCGACAACCACTCCCTCGCCCACGGGTGTTACATGTAACCACCGTCCTCTTTCACCTCAGGTGTTACATGCCCACCAGCTTCCGCTTGGTTCGTCCCCGAACCACATCGTACTGGGAGAGGTATGGCTCTGATACCATTTGTAACGCCCTCATATTGCTTTCAGGATTACCGACTGACCCCACAAACCAACACGGATCTTTTCACATCCGTGGGCGAGAGAGTGGTTGTCGGTGTCATGAGGCATGACAATGGGACACTCCTAGCAGCTTCTAGGGGAAAACCGAATTCACATCCGAATGAGAGGGATCCTGAGGCTATGCAGGTATGGGACTGCATGGTTGAATGAAGGCTTATAAGGATTAATTGGTACTACCTATACCAACAAGATGCATCTTCTTTTCGGTAGCCCGTTCATAAGAACTCCATAGTTAAGCGTGCTTGACTTGGAGCAATTCTGGGATGGGTGACCTTCTGGGAAGTTTCCCGGAAAACATGTGAGTGAGGAAAAAGCATGCTGAAAAGACCCGTGTTGGTTTGTGGGGTCAGTCGGTAATCCTGAAGGCAATATAAGGGCGTTACAACTTCGGTCTGTGGCGCTTAAAGATGAAAGCCCTATTGGTTCAGCAGGGTTGTTTGGAAGCGTTGAAGGGAGAGACAGTCATGGACGCTGGGTTAACGGAAAAAGAAAAGAAGACCATGATTGAGAAATCTCACAACGCAATACTATTGAGCCTTGGTGATAAGGTTCTTCGAAAGGTATCAAAGGAGACTACAACATCGGGATTATGGATGAAACTTGAAAGTTTGTACATGACCAAATCTCTAGTGAATCGACTCTATACGAAGTAAGCTTTGTATTCATTCAAGATGAGTGAAGACAAAGTGTTAGTTGAGCAGTTGGATATATGTTCAACAAGCTGATTCTTAATCTTGAAAATATTGATGTGAAGATCGATGATGAAGATCAAACACTGTTGTTGTTGTGTGCTTTGCCCAGATGTGAAGATCGATGATGAAGATCAAACACTGTTGTTGTTGTGTGCTTTGCCCAGAACACATGCTCACTTCAAAGAAACTCTCTTGTATGGAAGAGAGTTCCTGAGTTTTGAATGAGTTCAATCAGCCTTGTATTCTAAGGACTTAAGCGAACGAAAGGAGTATAAACCTTCGACGGTGGACGAAGGTTTGGTCGTTAAGGAAAAATTCTTGTGAAAGGATGGTAAATACGACAAGAAGAAAGGTAAAAGTTAACATAAGTTTTATAGTTGCGAAACATCTGGTATTCGATGTTATCACTGTAAGAAGGAGGGTCACACAAGAAATGTGTGCCCTGAATGCCTAAAAGATCATGGAGGTAAGAATAATGGCAACACAACCATTGTTCAAGATGACTTCGACTCATCTGATGTTCTTGTGGTTTCAAGCGACGACTCAAGAAAGGAGTGGATTATGGATTCAGGTTGCACTTGGCACATGACTCTAAACAGAGAATTGTTCGAGGAGTTATGTGATCAAGATGGTGGATCAGTGCTGCTGGGAAACAAAAAATCTTGCAAAGTTGCAGACATTGGATCTGTGAGATTCAAGCTCCATGATGAGTAAATAAGGTTATTGATTGAAGTCAGGTATGTACCTAATTTGAAGAGAAATTTGATTTCTCTTGGTGAATTCGACAGGAAGGGATATGTTTTTCAAGGAGAGAAAAGTATCCTAAGCGTCATGAAGGGGTCAAAGGAAGTCTTGAGAGGCGTGAAGAAACAAGGCTTGTATACCCTTGAGGATGAGATTGTAAGTGGTTCGACAAATGTTGCATCCACGAAACATGTGTCGAAGATAGAATTATGACACATGAGATTAGGTCATGTCAGCAAAAGAGGCCTGATCGAATTGGGGAAGCAGAACCTGCTAGGAGGTGACAAAGTCGAAAAGTTGGAGTTTTGTGAACCTTGTGTATTTGGTAAATCCTGTAGGGCGAAGTTTAACAAAGGTAAGCAAAGAATAGATGGATCTCTGGATTACATTCATGCTGATCTTTGGGGGCCTACAAGGAATCCTTCATACTCAGGTGCAAAGTATTTTCTATCCATCGTTGATGACTCTTCCAGAAAGCTATAGGTACTCATCCAGAAGACGAAGGAGGAAACTTTTGAGAATTTCAAAATTTGGAAGGTTCTGGTCAAAACTCAAAGTGGCAGAAAGGTTAAGAGGTTGAGAATCGACAATGGCCTTGAGTTCTGCAACGAAGCGTTCGACAATTACTCTATTGAGTCTAGGATTGCGAGGCATAAGACTGTAGCAGGTACTTCTTAACAAAATTGCTTAGCTGAGATATTCAGTCGAACAATCCTTGAAAGGGTTAGATGCATGTTGGTTAGTGTTGGATTGAAGAAGGTGTTTTGGGCGGAGGCTGTTTCGATAGCAGCCTATTTGATAAATAAATATCCCTTGACTGCCTTGGGAATGAAGACACCTAAAGAAGTTTGATCGGGATAGAGAGGTTATTTTGTTATTCTTGTAAATAGCATGCTAGCCTCTCATCTTGGCATAAGAAAAAATAGGAAGATAAAATCCTAATTTCAAGAGATAGAGAGGTTATTTTGTTATTCTTGTATACTTGTAATTTTGTTCTAAGAGTAAGAAAAGAATAACAGTTTATAACCAATCTTTGTTATTCCTTGTTGTTTTACCTTGTTTTCTTTGTTAACCATAATTCTTGATAGATGTATAAAGATATAAGATGTAGGTGCGAGAGTTTGAATATTCCACATCCTACTTAATTATTTTTAAAGGTGAAATTCTCAACTACTAGCTTACTTGATAAAAAAATTATAATTATTTAATTATTATTTTAAACTATTAGTGTTATGGATTGAACTATGTACACACAACTCATTTTAATCATTAACTCAATTAATTAAACCAAACAAGTTAGATTTCTCACCATATATTAGATTAGATTAAGCCAAATCAATCAAATATCTTTTAAAATTAACAATTTAATTTATTATTTATTTAATAATAATAATAATTTAATTAAAATAATTTTAAACTTACTAACTTTTTAATATATTATTATAAAATAAAATTTAAAGAATATGTTAAAAAAATCAAATCACTATAAAGTAAAATAAGATGAATTGTTGTAGTGTATAAAAAATAGTGTATGATATTTGATTAAAAAGTAATAAATTAAATATATATTAAATGCTTTCACGATAGTGTTGTCAATTGAAGAAATAGTGCAGTAGTTAATTAAAATATTTTAAAAATAATTAATAGCGTGTGAATACAAGAATAAAACAATTGAAATAAAATGACGAGCTTATCTTTTATATATATATATATATATATATATATATATATATATATATATATATATATATATATATATATATATATATATATATATATATATATATATATATATATATATATATATATATATATATATATATATATATATATATATATATATATATATATATATATATATATATATATATATATTATTTTAAGCGCCCTACACATTTGAGGCCCTGTAATGTGACATTAATTGCATAGGCACAGGGTCAGTCCTGTTGTCTGACACGTCTTTAACCACTCACTGTGCGTCTAACTGATAGTCATTTTGTGATAGGTGACACCCCTCACAAATTGAATGGTAACAATTTGTTTGATTTTACCCATTGCAAATCCTCTCTCCCTGACACATCATACGGGCATTTTTCTCAAAAAAATGTCAATATTTTAAATTCCAATTATATTTTTCCTCCTCAAGTGTTGTGAGGGGTCACACCTCGTACACTTGTTTTTTTTTTTTTTTTAAATTTTTTGTCGTTTTTTGATTTTTTGTGAAGGGAACCTTTCATATGTTTGTTTGTTTTTATTCTACTTTTATTGTGAGGGGTTACCCCTCGCATGCTTGTTTTTTCAACATTGCGAGTGGTTTTACCCCTAACAATGGTATATTTTTGTAAAGTGTTTAACCCATAGTACATATCATTAATTATAGAGCATTATGTTTGTAGTGATCTAATAAAGCCTAAAGGGTTTCCAAGAATAAAATCTATGTTGTTGAAGATTTAGTGAATAAAGATGAAAGACAAAAGACTTAGTCAAGGATCACGTTCCAAAAGTGGATGCTCAAAATAATGAAAGCATTAAAGATGATAAAGAGGAAAGTGAACAAGAAAATGATAAACATTATACCTCAAAATAACTTCCTCAAGATTGGATCATAACAAAAGGCCTCCCATTGGACAATAATCAGGGAAATACAAAAAAGGGAGTAAGCATTCATTTACAATTAAATAATTTTTGTAATTACGTTACTTTCATATCTCAAGTTGAACCAAAATATGTTAATGATGCTTTGACGGATGGAGATTGGCTTCTTTTTATGGAAGATGAAGTCAGTCAATTTAAAAGAAATAATGTATAAGATACAACGTTCTAACAACAAGACAATCTTAAGAACTAAATGGGATTTTCAGAACAAACTCGATGAGAATGTAATAATTACTAGAAATAAAGTAAGACTTGGATAAAAATAATATAATCAAGACGAAGGGATGGAACATGAGGAGACTTATGTTCTTATAGGTTTGAATTATGATTTTGTCTAAAGTTTAATGAAAAAATCTCTTAACTTTAATTTGTTTAAGACATTGAATACAAAAATGAGAATAAGGAATCATTGGTTCAGCAACCAAAAATAAGTCATGCTTTTGTTGATCACAAATATTTTCAATATTCAACTTACTATCATGATTTCCCACTCCTCTAATTTTTTTCATTGAATGGTGTTGTGTTTACCCAACATGGCTTGGGTCTAGAGTTTCATTTAGGCTGAGTAAGACATGTCTTCCCTTACCTTTTTTCTTGACCAAAGTAATTTATGCTTTATCTAACTCAAGAGGATTAAAATCATCACACCAGAGGATAATAGTCTTATTTTAATTCAAACCATCACATAGACCTCTCACATAATTATTACCACTATTTTACATAATCACAGGATCAAGACCGAATTGTTTTCTTCTATCATCAGCCAACTCTTAGCAAATACCAAATTCTCATTTAAATTGTTTGCAGTCTCTGATGGTATTTCTTATTCATTTAGAGAGCTTGTTTTTTTTAATAAATGCTCCTCATTAGCATTAACCTCATTCTCTGATTGAATGGCCATAACAAAGCCACCCCTCTCTATGTTATTGTTAATAGTATAATTTCTTTCCTTATTCAAATCTATAGAGTCATCATCCATTATTTCATTCACTAGTAAATTTATAGATTCGTCATTCTCTATGTCTTTCACACTTTCATTATCTGGTATAGCATGTCTAGACTTTTTACGTGTGTATATTGTAGGTTCTTTAATAAGTGGTTTCTTAACATTCTTTCCTTTTAACTTCTAACATTTATCAACACTATGACCAACACATATACAATGATCACAAGAAATAGCTAAACTCTCGTATTCCAATTCAACGAAGAATGCATAACCCTCTCGTTTTACTAAAATACAATCATGGAGAGTATCTAACATGTTAAGGTTTATCTACATACGCGCAAAATTCCCTGAGTTCTTTTTCCCGTAAGATCATCAATTGATAAAGGAGTGCCAAAATCATAAGCAATTGTAAATAAAGTAGTTGGTTCCCAATACTCTAAGGGAAGACCATGCATCCTCAGGCACACTTGAGCATCTTCAAGTCTTTAGGTCTAAACTCTAGGATCCACATAAACAAACACATGAGCAAGGGTTTAACATTTCATGTCCCTACAATTCAAATTTTGTTGAGATCCTCCCTAGATTTGAATACAAATTCAAAATAGCGACGTCCCAAAGGAGTTAAAGCCCAATTATTGATTGGACTCCATAATTTCCTGAGTTTTTCACATAATTATGATGTCTTCAATGACACGTTACCTTTACTAGTGATCAATCTCCCATATAAATTATTCCTACTAGGTTCGAGTCCCGTAGTGTAAGCCTCTTCAAGTATCTCCATTGAGGCAAGGCTTGTCAAAAATTAGAAACCTATATATTACAAACCTTTTTAAGAGCATGCACAACATATTTATTTTGTTCTCGAGGTTGAGATGGAAACATGGGAGTCATTCATGGAAGAAGAACCGACTATGGGAGGTCTTCATGCTATGCGTTTGTAGATATGCCTTCTCGTTCATTAAGCATAATCCTATCGATATCACTACGTTATCCACCACTCTTGGATTTGATAGAATTGGTTTTTAACCCTTTATGTTTAGGATCTCAGGCTCTTTCTAACATGATTGCCCTTTCCTTCCTAATTAGTAAGTGTGATGTTATTGATGTCTTCGATACATAGTTTTAAAAGGTGGGCCGAATCAGCATGTATGATCGACAACCAGACCTATTAATGGTTTGATCATGATGTTTAACCGTTTATGTAGTTAACAAGACACTAAACCAGATTCACCGGTGGAACCCATTAAAAATTGTCCAATAGGGGTGTTTGCGATGCAATTTTGATCTGTTTTGAATAAAAAACTTATTGATATAAAAATAAAACCACTTGTGGTTTATTCCATTTTGGATAACTATTTAAAAATATCGATTGATCTGATTCAATTTCATGTTTTTCAATTTGGATCGATTTTTTTATATATCATTTACAAATTTAATATTTTATTAATATTAATATTATAAAATTATAGGTTTGAAGTAATATATGCAACATAATATATTAAAAATCAAAATTATAAAATGACAATGATCATTATATTCGAAACAAATAAAATATTAAAAATAATTGATAATATAAACTTATAAATAATAATAAAATTTTAAAATATTAATAAATAATAAATTAACATAATATAATATTCTAATAAATATAAATATTAAAATATATACATGAAATCCGGTTTAAATTTTTTTTAAAAAAATCAATATAAAATTCAATCCTTTATAAATGGATTTTCATATAATAGAATCTAAAAACATAAAAAAAAATGAGATTTTTTTTGAATAAGATAATATATAAAAAAAAATCCTAAAAAAAGGACAGATCTTATAAAAAAAAATGAGATTTAAAAACCCCGAAATAGTTGAACGAACTATAAATCTTTATGCAAAAATACAATACCAAATTGGCTACGCAACCTTTTTTATTTTATGAATTGGAAAATAGTAATGTTATTATTATTTTTTTCTTAATATCCAAATCCAAAGCATGAATGTCACGATAGGAGGAAGAAAAATATGTGAACCTTGTCGATTGAAAAATTCACATAAATGTCATGTAAATTCTATTGTTTGAATCATAAATTTAGAGAATTTTCAAAGTGGGGGAATTTTAAGAAGCATTTTGTCAAATTCTGATCTCACCTAAAAACTAAGATTTTAAAATTTATTTGATATTCTCTTAGAATGAATATGTTTGGATGAAATAATCGAAATTTTTTGAAAATTTTAAAATTTTAAATAATTTAGTGAAATTTATTTAGTTATAATTAATTTTTATTAGAAATAGAGTATTAATATGATATATTGTTAAAATTTTAGGTTAAATTTTTAAACTTTTGAATCAAATTTTAAATATAAAAAATAAGAATCATTTTTCACTTTTTGTAAATTTGAAGCAACTAATTTGTAAAATTTGAAAATTATTAGAGACTTATTTATAATTTTATGGGGTTGAATTTTAAATTCTTTATAAAATATAAAGAGCATTTTGCAAAATTCAAAAAATTTATAATAAAAATTAGCATTCGTATTACATAGAAGAAATGAACAATTTCAAATTCTTTTTAAGTTAAATAAAATACTTCATTAATTTACATTAATTTAATAATTTTTCATATTTGTTTTATCAAAGCAATAGATTTTGATCAAATTATTTTAGATTCTTTTAAAAAATTACTTTCCTTCATTAAAATATTTCATCCAAACACATTTAACGTGAATCTCAAATTATTTTCTATTTGTTTTTAAAATTTAAAAATAAAATTATTTATTTTACAAATTTTACAAATTCATCTATATATTTTCCAAATTTTATTATTATTTGTAATTAGTCTAGTGGTTAATCCACGCTTAAAAAACATTTTCAAAGAACAAAAAATATATTAACCAATATATTTTAAAATTTTCATATTTACACTTTTCATGAAATTAAAATTTATACAAATATCTCCAACAAAGTTTAGGAATAAAGAAATTTACTATTCCCTCCGTTCTAAAATAACTGTCGTTTTAGAGAAAAAAATTTATTTTAAAATGATAATCGTTCTTACTTTTTAATGTAGTAATAATTGCTATTTTTTCAATTGTGTCATATAATTATTATTTTATACATTATTTTCAATAAATTAGTAAGATTAATTTATTAAAAGTGCAATATTTTATGACAATACTCTTGTATTTTTTAATTTGTGCACAAAAATTTTAAACCACAATCATTTTAAAACGAAAAAAATATTTTGTTTGAATCAAATTATTATAAATAAATAAAAATTCAATTGAAGCACTTGAATTGTTTGAATTTCTAAATTCTCTAGAGTTTTTGGTCTTATCATTCCGACAAACTTAATGATTTTATTTGGTTGGATTATCTCATTTAGACCATTGGTTCATATTATCCATTCTTAAGATTATTATTTGGGTTGACTTTAATGATTATGTCGTCTCTTTCAAAGACACTTTTTTAATCATTTGGCCACTCTAATCCCTTGGTACAAGAGATAGGCATTTATGAAATTGAAAGGTTTAGGTTAGCGATAGAAATCTAATTATTTATTTCATTCGTTTCAAAATAACTTTCGTTTAAGATATTTGCATATATATTAAGAAATACATTGATATTGTCATAAAATATTGTACTTTTACTAAATTAGTCTTTTTTAATATGATAGATAATATACAAAATAATAACTATATGACACAAGTGAAAAAATAACAATTATTACTATATTAAAAAGTGAGAATTACATTCATTTAGAAATAAATATTTTCCTCTAAAACGATAGTCCTTTTGAAATGGAGAGAGTATTAATTTAGTTAATAATAAAGTTGATTAGAAAAAATATGACAACTACACTACTACGAATAATGCTTATAACGCCGCACGCGAAAGAGATGTAATCTCGATTATCAAGCCAACGTAACAAACAGTGACATGAAAAGTTGTCGGTTAACATCTCGGTTAATGAAAAGTCGAGAGATAAAATTATATAATAGTGAGTTCGAATCCCAACATCTATATTTTTATTATTTACACAAACACCGCCTCAACTCTCTCGATTTATTTAAAAACTGAGGGGTTAGATAGTTTTTTTTAAAAATAAATCAATTATATTGTTTAGACAGAATAGTAATAAATTGATTTGCTTACAAATTACATTGTTTACACAGAAATACTACATTGTTTACACATAATATTAAAGTAAAATGTTGTTCTTCATTGTCATCGCTATCGGTTAAGAACAAATGTTGGATATCTTGGAGAAGAGAAAATGTTGGGGATCCTCGTTTCGTTGATCTTGAGATAGAACAAATGTGGATGCAATATATTTTCTATTACTTTTGCATTCATTTGTTTTTTATAACAAAAAAAGAAGTTATCTAAATAAAATAAATATTAAATTATATGATTATTTAAGCACAAACCTTAAACCCATATAATTTTCTGCACAAGCAATTCGTCGCTAATGACAAACGTTAAAGTGGAGGATGTAGATAATTTCAATCGCTTCATGACGTTTCTTTATCAATTTTAGATATCAGGAAGCCTTTATAATGGAAACTTTTTAAGAATCACGCGGATCACTAATGATAGTTTTTTTAGCATTGATAATCTTGAAATGAACGACAAAGATTTGTTTAAGAACGCTAAGTTATCCCCTCAGTTTCTATAAAAACCGAGGTGAACATGTTTTTTTTTTAATTTCATTGTTTACAAAGAATATTGAAAAAAAATAATATAGCAAAATCAGAATTTTGATGTAAGAAGTTATATGGTCAAAATATTGCAAGCACCCGATTTCTAAAGGAGTTATCTGGTCCCAACATTGAATGCATCTAACTTCTATTGAAAACAAAAATTTTCTGCACTTGCAATCCATCATAGAGAACTTTTATAATCTTCTAAATACACCAACAACAACAACAACATCAATTCCATTATGTGAGATGGATCCTAAAAGAATGATGTGATTTTTACTTCTAACGAGTTTGGAGCGGCTACATAAGTTAGGATTAGGGTAAAATTTATCTAACATGTGCTTTTGTAGAGAAATGTTATGTATCTTATACCTCGTTTAATAGGGAAACTGACATAATATATCATTTAGTTTACAAAAAATTATAATAAATAAAATAGTTTTCTAATTGTTTTTCACCTCAAAATTTTTGAAAAACCGAGGTAACATGTGATTTCTATATCTAAAAAAAAAATCATGGCGAGCATTGGAATCATATCCAATAAAGTAGAAATGATCATCCATATTAAAAAATGTAACGTATCTTTTGGATTTTCAAGGCGTTTTACCTTTGATTGTTTCACTTCCTATTCTCATCTCCACTTTATTTAAACATTATTTCTTGTTTCAACGTCTTATTTCCAACTCTTTGTATCTTCAAACCTAGCTTCAAAGTATTTTCTTTTCTTCAAAAATGTATTAAAAAACCTTAGATGAAAATCTCTTATTCGTACTCAATGAAAAGTTTGGCGTTTTCGATGATTTGAAAGACAAAGGTTTTGATTTAAGAACAACTATTCACAAACAAAAGTTGAACGATTACCTTGACATTCTTAATGGACCCATCTTCAGTAATCTCGTTAAAGAATTCTAGTTAAATGTCTCTATTGGACCATCTGGTCATGATGCTGAGTCAATTTCGTCCTATGTCAATGACTTTATTGTCACAATTACTTAGTTACTTATTGCTCAGACAATAAAATGTGATGAGGAAGGTGTTTGTGTTGAACATTATAGATTCATCAATATCTTTAAAGATCACATTCGTCTAATTTATGCAACCAACGATAATCTCAGCATTTCTACTAGTCAATGACCAATTGGAAAAGTTTTGTATCAACTTCTAGTGTCAAATCTATGTTCAAGAGAGAAAGAACTGGAAACTCTTACTAGAAATGAAAAGCATCTATTGTTATTCTTTACCAAGAACATCATAGTTAATATTCCTCTTACAATTTTTATTTTCTTAAAGAAAATGATAATCATCTCTAGAGATGAAATGACTTTCCTCATACCATATGAAAGAGTTTTTTTTTTTTAATTTTTCTCTAAGTTAGGGATAGTTAATAGTGATATTATTGAAGTTGAGTGGAGTCAGAAATTTGAATATTTGGAATAGTTATTTGTTGTCCCATTTTTCATTACTGAAATATTTCCTTTCATAGTATTTCCTATTCGTTTTTATTGATAACAACAAATTTTGAGAATTACTAATTAGAATTACAAATTACAAAGAAAAAAATGAAAAAAAATTAACTAAGAAAAAAAGGAAGATTGGAAGGCGCCAAGTGAAAAATCACTGAAAAAAAACCTTAAATGCAATTACTGGGATTCGAAGCGTGTTCCCTGATAGAAATTTTACCTCGGTTTTTAAAAACATCGAGGTATTATGTTTAATATATTTTTCTAGAAAAATTGGCGCTCACTTATTGCTACATATAAAACCGAGGAAAAAAGTTGCTTTTTAAAAATAATTAAACTTGTCGCTCCCAGGACCTATAAGCTTGATGTTTGGCATGTTCGAGGTAAAACCTTATTCATAAAAAGTATTATTTGTAGTAGTGCTAAAATAAACAGATTTAAGTACCAAAATAAGTTATAAATAGTGTTAGAAAATCCATAATAAGCAAGAGTAAGATAAAAGATAAAAACACAAAGAAACTTGTTTATTTTGATAAAAAATTGTTACAGGAGATTATAAAAGAGTTATAAGAAATTACAAAAGAGTTATAAGAAAATAGTCACTTAAGTTTCTAAGAAGAAGTTATCTTTTCTACTCAAGTGTTTCACAATTTTGCCAACTCCCTATATATGAATCACACAAGTCCAAGGTGTCTAGAAGTGTTTCCAAATCCCCTTAGATACCTCCAAATATTTACCAAATTCTAAGAAACAAATCATATGAATTTCTATCATTGTCTCTCTAAGTTTCCCCTAAGATTGTCACCTTTTTCCTCTATATTTTAGACTATATTATGAAGGTTGTAAAATAAGAATGATAGAGATGCATATTTATCACTGGAGAAATCAAACATATCCATAACGAGCTAAAAATACAACACTTTAACAAATATATTCGTAAACCGAAAATATCATGTTTGATACTAGCAAACCACCAGAACTGGACTCGTTTCCCAAAGATCATTATGTGTTAGACCAACCACCTCCGCCAACCATTATTGTCTCTACCGTGTGTAATCCGAAGCCATCTTTTTTTGTCGCGATTACACAAACTCTGCTAGACTGCCACAACAAACTCCAGACTACCGCTTCATGGCTCTAGTGTCCTTTGTCAACTTTTTGCCTATTTTCTTGGCATATGATTTCTAACAATCTTAAAAATTAGTTTCCTTCTCTTATTAGGTTTTAAAGCATTACTCCATAACTCTCCACTTCGACATTAAAGTGACGATGTTGTTAGTTTATCCATCAACCACCTTGTTGTTCTCTACCATGCTAAATTCCTTATTCAACAATCTTAATCAAGTTCAAGCCGTACTTGAATCTTGATCTTTGCCACTTACATTCATTGACTTCCAACCACCTTTTTTTGCTTCAATAATATAACTAACAATGTCATAAGGATGGTTCTTCAACCATATTTGACTCCTTCTACTTTCAAATGCCTCTCTAAAAGTCCATTTTTATGAGTTTTGCAACCCTTCAACCATATTCAAAGCATAATATTCAAATTTTTACATAAATATATATTTGAGATTATACAATCACCCTTCTTACCTTATAGTGAGTCAAATGATAACCAATGTAAGCATTCTCTCACTACTACTACTATCCATGGTAGGAACTTCCACCTCAAATTGAGTCTTCGTTGTCATAGTGTTAGATATCTTTATATCAAGGTCTTTGCTCTTCCTTCTTATTTGGTATTCACTAAAAGTAATACATTTGTGATTGATAAACTTTGAACCCTGAGATTCCACTTTCTAGAGCTCATAACTCTTCCCACTTTTTTGAAAGCCCTTGAAGACACACTTAATAACTTTACATAGAGTTGGAATAAATCAATATGTCCATTTGGTAAAGCTTTGAAGAACAATTACTTTCAAACAAGAGTAGTCTATAGGTTTCCTACTCCAGACCTCAACAAGTACCTGGAAGTCTATACTTGAGAATGGACATTTATTGATCGGTAAGCTGCTTTGGCATCAACCTTACCCTTAGAAACACTATGAAAACTCAATGGTCGTCAAATGTGTTTTATCCCTTGTCTCGTGCAAAAATCATTAAAGTTCTCTAAAACAACATCTAAGAATCTACCATGACAACTTCAAATCTCATAGCTTGTTATTGCCATGAAAACTTCACTAGATGATGATGAATGAACAACAACATTGGATGATTCTAAAATATATAACTGATAACACACAATTTTACTACTTAATTTACTCGACCATCACATATTTTTAGTGTCATTTGTATCTCTTTTACTTTGTTATACTGGTATTATGTGATGTATTTCAGGTATTAATCACTTAGTGACCTCTGCGCGAAAAAATGGAGAAAAACAACAAAAAATGACAAATTTATGCTAAGTTCTGATTGTCATGATGGGAACAGTCAAGCCATGGCTCCCGTCCTGACCATTCAAAGCCCATAACATCATCCAGATAAGCAAAAAAGAGGCAGCGCATGCCCGCAGGTCATGACGCGCAGACCATCAGTAAGCTAATTGTTGCGGTGAAATTTGAATGTCAAGCTATTAATTAACTTGAATCTTAATTCATTTACAATCGGTCTTTGATTTATCCGAAGGAAAGGTTAAAGAAAGGAAAAACCTAAAAGGGAGAGATCTAAGGTTCGGGGGTTGGTTAAATTTAGGGAAGGTATTAGCACCCTAAACTTCCGTAGTACTCTACGGGAACCTTTTGTTTATTTTTTTTATTTATTTCATTAATTATTTTGCTTTAGGGTATATACAAAGGATTGAAAATTAAAAAAGACCTAGGGGTTAATTCTAAGTTTACTCGGCAAGACATCGCATCTTGTGCCTACATATCCTTACGGGAATGGAATCAGAGTAACTGTAGTTCCCCTCAAAAGGGAGGTTAGAGACTTCTTGACTGTGGTCAAGGTCTCAAGGGGAATGAATGTATCTTAAGGACACGCTTACACGGAGTCTTAAACTCCGATCTCTATGTTAAAAAAATGTTAATTAAAATTAAAATAGGGTTAAATTAGGGATTCCACGGCGGAAAACCTTAAAACAGAGTACGACGACTCTTTTGGCCTAACACTAGGATAAAAGCAATTTTGCCCATGGCGGGACACCTAGGCTAAACAGGGTTTGATCCATTAAAGGGGTAAGGCTATTGACTCGGCGGCCAAAAGGCTAGACCTAATCCTTCGGAAGGATAAAACTGTAAAAAATGTGAAAATATGACAAATCATTATATGGAAGAATAATTAAGGTACAGAAATAAGAAAAGTAATAAAGGCAGAGGGTATAAAGAAACAAAGAAACATTTCTGAAAACATGAAGAATATGAAAATATGTAATGACACTTAGAATGAAGAGAGGGAGGAAAATAGTGTGGGGCTGTGGCCACCACAAGCACATCTCAACCTCGAGCATGCACATGAAATGCCAAAAGAAAGAAAAGTAATAAAAAGGTACATAAAATGACACGACAAACATCAAACATCAGGAGTTCCTTACGAAAAGGTTTTAATTTTTTAATATTTTAATTATAAAAAAAAGGTTTTAATTTTTTAATAAAAAATATTTAAGTTAAAATTATAAAAAAAAATTAAGTTTAAATTATAAAAAAAAGTTTTGGGGGAAAAGTCTTTTCAGTTTTTTTTTAAAACAAAAAAGGCTTTTCATCCAAAAAAAGGCTTTTCAGTTTTTTTGGGAAAATGCTTTTCAGTTTTTTGAGAAAAGGTTTTTTGGGAACAAAAAGGTTTTTTTTTTCTTCTTGGGAACAAAAAGGCTTTTCAGTTTTTTGGGAAAAGGCTTTACTAAAAAAAAGGTTTTAATAATAAATAAAAAAAAGGGTTTTGATTTTAAAAAAGGTTTTGATAAAAAAGGGTTTTGATATTAAAATCTACGGACCTAAACACACATGGAGATTAACATGGCAAAATATGCACATAAACATGAAAAAGCAAAAGGTTTAGTAATTTAACGGACCTAAACACATTAACATGGCAAAATATGCATATAAACATGAAAAGGCAAAAGGTTTAGTAATCTAACCAACGAAGCGGAGGTTTGCTTCGGTAAATGTGAAAAAGGTTTGAATAAGGGAACACTGGAGAGCTCCAATCCTTCTGACGAGTTGTGGGAACGACCACCTTTCTTCTCTGGGGATCTCCTTTGTTTCTCCCTTTCTCTCTCCTCTTTTCTGAAGAAAACCTTCTGACCCCCTTTCAACAAGGCAACACATGTATATATAGGGAACAAATTAGGGTTAACACCAAATTGTCAATAATGTCCCTAAAGCCCATTTTAAAGCCCAAACTAAATAATTAGTTAAGAAAAAAATAAAATTTAAATAATTTAAAATAATTAAAATAAACTTAAAATAAAAACTAATAATCCTATTGATTCCTAAAATCAAAAATATTATAAAAAGAACAAAATTTTTCCTAATATTTTTTATTTTATGATTTTTTGGATATTTTTATGAATAATTTAGAAAAAAGTGAAAAAAATAATATTTTAAAAAATGATTTAATTAAAATACGAAAATAATAATTAAATAATAATAAAAAACTATTTTTGTTATTTTTTAATGAAAGATAGAAAAATTTAGAGTGAAAATAATAAAAAACAAAAAGTGACAAAGGTGAGATTTGAACTCTTAACCTCTCACACTCACAACTCCTTACACATGTCCTCTTGCCAATTATGCCATTTTTACTTTTTATAAAAAAAATGCATGCCATATGATATTTACCTGCAAAAAGTCAAACGACTACACAAATTTGTTAGTAATTGATTAAATGCAATAAAAATGCAATGAAATGCGACGACAAATCTTAGGGCAAAATTTGGGGTATTACAGTTGCCCCTATTTAAATAACTTCACCGGGTGATTTGAGCAACGGAAACTCGAGAAATCATGGTGGAGGGATTTAAATACAGATAACCGAAAATTTTGCCTTTAAACGCAGTGCTATGCAATGATATGGACAAAACAAAACGAACTATAATGCGAAATATGATATGAATTTGATATGATGCGTATGATGAAAATGACAAATGCACGGATACAGACGAAACAACGTCATAGGGGACGACCCATCGAGGAATTGCACTAGGGAAGAAGACATGTCATATCTGGAAGAACGTCGGATAGACACGACACAAAATTGTTGATAGGTGCCAAGTAAATTAGAAATTGTCCGCAAGATAAGACGCGGGTAAAACACGAGCTCAGGAGAAAAACGCAAATGGGGATAAAACACCCATGATGCCAAGTAAATAAATTTTGCCCACAAGGTAAGACGCGAGTAAAACACGACCTCAGGGAAAAAAAAGTAAATGAGGGTAAAACACCATGATGTTAGGTAAACCCAGGAATATCTGGTAAACGGGGAATAAAACACCCGGGATAAAGGTACATGGGGGATAAAACACCCAAGGATAGAAGGTAAATGGGGAGTAAAGCACCCAAGATAGACATGTAAATGGGGAGTAAAGCACCCAGGATAGAAATGTAAATGGGGAGTAAAGCACCCAAGATAAAAATGTAAATGGGGAGTAAAGCACCCAAGATAGAAATGTAAATGGGGAGTAAAGCACCCAAGATAGAAATGTAAATGGGGAGTAAAGCACCCAAGCTAGAAATGTAAATGGGGAGTAAAGCACCCAAGATATGCACATGTATAGGAATTATGCTATGACATATGATCAAATGCAAATGCAGACATCGACGACAAGACTCGACTCTTTCGGTGAGATGACAAAACTAGAGGACTGATTCCTCAACACGGAGATCACTGTCATTCTGTTAAACTGTATCAAGTTGATAGTCACTGTAGGAATGATGAATAACTGCTTAGGGATTATGCAAGTAAACTGCCTCAGGTCAAATGAACTGATAATTGCTTCAGCTGTCTAATTCATGGAATCGACTATTTTGATGTATCCTCGAAGGGCTTGCCCCAGTCTGGGTCTTGAACAATTCTCTGGATAAACCAAATCTGAGAAGATATTGCCTTGAACAAATCTTGAACTAATTCTTTGACAGGATGTAAAAGGAACTTGCCCCTGATAAGATCACTTGACCAAGTTTCTCATTGTTTGAAAATTCCTTAGAGGAAAGCCAGTTTGCAAACAAAAATATTCATACAAACATGGTAATGCAAAGTTCATGCGATTTTTGAAAAATTATTTTTGAATGATGGAAAATACATGAGTCGTTAGTCAGAACAAGGCGGTTCAAGACACTCAAAGTTTAAAATAAAAGTGTATTGCCAAAATAAATGATTCGCAAGGATCTTTTAGAGTCAGGTTACGCAACCTTGTTGTAGTATACTTTCTAAATAACCCTGTTTCAGTTAGGTCTTTTGAGGGTTGTAACGTGGCCTGGTTCACGGTTTATGAAACAAAAGATAAAGGCTCAAAAGTTATTTGTACCCACCCAATCTACGTGATGATCTTCAGTCCTATGCTCAGTTAACTCATACTATGCATTCAGGTTCCCATAAGTTAGGGATTTCATTGATCGTCGCAGTGATGATTCAGAAGTCAAAGGGACCTATGAAAAGGCAGCCACTACTCCCCTATAACATTTGATTGTTTTGACATTGAGGATTTTCAAGATAAGGATTTAAAAATCTCTTTGTATTATCCCTAAATTTTGCCTGAACTGTTTATTTTAGAGTTTACAGTCAGTGGGATGCCCCAGTTTTGCCTAAGTCTCCTTCATAGGTTTTGACTTAGCGGGCTTCTTTTGCTTTTTTTATATTATTTTTTTGTGTGAAGGAAAGTGACTGTTTGATTTTAAATGATTACGGTGAACCATCATCGACCTTTTGATTAGAAAACATCTTCGACACTTATTTGACGTGTGCGAAGGAAAATTTGTTAATGAAAGGTGTATCGTATGAACACACAACCAAGTTAACTGAGAACTACCCATCCCAAGGTTAAAATTGTGGGTTTTTTGTAACGAAAGAAACTCCAACTTCTAGGCTCGAAGGGGGTAACGAGGGATTAACTTCCTTATTTCTCCAGTGTTTGGGAATTGAAACAATGCCTTACATCGTCAACAAGGTTTGATTGAAAGCATACTGACAGCAATTATGGGTATAACATTTTCATCATCCTCCCTCCAATCTTAGCATATCAAAATTTTGGACAAGAAGTAAACATTTGAAAAATAAAGCATAAAGATGCAAATAAATGGACGGAAATGAATTGAATCAAAAGTCGCAATGCTTATTTCATTAATGAAAGTACAAACATAATTAAAAGCAAACAACTTAAACAAAATAAGGAAAGTGCAAACAACGAGAAACAAAAGGCCTAGTGACAAAACTTCATTTCTGATGTACTGGCAAGGGATTTTTCTGAACATCCGGATGACTGTCTGTAAAATCAAGTATTCCAGTTCTAACCAATTCACATACTCTAGCCTTCAATGCAAAACAATGCTCCAAGTCGTGGCCTAAGGCACCCTCATGAAAAGCACACTTTAGATCAGCCCTAAATCCAACTGGAGGATTAAGAGGAGGTGGTAAAGCCTTTGTAGTAATCAGTCCTTGCCGGACTAAGTCAGGATATAGCTCTGTGTAAGTCATGAGAATAGGATCAAAGTGACTCCTGTTCCGTTTCTGGTCTGATATCTATGTCGAGGAATCAGCTTGACGACTCAAAGGTACACTAGAAGACGATAGGACCAAGAAGGAGAAACTGGGGGACAAATGCAATGCAAAAATGTGATGCTGATGCCATGTAATGGTTCCAAGAATTTCGACGGTCGATTGCAAATATTCCCTTTTAGGAAAGTTAAAAAGAACTTTTTTTTTTACTCTAAAATGTAGGACCTTTTTGAATTTGCAAAGGACCGTTGAATTCCTTGAAACTAGAAATGATATGATGCTTTATGGATGCAAAGCACAAATACACACACAAAGGTCCTAGGTTAGAGGACCGCGAATGGAGTTAAGGTCTACCCTTCCCAAAAGGTAAGTACTATAGGTTAGTTGTACCTGCAGAACCAGAGTTCTAAATCAGTGCCCAAAATCATCAGTCCATCCTTCAGATATTATCAACTTCCCAACTGACTTGAGGGTCGATAATATTCTCAAGAGAACCTCTTTTGAGTGTAGTATCGCGTAGCAACCATTGTAGGACTACTCCCACATAGTTCCCGCGCTACGTCCTAGATAAGGCCAAGATGGTGTAAAGGTACTACGGTTCCCAGTATCACAGACTCCAATCGATAATGGTAAAAATTTTCATGACTACACTCGATCAACTGAACCATTTTCAAAAGGGTCTCAACTGAGCGGTGATTCTCGATTTAGCTTAGTCGGGACTCACTCCCTATAAGCCTCGTCGAATATATCAGCCATCCTATCATAAGGTCGCTCAAGTCCGGGTGTAGGACTTATCTCACAATACAGTAACTCCAAGTAAGGTACCCCAATATATACATACAAGCGAGCAAAATATATAATAAAACAAATATATAAAGAAAAATAAACAAAATAGGGATAACCCTCAATAGTTAGGATTCCCCAGTGAAGTCGCCATTTTCTGTTGCGGTGAAATTTGGATGTCAAGCTATTAATTAACTTGAATCTTAATTCATTTACAACCGGTCTTTGATTTATCCGAAGGAAAGGTTAAAGAAAGGAAAAACCTAAAAGGGAGAGATCTAAGGTTCGGGGGTTGGTTAAATTTAGGGAAGGTATTAGCACCCTAAACTTCCGTAGTACTCTACGGGAACCTTTTATTTATTTTTTTTATTTATTTCATTAATTATTTTGCTTTAGGGTATATACAAAGGATTGAAAATTAAAAAAGACCTAGGGGTTAATTCTAAGTTTACTCGGCAAGACATCGCATCTTGTGCCTACATATCCTTACGGGAATGGAATCAGAGTAACTGTAGTTTCCCTCAAAAGGGAGGTTAGAGACTTCTTGACTGTGGTCAAGGTCTCAAGGGGAATAAATGCATCTTAAGGACACGCTTACATGGAGTCTTAAACTCCGATCTCTATGTTAAAAAAATGTTAATTAAAATTAAAATAGGGTTAAATTAGGGATTCCACGGCGGAAAACCTTAAAACAGAGTACGACGACTCTTTTGGCCTAACACTAGGATAAAAGCAATTTTGCCCATGGCGGGACACCTAGGCTAAACAGGGTTTGATCCATTAAAGGGGTAAGGCTATTGACTCGGCGGCCAAAAGGCTAGACCTAATCCTTCGGAAGGATAAAACTGTAAAAAATGTGAAAATATGACAAATCATTATATGGAGGAATAATTAAGGTACAAAAATAAGAAAAGTAATAAAGGCAGAGGGTATAAAGAAACAAAGAAACATTTATGAAAACATGAAGAATATGAAAATATGTAATGACACTTAGAATGAAGAGAGGGAGGAAAATAGTGTGGGGCTGTGGCCACCACAAGCACATCTCAACCTCGAGCATGCACATGAAATGCCAAAAGAAAGAAAAGTAATAAAAAGGGTACATAAAATGACACGACAAACATCAAACATCAGGAGTTCCTTACGAAAAGGTTTTAATTTTTTAATATTTTAATTATAAAAAAAAGGTTTTAATTTTTTAATAAAAAATATTTAAGTTAAAATTATAAAAAAAAATTAAGTTTAAATTATAAAAAAAAGTTTTGGGGGAAAAGTCTTTTCAGTTTTTTTTTTAAAACAAAAAAGGCTTTTCATCCAAAAAAAGGCTTTTCAGTTTTTTTGGGAAAATGCTTTTCAGTTTTTTGGGAACAAAAAGGTTTTTTTTTTTCTTCTTGGGAACAAAAAGGCTTTTCAGTTTTTTGGGAAAAGGCTTTACTAAAAAAAAGGTTTTAATAATAAATAAAAAAAAGGGTTTTGATTTTAAAAAAGGTTTTGATAAAAAAGGGTTTTGATATTAAAATCTACGGACCTAAACACACATGGAGATTAACATGGCAAAATATGCACATAAACATGAAAAAACAAAAGGTTTAGTAATTTAACGGACCTAAACACATTAACATGGCAAAATATGCATATAAACATGAAAAGGCAAAAGGTTTAGTAATTTAACCTACGAAGCGGAGGTTTGCTTCGGTAAATGTGAAAAAGGTTTGAATAAGGGAACACTGGAGAGCTCCAATCCTTCTGACGAGTTGTGGGAACGACCGCCTTTCTTCTCTGGGGATCTCCTTTGTTTCTCCCTTTCTCTCTCCTCTTTTCTGAAGAAAACCTTCTGACCCCTTTCAACAAGGCAACACATGTATATATAGGGAACAAATTAGGGTTAACACCAAATTGTCAATAATGTCCCTAAAGCCCATTTTAAAGCTCAAACTAAATAATTAGTTAAGAAAAAAAATAAAATTTAAATAATTTAAAATAATTAAAATAAACTTAAAATAAAAACTAATAATCATATTGATTCCTAAAATCAAAAATATTATAAAAAGAACAAAAATTTTCCTAATATTTTTTTATTTTATGATTTTTTGGATATTTTTATGAATAATTTAGAAAAAAGTGAAAAAAATAATATTTTAAAAAATGATTTAATTAAAATACGAAAATAATAATTAAATAATAATAAAAAACTATTTTTGTTATTTTTTAATGAAAGATAGAAAAATTTAGAGTGAAAATAATAAAAAACAAAAAGTGACAAAGGTGAGATTTGAACTCTTAACCTCTCACACTCACAACTCCTTACACATGTCCTCTTGCCAATTATGCCATTTTTACTTTTTAGAAAAAAAATGCATGCCATATGATATTTACCTGCAAAAAGTCAAACGACTACACAAATTTGTTAGTAATTGATTAAATGCAATAAAAATGCAATGAAATGCGACGACAAATCTTAGGGCAAAATTTGGGGTATTACACTAATGCTTGTTATGAACCCCACACACAGAATGACCAAGTCAAACGATCATAGCTCTAGTTTCCTTTTTCTTGTATCAGTTGAAAGACTTCTTGGCTCCGGACTGGATGCTAGAACCTCACTGGACCTTTCCACTTTTCAAACCCTCTTCAATCCTCTCATCGATGTTCACCAAGCCAGAGAATCCAGAAGAAACACTGCTTATCAATTTTCATAGTACTAGCCTTGCAAGGTACCCATGAAGATGTCAATCAATTCACGGTTAACCAATGGTGGATGCACTCTTGCAACTAGCTCTCTCCAGCATTGTGCATACTCTTTAAAGGATTCGGTTATCCTTTTGAGCCAAGCTCTGAAGTTGGGTATAGTTCGGAGCAAGACCGATGTTGTATTTGTATTGTTTGGCAAACGCTTTAGCTAATTCAACCCAAGTGCCCACATTGCTACGCTCCAATTACATATACCATTCGAGCGATGCTCTAGAAAAGCTGTCTTGGAAGTAATGCATCATCAATTTTTTGTCTCTGGCATAAGCAGCCATTTAGCGGCAATACATCTTCAGATGAATGTTGGGATAGATGAGACCCTTATATTTCGGGAATTCTGGCACCTTGAACTTGGGTGGAATCACAACATCAGGCACCAAGCACATTTCCAAGGCATTCAAGGAAGTTGAGTTATGCCCTTCCATGACTCAGAGTTTTTCAGCTAGATCACAACACATCTTGATAGCTTCAGAATTCTGAGCAGTAGCAAGATTTGCAATCAAAATAGCAATATGATAATTTTTGCACCTCATACTCATCTTGCAGATTATCTTCAGCGTGAGGAATATGAATTTGAATGACAACAGGCTGGGCTTGCGGGATAGCTCCAACAGTAACTCCAGACGTTGGAATTGGCTGAGTAATGGATCCTTCAACTACAGGAGTGTAGTTAGAGGCATCCCATAGATGATGGGGTTGGGAACGAGAACTGAGAACCTTAAGGTAGATCCTTGCACAGGAACAATTTTTTTGCGGCAACAGCTTCACGCAGTTCTTCTTCCTTTCTGGCCATAGTGATGGCTTCGAGAATTTGGTTGATCTTTCCCTTGATAGAGTCCAACTCTTCTCTGAAGGCGGCTTGCTCTTATCGAATCTGCTACATTATTTGTCTAGTGTTGGCTCGAGTTGTGTACTGGTGTCGAGGAGTTAACTTGATTTACTAGAGATGAAGGAAGGTGAAATGAGTTTCTGATGTTGAAATGAAATGCAAGAAGCATAACTGATGCAATGCGATGCAATGACATGTATGCAAGATGCAATAATCCAGGACCACAAGTTCGATCAATTCTAAGGATGGCTGGAGTAACGGGTCAACAACTAAAGTCTTTGATCAAAGAAACCCCGCAGGTGGATTCTAAGATGGGTAGGTTCCCAGATAATGGATATCTTTCAAAGACATTATAACCATGACGAAGCCTCATCAGATTATAATATCCTTGAAATGATCTCTTCTAGGTGAGGATTTCGTATCTTTCCCACGAGAAAGACTCCTCGGAGGCATCAACTACACAACCATCGACACACAGGTTCTAAAAATGGTTTTCAGAGTCATAGATCGAGGTTGAAAATATTACTGTCAGGAAGTAATACGTTCAAGGGATCTCATTTGATTGGGGCGTTCATATTAACCCAAAAAGAGTTAACAATATCAACCACCATGGACTGAACGGGTTAATTGTCTTTGGATTCAACCATTCAGACTTGAAAACATTATCATCGTGACGAAGAAACATCAAAACGGTAACATTTCCAAGGGAATCTACTCCAAGCGGGGTTTTCGTATCGGCCTCACACGGAAGATTCCACATAAGTTTCTATAACACAACCACCATCCTAATTCTATTTTTTCTCAGACTCGAGTATATAGCCATCTCACACAGCACCCAAAATTAAAGAAGCCCAACAATGTCACAATAAGCAATAATAACACAAATAAGGATAGGAAAGTAAATAAACGAATAAACAAGAAGAAAAAAAAATAAGCGAAGCTAACGAGCATCACAATTCAAACTAAGATAGGTTTGACTCTCTCTTGTATGGATTAACGCTTCCCCAACAAAGTTGCCAGCTGTCGCACCTCGTAAAATACAATAAAAAATACGACCTTGCGTGAAAGGCGCAGAAGAAATTGGTTCGATAGAGTCGCCACCGAACTTTATTTATCCCAAAAGAGGGAAAGGAAAATATCGAGAAAACCTTTAAAGAGATAACAACATGGTCATCACAACCATATTCTAGGTTCTGGAGTCGATTACGTAAGAGGAATGTATTAGCACCCCCTATGTTCGTTGTACTCAACGGGAACCTCTTAGTTCGATTTATGATGAATGTTAGCTAAGCATGTTTATTTTCTTCTTTTAAATGGACTTTTGTAGATTCTTTTTTAATTTAAAATGGATATATGGGCTTTGATATAACTTGTAGAACTTTTTGTAACATTTTGGTCATGGGCCTTGTAACAAATTGTTGGAGCATTTTTGTGAATCTTATGTGAACTTAAAGTAATACGGACTTTGAATCTTGTAATACTTTTTGCACCCTCCTATCATACCCAAAATTTCACCCTTAGATTCTTTGATCTTTTGCATATTATTCTAGGTCAATCATATTGCATAACTAACCAATTTATCAGCTTTTGTTTGCTTTATTTCACTTATGAATCAGGATTTGACTTCAGAAGCTTCAAAGGTGTTTAAATTAGGATTTTGGATAAGAGTTTTTTTGTTAAGTTGGATTTCTATTGTTCAGAGGTTGTTCTTTCAGTTATTGAACTCAAGTTCGAGGCAAAGGTGTTGGGTTATCAATAATCATGAACAGTTCTTGTCAGAGTTTTGTCAAGGCACGACATTAGTTTTTCTGAATTGCCACAAGGATGTCATTTGATAAGGTTTCATTAGTGGTTTGGCTGGAAAGACTTTGAATCAATATTTTGGTTCTTATCAAGTCATTGTGTCAGTATACACTTAAGGAGAATATTAGGGTTTCTCACCCTTTGGGTTTAAGTCAAGCAAATGATGTCCAGTTGAGTTTCGTTTGAGGCAAGCAGGCTAAATGTGTGTGCAATTTAGTTTAGTTCAGTGGACGTTGGGTTGATATGAGCCAAGAAAGAAGATAGTTTTCATTCTCAAGTTGAGTGTGGTTTAGATCAGTGATGCACATCTGAGGATGACCAGATCAGGGTCAATGTCAGATTTAATTCATCTGGTGAAGTCAGGTTGCAGGGTCCTGGTCATATGGCTCAGGATTTGTGGCAACCAAGGTTTTAAGTGTTGTTGTGGCGCGTTACAAAACCATATCCATTCCCATAACCATTTTTCGGTTCATGTTTCTAAATCCAATTTTCCATATTCGTTATTCATTCCAATTATTTACTTCATCATCCAAATCTATTTCTCGATCCACTTCATTCACTTTTATTTTATTTCATTTTCAATATCCAATATCCATTTTTTGAATCATGTCCATTTTTTATTCATTTCAATAATTATCTTTTTTATTTATTTATTTTAATATCCATGATTATTTCTCTCATCTTATCCATTTTTTTTATTTTATTACAAAATAAACACAAAATTTTCAAAAAAAACCTTCAAAAAATAATATATTCCAAAGCCCATCCATTTTTTAATAAGTTCATATCCCTATTACAACAAGAATGTTCAAAAATAGAAAATTTTTCTGCACTGCCATTTTATTACCTAGTAATAACCAAAATGCCACACATTTCAGACTTAATACCAAAATGCCATCTTTTCAAACAAACTTAAAGCACTGTCGCCCTTTCAATGGGCGGTCATGTTGTTTTTTAAAGGCACCCGCCCTTTCAATGGGCGGTTGAGGGCATTGTTTTTTTTTTTTTTTCGTTTTATGTTTTTTAATTTATTTAGTATAATAATAATAATTAATAATAATAATAATAATAATAATAATAATAATTATTATTATTATTATTATTATTAATAACAATAATAATAATTATTATTATACTATAATAATTATTAATAATAATAATTGAATTAAAAATAATGTATTTTAAAATACTTAGTTTTAATTATTTTTAATTTAATTAGTAATAATAATAATTGATGTAGAAATAATGTATTTAGTTTTAATTAATTTAAATTAATTAGTAATAATTATAACTGAATTAGAAATATATAATAATATTTATAAAATAAATAACAATAAAAGAACTAAAATAAATATTTATTAATTTTTGAAATTTAATATGTACATTACAATTCCTATTGACCCTTAACTAATTTCGACCCGGTCGACGTAAGCGTTGGTGGGTTCCACAGGCAGGAGCTTGTACATTTCTGGTGGACCTTCTACGATCAACCTCAGCGTTTTGGGTCTGCGTAGATGGTCCTGCATCATTGTTAGGGTTCATGAATTGAGCGACCAAATCATCATTGAAATCGTCGTCAGCTGGTATCGCTACCACACTTCCATAACTTAATCTCGTACCCTCGTTACTCCAAGTTGGTGGGTTTATAGGTGGCGTCGCGTTAGTCATGTAGGGGGTGTATGGATGTTGGTCTTGAGAAAGGGTGAAGTTTTGTGAAGGGTAAAAAGGAACTTGTGGTTGGGGTGTTTGGTAGTTATGTTCTTGTTGGGTAGGTTGAGAGAATGAGAATTGGTTATATTGGGTGTATGATGAGGTTGGGTTTTGTTGTTGGATGTTGAAGGGGTTTAGGTTAAATGATGTGTAAGGTTGATTGTAGTGTTGGCTTGGGGTATAAGGTGGTTGTGTTGGGTTTGGGTTGAATGGGGTGTTAAATATTTGTTGTGGGGTGTTAAATATTTGTTGTAGGGTGTTAAATATTGGTGGTTGGGTGTCATAAGTCATGGATGGGGTGTTTTGGAAGTTTGATGAAGTTGGTTGGTTTCGAGGGTCCCACAAGTATCTATTTTGTGATAGATACAAATTGGTCACAGATCTATACCAACTCATGTATTCTCTACTTGGTTTACATTCGGCATCCATGACATTTCCTCGTAGAACAGTGCGGCGACGATCCATCCATTGTTGTCGTTCTTGTCTGTTATGGTCTCTCCAATCATCGAATTTCCATTGGTCGTTCGCTGCACTCTTGTGGTACGTATCCATGCATGTAGGTGGACCAGGAATGTCTTGTTTAATTCCGAATTGGAGTTTCACCCTATCTGAATGATGCATTTCAACAATAGTGAAAGAAATTATGAATGTTGTAGAACTCCACATATCGCTTTCAGTTGGATCCTCGTCTTCAAGTTCAAGATAGGGTCTCCATAGAAACTATAATATAATTAAAAAGGGATTAGAGGAAAAAATATGGAAAGTGCTAGCAAGAAAATAAGGGACTAGAAACAATACATCATCTTCCTCAAAATGATCGAAGAACGTCCGATACCCAGGAGCACAATGATGCGGAGTTTTTTCGTAATTCATCCCATACGCGGACCACCTATAAAAGAAACAGTTAGTAAAAATTATAGAAGAAAATAATATATACACAAACTTTGTATACTCACTTGGTTGCGTATGGAAAGTGAAATGGATTGGGGTTGATCGGTGACAGTCTGGGCATTCTGGACCATCCCCAGGCTTGAATCAAAACACCACAACCAGCAAAATTATGCACATTTTTCATTGCGCATCTACACAAATTTCTGTATAGATGCGCTAATGTAGCAGCGCCCCAACTATAATTACTCACTTCTCTGAAATCTTCTAATAATGGTAAATACTGAAGATGTATAGTATTACCATTAGTATCCGGAAATAAAAAACACCCAAAAAGCAAAAGTAAATAAATTCTAGTCTTATAAATTTTTTGTTCCTCAGGAGACTCATTGGTTATGGTCAAGTTGCCATAAATTCTTTTTAGCCAAGTGATTTTAAGGCTTTGGCCCTTCCTATCACCTCGTTCTAAAGGCACCCCCAATAGTTGTTCCACTAATTCATAGTTAACGTTGGTGCAACCCACAACCGCTGAGCCATTGACACGGAGACCCAACAACATATGGACATCCTCAAGTGTCACTGTGCATTCCCCAGTGGGAAGATGAAAAGTGTGGGTTTCGGGTCGCCATCTTTCGAACAACGCGAGAAGAAATTTGCGATCAATCCCGTATGATGTTATCTTGATGACGTGACCGAAACCCGCTTGAATCAAATACGGTAGGATAACCTCATCAGGTTGTATAAACTTATGAGACCGTGGTTTGAAATTTTTTTCATCCTACAAAATAAAAATTAAGTAACACCATAAGTAACAGTTTATAGAATATAGTAACAGTTATAACATATCTAATGGTGTGTAACATTATTAGAGTATAGCATAAGTAACTTACAATAATAGAATATAACAAAACTATTAGAATATAACATAACTAAGTTTAAATAAATAGAAGCTAACTTACATAATTTGCAATGTTTTCAATGGTACCACGGTGATCATCTCCTAAGGTTAGTAAAACCATTTTTGAGAAATAATAGTGGAAGTTGTAGGAGAGTATGATAATTGTAAAAAATAATAGTGTTTGAAGTTGTAGGAGAGTATGATAATTGTAAGAGATATTTGTGTTTGAAGTTGTAGGAGAGTATGATAATTGTAAGAGATATTTGTGTTTGAAGTTGTAGGAGAGTATGAAAATTGTAAGAGATAAATAGGAGGTAATTAATTTTGGGTTGGTGTAAAATTAATTTTGGGATGGTGTAAAATTAATTTTCTGCATGCATAGGACTTAATTTTTTGCATGCATAGACGTGTAGGCTGCATGGGTGCAGAGTCTTAAAGACTTTGACCACCGCCTATGGATTGGGCGGCTGTGTCTCTTTTACGCTGACACCCGCATTTGGAATGGGCGGCTGTGCTTAAGATTCCCTAACACCCGCATTTGGAATGGGCGGCTATCTTCAGACAGAATAAATGCTTTTCAGACATCCGTTTTTGGAATAGGCGGTTGAGTGTTAAATACTTTGACCAACGCCTATTCAATGGGCGGCTGGGTTTATTTGGATTTCACGTGACTGCATGGCATGGCTGGTTCTACTATATTACTACAATTCTACTATCTCAATTCCTACTCAAACAATTCCAAATAATTCTACTCAAACAATATTTTTCTTCTACCTCTATTACTCCAATTCTACTATCTCAAATTCTACTCAAACAATTCCAAATAATTCTACTCAAACAATATTTTTCTTCTACCTCTATTACTCCAATTCTACTATCTCAAATTCTACTCAAACAATTCCAAATAATTCTACTCAAACAATATTTTTCTTCTACCTCTATTACTCCAATTCTACTATCTCAAATTCTACTCAAACAATTCCAAATAATTCTACTCAAACAATATTTTTCTTCTATCTCTATTACATAATGTCTAGTGCTCAACAACATATTGTTAATGCCCATTTTAATGGAAGTGTTGTTGTATCAGACGAAGTGGGTTTGATATTTGAAAACACTGACGTAATTCGTTTCGCTGTTAATAGAAGATCATCATTCCAACATTTTAAAGAAAGGGTACAAATGAAGTTGCAAGCTGGATCAGTGTCACAGATGACGTACAAAAATGTCGTCCGTTTCGGCGACAATCGCTTTAAATTTGTTCCACTGAAGATTCGTGACGACGAGGATGTTGAAACGATGTTCTCGAATCATGAATGTTGTGGGTTTCAGTACATTGATTTATATATAACATTCGCACAAGTTCAAGAAATGCAGACTTCTCAGGTGATCAATCCATCATAATTCCATACGAAGATGTTGAAGACGGAGACGGCGAAGAAGAAAACGAGGCACAAGTTGATGATTTATATACTACCTTGTTTGAGGAAGGGATCGAAGTCAACATAGATGATCAATGTGTTCCACTTCAAAATGTATTCATCCCACCAGCGCATATGACAACCCTGCCACTAAGCGTAGAAGGAACATCATTTGATTGGCCACGGAATCCTCGTTTTCCCGCGGAAGGTGACATAGAAGTCGGTTACCAATTTAAAAATAAAGCTGACTGTGTCGCTGCCATTAAGCAATACCACATGAAACACTGTGTGGATTACAAAGTGATAGATTCCGACAAGAAGAGATACATAATTTGTTGCAGGAATGATTCCTGCAAGTTCCGTCTCGTGGCGTCCTACCGAAAAAGAAGTGAGTTGTGGGAGATAGGCATTATGAACCCACCCCATAGTTGTTCAACAACTTTGTTCAATCAGGATCATCAAAAACTAACCTCGCAGTTAATGTCTCAAAAATTAATGCCTTTTGTAGACAGAGATTCTTCTATTAAGGTTAGTGTTTGCATAAGTAAAATTGTTTCCGAATTCCATTTTACTCCGTCTTACAGAAAGACATGGATAGCAAGAAATAAGGCAATTGAACAAGTCTACGGTAACTGGGAAAGCTCGTACAATGAACTTCCACATTTTCTGTTAGCACTTAAAAAATATGTTCCGGGCACTGTGCTGGAAATAGAAACACTACCCATGCATACATCTGACGGAACTATTGTTGAAGGGAAACACATCTTCCACCGGCTATTCTGGGCATTCCAACCATGCATCAGAGGTTTTGCGTATTGCAAACCTATACTTCAAATTGATGGAACCTGGTTATACGGTAAGTACAAGGGTACACTGCTTATCGCAGTTGCACAAGATGGGAACAACAACATATTTCCGGTTGCTTTTGCCCTTGTGGAAGGTGAAACCGCTGAAGCCTGGGTTTTTTTTCTGAGAAACTTAAGGAGGCATGTCGCCCCACAACCAGATCTATGTTTAATTTCAGACCGACATGCCTCAATTGAAAGTGCATACAACAATGTGGAAAATGGTTGGCACGATCCCCCTTCAGTGCATGTTTATTGTATCCGACACATTGCACAAAACTTTATGAGAGAAATCAAGGACAGGAACCTACGGAAAAAAATAATTAACATGGGTAACTATATTTCTTAATATTCATTAAATTTTGTCAATAACATATATTATTTTGTCAATATTTTAATTTGATATTTTAATTATTCAGGATACGCTTTAAACCAGCCAACATTTCATTACTATCGGTCAGAGATTAGCATGGCAAATGCAGATGCTTTAAGGTGGATTGACAATATTCCAGCCGAAAAATGGACAAGGGCATTTGACGGCGGTCGACGTTGGGGTCACATGACTACCAACCTTGTCGAGTCAATGAATGCCGTCTTTAAGGGCACACGTAATTTGCCCATTACGGCATTGGTAAGGGCAACGTATTATAGACTAGGATCTTTATTTGTTGAAAGGGGTGGAAAGTGGAGTGCTGTGTTGAATTCTGGCCAAGCATTTACAGACAACTGCCTCAAGGTTATGAAAGAAGAAACAACAAAATCCAGCACGCATCAAGTAAGAATTTTTTACTACAGGAACAATGTTTTCAGTGTGCAAGAGACAATGGACCATGGTGAGGGGAAACCTATGGGACATTATAAGGTCGACCTCTTGAACGGGTGGTGTGACTGCGGAAAGTTTCAAGTATTTCGTGTCCCTTGCTCACATGTTATCGCTGCATGTTCGAATGTGCGCCACGACGCTTACACTCTTTTGTCCGACGTTTATAGGGTTACAAACCTATTTGGGGTTTACAGCGCAAGTTTTCCAGTGATGCCATGCGATGAATATTGGCCTGTTTATGAAGGAGATCAAATTTGCCATAACCCAAGAATGCGGAGGAACAAGAAAGGTCGCCCTGTAAGCACACGTATTACAACAGAAATGGATAACTTTGATAAGCTTGAGAGAAAATGTTCCATGTGTCGTCAAACGGGACACAATCGCACCCGGTGTCCCAATGTGGGAACAAGTAGTCGTTAGTCCTTTTATTAATCATCATGTATTAATTAATATTAGTTAATAATTTCAATCAATATAAATTATATCTTCAATATATAAATTTAAATTAATATTAATAATAGTGTCACATAATACATATACTAATAAATACTAATATTATTAATATTAATGTATATTAATATTATAAATATTATTAATATTAATTTTAAAATATATTAATAATATTAATATAAATATATATTATTATTAATATTATTAATACTTATATTATTAATGACATAAATATTAATATATATTAATATTAGTAATATTAATATATATTAAAATTAGTATTATTAATCTATTTTAATAATAATATATATTAATAATAATACATATTAATATTTAAAAATATATATTAAGATATATTTATAATGATATATATTAATACTTATATTATTACTAATATAAATATTAATATATATTAATATTATTAATATTAACATATATTAAAATTTATATTATTATTCTATTTTTATAATAATATATATTAATAATTATATATATTAATATTTAAAAATATATTTTAAGACAAAAAAAATTAGGTTGGTCACTGCCGCCCTTCCAATAGGCGGTTGCCTTTAAATTTACACATTTCCGCCCAATGAATGGGCGGTTACCTACAACCAAAAATTTTTTTGTTTTTGAAAGTATGGCATTTCAGTATATGTTTGTATAAGTGTGGCATTTTGGGGTATATGTTCCAATACTAGGGCACAAATGTAAAAAATTCTCAAAAATAATGCTCCACGAACATGTGCCATGAAACCACTATATTCCAAATTTGCTATCACTACATCAAAACCATAACAAAACAAAAAAATAACACTGCCACACAACAGACCATGGCCCCACTCTGCAACTTGCACCATCAAGCCCCTGCTATAATCCAAACAGTACAGACATACCACAAAACTCCAAACCTATACACTCCGCATTGATGCAATAAATAGCAAAGAAAAAACCCCGCGCAAGACAAAAAAAACATGATAGCAACAATGCTCTACCCAACCTTGACCAACTGTACCAACAGCCTGCGAATTCCCCATGCACGAAGAGCAACGACAACACAATGTCCTATGTTTTTAAAAATAACCTCGCAAGAACCTCTGCAGCAAAAAAAAACCTAGTGCTCCTGAAGCTTCACCGAAGGCTCCAAAACTTGCAACACGAAAGTGACAACACAAAAAAAGAAGCATACTTGTTACTGCAACTCGAAATAACCTGACCTAATTTGTTTTCATCCTAATCGGCTACAAACAAAGCTCTGCATCAACAGAGCCAACATACAACACCAACTCAAAATCTATAGGCCTTCCACCATATAAAAGGCGAACCAACATATCCATCTCTAATAGCTTCAAACACCGGAGCTCCTTTTCAACCTCTCATCACTCTTTCTTCTTCGTAAACCTCAGATTATTTCCTTGCAATTGAAAAGGAGAAACCTCCATTAAAACCCAACCTCATTCTTCGTTACGACCATTACAAATTCTTCATAAAATCTCCGACCTCACCTAAAACCCACTCAATAACAACCTTCTCAGAACCTTCAAACCTTCATTAAATTAACCCAAAATGAAATCCACATCCCCAAGCCGATTCAAAACAGAATGGAAGGAGGAGATGAAACGATTGAAACGAAGACAAATCAATGAACTGTGAAAGCGAAATCAACAAACCTGAGACGCAAGCGCGTCGTATTTCATGTTGTTGTTCCGTTGATTAGTGAGAAGTGAGCGAGATTCAAGCACGACCAAGGCTAGCGATTGAAGGCAAGAATCGAAACAGGAGAGAGCTCGAAATTTTTATGCTTAACCACATCATTTTCGCTGTGAGATTTTCTTTCAAATTTGTTATTCTGATGGAAATTTGTCTAGACTTTGGTTTCATTTTTGTTTCTACTATGCCTTACTTTGTTTTCACGTTTGAATTGTTCCTCTTCATCTATAGTTGTTGTTTTATTTTAAAAGAAAAGAGTTGTTGAAATGGGATCCATCGGCTTGCTGAAGATGATAAAGATCTGGGTTATGTTGGTTACTGGGCTTGTAGCCCATTTTATTTTTTATCTCGCCACACAGGAAGTTTTACCTCATACCCCTACACTTGTACCTATACCCCTACATTAAAAATTTTTGGACCAAAATATCCTCGTATACAAATTTATTATTTTTTTAATTTTTTTATATTTTTTTATTTATTTACCGGAAGACTTTTTGGAAGTCTTCCAGTTCACATTTTTTTTCGTATATTTAACGGAAGACTTTTTGGAAGTCTTCCGGTTCATATTTTTTTTCGTTTGTTTACCGGAAGACTTTTTTGGAAGTCTTCCAGTTCATATTTTTTTTTTAATTTGTAATTAATATTTAAGATTTATTAACTTTATATAAAGACCAATTTAGTGAATTTTTGAATATTATACTTAAAATATAAAAATTCTATAAATAGATCAGAATATTTTCTATTTGCTATAATTATTAGAATACAATGAGATTAAAATCATTTATTTTAAATGATCATAATAGTAAAATTTTCTCAAATATCTTATTAATCTTAAACATTAATAAATAAAATAAATTTAAATATAGGATATAAGTTTACATTATTCAATATATTTAATCAAATGAAAACATATGTGATAAATAAATAATGTATTTTAACTTAAAATGATCACAATAAGTTAACTTGCAAAATAATATAAGTAATAAATTAATAATATATTTTATTTAAAATAATCACAAAAATAGAATACGCAAATAATGTGTTTTATTTATAGGACTGATATAGTTTTATTGATTATTTAATTTTAAATACTACTATGAATATAGTATTTAATCTATACTTTAGAACTCACATAATTATAAATATAAAAAATATTGTTTTATTACCCATATTTTTATTTAATTAAAAAAAATAAGAATATAAATTTATTATTTGTTTTTCATTTTCGTTTGATCTTTTATTTATTTATAAATTTTTTGCATATTCTATACTGTGCTTACTTTAAATAAAATATATTATTTATTTTATTAAAAATATTAAATAAAGTGAAATAATTAAAAAGATCAAACAAAAATAAAAAACAAATAATAAATTTATATTCTTATTTTTTTTAATTAAATAAAAATATGGGTAATAAAACAATATTTTTTATATTTATAATTATGTGAGTTCTAAAGTATAGATTAAATACTATATTCATAGTAGTATTCAAAATTAAATAATCAATAAAACTATATCAGTCCTATAAATAAAACACATTATTTGCGTATTTTATTATTGTGATTATTTTAAATAAAATACATTATTAATTTATTACTTATATTATTTTGCAAGTTAACTTATTGTGATCATTTTAAGTTAAAATACATTATTTATTTATCACATATGTTTTCATTTGATTAAATATATTGAATAATATAAACTTATATCTTATATTTAAATTTATTTTATTTATTAATGTTTAAGATTAATAAGATATTTGAGAAAATTCTACTATTATGATCATTTAAAATAAATGATTTTAATCCTAGTATTCTAATAATTATAGTAAATAGAAATATTCTGAAAATGATTCTCTATTTATAGAATTTTTATATTTTAAGTATAATATTCAAAAATTTACTAAATTGGTCTTTATATAAAATTAATAAATTTTAAATATTAATTACAAATTAAAAAAAAAAACATGAACCGGAAGACTTCCAAAAAGTCTTCCGGTAAACAAACGAAAAAAATATGTACCGGAAGACTTCCAAAAAGTCTTCCGGTAAACATACTAAAAAAATGTGAACCGGAAGACTTCCAAAAAGTCTTCCGGTAAACAAATAAAAAAATATAAAAAAAATTAAAAAATAATAAATTTTTATACGAGAATATTTTGGTCCAAAATTTTTTAATGTAGGGGTATAGGTATAAGTGTCGGGGTATGGGGTAAAACTTCCCGCCACACATCATGTTGGTTGCATCCTTTCTTTTACGCTAGCTAAATGTTTTTTTGTTTTGTTTTTGTATGGGCCAAGCCCATATGACTCCATGATGAACTTTCACTTCTATCCACATCCTAATTCAATCCTACACCCTAGTTTTAATTAGGTTATTCTAATTAGTAAATTAGTTTTAATTATGTTTTTATTTTAATTTGTTAATTAGTTTCTAGTTAGATTTTAACGAAATTAGTAAATTAGTTTTAAGTAGATTTTTTCTAATTTGTTAATTAGTTTCCAGTTATATTTTATTCTAATGTGTTAATTAGTTTTCTAATTAGATTTTAATTTAATTTGTTAATTAGTTTTTTTAATTATATTTTATTTGATTCTTAAATTAATGTTGACAATCCTCAATTTTATATTGGTTAATTCTTTATGTCAATTTTGAATTTAATTCTTGATACCTTCGATGCTTTTGATGCAATTTTGGAATAAGTATTGATTAAATCATTGTTGCCTTTAGTTTGATTTTATTCTTGAGAAAATTATTTGATTAATTCTTGCCTTGTTGATTGATTTATTCTTGATGCTTGCTTTCTTAACCAGGAGTTGTTGATGATTGTTTGGTGTTCTCTTGTTCATTCTTGTCTGTTATCACTCATGCTTAAAGCTTCATGTTTGCTCCTCATTGTTGCATCCGACCTGATTCCAAAGAAAGGTTTCTCCTATTGACTTATAAGTCATACCTTTAGAATAGTTTAGTTGCTTTCATACCCACCTTATGACCTCGTTAGGATCTTTTCCTTGGCCTTGTTAGAGCTAATTTGTCTTTGCAACTTAGAATTAGGTGTAGATTTCGTAAACTCTATGTGAGTATTATTGTTATGAGTACTCACTTTCCCTTTTGACTTTGTTAAAAGTTAGCCCTAGTTAGGTCTTTTAACTTAGACTTAGTAGAGTTTGTAAACTCTATGTAAGTGTCATGGTTATGAACACTTGCCTTTCCTTTGGAACCTTGACCATAGTCAAGAGTTCCTCAACCTTAGTTAGGTGAACTAAGAATGCTCTGATTCCGTCCTAGTTAGGATACGTAGACACCAGATGTGACGTCTTGGCGAGCATAATTAGTGTATATACCCCTAGGTCCTTACCTTAACACATTTTTCTTAGCAAGCAAACTAGAGCATAACACAAATACTAGCAAGAGGTTCCTGTAGAGTACTACATATACTTAGGATGCTAACACCTTCCTTAGGTATAACCAACCCCGAACCTTAAATTCATTTAGCTTTGTTGTTACATAGTGCACTTAGGGTTTTCTTCAATCTTTACCCTTTCCCTTGGATAAATCAAAGCTCGGTGGTGAACTTCAAAGATTTGTGATTCAAGTTAATTTAATAGCTTGATATCCGATTCTCACTGCAACACCTCCATATTGCCTTTGATCAATTCTCAATATTTGAATCCTCATTTAAATATTGAATGAAAAGCTCGGTTCAAAAGTGAGCCAAATCTTGTATTTCTATTTTATCTCTTGAATCTTATGCCTGAGTACTCGAATTTGAATTATCACTCTTGAATTAATTCCAAAGAAATAAAATTACCAAATCTTGAATTGAATCCACAAATGCACTAAGGACCAAACTTTTACAATCCTTGAATTAATCTTGAGAAAATGAACATGAAGCACCTTGGATATTCAAATACATTAAGTCCTTGAAACAATAAAATTAGGAGAATATGACTCTAAATATGAATTATACTGTCCAAAAAACCCTGATTGAAAATGAGCTACTCCTTGACGATCTTTTAACCATGAAACACTGATAACTCAAAACAGTCTGATAACTTAATCCATGCACAACTGTCTTGACTTGGTGCAAATCTTAATTGGAACCTCAAACACAAACCACTTGAATTGCACACCATATCCTTGATTGATCTTGAAACAAAATCTTGCCTGACCAAGATTAGGTGAAAACCATTGAATCTCACTCAACACTGCCTACACACACCTGGCCAGATACCTTAAAATGAAGCATAGACTTAGGCAATGAGAAAATGGAAATGAAAGTGACATATTTTGGTTTTTTTCTTCTGAATATGATTAGTGAACGGGAACAAAATGACATACAGGTGAAAGTAATATACAGGTAGGATAAATTTGGGTTATGACACGGTGCTATGGTGGTGATGCATTACTGAAGAAGGTGAAGCTTCAGTCTCTATGTAAGTAGTATGAGAAAGTTATTGAGATCATTTAAAAGGTAATAAGATCACTTACTGAGGTAAAATATTATGTAGAGACTCTTGATGAACTAATAATCATTGAAAAGATACTGAGATCACTTACTCCTCAATTTGATTACATTGTTGTAGCAATTGAACACTATAAGGACCTCTTCACCATGAGAATTGAAGAGTTGCATATTAGTTTAGAAGCACAAGTGTTGTGTCTGACTAAGGTAAACTCTGAAAGAGAGGTGGAGCAGGCTCTGAAAGCATCTTCTAGTAACAAGAATCAGAAGCAGTCTTAGTTAGAGGCCAAGTGGTAGTTATCAGAAGTCAGAAGCCTCTAGCTCTAATGAGAAGAAACATTAAAAGGGAAAGGAGAAGTTTGGCAAGAAGAAGGTTCAATGCTACTGTTGTAAAAAGTTTAGCCACTTTGCTGCTGGTTGTTAATCACATGAAGAAAGGAAATCAGAAGAAGCAAACATAGTCAGAGGAGAGTCTGATGATGAACCTGTACTATTGATGGATTATGAATCTGATGGTGAATATTTGGTAGACTGGTGGTATATGGAAACCGACTGCTCAAATCACCTAACTGGAAACAAACAATAGCTGATTGATTTTAACTTTAGAAAGAGGACAAAGATCCAATGTGCTGATGATAAGTACCTTAATGCTGAAGGAATGGGAAATGTCAAAGTCAGAGTGAAGAATGGAAAAAATGATCTGATCAAGGATGCTTCGTATGTTCCTGGCATGAAGAGAAATCTGATGAGTGTTTGTTAGCTAATTGAGAAAGGTTTCTAAGTTACTAGGTGTTAGCTCGTAAATTCGACACCTGGTATAAGTTAGTGGAATGAATAAAGGAAAGATTTTCTTTTGGGAAGTAATGACAGACTTCAACAGGACAATTTATCTATGGAAGTCTAGTCGAAGTGACTCTTGTGCCAGAAGGAAGGATTTTTCGGACTTGGAGAAATTATCTAAGTTTGAAGGTTTAGTTAAACGAAAAGGCCATTGATGGCGCCTTCTATTTAAAGTTCAAATTTGAATAAAGGAAGGAACTTTGTCCTTATCTAGTTCCAAGAAAAGAATCGTGGAGCACACTGAAGAAGTAAAGACATGTTGAGCGCCACTTTTTGCGTTTTAGGAGAAAGGCCGTTAGAGGCAGTTATTTCGATTCAATATAAATAAGAGGTCTTAGTGATAGGATTTCGGGTGTGTGAAGTTTGTACAAGTTACTCAAATTACTCAAAGTATCCAGTGTGTAGAGAAAAGAGTTGTTGAGAAATGTACGTTTAATAAAACACCATTCTTTTACAATTTAATCAAATTCAGTTTATAGTTTTATCCAGAAATTTATTTCCATGAATGCATAAGTTTCTTTTGATGCGTTTACAACACTTTTTGATTACTTTCTCGCAACATATTTCTTTAGTTGAATTACACTATTTTTCTATCATGAATATTGTCGAAGTGTTCATTGTTTCTCCAAATTTAGTTTAAAAATACATTAGCGCATGTTTTAGGATTCACTAGTTGATCTTGTAAGTTAACAAATATTTGGAGACCAACGATTGTTTACCAATTTTCCTGATAAACACTAGGACAAACAATCTCTTGAATTTGTATGATTCTGATTAGAAGATGAATATACAATCTGAAAAGGGAAGCAACAAAACATTCAAAGTGAATGTGGAAATAATTGAAACTAAATGCCTTAGTGAAAAAGGTGTTAAAGGTTACAGTGAGCAGTGGCATAAGAGATTGATGCATCTAAACTTCAGAAGCTTGGGATACTTGAGTTCTAAGAAGATGGTGCATGACATTCCTAAGATTATAAAGCCGGAGAAGTCACGTGAGATATGAGAAAAGTGTCATACCCTGAATTTTTACCACAAGACTTCACACCATTGTGCCAATTATCACCATAATATGGATGTATTTTCATACCTCACTAATATTCTCAAAGATTGTTGAGTATTCACCTTAACTAAGGATTAGGGTATTTATCCCTATAAGAGCATTAAGGAAAGGGATAAATCAAGAATTTACATGATCTTCAACTTTTCAAGCCTCTAAAACATCCATGAAGGATCAAGAGATCCTACCCGTCAATAATTTAACACAAAATTGCACCATTCCAAGTTAATCAAGCCTCAAGAACATCAGTGTCACCAAATTAGGGTTTTGATCGACCAAGGCTTCCAAAGAGAAATTTTCATCTGGGCATGCGCCAATACTTTAATAAATGATTAAAGAAGCTCAAAAAAATCTCATTAGTCCATTCATAAGTTCAAAATAGCCTCAAGGGTTTGCATCTATAAAAAATCAGGAATTAGGGTTTTGACCTAATTCAGCCCCTAGGTTGAATTTTGAAGTAAGGCATGATCCATGACCTCAAGATATGTTTCAAGGACCTCAAATAAATAATATATATCTATTCACTATATTGGATTGATTAAAAGAACTTTATTAATAAGCAATACAAGGATTCAAATTCAGCTGGACCACAAACTAGGGTTCCTAAGAAAAAGTCAACCATTCGTTTGAATTTTGACCATGACATGATCTCAAATTTTGGGACATGATTCAAAACACTCAAAAACACATTTGGAATCCATTCATTAGGTTTTATTTAGCCCAAGGAATTGATTTCATAAAGTATCACAAATTTCAAGTTACATCTAATGTAAAAAGTCAACTGTGACAAAAACCAAGTTTGACTTTTGGAATTTTTTTTGGCAAACATGGCCTCTTTAAGTTAAGAATAATATTAAATTATGATTTGGATCATGATTAATCAATAAAAATGAGGTTCCTTGCAAAAAGGGCAACCTTAAGTATCACAAATGATTTGGATCATGATCAATCATGGAAAGAACTTGATTTTTACCCAATTTGCAAGGCCATAACTTGTGATCCAAGCAACCATTTTCTCCCATACAAAGCACAAATGATAGATCTTCTTACATACAACAAGGTTTCAAAACACAAGCACCCCCAAAAATTTCCTAGATTTTGAGATATGAAGCATTAAAGTTAGGGTTTCATGAGATTTGAAACTTGGACACTTAGACATTTCTAGGCAGAATATGCCTCGTATTTTGCCCAACTTTGGAAGCATTTTTCATTATGATCCAAGATGAATCAAGATCAAATTTAAACATCAAATTTGAAGTATGATATACAAGCTTTCCAAAGAATGCAAGAAAATCCATTGATTCAACTTGAGCAAGAAGTTATGAACCTTACAACATGTCTTGCTACAAATTGTTTTTTGATAGCATTTGGTACATAACTTGTCTCCCACAATTTCTTGAGCCAATTTTGGACACTTTCATAATTAGATTTCTATCCAATATCAACATGAATGATGAGTAATCTGAACCATAACACCAAAAAGTCAAGAACCTCATCCATTAGGCATGTGGAAATCAATGTTGCAAATCCAAAATCCAATTTTGTCATATGGCATTGAAAGGATGCATTGGGGTGGCATGAATCAGTTCATATAAGTCCAAATGAGTCAACACTTATCCAAGAATCAACAGACCTAAAACCTGTAAGTTTAGCTCAAGTCAATGGCTAGAGTAGACTTTGACTACATGACAAAACACATTGGATAATAGAGTGATTCAGCCTCCATTCACTATTCCTTGCAAAACAAACTTCCTCTACTATAAATAGAGGTCATTTCTGATTGATCAAAACACCCCAAAACATAACAACACTTGTATTCCACCATTTCACTCATCATTCCAAATTTTCATGTTCATGAGGTGTGAGAATCAAATTTTGAAATAGGGAGCAATTCAACTCAAACCAATGGTCCTAACACCTCATATACATCATATATGAGTGATCCAAACCCTTAAACAACATCTGTAACACTATACTCATCAAGTTCATATCTCATCCCAAGCAAGCTGCAGTTGGATTCGAGCCCACCAAACTAGAAGGTTTCAATACATTCCAAGCATATCAACACATTCCTTGAGGTCTAGGGAAGCAGTCCAGGTCATCATTTCACAAATGTATCACCTACAATTGAGGATTCTAATTCCTCTTGCACAAGTAAGTCTGAACGTCCCAAACTCTATGATCCATGCATCATAAATTTATTTTCAAGTTACCAACATGTTTCTGCATTTATATTGAATGTTTTCCCTCAATCAATTGCTATGTATCTATCGTGTATAGGATTTCATAGTTTTTTTTTATAAAAATTAGGATTCATCTGCTCATCACTTGATAACTTACTCTACACTTAAAAGAAATAAAATTAATTGGTACCATTGAATTCCTTGTTCAAAAACGAGTCACTTTCATGTTTACATTGTGCAAATTCATTACGTATTAAGGGAGATATGAGAGGTTTTGCAAATTCGACCATGGAGGGAGACGCAAGGAAGAAGAAGGAGCCGTTGGCGCCCTTATTCAAATTTTTGAATTTTCAAATATTTTTAATATTTTCATATTATTTTCAAAAATTAATTTCTCTCTCAATTTTAATCATTTTCAAGTGATTTTTTAAATATAAATCATTCACATATTTAAATATTTTATTCCACAAAAAAATAAAAAAATATTTTTATTTCATATATTTTTGAATATTTTAAAGAATTTTATATTAATTTGTTTTAAACATTTTAAATAATTTCTTTTTCTTGATTTTTCAAAACTAAATGAATTATAAATCTTCATGTGAATAAAACCTTATTTTATAAACTCTAACCATGGTTCATAACTTTCCTTTTGAATTTATTTGATATTTTTCATCATTTTTAATTGTTTTTTTCCTTTTAAAAAAATGCAAAAAATAAAATTAGGGTATCCATATTCATTTAATCTTTCAAAACTTCATCTTAAATATACACAGGCCTCTATTAGAGTGTAAGACCCAACCCCCCTATGTACATAAATAAATTTTGGGTCTCTAGTATAGTATAAGTTCCACAACGTCTTTCGGTATCGCGGTGCAATCACTGCTTTCAAATAAATCATATGAGCCTCTTCTTGAGTATAAGCGCTAATATTTTGTACATAAACTTTGTTTTAAACAATAAACAACCTCCATGGGCCTCTCCTTGAGTTATAATCCCCATACCTCTATTTTCAAAATCATCTGTCTATGTTAAACTGCTTGAAAACAACTGGGCCTCTCCCCGAGTATAAGATCCAATACTATTATTTCATTCTTTCATTAAAAATACATTATCCTTGGGCCTCTTATTAGAGTGTAAGTCCCATAATTTTCCCTTTTATAATAAAAAAAGAAGATTCAAATCAAATACACGGGTACTAAGAGTAGCATTATTCCCAGTGAAACTGCTCTTAGACCACTTGAGCCTCTGCTAGGAGTGTAAGTCTCATCTCTCTGTACATAAACTTTCTTTTCAATCATCATGAGCCTCTATTAGAGTGTAAGACCCAACACCTTTTGTAAATAGAAAACCTTTTAGCCTTATTCATCCTGGGCTTTGTATATGATACAAACAACCATGTGCATCTATCTAGATTGTAAGACCTAACACCTTTGTTTACTTAGAGATCAAGTCATCTTCAAAGTCAAAAAGTTCTTTAATTTCTCAAAACCCTAACTCAGTCCTGAAGAAAACATCTAATCAATCACAATACACTTGGGCCTCTATCCAAAGTATAAGACCCACCACCTTTTTTAATTCAATTCACACTTGTTTATATGCTTATTCATATATCTGTATATATGCTTGTACATATCTTGTTAAGTTTCTCTTATAATTTTGAATCATACTTAGTTTAGACTAGTTCAAACAATAAGATCTTTGTCAATCAGTATAACTTAGTTCAAACAACTAGTTCCCCCCTGTACAAAGAAATTCTTCTTCCCAATACAATTAGCCTCCTCTTGGGCTTTGTTCAATCGATTCAACCTTGAAAAACTTCAATAAAGAGAGGATAATTTCCTAGCGAAACCTCTTCTTTAACCCCTTTAATCTTGGAACAGTTCAACAAAGAAAGGATTATTTCCTAGTGAAATCTTTCTTGAACTCTTGTTCAGACTTGGACAGTATAAATTCCCCAGCCTCCTCTTGGACTTAGTACAAGGATCCACAGGCATCCTAGAAGCATCCCTAGCCTCTTATTGGGCTTCATACAAGGACCCTCAGGCTTCCTAAATGCATAGGATATACCCTAGTCATCCCTCCACCAATTCCCAGGAGAGTCAAAATCTCTAAGACATTCAAACTCATCCTTTGAGTCTCCTCTGATCCTCAACAAGGCTTGACTTCCACCTAAAAATCCTCAGCATGGGTCAGGTGACAATCAATGAATCCCAAAAGGAATCAAAGCCTTTGTAGTAATTAATAAAGCCAACTCTCCTCTAATTTCTAGTAGGAGTCAGTTTCTCTTTTGATCCCTCAGAGCAGTTGGATCTTGCTCTTGGATTTAACTTTCCTCACCAAGAGTCTGTCTCCACTTAAATTCCCTCTGCCTCCTCTTAGGCTTCATATAAGGATTTTCTCCATCCAGCCTCAATCTTGGGCTTTGTACAAGACAAATATAATACTCCCCCGGTTGAGTTAGTTTTCAATTTTTTTTAGCTTCAACCTTGGGCTTTGATTAAGGCACAAAATTCAACATCCCCACATATGAGACTTTGAGTCCTCTTTGTAGGAGGATGTTTCCTCTATATATCACATTTCAAAACAAATAATTAAACTCTTTTCCAGATAATTGATGTAAGTGGTACACTTGTTGATCCAAAATCCAAGTTGGAGTCCCTCCTTTATCATGGCCAAATTTCTATTTCATCTAAGTGATGTAAGTGGCAAGCCTCTGGAACACATCCAAGCCAATATCCCTGTCTTAGCAAGAGAAGATTCATAAAGGAACAAGTGACATTACTCTACACTGAGTTAAAGCTTCTTCCTTCATGACATTTCAATTCTCTTATAAAGGAAGATGTGGCATTACTGGATTTCACATATCCCAATTAAAGCAACTTCCCTTATAAACAAAACCTCAATAATTATGATGAATATGTGAGATATCTCCCTTTAGAGATGACAAATTCTCTCTCAAAAACTATTTTAGCTTAAATATTGGGATTTGAACATGACATAAATACTCTTTTAGCTTCGATATTGGGCTTTGAGCGAGACACTAATACTCCTTTAGCTTCAATCTTGGGCTTTGAACAAGATACAAACTTCTCTTTTAGTGACCAAGACACAAACACTTTTAGCTTCAATCTTGGGCTTTGAACAAGACACCAAACTTTTTTTCCTCCCATAGAACAGGAGGAACTACGAACTCATTGATTTTTCACTTTCATTTTTTTAGAATACGTAGGCATAAGATTGCGAAATCTTAGCGAGCGCACTAATAAAAAACCTTAGGTCCAAATACCTTTCCAAAAATAATAGAAAATCCTAAAACAACAAAAACATTTCCTCAACCTCCCAAAGGAGAAACTTTCCCCACCTGACAACAAATAGACTCAAGAAAGGAATTCAAACAGTAAAAACAAATATAATTGAAGGTTCCTATAGATTACTATAGATACTCTGGGTGTTAATAACTTCCCTTTGTATAGCCAACCGCCGATTTCAGATCTCTTCACATTTGTAGGGAAAACACTTGCTCGCATGGTTAATTTAAGATACCTTCCCCTTCCTTTTAAGCTTCATAGGATAAGTATAGAAATCATAAAGTAGCACCAGGAGCGGTAGCTGTCTTCAGCCACAAAAACCGACTGCTACAAAAAAATGGTGACTTCACTAGGAACTTTCCCATCCTTTAATCGGGTTAAGCCTTGAATTAATTTTTTTATTGTTTATTTGCTTTCTAATTTTATATCACTTGCTGTCATATTATCTTCTTATCTGCTACATTTGTTTAAATTATTGTTATCTAAGAATGCAATTAATACGCATGTGGTGAGTCAGAGAGCACCTTAAGATAGGAGATGGCAGACTCAGGAAGGCTTATAGGGAGTGATTCCTGACCAAGCTAACTTGAAAGTCCATCGAATCAATGGAGGTACCCTTTTGGAATTACTGATGTTGAACGAGCAAGTCGTAAAAACATTACTTTTTTTACTAGGCACCCTTGAAACTGAGGATTAGTAAGCATTTAACCACTTAACCATTAGGTAGTGCGGTGACTATCGGGAATAGTTGATACACGATACTACACTTAATTGAGATTCATACTAGGGATATTACAGCTCTCATTAGTTAGTCGGTTTGCTGGTAATATTCTTAAGAGGGGTCAATGATTTTGGGAACCTTGTTAGAACCCGTTTGTCGCAACTGCGAAAAACAACCGGCGGAAAACCAGAAGAGTTTCCAACGAGCGTTATTTATCCCAAGAGAGGGAAAGGAAACGATCGAAGAAAACATGAAGATAGGGAGAAGACAAGGTCATCGTAACCAAATCTTAGGTTCAGGAGTCGGTTACGTAAGGGGAAGGTATGAGCACCCCTCACGTCCATTGTACTCAACAGGATCTACACTTATTTTCTAATCAAAGGGTGTGTTATCTAAAAGCTACTACTAAACGAAAACGGGAAAAAAGGAGACTCAATAGGATATCATCGCCCTATGCCTATGTATTCCCTCGTGCAATGGAAAACTTAGAGTCAACGTAGTTCGGGAAACTACGGGTGAAGAGGGGAAGGTTTCTCACCAAGACATCGTTGACTTGTGCCTACATATCCTCATTTGGTATGAGAAATCAGCGCAAACATAGTTCGGGTAACGAAACCACATGTTGATTAAGTGTTTTTTATGAGCGACGTTAAGTTTCCATTCCAACAGTTAGGGTCGATGCATGTTTGCGGTAGAACGGAAAAGTAACATACTCTTTTCTGAAAATGATTTTTGAAACAAATCCTAAAGGATAAAAAGGTTTGAATTTGGTTTTATAGTTTTAGATAAGTGAATTGAATTTCTTTGAGATTCACGTTGCACTAAAGACTATGATATAGGAGCGAATGTATCGCATATCGCCCAAAGGGCATACAATAAACACTCTAGACAAGTGAGAAGAAACCCCTACTCATCATTTCCCATACGCTTAAGGCTCGTGGCGCACAACATTCATCATTCTTTATTAAGTGTCTTAGAGTTGTTTGATATGAGAAGAGAAGAAACAAAAGAAAAACACTAAAGAGAACTGAAAACCCTAATGTTATCATACAAAATGGTCCTAAAGTTAGAATGAGAGGGAAGTCTGCCTAATGTTATCATACAAATGAGGGACCTAAAGTTAAGGTCAAAGAGGGACTATCCTAATTTTTATCATGCAAAGGATTGAAAGCCTAATGTCTTTCATACTCCCACCTTAATAAGAAATTAAGTGGGACTAGGAATCCTAAGGGATCATGTGAGCAAGCACAAGTAAACACTAAATGAGAAGCTCAAGACTTAAACAAGCCTCAAGAAAAGAAAAAGAAGAAAGAGGAATGCAAGATGAAGAATATACATGAAAGTTCAAAGGCAAAACATCAAGAAAACATCAATCAATGATCACACATAGTAAATATCAACAATATGTCAAATTGACAAGAATGGGTTCACATGCCAAATCAAACTTAAGGGTGGGAAGTCAAAACAAAATGGCAAAACAAAATGCCCAAACACACACAAGTGACTCAAAGTCCAACAATAGGTATTATCAATCATAAAGCAAGATGGAATGAATTCAAATGAGATGGTAAACAAGGTAGGGCAGTAGCAGCATCATATCATGTCAAGTAAATTCAAAGATCAAAGAAGAAGCACAAAGAGTGTCAAGCATGCATCTTATCAATGTCCAAACAACTAGCAACAATTAGCTTATACAAAACACAATTCAAATGATCAAACATGTGAGATTAGGGTGTGAAACCAAGTAGGGGAAGTAACAAAAACACGAACATCATTTCAAATATAAACTCGTGGATATCAAGAAGAAACGACAAGGATCAAGTTCAAGACATGCATCAAAACTAAGTAAGCATTCCTTATGAACAATTCCAAAAGAAAAAAAGTGTTCAAGCAATATACAAAGCACAAACGGTCAATTAATGCATACCATATTATCAAGGTCAAAAGAATACTCAAATGATCTATATCACATTCATATTCAAGACATCAACCAAATTCAAGAAGGATCATGTTCAACATGTGTTCAAGAAGCCACTCAAAACACTCATTCAAAGGAAACACAAGATTAAGTGAAGAAAGAGATGGGAAATTATCATACAATGGATATCATATCATGAAAATCAAACACTCAAATATTTCATTTAAAGCTTATAAGAGTCCACAATCATCCATTAGACCATACAAGAAAGAACCTCAAAGAATTAGGCCAAGAACAACAAAGAAGCAAGGTTAAAACATTTACAACTTAGAAATTCAAGCAAAAATTGAAATATAATCAAATTAAGATGAGACTAAAGCTCAAACCAACTTAAAAAAATCAAGATTCCTCATGAAAAAAGATCTCAAAGAGATTGTTTAAATACATCACCAAATCAAGTAAAACAAAATCATGCATGCAACTAATCGGGCATGAATCAAAGGTCAAATGAAACCACGTGAAAAGTAATCAAGACATGACCACCAAAGCATGAAAACCACACTCAAACAATCACCAATCATATGTCAAAACATGGTAAAAGTATTGAATCAAGAAGTGCCTCAATGGTCATCAAACAACAAACCCCAATCCAAGGGTAAATATGAAAAAGCACCTCTCAAAATAAATCAATTAAAAATATGAAAAATAAATTAAAAATACGTCAAGATGTTGAAGGATCAGAAACATAATTTTATGGATTTTTATCATGAATAAAACAATTAAAATAAAAATCAAAATAAAAAACAAACAAAAATAAAATAAAACAGAAGAAATAAACCAAGGGGGGGGGGGGGGGGTGCAAAAGCATAAATAGAACAAACACAAACTCAGTTAAGCGTGTGTTAGGCTAAAAACCTGGGTGGTGTGAATAACAAGATGAATAAAGCCCAATACGTTGAAACCCAAAACTCAAAAGACCAGACTTGGCATCCATATGATACAACCTCAGCGCATCACAACCATCTGATGAAGATCAAGCGTACCCAAGGTATTTTGATCAAGACCTCGCTCTACCCTTGGATTTGATTTAAAACAAAATTAAACAAGATGGACGCCTAGAATCCAAAGTCAGACAAAGTCCAAAATAAACTAAAAGAATGAAAATAGAAAAGACACGAGTGGCATGACTAATCCAAGTGTCTTCCACCTCGCCACCATATAAGCAGCCAAACAAGTTAAATGGTTATGCAAGAAAATCAGAGACGCCGGAGCCCTAGCTCCGGTCGTCTTCTCCGGTGACTTTCACCGGAGCTATCTGTAGACCTCATCAAAAATAAAAAAGTTGGACATCATTTTGAAGGAAATTTCACATAGATCAAGAATCCACCCTCAAAAATCATTCATCACTATTGAAACACGAAGAAAACACGCTGCGAAAAATTGACATTCAAACTGAAATTGCATAAACAAGAAGAACAACATTCCAAACACAATCTACATGATTCCAGATATTCAAACATGCCTCAAACAAACTCAATACACATATAAAATCAGAGAAAAGAAGAGAGGAAAACTTTATTGAAAGTGAAGCTTAGATGCTTCCTGACCTTGCTTCTCATCCTAACAAATTTTAGCTTCCTTTTGCCTTGAGAATGAAGCTGCTAGCCAGAGAAGGAAGAAACAAGCTTGGAAAATGCAGATTCGAAAGGGAGAAAGCTTGAGAGTGAGAGAAAGTGTTGGCTGTAGAAATGAACTCCTCTCTGCCTTATGGTTTACCTTAAGCTTATATAGGGTGGTCTTGTGAGGTTAAAAACAAGTTACTGTGGTTAAAAAAGTCTGGTGAGTAATTTTTGCTAAAACATGAAAAATGGAGGTGGATAAGAAAGACACGAGTTTTCCCTTACATGATGTGGTTTTGGTTGTCATTTTTGAGTGGAAATGAAGGAGTCAGAAAGTTTCATGAAGCAGCATTTGGTGAGCACACTTTGTACCAATTTTTCCTCTTGTTACTTTTGGAAACTTTGTTCAAAAGGGTTGTGTAGCACATGGTTTGGTTTGGCACATTTGAGGCAATGTTTGTTGATGAAAAGGAAGAGATCATGCGTGTAAAATTGGCATGAACAAATTGCTGCATGAATCAACTTAGGATATGCTTTAAAAAAAATGACAAGAATCAATGCTTGACCATAAATCCATATAGCTCTCTTTAAGCAATCCAAACTTGATGAATTTTACTCTAACTCATGAGATATTTGGTTCAAGTCAAAGTATGGAGATCATAGAATAACTTTCATGTGGAAAACATCTTGAAATAGGACTTGGATGGTTGACAAAAGTTGAATTGAAACCATGTCCACCAATATGTTATCAAAAGAACTTAGAAATATTCTAAGTCATGGAATTTGGCAACATTGAGACACCTTTTTTGAAGCAACATAACTTGAGATGTACTTGTCCAATGGAAATGATCTACTAATGGATAGAAATCTTGAAGAGTGATCTTCAACTTTCATGTTCAAGGGAAATTGATTTGAGGTCAAGAACTTGGTAAGAAGTTCCTTGGAAAGTAGCCCTAAAAAATGCTTAAAACATGTCCAATCTTGACAACTTTGAAACCCTAACTTGGAGAGATCATAACTTGAGCTCTATCATCCAATGGAGGTGACCTAGTACTCAAAAGAAAGCTTGGAGGATTCCCTATAACTTTCATGTTCAAGGAAAAACCCTTTGAAGCTTGCATCATCATGTAAAATAGGCTTGAAAACATGAACTTCAAGTTGAATTTCCATACTTAGAAAAATTTCTAAGTGTTGAAATGTCAAAATCTCCATTTTCTCAACTTTAGCTCAACATATCTCTCAAACTATGGATCTTTTGGACTTGCTTTCTTCTACAAAATTATAGTTCATTATGTCCTATTTAATTTGATAACAAGTTTTCTTCCATTGGATCAAGGATGAGAAAGTTATGAATGATGCAAAATGGTTAGAATTTAGGGTTTTTCACACTTAGAAAAATTTCACTAAAACCCTAATTCAACTAATCTCCTGATTTTATGTTTCCTCTTGAATTTTCTTTCTCAAAACACATGAGAACACTTGATAAAACATGACATACACTTGGTTAACCTTGAGATCCAAGGTTTTGACTCCATTGACCCACAATTGACTTTTGTTGATAAGATGAAACCCTAGGATCATTTCCACTGATTGAAGCTCATGTGATGGCTTGTGATGACACATAATATATGTAGAGGACCCTCAAGATATGTATTAAGATTTAGAATCATATATTTCCCAAAGAACTAGCCATATATCCCTTTTGAACCACAACCCTAATCCAATTGCCCACAAGATAGGAGGAGGTGGTCAGTGCTTGTAATCTTGATTCATATGATTGTGGGACATGTCTTGATGATGCTGAGGACCTTGTGACTTAAGATTGTCACAAAGTTGAAAATGAACCCTTACTTGAGCTTTGAAGATAAAGCTCTTCTCTTGAGTGTTGAACAAAATACCTTGATCCCATACCTAACAAATGTTTTGCACAAATGCCAATGCAATATGATATGAAACATAAGCCAAGATATAAGAAAAAAGATTAGCAAATTGGGGTGCTACAACTGCCCATATTCAAACAAATTGGACCTAAAGGGATAAAAAGTGACCACTTTCAAACATTCAAGGTAAAAGGTGATTGAATACTAAAAGAACCTAGAAATTTGCAACTTGCGGGGATGTACATAATGAAGTGATTTCCAGCCGAAGGTGGAGTTAAAAGTAGCGAGTACCAACCAAAAGTTGGGATAACCGAAGGATAAAAGATATCAACCAAAAGTTGGGATGGAAAATGGTAACTGATCAAGAAGATAATAATGACTACTAATGGTCGCAACTGCAAGAAAAGGGCCGGCGGAAACAAACAGAAGAGTCGCCACTGAACGTTATTTATCCTAAAGAGAGGGAAAGGAAACGATTAAAGAAACCTAAAAGAAGGGAGAAGACAAGGTCATCGCAACCAAATCTTGGGTTTGGGAGTCGGTTACGCAAGGGGGAGGTATGAGCACCCCTCACGTCCGTTGTACTCAACGGGATCCACGCTTGTTATCTAATCAAAGGGTGAGTTATCTAAAAGCTACTGCTAAACGGGGGAGGAAAAGAAAAAAAGAGACTCGATTGGACATCTCCACCCTATGCCTATGTATTCCCTCGTACAATGGGAAAGTTAGAGTCAACGTAGTTCAAAAAACTAAGGGTGATGGGGGGAAGGTTGCTCACCAAGACATTGTCGTCTTGTGCCTACATATCCTCATCTGGAATGAGAAATCAGAGCAAATGTAGTTCAGGTAACTAGACCACTGGTTGGTTAAGTTTTTTTTTATGAGTGACATTAGATTCCCATTCCAGCAGTTAGGATCGATATCTGTTTGTGGTAGAACCGAAAAACAACATACTCTTTTCTGAAAATAATTTTGAAGAACAATCTCGAAGAATAAAAGGTTTGAATTTGGTTCAAGATTTTTAAAGAAGTGAATTGAAGTGGTTTGAGATTCACACTGCACTAAAGACTATGACACATGAGCGAATGCGTTGCATATTACCCAAATGGCACACACTAAACACTCTAGACAAGTGAGGAGAAACTCCACTCATCATTTCTCGTGTACTTAAGGCTCGTGGCGCACAACGTTTATCATTCTTTATTAAGTGTCTTAAGATTGTTTGGGATGAGAAGAGAAGACACAAAAGAAAACACTAAAGGGAAGCTGGAAATCCTAATGTTATCATACAAAATGGTCCTAAAGTTGGGATGAAAGGGAATTATACCTAAATGTTATCATACAAAGGATTGAAATCCTAATGTCTCTCATACTATCATCTTAAATATAGGGACTAGGAATCCTAAGGGGTCATGTGAGCAAACACAAGTAAACACTATCCAATTCAATCACACGTGAAAACAAAAATCAAGACTTAAACAAGTCTCAAGGCAAAAGAAATAGAAAAAAGAAGAAGAAAGAGATGGAGGAGAAGAAGCAACAACAAACAACTTCTCAAGGAAGTTTAACTCAAATGACAAGATAAACACAAAAGTAAGCACTAAACTCAATCACACACAAAGCATACATCAACATTATGTCAAAGTGAAATAAGAATGCATATATGCCAAGCCACACTCAAAGATTTGAGGTTCAAGGAAAGTGGTAAAACAAAGTGCCCAAACACACACAAATGACTTAAAGTCCAACAAGAAATATAATCAATCATCAAACAAAGGGAATGAAGTCAAATTAGATGATAAATAAAGGTGGGGAATTAGAAACACCATATCATATTCAACTTAATTACAAGATTAGAAAATGAGCACAAGAGTATCAAACATACATCTCATTAATATCCAAACAATTGGCAACAACTAGTTCTTGCAAAACACACGTCAAAGGATCTAATATGTGAGATTAGGGTATAAAGCTAGGATGGGGCAGTAGAATACATGAAAATGTCAATTCAAATCAAACTCAAAAGATCAAGAATGAAACACTAAGCCTCATGTTTAAAGCATGCATCAACAACTAGGTAAGCATCATTCAACATCAACTTCAAAAGGAGCAAATTGTCATGAGAAAGGAAGAGAGACAAATGATCATGAAATGGACATCAAGGAATGTAGCTCAGAATCTCACATAAGTCAATCAATTCATATAAGAGTCATGAAGATTAAAAGATCACACAAATGAACAAACTCAAGAAGCTAGGTCAAAAGAGAAAACAAACATCATGCTCAACACATCACCAACTTTAGAAGTCCAACATTAATTGAAAAATAATCAAATTAGAGTGAAACCAAAGCTCAAAACAAGTTAAAGTAGCAAATTATCACATCAATAAGTCATCTCAAACTTCACTCAAGCATAAATAGGAAAAATGAATCCAAACTAGATCAAACATCACGCATATACAATCCAAAACTAAACCACAATTAGGCATCAATAAAAAATAGGGAAATTACCTAACGAAACTCAACAAGAGGCTCTATCTCATGTTATATCTCTCAAGATAAAGTGTGTAAAAGATTCAAACGGGAATTGCATAAATGCATCATCAACTCAACTCATCGAGGTAAACATATCACAAGAATCGAGCATGCATTGATGGGTGATAACACGAAATCGTATATATATTTTGATGCATAACTCAACTAAAGTTTAACCGTTTTCGATCCGATTTCGGGTTATTTCCGTGTTATTTGTCTGATGTTTTGCAGGTATTCAACGATCACATCTAAACAAGGCAACATGAAGAAAAGAAGCAATCTCAGATGAATTATGGACGAAAAAAAGAGTGAAAACATCATAAAAAGCGTAGAAGTTGTTTTTGCTGATGTGGCGACCGTCACAGCTTCATGACGACCGTCACACGGGTGACGACCGTCACACCTTGTGACGACCGTCATGCAGGCAAAAACGCCCCACTTCAATTACACGTTAAAGAAGCAGTTCCAATTCCCAGAGAGTGGACCACTACTCCCTAAATTATCTGCCTCAAAGTCCATCATCTTCAATGATAACCGTTGGAATTCCACTTCTATTAAAGGGGAAGCAGGGGACTTCAGAAAGAGAGCCGCATTCATACAACGAAGTGCTGCCAAATTTATTTCCAGAGCATATTTTCCAGTTTAATATTCTTATTTGTTTCTCTTTATTTCTTCTGCATTCCATTTTCATTCTTCTGTAATTTCTACTTTATTGTACGATCAATTTGGCATAAAGACCAGAAACCTCTCAACATCTGTGGAGGATCTGCCCAAAGGCCAATTGGAATATTTACAGGTTTCTCATTTCAATCGATTCCAGTTTTATTATAATGAAAATTATTATTTATTATTTATTATTTATGTTTTATCTTTCCCAAATCCATGTCTAGCTAAACTTAGGTAATCGATATGTAGTAATAATTCGAATGGGATTTGACAACAACTGGTAAAAGAAACTTTCTTTTCAAAAAAGTAATTTATGGTCTGAGTGTTTAAAATTGATTTACTGAATAACCTTCGTCACGAAAGCGAGAACTTATTTAAAAGTAGTTTTGCCACGAAAGTGGGAAATTAATAAAGATACGAACCAACAAGCGAAAGCTGCGGTAAGGTCAGATAGTAAATACTAGTCATTCATTTTAATAACAGCGAAAGCACTTTAAAATGAATTAGAACTTAGAGATTTCCAAAAAATGATTTTAACCCCGAACGGGATACGAAAGTGTACGTTTGGCCCTTAGGATTATGATTAGCGTCAATAACCATCGTGAGGCGAGAATCTTTAAATCACTATTTTCTTCTTAAATAAACTCTGAAAGTTATTTCATACACCAGTAACTTGTCAAATCCCTGAAGAACACAATTACTGCATATCGATTCAATCATTTATAATCTAAGTAGCATTCTTAGTTCCCTTTTAGTGACAATCTTATTCCCTTAAACATATTCTACCTAGCTAAACATAGTAACTCCCGAGAACACTAGTTTGATTACGAGTCCCTGTGGGATCGATATCTATTATTACTACGCGATAGACTGTGCACTTGCAGTTAGGTTGTATTAGACATAGAAAGTCGCGATCAAGTTTTTGGCGCCGTTGCCGGGGACCCTTTAGTCAATAGTGTAACCTTCTGTTACGCTGTATAGACTAGGTTAACAATTTTCATTTTTTCCTTTACTAGTGCTGTCGATTGTATGCCAAGTAATCGCTCACAAGGCGATATCTTGAAACCTTCAGTCGCAGAACTAGAACGCTTTTTACATCTAAGAAGCCGAATCATTGAGTACCAACTCAAACATAACATTCCCGATCCTCTCACTCCCATTCCCAAATCCGAAGAAGAATCAAACATGGTTGAAGGACCTCCAAACAAACCGCTGAAGGCATACGCTACACCCTCTCAGATGGAGCCTAGAAGTAGCATTGCTGCCCCAGCAATTACCCGAAATGATTTTGAGCTGAAACCATCATTGCTGTCAGCTGTACAACAAAACCAATTCTCAGGAAACGCAACTGAGGATCCGAATGAACATCTAACGAAGTTTGTACAATACGCGGACACAGTGAAAGCAAATGGAGTAACTCCAGACGCGATAAGACTTCGTCTTTTCCCATTCTCTCTTAGAGACAGAGCGTGGACATGGTTACAATCTTTACCATCCAACTCCGTTACGACGTGGGAACAATTGAAGAACGTCTTCTTAGCAAGATATTTTCCGCCAAGCAAAACTGCTATGCTTAGAGCTCAAATCAACGGATTTCGACAAAAAGATACTGAATCTCTTTACGAAGCATGGGAACGATTCAAAGATATGATGAGAACATGTCCTCACCACGGTCTAGAAGACTGGGTGACAATCCATACTTTCTATAATGGGCTTCTATACAATACTAGATTAACAATAGACGCTGCCGCAGGCGGTGCACTTATGGATAAGCCATACGATGAAGCCTATCAATTAATTGAAAACATGTCACAAAACCATTGCCAATGGGGAGGTGAACGCACTCCGACAAAGAAAACCACAGCGAAAGGTGGGATGTACGAGATCAGCAGTCTTGAAAAGTTCAACGCTAAAGTAGATGCTCTAGCACAGAAGATTGATAGTCTGACCGTTAACCCCACTGCAACTGTCGCTGCAGTAACTCCAAATTGCGAGTTATGCGGAAACACCACTCATAATGCACCCGAATGCCCATTGCTAGCCGGAATCCCACCAGACCAGGTAAATTATGCTCAAGGAAATCCCTACGCAAATACCTATAACCCAGGTTGGCGAAATCATCCAAACTTTTCTTACAAAAACGAAAATGCATTGCAAATGCCTACTGCTCCACCAGGATATCAGAAACCAGCCGCTGCTCAGAATGCACCTAGGAAATCCAACCTCGAATTGATGATGGAAAAATTCATAGCTACTCAAGCTCAAACAAACAAAGAATTCCTGAATCAAAACATATACAACAGCGAGCAAATTAAACAGTTGACAGGAAAAGTATACGCTTTAGCCACCCACAACAAAATGTTAGAAACACAGATATCACAAGTGGCTCAACAACAAGCCTCTGCTGCCGCACCTGCTGGCACATTTCCTGGACAACCCGAACAGAATCCAAAAGGTCAAGCAAATGCTGTAATACTAAGAAGTGGAAAAGAATTGGACGAACCGATCGACCCGAGGACCGAAAACTCAGCCATGCAACAAAAACCAACTGAACAAGCAGAGAAGGAATCCGAGTTAGAGAAGAAGGAAGACAACGAGAAGGAGGATACCGCAAGTGAAAAAACTCAAGCACCTCCAGCGCCATATAAACCACCTATCCCTTATCCTCAAAGATTAATAAACTCCAAAACTTCAGGGCAGTTTAAGAAATTTGTAGAGCTCCTTAAACAGCTGAATATTACTATTCCTTTTACAGAAGTGATAACTCAAATGCCGTCATACGCTAAATTTCTCAAAGAAATCCTGTCGAATAAGAGAAAGATCGAGGATAACGAAACAATTACACTTACTGCAGAGTGTAGCGCCATTATTCAAAACCGCATGCCTCCTAAATTAAAAGACCCAGGTAGTTTCTCCATACCCTGTGTCATAGGAAAGTTCGTAATAGACAAAGCTCTATGCGATTTAGGAGCCAGTATCAGTGTTATGCCTCTATCTATATGCAAAAAGCTGAATATGGGAGACCTCAGACCAACCAAGATGTCTGTTCAATTAGCTGACCGATCAGTAAAATACCCCGTCGGAATACTGGAAAACGTTCCAGCACGCATAGGACAATTCTACATTCCAACCGACTTCATAATCATGGACATCAAGGAGGACACTGTTACCCCAATTATCCTAGGAAGACCGTTCCTAGCTACAACCGGAGCGATTATAGACGTGAAGAAAGGAAGGCTAACATTCGAAGTAGGAGAAGAAAAGATAGAGTTCATTCTCACCAAGTTCTTACAAGCACCAGCCATAGACGATACCTGCTATTTAGTGGACGAAATTGACGAATGCATAAGAGAACTTGAAAACGAAGAGACCACGTATTCAGAAATAATAAAGATTCAAATACCCGATATTTCTGAAGACGACGATTGGCGTAAACCGTATAAAGACGACAGCCTAAGCGAAAGCTTAGCACTGACTCCAAACCACATGCCAGGTCCGAAGAACCCATCTTTAGAACTTAAAACACTACCCAAAAACCTTAGATATGAATTTCTAGACGATGAACTAAAAAGACCGGTGATAGTCAACGCCGACTTAGGACAACCAGAAACTGAAAAGCTATTAGAAGTCCTAAAGAAGTACCCCACCGCGTTAGGCTATAACATAAGTGATCTAAAAGGTATAAGCCCTTCGATCTGTATGCATCGAATTACAATAGAGGAAGACTCTAAAACCTCTCGAGAGCATCAGAGAAGACTGAACCCCATCCTGAGCACTGTAGTCAGAGATGAAGTAAAGAAATTGCTAAATGCAGGAATCATCTATCCGATCTTCGATAGTGAATGGGTCAGCCCAGTTCATGTCGTACCAAAGAAAGGAGGAGTCACTGTAATTAAAAACGAAAAGGCGAATCAATAACAAAAAGAGTCGTGACCGGAAGTAGGATGTGCATTGACTATAGGAAGCTTAACAAGGCCACACGAAAAGATCACTTCCTGTTACCCTTCATAGACCAAATGTTGGAAAGATTAGCCAAACATTCATATTTCTGCTATCTAGATGGTTATTCAGGATTCTTCCAAATTCCCATCCATCCTGATGACCAAGAAAAGACTATATTCACCTGTCCCTACGGTACTTTTGCTTACCGCCGAATGCCGTTCAGACTCTGTAATGCTCCAGCAACCTTCCAAAGATGCATGATGGCAATCTTCGCAGATTTCATAGACAACATCATGGAAGTATTTATGGACGATTTCTCGGTATGTGGACAAAGTTTCGAAGGATGCCTACAAAACTTAGAAATGGTATTAGAACGTTGTGTAAAAGTAAACCTCGTCCTAAATTGGGAAAAATGCCATTTTATGGTCCGACAAGGAATAGTTCTAGGACATGTCATATCAGATAAAGGAATTGAGGTAGACAAAGCTAAAATAGAGATTATAAAAGATCTCCAACCTCCAAAATCCGTACGAGAAATACGAAGTTTTCTAGGACATGCCGGTTTCTACAAAAGATTTATAAAAGATTTTTCAAAAATCACAAAACCTCTGACCGGCCTGTTGATGAAAGATGCTGAGTTCGTCTTCGACGAAGACTGTTTAAAAGCATTCGAAACATTGAAATTAGCCCTTATCACCACACCAATCATGCAACCACCCGATTGGCGATTACCGTTCGAAATCATGTGCGATGCGAGTGGTTATGCCGTATGCGCAGTTCTAGGACAAAGGAAGGACAAGAAACTCCATGCCATCTACTATGCCAGTAGAACCTTAGATCCTGCCCAAATGAACTACGCTACCACAGAAAAGGAACTTCTAGCAGTTATATTTGCGCTTGACAAATTCCGTTCTTACTTAGTAGGAGCAAAAATCATCATATACATAGACCACGCTGCCATAAGGTACCTAATAAGCAAAAAAGATGCCAAACCAAGACTCTTGAGATGGATCCTGTTATTACAAGAGTTTGACTTAGAAATCAAAGATAAAAAAGGAACCGAGAATGTTGTTACAGATCACTTATCCCGAATAGAAGGCATCAGACACGAACCAGTACCGATAAATGACAATTTTCCATACGAACGTCTGATAGCCAAACTAGAAAGTGACATACCCAACTCAATCTCGGAAGATCCAGAATTCGAAAAAGCCGTAGAAGCCGTCTATGCCCAAGTCACATTACCTTGGTATGCTGACATCGTTAATTACCTCGCTGCAGGCGTGCTTCCACCGGATCTCACTTATCAGCAAAAGAAGAAATTCTTCCACGATCTGAAACACTATTATTGAGACGAACCTCTACTCTTCAAGAGAGGGGCCGACAACATATACCGTCGCTGTGTCCCAGAGGAAGAAGTAGAAAATATCATTTCCCAATGCCATTCATCACCATATGGTGGTCATGCTAGTACATCCAAGACGTGCGCTAAGATTCTCCAAGCCGGCTTATTCTGGCCTAACCTCTGGAAAGACGTTCACATCGCTGTGCAAAAGTGCGATCGATGCCAACGAACTGGCAACATCTCACGACGCGATGAAATGCCTCAGAAAGGAATCTTAGAGGTAGAAATATTCGACGTATGGGGAATAGATTTCATGGGACCATTCCCACCTTCTTTTGGTAATAACTACATACTCGTCGCTGTCGATTATGTGTCTAAATGGATAGAATTGCTGCTCCAACAAACGACGCACGAGTAGTAATCAAACTCTTCAAAAACACAATCTTTCCTAGATTCGGTGTACCCAGACTCGTCATTAGTGACGGCGGATCTCACTTCATATCGCGAATATTCGATAAACTTCTCTCTAGATATGGAGCCCGACACCGAGTAGCTAGACCTTATCATCCGCAAACTAGCGGACAAGTAGAGGTCTCGAATAGAGAAATAAAACAGATATTGGAAAAGACTGTCGCTACCTCAAGGAAAGATTGGTCGTCAAAGCTACAAGAAGCTTTATGGGCTTATAGGACCGCTTTTAAGACACCAATAGGTACTACCCCCTACAAATTAGTTTACGGTAAATCCTTTCATCTCCCTGTAGAATTAGAGCATAAAGCCTTATGGGCCATTAAGACACTCAATTTCAACTACACCGAGGCAGGAGAAAAGCGAATCTTGAACATACACGAATTGGAAGAACTTCGATTAGACGCTTACGAAAATGCCCGTATCTATAAAGAACGAACTAAAAAGTGGCATGATAAACGTTCAGTCAGGAAACAATTCAGGGTGGGAGACATCGTATTGCTCTTTAATTCAAGATTAAAACTCTTTCCAGGTAAACTAAAATCTAGGTGGTCTGGACCTTATGAAGTGACTAAAGTACTCCAGAGTGGAGCTGTCGAAATTACCGATAAGACGAATGCACCGTTTATCGTAAACTGGCAACGTCTAAAACATTATAATAAGAACGACAACAGCCCTCAAGTCAGCAATATAACATTGCTTGAGCTTCCAGCTCAAACACCCGAATAGCTTCTCACCAAGCTATCGTCAGGCTTTAGACGTTAAAAACAGCGCTTACTGGGAGGCAACCCAATTTCCCTCGTTACTGTATTTCATTCTTTATTTAAAATTTTACTTTGAAAATCCAACAAAAATTCTAAACTTATAATTACTACTACTTTCTACTTTCGTCTGTTTTCATATTTTTATTTTTATTTTATTTTCCTCTTTCGTCTTTTGTTTCTACCGCTTTTTGTTTTCAAAAATCCTGACTTCAAACTCCTGTTTTAAACTTTTTAGAATTTTTAAAGTCTTCAAAACATTCCTTCTGTTTTCTCCGAATTACCTGCGAGTATGGCCGAGTACGACTTACAAAGGTTCACTTTAGAGGACTAGCTCAAAAGGCAAGATTTGCAGCACTAGCTGAAAGAGAATTCTCCTTAACGCTTTATTATGATAAGTCTACCATGGATAAACTAGGAATCACGGATAGCATTCAATACCTGTTCAATCAACTGGGTTGGGAGAACACTGTTTTGAAAACACGTTTTGCTACTTATAAGGATCTTACCTATGAATTCCTTAGTTCTTTCAGATATATACCCAACTATGGCTTTGGATCCAACACAGAGCTGATTACCTTCCGATTATTTGGAATGGACCAAACCCATAGCCGGATGTCACTAGCTAACCTCGTAGGATTTCCTAGCGGACCACATGTGTTCATCAGTGCAGAAGATGACGATATTGATTTTCAACTCGACCAATTCTGGGGTAGAATCACAGGCGACTATCACCCTGAACCAGACAAAATGTATAATGATGATATCCATAACCCAGCTTTCAGATACTTCCATAAGATACTAGCTCACACCCTGTTTGGGAAAGAAGAACATATTACTGCGGTATCTAAAGAGGAGTTATTCATCATGTTCTGTGCTTCTCAGGGACGTACAGTAAATGCAGTGCCTTTCATGATGAGATCTTTCAAACGCCTCACGCAGGAACCACAGACACCTATCCTTATAGGAGGCCTCGTGACAATGATTGCCCATGAGCTTGGCCTTAGATTCCACTTAAATGCAAACACTCGTTTTGGCACCATCCGACCCATGAACATACAATTCTGCTTTAACAGGCGCATTTTAGGAACTATGGGACCTGGACCGTATGAGTACCTCATTAACAAAAAACCAGTACAATTATTCACACTGCCTGATCATCTGATGACAAGTATCCACAACAAGGACAACTGGCTCTATGAATTGGATGAGCCTATGGGACCCCCTTCACCACAGTCAACACCACAGAACTATATGTATGACAGTGACCACATCTCTGAGGCACACGACTATATGTACTATGAGGATGTTGTATCCAAAGCTGAAGTAGACCCTACGACTCCTCCGCACTACAACACCTATCCTGAGCCTATCCCTGAGGATACCACCGACAAAATGGATATCGTTCTACTCCGATTGGACAACGTTGATGCAGCTCTGACTACTGTAAAAGATGACATCACAGGCATACACAGCGAACTGGTAGTTTTCATGGATTTAGTCTGCGACCAGCTCGACTACTACACACGGAAATTCGATGAGTTGAAGACACGAAAAGACTAGATACTAGTTCTTAGCAGTAGTTTCAGTTTAGTTTAGTCTAGTTCAGTTTCATTTAATCATTTGAATTTTTTCGCATTGTTAGTTTTCTTTATGTACTACATACAATCATTTCAATTTTATGTTATTTCAATTCTAGTTTTTATTTAATTACTCTGTTTTCGCATTATTCGTTGTTTGTTGGCTGCTATATTACATTGCCGTATCAATACTATGCCTTAAAGTCACTGCGAGAACGCCCTCAGAGCAAAATTCTTCATTCTGCAGATTTTGCTGCTGTGACGACCGTCACAGGACCCTGACGAGCGTCACGCGGGTGACGACCGTCACACATACGTGACGACCGTCACGAATTCAAAAAACTGCTATCTGATATAACAGGGTGCGTGTTCTTTCCCACTACCCCCATTACCACTTCCAATCATCAGAACTCCTACCCCACTACAAATTTTCGTCCTCCCCACATTGCACCATATATTTCAACTCCAATCTCAACTCCCAAACCACACTTCTGTCAGTTCTTCCAATTCTGCAGACAAACCCCAATCTTCAGAAACCTCTCAATCTTCCAACAATGGCAAGAAATGCAGAAACCCCAGATATCAGCAACATTATCTTCAGTGAAGGTGACTTAGGCGAGAGACAACGAGCAAACTACATCGCATTTCATCAGAGGTCTCTCCAGCCGACTCATTATCCACACATTCCATCGCTTACGGAGCTCGGACTCCTTGAAGGCATCACCTGGATGCTTCAGAGAGCAGGCATCTGGAATCTCTGCACCAACCCACTGCCAACATATGAACAACTCACTCTTGAGTTCTTGAGTTCGTTCACTTACGTCACAAGCAGCGGCGACCTCAACCAACATTCCGGTGCCGCGTGTTTCCGGATGTTCGGCACAAACTATCAGATGCACCAGAACTAGATAGCTGCCCTCTTACAACTTCCTCGAGGCGACAACGCTCACCGCCGCCTCACCGATCAGTTCCAGCATGAAGCTTTTGCGCTGTGGTACCAGTTGACCGGCATCAATGCCGATGGTTGGGACTCTCTGCACGCCACTCATATCCATAACCCAACCATCCGGTACTTTCACAGAGTGTTGAGCAACACAATCTTCGCCAGAGACAGCAACCACAAAGTGAACTCGAAAGAGCTCTTCTTCCCCCATTGCGTCTTCAACAACGAACCAATCAACGCTGCTCCGTTCCTGCTGGCTCACATACAGGCCAGCTGCAACCGTGGCTCCAAGCCATTCTATTTCGGCGGGATTGTCACTGCCATTGCACTTGGGCTGAACCTAGGCGACCGCCTCCAGTACCTCCGTTCCATCCCCTCGGTGTTCCTTGACACCGACCACTGCAGAGCCTCCCACCTTATCCGCTCCAGAGCTGACGGCAAGTACCATCCGGTAGTGCGTGGCAAGACCGTCCGAAGCATCATCCTTCCGTCACGCACCCGCACACACCCAGAGGATCGTACCAACTAGTTATTTGACCTCACTGCCCCTCCTGCTGCCGCTGTTCCTACTCAGGACAACACCCAAGGTTCTGACGATGAAATCCAAGCTGAGTTGGACAGGTCCGAGCAGCCAGAGGCATCGCAGCCTCCTCCTCCCGAAGGTACATCCTCTCGTCACCGCCGCCATCATCCAGTGCCAGACTACACAGAAGAGGACCTCCACCGCTCTCTAGACCAGCAGAAACAGATACTCGCGATGCTGCAGCAGCAGAATCAGCGAGCCGACCAGTTCGAAGCTTGGCACCGGACTCAAATGCAACAACTTCAAACCGGCCAAGCTACCATCACTGAGAACCTGGCGAATCTGACTCTGCAGGTCGAAGGACTCCGAGACACCGTCTACCATACAGGAGCTATGAGTTATGAGGACAGAGTAGCCCTTGCCAGAGCCATAGGACGCCAGCGCGGACGTGACAGAGGCAGCGGACGTGATTAGTTTTCCATTTCTCCTTATTTGTTTACTATATTTCCTATTCATTTGTACTTTCATTTCAGTTGTATCTCCCTCTCATGCTTCAAAATCAGTGAGGACACTGATTGAGATAGTGTGGGAGCGGAGCCTTTATTTCCATTTCACTGCTATTTCCATTCCATTGTACTTTGAATTTCGCAAGTTCTATTTAAACACTTTCTATTTTTAGCAAATAAAGCTCGTTTATATATCCTTTTCCCGTTACGCAAACATCCCCACATTATTCGACGTAAACAAAAATTTTCGTTTGTTCCTCAAAAGCAAAAGCATCACGAGAATGCAACCGAGTTCAAACCAAGTTTTGAAACTCCGAGGAAACGACAGTTCTAACAAAACCAGTACCGTCCTGACACCTTAGATCTCCGGTTTATGCGAGTAGGTTTCACTACCTACGCGTACCAAATTCTCAAGTGTCTATGCAAACTCAGCCCCAAGTAGTTTATACTAGCAGTCAGCACCATCCTAAAGCACTTCTAAGTGAGCGACCGATGCAAATAAGTGTATGATCTCCAAAAAGATGAAAAATCATGAAAAGAGAGCTAAATAGCCCAAAAATATAAGACACGTTTCCTTCTAAGTTAGGTGCTCCTCACCCGAGCATTTAGCCCAACGGCACGAAAACTCATTGAAAAATCAATGACATAAGCTTATGATCAATGAAGAAGATCAAAAACAAGAAATGAGATCATATTCACTAACAGGTCGATTTGCCATGAAAGTGTACGGACAACAGGCTTAATGTGATTGCGCTAGAACAAACAGGGTGAACTTGCCGCGACAACCTTGACACCAAGTTACAGTAGCATGACTGGGACCAGTTTGCATAAAAAGAAGACCTCCGAAGACTTGTAGTCCAGTGTCGTCATGGTACTCGTTTTGTTCCTACCAAGAATCCCGGTTTTTCCCGACTTTTGTGAACAAAGAAGCTGCCTCGCGCTTGCCGACCTTTTCATGTTTTACTTGAGGACAAGCAAAGATTCAAGCTTAGGGGAGTTTGATAACGCAAAATCGTATATATATTTTGATGCATAATTCAACTAAAGTTTAACCGTTTTCGATCCGATTTCGGGTTATTTTCGTGTTATTTGTCTGATGTTTTGCAGGTATTCAACGATCACGTCTAAACAAGGCAACATGAAGAAAAGAAGCAATCTCATATGAATTATGGACGAAAAAAAGAGTGAAAACATCATAAAAAGCGCAGAAGCTGTTTTTGCTGATGTGACGACCGTCACAGCTTCATGACGACCGTCACACGGGTGACGACCGTCACACCTTGTGACGACCGTCATGCAGGCAAAAACGCCCCACTTCAATTACACGTTAAAGAAGCAGTTCCAATTCCCACAGAGTGGACCACTACTCCCTAAATTATCTGCCTCAAAGTCCATCATCTTCAATGATAACCGTTGGAATTCCACTTCTATAAAAGGGGAAGCAGGGGACTTCAGAAAGAGAGCCGCATTCATACAACGAAGTGCTGCCAAATTTATTTCCAGAGCATATTTTCCAGTTTAATATTCTTATTTGTTTCTCTTTATTTCTTCTGCATTCCATTTTCATTCTTCTGTAATTTCTACTTTATTGTACGATCAATTTGGCATAAAGACCAGAAACCTGCCAACATCTGTGGAGGATCTGCCCAAAGGCCAATTGGAATATTTACAGGTTTCTCATTTCAATCGATTCCAGTTTTATTATAATGCAAATTATTATTTATTATTTTTATTTATGTTTTATCTTTCCCAAATCCATGTCTAGCTAAACTTAGGTAATCGATATGTAGTAATAATTCGAATGGGATTTGACAACAACTGGTAAAAAAAACTTTCTTTTCAAAAAAGTAATTTATGGTCTGAGTGTTTAAAATTGATTTACTGAATAACCTTCGTCGCGAAAGCGAGAACTTATTTAAAAGTAGTTTTACCACGAAAGTGGGAAATTAATAAAGATACGAACCAACAAGCGAAAGCTGCGGTAAGGTCAGATAGTAAACACTAGTCATTCATTTTAATAGCGAAAGCACTTTAAAATGAATTAGAACTTAGAGATTTCCAAAAAATGATTTTAACCCCGAACGGGATACGAAAGTGTACGTTTGACCCTTAGGATTATGATTAGCGTCAATAACCATCATGAGGCGAGAATCTTTAAATCACTATTTTCTGCTTAAATAAACTCTGAAAATTATTTCATACACCAGTAACTTGTCAAATCCCTGAAGAACACAATTACTGCATATCGATTCAATCATTTATAATCTAAGTAGCATTCTTAGTTCCCTTTTAGTGACAATCTTATTCCCTTAAACATATTCTACCTAGCTAAACATAGTAACTCCCGAGAACACTAGTTTGATTACGAGTCCCTGTGGGATCGATATCTATTATTACTACGCGATAGACTGTGCACTTGCAGTTAGGTTGTATTAGACATAGAAAGTCGCGATCAATGGGTAGTAAAAACCAATTAAGAAACAAACAAAAATTCCACACCAAACCCCAAACCAACATCTAAACATCCATCAATGACATGTCAAAACAAAACCAAAAGATTGGATCAAATATGCAAGCATAAAGCATCAAGAACCTAAACCCTAACAAAGGACAAACATGTAAAACCACCTCACAAAATAAGTACAAATAAAAATGGGAAAATTAATTTAAAAATAAAATAAAAAATATGAAAACTAAGTTAAGATGTTGAATAAATAGAAAAGTATTTTTGTGGAATTTTAGAATGTTTAGAAGTATTAAAAATAAAATCAAATAAAAGGAATGAAAAAAATAAAACAAAAAGGAGAAATAAAAGAGTGGGGGTATGATAGCAAAAACAGAACAAACTGGGAATTAATTATATGGCGCGTTGGGCTTTAAAAGATGGGGTGTGAGTATCAAAAACCACAAAGTCCAGTTCAGTTGGAGCAAAAACATGAAATAAAAACTCCTGCATGGAAAGCCAGGCCATCCTCATTAATTGAGGTGGCGCTGACTCATCTACCAAGACCAAACAGAATGAGACACACTGTCGCACCCTAATTTTCGACCATAGGATCCCACCTCCTTGTGCATTTTTTCTCATATGTTATCTTTATATTTTTGTATGTGCGTTTACTATGGCTAACCAGCTCGTGCAGATGTTTAAGGTTCAAAGATATCCTCGTATGGTCCATCAAATATTGAGCCAAGTTTTATCGAATTTCACAACAAAGCCCACAAGCTGATTTAAACTCAATGGCTTTTATCTGGCTCTGAAAATTAAAGGCAGTTTAAATTGATGTGTAAAGAGTTGGGTTTTATTCTACCATGAAGAGTTCAACATATTCAAGCCCATAATTAAATTCATACTACTAAGTTGTCGCATATTTTGAAAATAAAGACGTAGGCTACACGAGAAGGAATCTCACAGGAACCAAAGTCACGGGTTATTGAAGATTTGCAAGTTTTAGTGTCGAATTCAATTTATTTGAGTCACTAGAAATTTCATATAATTGACTTTGCAAGATCCAATTTCATGATGGGATAAGAGATTGAAGTTCAATTGGTGAGAGGACTACAAGAGTTGAATTAGACTTCACTAAGTTTGATCCTCAAAGAAAAACTACACGTGAAGACTCCACATGATTTAACCATATGACAAAATCATAACTTTTGGCCTGTATATGACTTCTACATCATTGGAGTACTTTATGAGCACTAAAATAATTCAACTGCAGCAAATATGGATTACAAAAACACTTTATTTATGATATATGAAGTATTAAATAATTATACAAATAGGATTTATCCAAGTTACAATCATGGATTTCTACAACTCAGACCCCACAATACATCAACTGAGTGTTGTTCCCGAGTTGTATCATCACCTCCAGCTGCAGAAGGTTATGTCGCAGATCATTCCATGCTTAAGCTTTGTTGGACGTACTCCTATCCACGAGCTCACCTGCGAAACACAGTTGGTAATCGGAGTACCGATAAAGAAATAAATTGAGATCAGAACAAAAAGAAAGAGATGAAAATGAGTGAGTTCAGCCCTCAGTTAAACTCATCATCAGGCGGAAAATCGAGCAGCCGGAAGGGCAACAACCGAAGTTGTCGCCAGCTCCCTACTGAGCATCGAAAGAATTGAATTTTGGATAAAAGGCAACTGTTTCAAACAGCTCAACATAATTCACAAGCAAACTGCATTCAACAGTACCAACGCGGTTCAGACTTATAAGTCATCATCACCGTTGAACCTTTCCCGGCAATGGCACAAAACCGGCAGCCTCCGAACTTAAGTTTGTCCCTGATAAAGAAGAAGAAAAGTCAGTTTGGGTTCAGAAGCGAACATTCCAAGAACTTGTCAGAGAGAAATCCAAACAACGTCGCGACTACTTGAGAATTTAACAGAAGCTGGTAGCAGAAGTCACTAGCAGAAGTGTTAGCAGGAGTTACCAATGAAAGAGTTCCTCATTAACAATCATAAACTGTAGAATAATGAGGCACATTTTTAGTTAGTAAGGCAACACAAGTTTTGTTGAACATAAACAGATAGAAAAAGCCACTTATGCAATTGCTCCTCTTCGATAATCTGCAACAAAATCAGAAGAAATTATTGAACAGATATACAGTCACAGATTTGAACGATGTAACATTATGAGACTTGATTACCCCAGAATGTTGTTGAATTCTTCTAGTGAGGTCATATATGCTTGGGCATGGTTAGCAGTTGCAGCAATTTGTAGAAGTTGAATTGATCCGTCAACACCTGCATCAATGTGCACGAGATAAGAGTCAAATCGCCGGCGTCTCACACGTTTGTAACCCAACATAAAGAGTAGGGGCATCAATTAAAAGAAAGGCAAAGTTCAACAACAACAATGAGGTTTAATTGTTATTTACCTCCTTACTTTAGAAGAAGTGGTCCAAGCATTTACCGCGAATCAAGTTTCCTAAGTAAAAGAGAGTCTTGATGACGTTAGTCCTCGCACATCAAACAGCTGCAAACCAGCATACAACAAGATCAAATCTGCACTACTGAATTTTAGATCCTCCATTGATTCAGTTCAACAAACATTTTCCTCATTTCAATTATCATTCGAACAAAATGGTTGTTCTTGCTGCATCCATTGTTGGCAAGTCTAGTAAAGTGCTAATTTCTAGACAGTTTGTGGATATGTCTCGTATAAGAATTGAGGGGCTTCTAGCAACATTTCCCAAGTTGATAGGCACTGGGAAACAACACACATATATTGAGACTGAGAACGTGCGCTATGTTTACCAGCCAATAGAAGCTCTATATATGCTACTTACAAACAGAGCAACATACTGGAAGATTTGGATACTTTGAGACTGCTCTCCAAACTTGTCCCTGAATAGTCTTATTCCCCTGATGAAGAGGGTATCTGCAGACATGCCTTTGAGCTGATTCTTGCATTTGATGAAGTCATCTCTCTTGGGCACGAGGAAAACGTGACTGTTGCACGAGTTAAGATATACTGCGAGATGGAAAGTCACGAAGAGAAGCTACACAAGCTCGGTTACTGCAGAGAACATGGAAATCAAGTCAAAGTTCAGAGTTAACCGCGGCAAATCTACTTGCTCACATACAAACACAGAATTCGTTCGCCGATAACTAAGCACGATCTCAAAGTGATGGCTTACCTGGTAGAATACCAAAACCTTACACAAGTTGTCGATTGATTAGCCCGCCTTTTGCATATGCTGCCACTACCGTATTCCTTCATCCAACGCATCAGCTCAACCGTAACAACAGGATTGTGATTTCTCCATGTTCGAAGCATCAACAACTCGGTTCACGTGTTCCTAACACCAAGCACCTGCGCCGAGGAAAATTGAAAGCAATTATCATTAATAGTCATTGAATTACAAAAGGAAAACTACCACAAACATGATTCTGTCAAAATAAGAGACTTTACCCGACATTGTGTCAAGCATCCAATATTCAAATCAGCTGTTTAATGCACCTGTCAGGATTAAAAGGAATTTAAGCTATGTGTTAAGCCAGTTTGGAAACAAGATATCACCAAGAAAGATACGTCAAGAAGAGACATTCAAAAAGGGCAACGATTTGATTTGTTTCCAGAAACGAGATTACAACTTAAAGAAAAATCTGAATCTGTTCAAACACGTTTCAACTACAATAGGAAAGTCTTAAAGCTCCTTTTTAATTCATTTTTGAAATCAACTATAAGAAGGACTTAGAACTTGATCCACAGGGGAGTTCACAACGGAACCACAACCAGAAAATTCACAATCACAAACAGTCAAAGATAGAAATCCCTAAATCCCAAATTGAAACCCTAATACTTTCATAAAAGAGAAGGAATTTTGAAACTTATCTTCATCACCCGTCACCAGAAACCGTCGGAAGCCCCCTTTTAAAAGCTCGACGCCGAAGTTAACCGTTCGAGGCCGGAATCTCCATCACCTTCCAACTATCTGTTGAATCCGTCACAAAGTCATTGGCGAAGCCATAACTATCATCATGGGTATCGTTTTCTTCACGTGATATTTTTATTGCGGGATTGATTTGTGTGTGTTTTCAGCTAGGTTTCATGAAAGGGGAAATCGAAGGGACGATCAGAGAAGAGATATGAAGGAACAGAAAAGAAATCAAGAAAGGGAGAGAAGACGAACAAGACGAAGGAAGAAGGGGAATTGAGATTGAGCGAGAGAGAGTGGAGACGGAAGAGGAGATGACGGAGAATTAGGGTTTCTGTGCTTTTTTTAATTTTGTTTTGTTGTAATATAATCAAGTGAATATGCACCCACGACACCAAAGATGCACCTCACACGCCTCACTGTTCACTCACTCTCTGATCTCATCATACGATCATCCTTCGCGTGTCCATCATAAGCCTCGCGGACTTACCATACCAAATCACACGCCCCTTCCCAATTAACTCAAAATTTCCCCCTAATCAACCATTAACTCCAACTTAACCACTAATTAATCATTAACTTTGTTAATTAATCAGCCTATTAACCTTTTAATCAAATTTTCTTTCTATTTAATTAATTTAATCATCACTTATTTTATTTTATTAATTAATTAATCCATTAATTACTACCTTAATCAATCTTTTTATTAAATATAAACTAATAACCAATAATTAAATCTTTTTAAAATCAGCTACCTTTAATAAGTAATCTGATAATCCTTTTATTAATCAACCTTTCTATTTATCTACTTAATAATCTAATTCTTTTAATAATTTTATACACCTTTTATAATATAATTTAATCTCCAAAACCGTTTTAATAACTAAAATCTTTTGTTTTTATAAACCTATTTCACTATTTTCTTTAACCTTTTAAAATAAACATATAACTTGTTTTTAATAATAATTTAATAACTTGTATCTATTTAATAAAAATTATTTTTATAATAAGACAAACCATTTTATAATTTTAAAAGTATATTCACTTGTTAATAATAATAACCTTTTATAACTAAAACCAATCTATTTAATAGGTATTTGCTTATCTAAAATAATTTCGATCCAAAATCACTTAATTAATTCGATTTTACTAATAAAAAACCAATTCACCCTTTAACATAATTTGTCATAAATCAAATAACTTTCTTAAAATCAAATTCAACCCTCCCTTAAATCAATCTCACCTAAAATTAATCTCCCGCCAACTCGATTGTGCACGCGTACGCCTCTCTCCATTCACGTACCCACTTTCACTCACTTAACGCTTTCATGCGTTTGTGTATGTTTTATTTTTCTGCCTCTATCTTCCGCAATTTACATTTTCTCCGCAATTTACTTTATCACCATTGCATTCCGTCCAAAGGAAGAACCTACGCATGATCCAACACTTGTGTGTATTGCATCTCATTTGCATCATATCCCCCATGATCCTAGATCCCATTCAAGTCGATCTCTTAAGATAGATCCTACCCCATAGGAAGAACCTTTGTCTTTTATTTTACAACATAGGAAAACAAACACAATTCCATACAACTCTTTCAAACACATTAGAGAATAAGATATTAATCATCTTAAGTGAGATAAAACTCTTACCCCATAACAATTCAATCAATCAATTCGTAGGGACTTTGCCTTAAGAGAGATAGTGACATACTTGTCGATTAAATTCCGAGTGCTTGAGCCCTTCTCTTAAGACGATGCAAAGACTATTTTCCTACAAAGTTGTGGTGGTTAAATCAAAGTAATCTCCCTTAAAATGACAACTCATCTTTTCTCCTAAAATCAATCAATCAACTACCCTAAACCCGTAGGAACTTTGACCACAGTCAAATATCTCCTCAAACCCTTTAGGGGAACTACAGATACTATGATTCCACTCCCGTAAGGATATGTAGGCATAAGATGCGATATCTTATCGAGTATACTTAGAAATAAACCCCTAGGTCTTTTAACTCATTAAGCAGACAACCCTTAGCAATAAAACAAACATAAAACAAGAGGTTCCTGTTAGTACTACAGAAATTTAGGATGCTAGCACCTTCCCTAAGTTTAACCAACCCCCGAACCTATAACTCTCTAGCTTGCATTTGCATTGCATTGTGGGAATTTCGATCTTTATCCCTTCCTTTGGACAAATCAAAGTTCGATTGCAAAATGAATTAAAGGTTGAAACTAATCAATAGTTTGGTATCCAAATTTCACCGCGATAGAAATGGCAACTTCACTGGGGAGCCCTTAGTGGGTTTCCCTAACTTGCTTTTATGTTTGTTTATATTTGCTTATATTTGCTTAATTGTTTACTTGTATACTTGTTTGTTTTTTGCCTTTGGGTTGATACTCTTGAGTGGTGAGACAAAGTCCTACACCCGGACTTGAGTGAACATAAGATAGGATAGTGATATGTTCGACGAGACTTATAGGTAGTTGAATCCCGGCCAAGTTGACTTGAAAATCACGCTCAGTTGAGACCCTTCCAAAAATGGTTCGGTTGAACGAGTAATCGTGAAGACTTTTACTATTTTCTATTGGAGTCTATGATATTGAGGACCGTAGTTACCTTTAACCCCACTTTGGCCTTTATTAGGATGTAGTGCAGGACTATGAGGGAGTACACCCGAAATAGTGCTACGCGATGCTACACTCAAAAGAAGTTCTCTTGAGAATATTATTAATCACCGAGTAATTGGGAAGTTGATAATATCCGAAAGATTGACTAATGACTTTGGGCACCCCTTAGAACCTTGTTCTACAGATACAACTCACCCCTAGTCCTTGTCCTTGAGAGAATGGGTAGACCCTTTACTCCATGCTCGTTGCAAACCTAGGGCCTTTTTATTTACATATGTGTCCTTATGTGCTTACATGTGTTTGTTGCATTCATATAGCATCATATTACGTTAGGTTTCATGGAATTCAGTTTTATTTATAAACGTTACAGAAACCAGTAAGGATTACAAAAGAAAATATTGGAATATTCTTTTAAGAGTTCCAACTTGGATGTCCTAAGGAAGTTAAGGGCACCGATTGAAGAATCAAGACACTCAAAAGGACAAATACAAGAGGCTTCCCCTATCATGGAGGATCATTAGAAGTTCAAAAGACTCTCATTGAAGATCCAAGTGAACAAAGGATTCCCCCCTTACTTCCAACAAGAAAAAAAGAAGAGATGGAGGATTTATTTTCCTCTATCAAACTAATCTTTAGATGTTGATCATAGACGACTCATATTCAAGAAGATCTAAGTAGACAGCAAATCAACAAGCACGATGAAGGACTTCCTTAGGGCTTTATTAGCTTTTATTTAGCTATTAAGTAAGGACTCTTATAAAGCTGTTTCCTTGTAATCCAATATCATAATAAAAAATAATAAATGAATTTTATTTGGTATTCTGTAACGTTTATGAAAGCTTGAGTTCCATGAAATCTTTCATTTCTGCATTCTTGCATTAGCATTTAGCATTTTGCATATGCATGTGCCTCTCCTCTTTTGTGGCTCATCCGTTTTTCTGCCTTTGTCTGGCAGCTGACATCTAGACCATTTGACCAGGCTTGAAGTATTATTGAAGGATAGCAAAGAGAATGTAAGATATGGATCCCATGACTAGTTTTAGAGTGAGGACTAATCCGTTATTTGATCTTCCTTCTGATGACAATGTTCAACAAGTGGGTGTTCCTACGCAACCTCAGCCTGTGCAAGATAACTTGTTTGTTCAAGTTAATGGAAAATATTCCTAGTTTCCACAGCCTGTACCTAATCTTCAGAATGTTCGTACTAAGATGAAGATGAACGATCCTAGATTTATAGCAATGGAGAAAGAATTTTGTGATCTTAAAGAACAATTGAAAATGATGAAAGGAGCTAATACCTCTGATCTTGATTCCCATGACTTATGTTTGGTTCCAGGTGTGATTATTCCTCCGAAGTTCAATATGCCTGTCTTTGAAGTTTACAAGGGTGTTAGTTGTCCAAAATACCATTTGACGATGTTTTGTCAAAAGATGGCTGCTTATGTTGGCGATGACAAATTGATGATTCACCGCTTTCAAGAAAGTTTGAGTGGGGCATCCTTGATATGGTATATGAAGCTACAAAGGAACCGTATTCAGTCTTGGAGAAACTTAGCTGATGCTTTTGTGAAGCAATACAATTACAATTTGGATGTGGCTCCAGACAGTGATCAATTGATGAACATGAGTAAGAATGACAATGAATCTTTCAGGGAATATGCGCAACGATGGAAAGAGTTGGCAGCCCAAATTCATCCACCACTTCAAGAGAAAGAATTAAGCAAGGTGTTTCTGAAAACGCTGCTAGACTCTTACTATGATAGAATGGTAGGCGTTGTTCCATTGGGTTTCCCCAAAATTTGGAAGTTGGAATAAACATTGAGAATGCGCTCAAAAGTGGAAGAATTCAGGATAGCTTGAATGGCCAAACTAATGAAGAAATCTCAGATAGTGATTCCCAAAAGGAAGGAAATGTCGATGTTAATGCAATTTGGGATCCCTCTCAAATCCTGCCAGATCCAGTTCTAGTACCTTACCCTCAACATCAGTATGAAACGCCTGCTCGACGCAAGCAGCAATTACCTCATAAGCGAAGAATGATTCCTCCAGATCAACCTCAGGATCGACGAGTTCGAAGACAGTGTCAAAATCAGAAGATACCTTTGAGTACTCCGAAAGAAGAAACCCGCTGGTTTGATCTTATCCCGATGACTTATAGTCAACTATGGTCTTATTTTTCCAGAAACTCGGTGATGACACCCAGAAAGACTAGAACCATGAAATCTCACCCGCCGTGGTTCAACCCGAATGCCAGTTGTGAATTTCATGATGGAGTGTTGGGGCATTTTATTGAAGAATGCAAAGTTTTCCAAGAGAAAGTCCAAGAAATGATAGATGACGAAGTGCTGGCTTTCAAAGGAGGAAGACCAGTCTTGAATGGAACACCGTTATGCTGATTGCCTATTTATTTTTGTTTGCTTTCGTGTTTTATTTCTTTGATTAAAAGCATAATTGGCATGTAAGAACATGTTATTTTGAATAAATAGTGCAATAAGTGTTTGTCTTGAAGAAATCCATTCGTTTCACTCGTAAAACTTTTTCATAATTTATAATGCCAAATTTACCCAATTTTTTCTCACTTTGGTGAAGAATTGGAAGGAGGATGACGAAGTAAAACGTAAGATCTCGTTGTATGCTTTTGAATAAATACCCTACTGATGATGTAAGGCATTGTTTCAACATCCTAAACACCAGAAATATAAGGAAGTTAATCCCTTCTTAACTCCTTTAAACCTTACCCAAGAATCTATTTTTCTCCCAAATCAAAACCTCATTTTTAAACCTGGGGCAAGGAAATTTTTTTTAATCAGCTTGATTGAACACTTAAAACCTTTCAAAATAGTGAACAACTTCCAAAAATGGGTGGGTACAGATACTTTGACCCTTGTTCCTTTGTTTTACAAATCGTAAACTAAACCACAATACAACTTTCAAAAGTCCTAATTGAAGTAAGGTTTACTTCGAAAGCATACTCAGTGAGATAACGTTTCCTGACTCCTATGAGCTATGCTCAATTTGATGATTGGCTTTATAAAACAAATCTATATCCTAACTAGTGATTTTTGTCACAAGTTATCATGATATCTCTTTTCAAAAACTTCAAGACAAACGCGTGTTGCATTAACAGTTTCGAAATTAACATTTCTGACTTGCTAACTTTGCTTGATATCTTGGAAAGATTACATACAAACATCAATGTTGAAGTTTAAGAATTCTGCTAACCTGGGGAAAGTTATTTCCAAGTGGTTATTCTGTGCAAATTTGACTTTGCCTAAAGAGATATTCTTGAAGACTCTACATACTACCGACAATCAGGGCCAGTTACGTCGAGATTCGGAAAATCTCTATAAGAGTTTGAAATAATGAGGCATTTGGACGCCATGTTTTCTGTAAAATCCTCTTAGAATGACTTCTTCTCATAACCATGTGACTTGGGGCATCTAAGAAGTGAAGATTATCTTATCCATATGCAACAAACTATTGTTCAAAATGGCGACCATTACGCATTTCATCAAGACAAATGACTTTGTTGCCTTGACATTCTTCATGTCCCCAGTGAATTTTGATTCTGGTGGTCATGACTTTTCTCCGATGAATCTTTTTCAGTACAAGAAATCTCCATTTGGTAACCTGAGAATTCCCAGTGATTTGCTTAACTTCATTTTCCCAATGAAGTAGATAACATTTTAATCCTGAGTGAATCTTCTCCAACTTCACCTTCCTAGTGAAGTGGACGTGTTTTACTCCTTAGTGGATCTCTTACAACGCCGGTCTTCCCCAGTAAAGCGGATGTTTATTTCATCCCCATTTGAAGTTTCGACTCCGACATGTTCAACAGTTATGATGATCCAGGTTTCCCCATTTGAAGTGGATATTTATTTTATCCCCTATGGAACTTCAACTCGGGTATTCCCATCTACAACTCCGATACAAATCTCTCCAATGAAGCAGATATTTATCCACGGAGTTCTCAAAATACGAGTCTGATCTGCCCCTGGAAGATCTTTATTCTCGTCTTCAACAGGATAATCGAGATTTCTCAAGATGTTATATCCCAAGTGGAATGTTCTCTATTCCCCATATGAGTTTTAAGACCTTGAAGCAGGATTGTGATCCCATATCTAGTTCTCCACCTATCCCAAGTAGTGCTTCTATCTTTGAAGATTGGCCAGATGTTTGCTTCGAGATGTTTATTTCGTCTCTATTTGCCTTTGTTCTTTTGTGTTGTTAGCATAAACATACGCATAACATATAGATAGATAGCATGGCATATGCATTTTGCATCCGTGTTTGTTGGTTCCGTCACTTTGGTCGTGTTTATCCCCGAGTGACTGGGCGTGTCTTCTCCCTTCAAGTAGAGTTGTTAGACCTAGGCAGAAAAAGTGCAATACTTCTATTTCCCTACTGAGTTTGATCCTTGTGGAAGACGGTTGCTTTAGTTAAATTCCCATCTAAGTTCATATCTTAATGGTCGAGTCTTGCTTGACAGTTTCTCTTCAGTTATTTTATGAATTGAATTTCGGTCCCTGACAATCATATTTTGGGTATCTCCAGGCTTTTCAATTTGGATTAAGTGTGCATTTATTTTGCACTTGGCTCCCCAGGAAGATTTTCATAAAGATAACTATTGAAGATGGACGTTTCTCCAACAATATTATCAAGCTTCCTTAAACAATCTACATTTGGACTATAAGAAGCTCTTTATTTGAGCAACTCATTTCAATCAGGTTTTCTGTCGAGATGACAAATGACAGTCTCCTCAAGACGGTTTATCCATCCCCAGTAATTATCGACTTGGTAAAAGGAAAACCTTACAAATTTTTTCTCTTTATTTGAGAATTCACACATTTTTACAACAACTAGGATGCTTCTCGGAAATGAATTCCCCAGCGAGCTAATCACACAAGTTTATTTCCATCAAGTGACATCTCCCCTGAGAAGTTGAGGAAGTTTACCACATTAGTATCTCTTTATTTGAGAAGACATACTTTACAATTCAACCGGCTCACATCTCTCCTAAAGATCCCTGGTGAAGTTTTGCAACCTCCAGTACATTATGGCTTACAGCCGAAAATCTACAACAACATCTACAATCTACAAAATTTTCAATCCCCTGTGAAGATGCTCTCACGAGTTTTCATCATTTCAGATAGAAACCGAGACCAGCTCATGGCATCCAGACCATGACGCTCGGGGAGGTTTTTCAAGTTCAAACAAGAAACTGAGACCCGTTCATGGCAAACACACCATGAGGCGTGGGGAAGTTATTTCAAGAAACTGATACCTGTTCATGGCAAACACACCATGAGGCGTGGGGAAGTTATTTTAAGAGACTGAGACCACCTCATGGAATCCAGACCATGATGCTCGGGGAGGTTCATCATCCTTTTGAACATTTATTCAAAGATGTCTCTTTTCCTGGCTAATCTCGGCAGTAGATTACTAGTAGACCTCGGCAATAGGTATTTCAATTTTATTTCCTGGCTAATCTCGACAGTAGGTATCTCGTTTATTTCCTAGCTAATCTTGGCAGTAGATTTCTAGAGGACTTCGTCAGAAGTATTTCTCCAGCAGACTTCAACATAGAATCTCAGCAGTAGATTCCTTACAAATTTTAACAGTAGATGCTTTGGAAAAAGTATTCTTGATTAAAGTTATAAGTCTCCAGTAGACTTCTCCAGCTGATATCTTGAATTAATTACATTTGACCTACCCAGTAGGTTCTTCAAGTGGTTTTCTCACCAAATTCTCCATGATATGCCTGGAGATACTTTGTGATTGTCAATCGTTGTTTTTTCCCGTGGAGTCTCGCTTTGTTGAGCCGGTTCTTCCTGTATGTTGTGTCTAGTCTTTTCCCCTGCGGCGCAATTTCTCCATAGGACCCTTTTTGTTGTCTTGCATTTTCATCTCATCGCATATCATATGCATTTGGTGGCTTCTTACGGCTAAAAATACGTGCAATGTTTGTATTTAAGTCCCTCCTATCTCGTCGAGACTAAGATTTCAATCTTTATATCTCCGGATAGAAGCAACTTAAATAGGGGCGTCTGTCTCACCCTAATTTTTGACCATAGGATCCCACCTCCTTGTGCATTTTTTCTCATATGTTATCTTTATATTTTTGTATGTGTGTTTACTATGGCTAACTAGCTCATGCAGGTGTTTAAGGTTCAAAGAGATCCTCATATGGTCCATCAAATATTGAGCCAAGTTTTATCGAAGTTTACAACAAAGCCCACAAGCTGATTTAAACTCAATGGCTTTTATCTGGCTCTGAAAATTAAAGGCAGTCTAAATTGATGTGTAAAGATTTGGGTTTTATTCTACCTTGAAGAGTTCATCATATTCAAGCCCATAATTAAATTCATACTACTAAGTTGTCCCATATTTTGAAAATAAAGACGTAGGCTACACGAGAAGGAATCTCACAGGAACCAAAGTCACGGGTTATTGAAGATTTGCAAGTTTTAGTGTCGAATTCAATTTATTTGAGTCACTGGAAATTTCATATAGTTGACTTTGCAAGATCCAATTTCATGATGGGATAAGAGATTGGAATTCAACTGGTGAGAGGACTACAGGAGTTGAATTAGACTTCACTAAGTTTGATCCTCAAAGAAAAACTACACGTGAAGACTCCAAATGATTTAACCATATGACAAAATCATAACTTTTGGCCTGTATATGACTTCTACATCATTGGAGTACTTTATGAGAACTAAAATAATTCAACTGCAGCAAATATGGATTACAAAAATACTTTATTTATGATATATGAAGTATTAAATAATTATACAAATAGGATTTATCCAAGTTACAATCATGGATTTCTACAACTCAGACCCCATAATACATCAACTGAGTGTTGTTCCCGAGTTGTATCATCACCTCCAGCTGCAAAAGGTTATGTTGCGGATCATTCCATGCTTAAGCTTTGTTGGACGTACTTCTATCCACGAGCTCACCTGTGAAACACAGTTGGTAATCAGAGTACCGATAAAGAAATAAATTGAGATCAGAACAAAAAGAAAGAGATGAAAATGAGTGAGTTCAGCCCTCAGTTAAAGTCATGATCGGGCGGAAAATCGAGCAGCCGGAAGGGCAACAACCGAAGTTGTCGCCAGCTCCCTACTGAGCATCGAAAGAATTGAATTTCGGATAAAAGGCAACTGTTTCAAACAGCTCAACATAATTCGCAAGCAAACTGCATTCAACAGTACCAACGCGGTTCAGACTTATAAGTCATCATCACCGTTGAACCTTTCCCGACAATGGCACAAAACCGGCAGCCTCCGAACTTAAGTTTGTCCCTGAAAAAGACGAAGAAAATTCAGTTTGGGTTCAGAAGCGAACATTCCAAGAACTTGTCAGAGAGAAATCCAAACAACGTCGCGACTACTTGAGAATTTAACAGAAGCTGGTAGCAGAAGTCACTAGCAGAAGTGTTAGCAGGAGTTACCTGTAGCGGTAAAAAATCGTGAGCGTAAGTTATTAATTAACTTAACTCAAAAAAACAAGAGTCGCCACCGCACTTTTATTTTATCCAAATAAAGGAAAGGAAGAAGAGCGAACAAAACCAAAGAGTTCTAAAATAAGAACACGAGACAGAGATCGGGGTAAGGGGGTTGGTTACGCAACGGGAAGGTGTTAGCACCCAAAACGTCTATAGTACTCTATAGGAGCCCTTTGAAATATTTACGCTTTTTGGTTTGAAAATGGTTTGTTTGAAAAGAGATTGGGGAGATGAGAAGAGAATTATTTTTTTATATTTTTATGTTTGGAGAGACTTATCGTCTCATGCCTACGTACCCATAAAGTGCAATATGGAATCAAAACCCCGTAGTTCGTGGTACAAATGACAAAAATTTGTTGGTTTTGATTGATTTTAGATGTAAAGACAAGTCGTCATTTCAAGGAGAAAACTGCGACTATCCACCCACGAGTATTAAGACAACATTTGCGTCACATAAAGATGGAGGATTTGCTTGGATTATCAACAAGACTATCACTCAACATCAACGTGGAAAATGTCAAAGTCTTAATAATATGGGGAATAGGAGATTTACATCTCAACTATAGAAATGAATCATGTCTAAACTTTATGAAAAGTTTTAAAGTGAAAAAGTGCATAAAGGCACAAAAAGAGTTGATGAGTTTTTGTATTTTTTTATGTCTTTTGAAATTGGTCAAAGCATGATTAACATTGATTGACTTTTATTAAGAAAAACAAAGTTTAAAAATCACTTGACGAAAGTCAAGGTTTCATTGCGAAAGCGGTTTTGAAGTTTGAAACCAAGAAGGTTTTGAAAGAGGGAGAAAGTTTTGAAAATTTAAGAAGGGGAGGAGATGAAGTGACTATCCTAAAAACCAAAATAAGAGCTAGAGATAAGAAAGATCTAACCGACTTGTAGCACACTCCAAAGCAAGCAAAAAGAATTCCATCCGATTTAAAGCATAAGTCAATGATCGAGCCAAATAAAGGCTAAGATTCAAAATACTCCAAGCATAGGGAAGAAAGTCCTAATCCTAAGTCCAAAATGTCCATGAAGTCCAAGGTCTAAGAATGGTCCAAGAGTATAACCACAAAGTTAATAGCACCAAATTTTTTAGATGTTTTATCCTTTATTAGTGTTTTGAACAAAGTATGGTCCAAGTGGACAAAAGAGAGTAAACATAAACAAAGATATGATATGAAATGATAAAATGGAAGCATAAAAGTAAGAAATAAGGAGTAAGAAGAGAATATAAGCAAAATTAAACAAGGATATTGTTAGTGAATTAGTGGTTAGTGGTTAGAACATATGATCAATGATGATTAATTCTTGCACTTAGACCAAGATTAATGAAAATTCATTAGAGGATTGATAGAATCAAAGCCTCCTAACAATGATTTTCATAGGTATTGGAGTTAAGACAAGAAACTAAACATACTTGGACTTTTAAACGTAAGTTTGAGCCACGAATGATCATTTTCCGATTAAGGGACACTTTAGCGCTATGTTAAGCAATCGTAATCGGGTTTATGTAGAAACCACGACTATCTGATGCCGGTCAATAAAATGTTAGTGTTAATACATGTTAGAGAAGTGATATGTAAATCACTCTCCTAAAACATGCCACACAAAAAGAAAAGAGGTAGTGATCTAATCATAATCAAGATTTTTAATTAATTAATCAAAGGTAATCTATCACTATTCCAAAGTAAGGAGAATTATCTCAATGATTATTCGTCCATAGATTTGAAATAATGAAGATTAAACAACCTTGATAATCAACAATCTATGATCCATAGATTTCATCGATCAAAAATAAAAAGAAGAAGAAAGAAAATGAAATCACAACTTGAATCTCGAATCGATTAAATTATCGTCAATATCAATCACCTCTCTTGGTGGATAAAATCAACACCCAAAGTCCATTGATATTGATGAAATCTTATCAAATTCAAGATCCAAAACAATCAACACTTAATCAAAATATTTTCAAATAATTTTTTTTAAGAACTTTTTCAAAAATGAAATTAAAATACAAATTTAATAATAAAAGAAAAATGTGGAAAAGTCCACACGGTTAAGTTCTGAAAGAAATAAAAAGGAAAATAAAAAAATAAAAGAAAAATATAATTGAAAAGTAGAAAGAGAAAACGAAACAGAATCATCTTCTTCTTCTAGCTCTCACAAACGAAAACATTCACGGCCATGGATGCTTGCTTAAATCACAACGGCGGGACGCGAAAAATACGCGGTTGCAATCGAAATCAAGAGCTCTTCACAATGGTACCAACAATTCAAAGAATCACAACAAAAGGTAACGGATCAAAAATGACGGTGAAGCTCAATCTACCTTCAAACTCAGGTAAGAAATCAATCCAAACTTCTTCTTGCTTCTCTTCTTCTTCTGAACGAATCTCTGGTTGAATTGATCTGTGTTTGAGGTTGATTGAAGTTAATTTGGTGGAAGAAAGTATGAGAAGAGAATGTGAACAAAAGGTTTTGTATTGAGGAATTGAGGAAGAAAATCAGCAGAGATTTTTTGGCTTGAAAAGCTTCCAGAAAAGAGTGAATAAGGTGTTCTATTTATAGATGAGAATGAGTGAAAATGATTTGCCGTTTGTGAGATTTTTTCTGCGTTTTGGGATGCAAGTTATGTGTGACCTCTTGTGATATTTTTTCATGTCGTTTTTGCTTTCACATTTGTAGCTCACGAAGTCGTTTTTTGCCTTTTCACTTTTTCAGCTCACTTAGGTGACGTGGATTCTTGCCTTTTCATTTCAGCTCAGATTTAAATATCTGACGTGGATTGGCTTTCATGGCTCACTTATATTTTGCACAGCTTGGCTCTCGTGGTATTTGTTTTTTTGCTGCAGCTTGTGAACATGGCTTGGATACATGACGAATTTGCGTTCACCCTGTTGCAAGTGGCTTGAGTGTTCGATTGAGCTTCTTCACCAAACAAAACTGTTGTGATTCTCACTTTCAATCATTTTCAACAATCTATCTTGGACATCATTTGATTGAGAAGAGTCAGCTGAGTTTCCATCACATGAGGGATGAAGCTGAACTTCAATTGAAGGCCTGTTAGCTGGATCGTGTGCTAAATGAAGTAACCTCTTGTGTAGAAGAACATCTTCTGCCGCATACCGTGTACAAAGACGGTTAAAGTGAGCCCAAAGCTGATCGTTGAATCCAGGCTGCAAAGCTTCTTCATTGGAGTGGTATTTCTTCTGTCAAAGGCAATAACAATTCAAGAATGTAGACAACCCCGCCGTGCTTAGCAGCTGCCCAGGCCAGTTCTGGTGTGGTTGCCAATGCATAGAGAACATGGAGAGACCCTTCACGACAACTGGGAGTTGAGTGAAGCATTTGCAATAAAAGCAGAAGACTAGATCCATCTGCAATCATGGCTTGCAAGCAGGGAGCATGTGCTGTCAAGAATGACAGCACTGCAAGGCAAAGTTGAGGAATGTTACTGTCTGATGCTTCGGCCACCGAAAAACATTCAAAAAGAGGTAGCAAGTTGTTTTTATTAGAAAATATGGATGCTAAGTTTGGATTGCTAGTCAGAAGGTTCTGAAGAGAGATCATTGCCGCACAGAGATTTTTAATCAGCTCAGGTTCTTCCTTCCCTAGAGATTGTTCATCCGACATTGTGCCAGAATTATTCGGGATCTGATGTTGATTGACAGATCCATCAACAACCTCATTTAGATGCTTGGAATTCTCGGTGAAGCTGGAGGTCTCTTCAACATTATGATTAGGCTCTTCAACACATTGATTGTGCAGAAGACAGGATATAAAATCAATTAGTGCTACACAAAAAGCTTCTGGTTCACTAATTTCGAAGTCCGGCTGATCGTTGTAGACTCTCAAGTAAACATTGCCAATGAACAATTCTTTCGATATTGCTCCATAGACAAAGTCGTGTGAGTCTTTAATATCATACGAACCATCAGGGCCTTGAGCTGCTCGTTATATGATTGCTGAAGTTTCTCACTGTTAGAGTTCATTTCAATTATCTCATGTTCATGCTCAGCAAGATGCACCTCTATATCCTCCAAGTATGAAATTCAGTGCTGACGCAATGATTGATGGCAAATCTGATACATGGCTGACAGAAACAATATCTGCTTTAAGGGGATTGTATGTGTAGAAGATTCTCTGCAAGTTTAACCACTTCAATAACCTTCTCAAATGCAGCAAGATCCTCACGAGCCTCAGAGAATTCTCCTTCCTCCATATCTCAGTGTGTTTAGCTTGCAAGAATAACTTATGAGCAACTGAAGTTATAAAAAATGGTATGAGCTTTCTGCCAATTAGCATACTGAAGAAATTCCTCAAGGGCTCTTGTGAGATCTCCATTATAATTATAATATATTGCCAAAGCCTCATGCATCCATTCTCTGGGAATGCCTAAATCCTCAATAAAACAGTACTGAGATTCATCTGAACTCCAAGTTTCTTTAATAGTATCCAAACTCAAACCAGTAATTCCCGCTGTGGGACGATCCTCCTTTGCCAACAGAACTAAAAGGAATCCATCAAAAGAAGCCCGCATTACTTCAATAATTACTCGTGTTCTAACTTTATCATGTACTGTTGATGATATGATCTCTAAGTATTGCTCAGGCTCGTGAAGAAAAGACTCAATCCTGGCTGATGAAACTTCTCCAACATATAGGCTGTCCCAAAGAACGTGACAGAGATCTTTGAAAATAGCTTTGTATGCTATACACTCGCAGAGTTGACAAATACCTTCCACTGCAGCAACTGCAGAAAACTTGAAGCTCGCCCCGTTTGCTATATTATCCTCATTGACGGTATTAGAGCTGCTAAGATTGGCAACTATCCTCTTTTCCAGGAATAACATCAGAAAACAGGAATTCCCTACTACCGGAGGTCAAGCTAATTGTCTTTCTTGCTTCATTATGTTTAGCAGCCTGCCTCACAAGAGTCGCAGATACAGATGGATCGCATTCTTCCTATTATGATATTCTTCCCACCTCAAACGCAATAGTCGGTACCCTTCATTTTCTTCACCGTCATCATCATCATCGGAAAGAATTATACGGACACGTTTACGACCAACAACTGCTTGATGCTTGCTAGCCTGTTGCTTTCCTGAGTATCTTGTTCTGAATGAAAATCAACAGCAGTTGACTTACTTGACTGCAAATTCCCACCATCGGCCCCACCGACAAAACGATGATTCCCTTTACTATGAACAACTGTCATACAATTTATATCATGACCATGAACCTGAGGGCGAGAAATCTCATACCAAAGTTCTTCGTCTTTGTGAGGAGCTTCCACTTTCCACGGCGCATAAATTCTAGTTGTCTGATCATGGCTGGCTGATATAATGTAATCACCGGATCTACCCCATGCTATATCAATCACCGATGCAAAATGACCGGAAGGAACCTTTTGTGTAAGCCAGTTGTCATCACCAACATTTTTCCAAAGATGAAAAGATCCACCATATCCATGTGCTAAAATTGAATCTCCAATTGGGCTCCAATGACCACCATAGAACCCCAGAGCACAATGGCTTAGTTCACCAACGGTGACAACATTCATCCACACACCAGAAGTTTTTTCAGGTTGCCAGATCATCATGGTCTTGTCCATTGATGCAGATAAAATGCTTTGCGGTTGATAACAGGCATCTCCTTCCGTGGATGCAAGCAAAGGGGGTTGCCATGCTACTGAATATACCCAATCTTCATGTCCAATTAAAAGAGATTCTAAGGATATTTGAAATGAGGACGAACCAGCAACAAGTACAGGACCTTCTATATATGATGATAAGCTTGTTTCTTCCTCTCTTTGACAACACTTAGAACATAATCGGCTAGAGACACTTTTGCAGAGAAGTGAAGATCATTTTCCACGCGTTCAAGAATGCATGTCAAAACTTTAGAATTATCATCACTGCATGAAACTGTTTGGCCTTCGGCTTGTTCATTTATATTAAAATCAATATCAATGTCTGACAAGGTGTCAGATAGGTTGCTGGTTGCTTGACTGGAACCGGTACTGTCCAGTCTGGAGAAGAACCCTTCCCTTAGACCTGCTTTCTCAGCAAAACAGTTAGCAAGCAAACATACTCCGCTGAAGCTGGATGGCAGAAGCAAACATTCAAGTGTCAACAAAAGAATTCTCCATCACTCCCATTTATGCCATTAGGAAAATGAGAATCTTGAGAAAAGAGAGAGCCCAGATCCTGATGTTTCACTTGCAGGACTTGGCGGAACATCTGTTGAGTTTTGATATGTCTGTTGACATTTTTGCATCTCTTCTGGACTAAACTGAAGCAGCATTCCAATAACTGGTAGCAATACTTCCACTTCACCTGTCTCCAGAAGCTTCAAGATAATATTTTTTTTAAATATGTCATATCTACACCTTCCCTTTTCTTCGCTCTTTCCATGCTGCGAAGCTCAGACTTCAACATTGCCTCCTGTTGGCTGTGGAGACGATTTTCATGTTCAAGCTCCTCAATTTCTTCTTGAAGAGCTAAAATATGGCGCTGCGACTGTGCTAGCTCTTCCTCTCTTTGGGCCTGATACGGTTTGTTTTCGCTTCAATAGGCCTAATTCACTTTCTGCTACAGATGCGAACCTGTTATGGTCGGCGGATCTATCATTTCTCAAGAACCTGCCTCTAAGCAATGCCTGAATGCGATTGCGATGGGGAAAACGAGATACAGCCTGATGGCCCAGCAACTCCTGAATTTCTCTCTGATACAATTCCACATATTGCAATATTTGATAAACCTGGTCCAATCTCACTATAGACAGACTTGAATCATGAGGAAAAAGCAAGTGTGTATTCACAATCAGAAACTCTTGGTGAACACTGTATTTTTGGTTTTGTAAAATGGGATTAACTGATCGAACATGTAACAACTGAGCAACACGGTCACCGCAATCATTGAAAAGCAATTCTCGATAATTTATGATACTTAAACGTTCTTTGTGTATAGCAGTCAGCAGACCATCTCCACGGTACATCAAACAACAGGCCATGTATTTTCCATGCCTTGGGTCACACTTGGCCATCATACTAGCAGGCTCAAACACAGCATTGGTAATCTCAGGCACAGAGAGCTGCTCATGGTATGCCTTAGCAGCAGAGATAACAGGGGCATATGACGAAAGCATGAAGTGGATACGAGGATAAGGCACAAGATTGGTCTAGAACTCAGTAATATTAACATTAATAGCACCATCAAACCTCAACGAGGTAGTGAGGGATGATAAAATCTGTGATATCAACCTGTTCAAGTTGGTGTAAGTAGGCCTTTCAATATCAAGGGATCTCCTGCAAATGTCATAGATTGCCTCATTGTCCAAGAGCACAGCCACATCAGTGTGCTCAAGGAGAGAATGTGTTGAGAGAACACTGTTGTATGGTTCAAGCAAGCTTGATGAGTTGGTAGCCAGCATCCCCAAGTCTCTCCTCATACATGTGAACTAGTTCTTCACTTCCAACCCAAAATTCTTGTAAGCACATAATAGAAGAAGATTCAGAAAGCAATGAATCAAGAATCCTTTGATTCCTAGCCAACCAAAAATGATCTGAAATCACTCTCTCTAAGTCCTTGATTCTGTGGATCAATCCGTTTGTAAATAGGAGCAAGGATATTAAAAGTAGTGAACGAAACACAAGATGAGTCTTTATCAACAACATCCACCATTGATGAAAAGCAACCACTTTTATTAATCCTAGGAAACTCTCCATCACAGTTATTACTATTAACATTATGAGAAGAACAGGAACCACTGAAAAATTTGCAACTGAATCATCGGCCATCAATTTTGATTTTTGACATAATTCTCTGAATATCTGGATCAAACTTCTCATAGAACACTGCTTGATAAATCAATGAATTTCAAAACAAGACAATTTGATCTTGAAAAATCACATTTCCTGAGAAAATAGCCCACCACCACGGGTAACTTATGGTTGAAGCAAACTCTTGATAGTTTGACCAAGATGAGGTCAAACGTCCATCTGATTTAAACTTGAATGAATTTCTTTGCCATTAATCTCCTTGCAAAACCCTAAACACACAGAGAAGAAGAAGAAACAAACAAATTGAAAAATATTTTTGATATTTTGGTTAGATGTTAGTAAACAGAAACAAACATAAAGCAAGTAGGAAACAACAAGGGACCTAAGAAAAATAAAAAAGTATGGTCTTGTTTGTGTATGCAAAAATGAAAATGCAATATGGGATCTTAGGGGTAAAAATTAGGGTATTACAGCTGCCCCTATTTAAGACTCTTCTATCCGGAGATATGAAGATTGACATCTTTGTCTCGACTAGATAGAAGAGACTTAAATATAACAATTAACCCAACTTTTAACCCTAAGAGACCACAAAATGATATGATTATGCTAATGATATGCGAACATAAGACTACCGTGGGGAGAAAATGCCATAGGAGTAAAACAAACACTGGAGAAAAAGAAGAAAAGATACTCCACAGGGAAAAAAAAAACAAGACCCTATTTTGATAAAAGAAAGGAAACGACTCAACGGGGAAAGAGATACCAACTGCCAGTTACTGGGCGAAGATATTCGAACCGAAGAGAATAGGTAAAATACTTTCTACTGGTTACTAAGTAGATAATAAGTGCAAAAAACACAAGAGAATTGTTATCTACCAGTTACTGGGTAGAAAACAAAGAAATGTATTACTTATTACCAGTTACTGGGTAAAAAGTAATCCACTCGTTGAGATATAATCAACTACCCGTTACTGGGTAGGAAAAGAAACAACGCCAACTACTGGTTACTGAGTAGTTTAGCGGGAATAATAAACTTGAATGAAAGGGGTTACCAACTATCAGTTACTGGATAGGGTAAACAACATGTCAACTACCTGTTACCGGGTAGGACAGACTCGACTACCTGTCACTGGGTAGGAGAAGAAAATAAAGGTCAACTACCTGACACTGGGTAGGACAAACATGCTCGACTACCTGTTACTGGGTAGGACAAAGAGATATATCATCAGCTACTTGTTACTGAGCAGCTCCAAACACACAACAAACTTCTCAAATAAAGAGACAACCATTTGTTGGAAAAAGATATTAACAACTCTGTCGGCGATCTTTAAAAGAGATACGAGCAGGTTGAACCATGCAATAGAATTCTCATCGGGAGTTATTCCACAGAAATTCCAATTGACAGAAAAGCTGGTCGGATAAAGATCCATCATTTCACAATAAACTTCTCTGTTGAGGATGAACTAGAGAAATGTTATTTATTGAGAAGGTAAATTTCTGGAGATTACACAAGCTGCTCAAATAAAGAGGCTTCCACATGAAGTTGCATAAGTAATTACCAAGAGAGTGTTATCAAAACACTACTGGGGAAATCAAATCTTCATCTTCTGATAGGGATCAATAACAGATTCTGCCGAGGAAAATAAATCCTCAAAAATACCTTCTCGTCATCCCGGTTCCACAGCCCAGGGAAAACTAAAGTAACTGCTGCAAGAGACCAAAGTTCAATCCAGGAACAAACTGGAAAGAAACGGTCAAACAGGACTCGACCCAATGAGGAAATAACTCAACTGGGGAGCAATTCCATCCAGATAAAAAACTGGGGAGGAAAGCTAAACAAAGCATCTTCCACGAGGCATAAACTCAGTGGGGAATTAAAAATGATAGGTATTTTCTGCTTAGGGGTCGACACTCTAATGAAGAGAGGACACACACATTCTGCGAGATAACAACATTGGGAAAAGGGAAACACCAAAAAATGCAAGATACACAATGCAACAAGAACATGCTATGCTCAACCAAAATGACTGCGCATGCAATGCATATGAGTATGAATATGCTGACAAAACAGACAAAAAGGCAAACAGAGGGTGAACAAAACACCACAACACCACTGAAATACTCGGCTAATCTCTGCAAGTCAAAGATATCATTGGAGATTGTGCTGGGGATCAGCAACAGAAACCCTGCAAGAGATACACAAGAGAAAACATAGCAACACAAATCTTCCAACCCTGCCAGGGGAATAAGAAGTTAACATCATAGCAAAAAGTCAAACTGTGGGGGATTTTAAATCAACACCCAATCACAAGGTGAGAGAAAACCCGACAGGTGACTGCTATGTCAACACTTCTCAACATTGTTCTCTACTTGAGGAATAATCCAAAGCAAATGTGCATAACCTCCGCTAGGAATCATCAAAGACAAATCTCCGCCTGGGCAAAAACATCAAGGAGAAGTGGTCTTCAAATTTCTCAACTGTCCGATCATTTGAATCAAGACTTTGCTGTGGAAAACCGTTCAACACTCGTCTGGTTTATCCAAACACACAAAACTCTGCTAAGGGAATATCAGTAAACTCTACTGAAGAGACCTCAATATAGCTCAAATGGGGAAACATCAACACAACTCTACTGGGGAGCTGCCAATAAATTCTAACAGAGAGGCAAGAAAGAACCCTGCTGAAGAGAACACTTACGCTTTTCGCTTCAAGATTCTACCATTCTTGGGATTACTGTTGACATTCTTTCTTTTATTTTCACAAATCAAAGAAAAATGTTTTTATAATTTTCAAAATTTAAATCAATTATTCATATTTGTTTCAAAAATCATCATCAAAAATAAAATGAAATTCTGTAAACAGAAACAAAATAAGAATTGCAAACAAAGGGACAAAGGCCCAAATTCTATAGATAGAATGGTAGTTCGCAAATGGCGTAACTCCATGGATCATTACAAAGTTTGAAAAATGGTAAGTACAATGGAAAGTTCTACATTTAAATACAATGACCATTATTTTCCCTAACAACTTTGAATTCCAACTGTGCTTGAGACTTCAGCGGAGAATATCTGAAGTAGAACCTTTGATAGGAAATGTTGCTTCAAACGATCAAGATTGGCCAGATGCAGTTACTTGCCATGATCCCTAACTTTTGCCTAGATTGCCCTCTCGGGTTTTCAATCTACCGGGATGATTATTTCTGTTTTTGTCTCTAATTTTTGCCTGGACCGCCCTTTCGGGTTTTCAATCCACCGAGACGCTCATTTTTGCCTAAGCCGCCCTTTCAGGTTTTCAACTTAGCGAGCTGTTCTTTTATTTTTTAGGCGAAGTATTTCTTGACTGCATCGGCATTCACAGGACGAGTGAACTCTTCTCCATCCATAGTTGTAAGAATTAATGCACCGCCAGAGAAGGCTCTCTTAACAACATATGGGCCTTCATAATTAGGAGTCCACTTGCCCCTAGAATCAGTAGTAAAAGTCGAGATCTTTTTGAGCACGAGGTCACCTTCTCTGAACACACGGGGTCGAACCTTCTTATCAAATGCTTTCTTCATTCTTTGTTGATATAATTGGCCATGACACAAAGCCGTCATTCTTTTCTCTTCAATCAGATTCAACTGGTCGAATCTACTTTGACACCATTCAGCCTCAGCCAATTCAGTTTCCATCAAAACTCTCATGGAAGGGATTTCAACCTCTATCGGGAGCACTGCTTCCATGCCATAAACAAGAGAAAAAGGGGTTGCCCCTGTTGAAGTGCGAACGGATGTACGATACCCATGCAGAGCGAAAGGAAGCATATCATGCCAATCCTTGTATGTAACAACCATCTTTTGAATAATCTTCTTAATATTCTTATTAGCAGCTTCAACAGCCCCATTCATCTTGGGTCTATAAGGAGAGGAATTATGATGCTCAATCTTAAACTCATCGCATAATTCCTTCATCATCTTGTTATTTAAATTCGACCCATTATCAGTGATGATCTTGCTCGGAACACCATACCGACAGATGATTTGATTCTTGATAAACCTGACCACTACTTGCTTAGTCACATTTGCATATGATGCCGCTTCAACCCATTTGGTAAAATAGTCAATAGCCACCAATATGAAACGGTGTTCGTTCGACGCTTTAGGCTCAATCATTCCAATCATATCAATGCCCCACATTGAAAAAGGCCATGGAGAAGAGATAACATTGAGAGGAGTTGGAGGCACATGAATCTTGTCAGCATAAATCTGGCATTTATGACACTTTTTCACATATTTACAACAGTCAGATTCCATTGTCAGCCAATAGTAACCTGCCCTTAACATCTTCTTAGCCATCGCGTGTCCATTGGCATGGGTGCCAAAGGATCCTTCATGGATTTCTTTCATCAACATATCTGCTTCGTGTCTATCCACGCATCTGAGCAAGATCATGTCATAATTTCTCTTATACATCACATCATCATTCAAGAAGAAACTACCAGCCAATCTTCTCAAAGTTTTCCTATCCTTCTTGGATGCCCCAAGTGGGTACTCTTGATTCTGAAGAAAGCATTTAATATCATAATACCATGGTTTATCATCAACAACCTCTTCAACTACAAACACATGAGCTGGTCTATCAAGACGCATCACACTAATCTTTGGCACATCATTCCAATGATTTACCACAATCATGGAGGATAAAGTCGCTAAAGCATCTGCCATTTGATTCTCTGCTCTTGGTATATGGTGAAACTCAACTTTATTGAAGAAAGTTGACAATCTTCTTGCATAATCACGATAAGGAATCAAATCAGGTTGACGTGTCTCCCACTTCCCTTTAATCTGATTAATCACTAAAGCTGAATCTCCATACACATCAAGAATCTTGATTCTTAAATCGATAGCTTCTTCTAAGCCCATAATACACGCTTCATACTCAGCCGCATTATTTGTGCAATTGAAAACCAACCTTGCAGTGAAAGGAATATGAGAACCATGAGGAGTAACAATAATTGCACCAATACCTCTGCCATATTCATTAACCGCCCCATCAAAAATCAAACCCCAACGGGATCCAGGCTCAGGTCCTTCTTCATGTAATGGTTCCTCACAATCTTTAACCTTTAGATACATCACATCCTCATCAGGAAAGTCAAACTGAATAGGTTGATAATCATCAATTGGCTGGTGTGCCAAATGATCAGCCAAAACACTTCCTTTTATCGCCTTTTGAGTTCGATACTCGATATCATATTCTGATAACAACATTTGCCAACGAGCAATCCTCCCAGTTAACGCAGGCTTTTCAAAGATATACTTGATTGGATCCATTTTAGATATCAACCAAGTTGTACAATTCAACATATACTGGCGGAGGCGCTTGGCAGCCCAAGCTAGAGCACAACATGTCTTTTCAAGCATCGTGTACCGAGACTCACAATCAGTGAATTTTTTGCTTAAATAATAAATGGCAAATTCTTTTCTCCCGGATTCATCTTGTTGACCCAGAACACAACCCATAGACTCTTCTAGCACGGTCAAATACATGATCAAAGGTCTTCCTTCTACGGGAGGAGACAAAATAGGAGGTTCAAGCAGATACTTTTTAATTCTTTTGAAAGCTTTCTGACAATCTTCTGTCCAGACACAATCCTGATCTTTGCGGAGAAGTTTGAAAATCGGTGCACATGTGGTAGTCATATTGGAGATAAATCTAGAGATATAGTTCAAACGTCCCAAGAATCCTCTTACTTGTTTTTCTGTTCTGGGTGCAGGCATCTCCTGGATAGCTTTAACTTTACCAGGATCAACTTCAATGCCTTTCTGACTGACAATAAAGCCTAACAATTTTCCAGAACGAACACCAAAAGTGCATTTATTAAGATTCAGACGGAGCTTAAACTTTCTCAAACGTTGAAACAACTTCAATAAATTTTTAATATGATCTTCTTCAGTCTTCGACTTACAAATCATATCATCCACATAGACCTCAATTTCTTTATGCATCATATCATGGAACAGGGTGGTCATAGCTCTCTGGTACGTTGCACCAGCATTTTTTAAACCGAAGGGCATCACTCTGTAACAGAATGTTCCCCAGGGTGTAATGAATGTTGTTTTTTCCATATCCTCAGGTGCCATCTTTATTTGATTATAACCGGAAAATCCATCCATAAATGAAAATATATTGAACTTAGCAGTATTATCTACCAACAAATCAATGTGTGGTAGTGGAAAATCATCTTTTGGGCTTGCTTTATTCAAATCTCTATAGTCAACACACATTCGGACTTTTCCGTCTTTCTTTGGAACAGGCACGATATTGGCCACCCATTGAGGATATTCGACGGTCACAAGAAAACCAGCATCAATCTGCTTTTGAACCTCTTCTTTAATCTTCACTGCCATGTCAGGATGAGTTCTTCTCAATTTCTGCTTCACGGGTGAACATTCAGGCTTTAATGGCAAATGGTGCTCCACAATACCAGTATCAAGACCAGGCATGTCTTGATAGGACCAAGCAAATACGTCAACATATTCTCTAAGAAGCTCTACCATCCTCTTCTTAACATCTGACTGAAGCAGTGCCCCAATCTTGACTTCTTTTTTATCATCATCGGAACCCAGATTAACCAATTCCACCGGCTCTTCATGAGGCTGAATGGTCTTCTCCTCGTGCTCAAGCAATCGAGAAATCTCATCAGGAATTTCTTCAATATCCTCCTCTTCCGCTTCAAACACAGGGAACTCAAAGTTGGGAGGGGGCATATGGTCATTGTTTCCAATGGGTTTAACAATCAATCTGCACAATGATTTTATGTTTGATTTTAGAATATGAACAAAACAACAAAAAAAATGAAAATATTATGCAGATAAGAGTGATTATAACATTATTATACTTTTTTCGGTTTTTTATGTTACCATTTTTTCAGAAATAAAGCAAAAAAGGAAAACAACATATGGATAAACAGAAGAACATTTTATTGATGATGATAAAAGTTGAAACAAAGCCCTCACAAATTCACTTTCACCTTGGGCAGAGTGAAAGGATTTTTGAAAGAAACAAAAACAAATTACTTTGAAACATGAACAACAGTAGGAACATCAACAGCGATCCAATTCTGGCATATCAATCCACGTGTCACAAAGTTGGGCATTTCTTCCTCTTGATCATCTTCAAGAATTGCAGTTGTAGAATGATCTTTGCAATGGATGAACCCAGCACTTCGAAAGACTTCATGAATACTCTTCAGCTCATTTCGGGTTGAACCAGATGTAAAACCCAAACCAGCTCTATCTTTTTTCTCAGCAACTTCAATGATTCGGCCCCATCCATGAGCTTGGCCATTATCCACTACATGTTGTGCATCTTTTAGAGAAGACATGGACACCCCATCCTTCTTAACAGCTTTATCAACCACAGAAAGAGCCTGAAACGAAGTTCCAACATCCTCTTCCGCATCGATATAAGAAAAAGACGACAAACTGCTTACCAACATAGCCTGTTCTCCACCAACAACGACAAGTTTACCATTCTGCACGAATTTTAACTTTTGATGCAGTGTCGAAGTAACAGCTCCAGCTTCATGGATCCATGGGCGTCCTAGAAGACAACTGTAAGCAGGACGAATATCCATGACTTGAAAAGTGATCTGGAAAAAACACGGACCAATCTTGATAGGGAGATCAACCTCTCCAATCACGGTTTTCCTCGATCCATCAAAGGCTTTCACAATGACCCCACTGAACCTCATAGGAGTACCTTGATAAGATAATCTGGACAAAGTAGATTTTGGCATCACATTCAACGATGACCCAGTATCAACCAGCACATTGGATAGAGCGTCTTCCTGGCAATTCATGGAAATATGGAGAGCCAAATTATGATTTCTTCCATGATCAGTCAACTCTTCATCACAAAAACTCAGATTATTACACGCAGTGATATTGGCAACAATGCTATCAAACTGCTTAACAGTCACATCTTGATCTACATAAGCTTGTTCCAATACTTTCTGCAACGATTCACGATGAGCCTCAGAGCTCATTAACAGGGATAAAACAGATATTTTTGACGGTGTATGTAACAATTGATCCACCACATTATATTCACTCTTCTTGATCAATTTCAATACCTCATCATTATCTGACTTCTGATTTACGTCACTTGATTGACCAGACTCCACAGTAGTCTTCAACTGAATTTGCTTACTCCCAGTATCTTCACTTGTCTTTGAAGGCACATTATCAAATACTCGACCACTTCTGGTTACACGTCCGACATCAGCGATAGTCACAACTGAGGGAAGAGAAGGAATGGGAACCTCTTTTCCATCCTCCAACATAGTAGCATTGTATTTGTAGGGAACAGCTTTATCGGATTCATACGGCGTCGGGCCAGGCAAACGGATAACCAAAGGCGTCACAGCAGATTTCTGACTATTGTAAGAAATTACAACCCGCTCAGGAATATTGAAACGTGGGACTATGACATTCACCTCGTTCTCCACTTCGTTTCTGTTTGCAGTAACCTGAATCAAATTCTCGTCCATCATCTTTTGTAAGTCCCTTTTTACAATCACACACCCTCGAGGGTTCACAGAACAAATACAACAGGCGGCATAATCATGCTCAATATCATGGAACTCACTCAAAGTAGCATGCATTTCAACAAGCGATCTCCGAATCCAGCGAATATCGAAAATACGGTATGTACCAGGACAACCATATACCATATTAACAGTTGCATTACCATGTTTAGGAAACAGATTTGATTGCACATTAGGGTTGGTATCTTCAAAAGACAAAATACCGCTTTTTACGAGCTTCGCAACTTCATGCTTCAGAGGATAGCAATTTTCGATATCGTGTCCCGGGGCACCTTGATGAAATGCGCAATGAGCATCTGGCTTATACCACCATGGAATTTCAGTTGGAACAGCCGGTGGATCACGAGGTTGAACCAAATTCTTCTTTATTAAAGCCGGAAATAACTCAGTATACGTCATTGGAATGGGATCAAATTGTGTTTTCCTCTGTGTACGACCTTGTTGAGTTGTCTTCTCTTGGAAACGTGGTTGATAACTTGCAGTAGCTTGAGCGGTAGGGGTGTTACTGATAACAGGCGTAACAGATGCTACTTGTTGCTGACGACGACTACCATTGTTGTTCACAACTCTGCGTCTTCTAGACCTTTCCTGAGATATAGCATTAGTTTCTCCCTCTTTTTTCTTAGGGAACCCAACACCAGGCTTTTTTGTACTTCCAGAATTTCCTTCTTTTATCAGACGTCCCTCACGGACAACTTCCTCTAATCTCATCCCCATATTAACCATTTCCGTGAAATCACTAGGAGCGCTCGCAACCATCCTTTCATAGTAAAATGAACCCAGAGTCTTCAGAAAAATCTTGGTCATTTCTTTCTGTTCAAGCGGAGGGCTTATCTGAGCTGCAATCTCACGCCATCTTTGCGCATATTCTTTAAAAGTTTCTTTCTCTTTTTGAGACATTGCGCGAAGCTGATCACGGTCTGGCGCCATATCGAGATTATACTTATACTGACGAACAAAAGCTTCACAAAGATCATTGAATGTCTTGATTTGTGTACTATCGAGTCCCATATACCACTTCAGCGCAGCACCAGTAAGACTATCTTGAAAATAGTGGATCAACAACTGATGGTTGTCAGTATAGGTAGACATCTTTCTAGCATACATGATCAAGTGACTTTGCGGACAAGTGTTCCCTTTGTATTTTTCAAAATCCGGAACTTTAAACTTGGCGGGAATCTTCACATTTGGAACAAGGCAAAGCTCATGAGCATTCTTTCCAAATAACTCCTTTCCCCTTAAAGCCCTGATTTCTCTTTGCATTTCAGCAAACTGATCTTGAAAGTCATCTATTCGATCCATAACATCCAAACTCTCGCTCGGAGCAGTATGGAAAATTTGTTCTTCAGTATAAGGCATAGCGTGAGTTACAGGCGGTGGCACAGGTATGACAGTAGGAACAACCGGAACTTCAGCATTAGGAACAACATTAACCACAGGAGGTGGTACAACCATGACAGCAGGGAGTCTAGAACCTTCGGGAACAGGAGGTCGATATCCCTCTGGCACATAATTATTAGGCATGCCCCAAGGGAAACCAACAGGCATTTGATATTGAGAAGCATTAATCGGGGCCACAGAAATGGGCGTTGATCCGATTTCAGAAATCACAGTTCCTTGGACAGGAGAAGGAGGAGGTAGTGGTGGCTGATTCTGAGCAGCCACCAGAGCTTCCATTGCTGCAGTCAGTCTTTCCAAACCATCTTTCAGAGTTGATACCTCTTCACGGAGCTCGCGGTTCTCTTGTTGCAACTGATCCATCTTTTTCTTAGAGTTAGCCCGGGTGTTGTAGTGATGCGACAGCTTGACTGAAGGAAGGCCAAAAGAAACAAATAAGACAACTGGGAAAAGGCAACACACAATGCACGATGATGCGAATGCAAATGCAAAATGCAGGTGTTTCAACCAGTTTTCAAGGATCTTTAAGATATAAAGCAATTACAAACATCATAAAGAAAAATAACACTTTTTGAAATACTGATAAACATCTCATTTCATTGAATATTGGAAAGAGTTACACTTGGAAGTACAAAATACAATAATATCAAAATAAGAAAAAGCTAGGTCCTAAGGAACATCTGATGACGATCCAAGCTGATACTTCCTTCGGAGTCTCTTAATCTCTTTCTCATAGTTATGCTTCATGGTGATCTTCTCTAGCACAAGCTGATCCACAATTCCCTTCCAAGCACCAGAAGTAGGAGGATGTGATGATGGAGTAGTAGAGGAAAATAAATCCTCTGCATGTCTCTTCACAGCGCGCCGCTCAAGTAACTCTATCAAGTCATCTTTCTCCTTCATCTATTTTTGCAATTCCATCTTCTCTTTGTCAGAAGCTTGAAACTTACTTTCCCACATCTCTTTCTCTTCCTTCATCTTAGCCAAAGCATCTTGAAGTGTCTTCACATCATCAGAAGAAACAGGGAGTGGCGTAGAGAGTGGCGTAGAGATCACAGTAGTCAGAGGTTTCTCAATAGGGTAAGGCATCTTAAGCTTCATAGCCCTCTTCTTCACCCAAAGCGTGTAAGGTTCTAAAGCAATGCAAACTTGTCTTCCCAGCTCCCCTCTACCCAACCTGTGAATCTTAGTCCAGGCATGAGCCATTTTTCTTCTCAAACCAAGAGAATCATCCCCTCCTTGAAAGAATAAACCCTCTAATAAAATATTCTTAGGCCTATCCTTCAGCATATAACCCAGCTGACGGCGAGCTAGACTCGGGTTGTAGTTAATTCCGCCTTGTATTCCAAGAAGAGGAACATTGGTGAATTCTCCACAACTATCAATAATCTGGACATTATCGTAAACCGAAGAAGACCAAGTGATATCAGTATGCGTAAGAGACATAATCCTTTGAGACCACCTTAAGCAATCCTTATTTTTCCTAAAAGCAGATGTTTGAGGTAAGTGTGAAACGAACCAATTATACAGCAGAGGTAAACAGCAAACAATGGTACGGTTTCCCTTAGAAGTCCTACTATGGATGGAGAAATAAGTATCACCAAGCAAAGTTGGAACAGGGTTCCCAATCAAGAAAATCCTAATAGCATTAATGTCCACAAAATTATCAATATTAGGAAACAAGACTAGTCCATAGATGAGTAAAGCAAATATAGCCTCAAACGCCAATGTGCGACCAATGTCAGCAAATAAAGTAGCCTTCTCAATCAAGAACTTAGCAGTTAAACCCTTGAGGCCTCCCTTAGTCTTTAGATTTGCATCAATATCCGACTTCGTCAAATGGGTAGCTACAGCAATATCTTGAGGCTTAAGAGCTTCCTCCAAACCAGTATACGGAACTTTATCAGAAACCGGTACACCCAACAAATAAGCATATTCTTCCAAGGTCCGCATGAGCTGATAATCGGGAAATGTGAAGCATCGGTAAATAGGATCATAGAACTGCATAAGGGTATTCAGAATTCCGTCTTCAATATTGGTAGAAAGAACAAATAAAAGTCTCCCATAACGAGATAAGAAGCCTGAACGATCATCTACCAAGGACACTAGCTTTCTCAACTCTGTAAGATCAGGAGCCCGAAAACCGTATTTCTGAGTGTTTCTCCTTCCAATATCCATAATCAACAATATATGCGATGTTTGCAAAAGAAAATCTCTGAGATCCTTAAAAACCAGCTGAAACACAATGCTCATGAATGCATGAGTGCAAGATGCAACACCCACAAACAAGACATACAAAGCACACAGGTTCAAAGGTTCGGCATGAGCATGGAGCCAAAGGTAAGAACCAACCATCTCACAATGGTATGTACTATGGTTATATCATCACCTGTAGAACAAGGTTCTAAAAAGTTCCCAGAATCATAATTCCATCTTTTGGATATTATCGGCTTAAACGACTACTCGTCGGCCAACAATATTCTCAAGAGAAACTCATCTGAGTGTGGTATCGCGTAACGACCAATTCAAGTCTACACCTGAACAGCCACCGCACCACGTCCTAATAAGGCCAAGATGGGTTAAAGGGTTCTAAGGTCCTCAGCTTCTCAGGCTCCCAGTCGGAAAAAGTAATATCAATTACGACTACTCGTAAGACATCAGTAATTTCCAAAGGGGCCTCCACCGAGCGGGGGATCTCGAGTCAGCTTAGTAAGGACTACTCCACGTAAGCCAACAAGACTATATCACCCTCCTATCATAAGTGCACTCAAGACCGGGTTAGGACTTATCTCACCACACAAATTACCAGGCACCAAAACAGAACAAACAATAACAAACAAGTCAAACAGAAAGCGATAAATAAATCAAAGTAGGCGAAACCCACTAGGAACCGTTGGAGTCCCCAGCAGAGTCGCCACTTTTCTGTAGCGGTAAAAAATCGTGAGCGTAAGTTATTAATTAACTTAACTCAAAAAAACAAGAGTCGCCACCGCACTTTTATTTTATCCAAATAAAGGAAAGGAAGAAGAGCGAACAAAACCAAAGAGTTCTAAAATAAGAACACGAGACAGAGATCGGGGTAAGGGGGTTGGTTACGCAACGGGAAGGTGTTAGCACCCAAAACGTCTATAGTACTCTATAGGAGCCCTTTGAAATATTTACGCTTTTTGGTTTGAAAATGGTTTGTTTGAAAAGAGATTGGGGAGATGAGAAGAGAATTATTTTTTTATATTTTTATTTTGGAGAGACTTATCGTCTCATGCCTACGTACCCATAAAGTGCAATATGGAATCAAAACCCCGTAGTTCGTGGTACAAATGACAAAAATTTGTTGGTTTTGATTGATTTTAGATGTAAAGACAAGTCGTCATTTCAAGGAGAAAACTGCGACTATCCACCCACGAGTATTAAGACAACATTTACGTCACATAAAGATGGAGGATTTGCTTGGATTATCAACAAGACTATCACTCAACATCAACGTGGAAAATGTCAAAGTCTTAATAATATGGGGAATAGGAGATTTACATCTCAACTATAGAAATGAATCATGTCTAAACTTTATGAAAAGTTTTAAAGTGAAAAAGTGCATAAAGGCACAAAAAGAGTTGATGAGTTTTTGTATTTTTTTATGTCTTTTGAAATTGGTCAAAGCATGATTAACATTGATTGACTTTTATTAAGAAAAACAAAGTTTAAAAATCACTTGACGAAAGTAAAGGTTTCATTGCGAAAGCGGTTTTGAAGTTTGAAACCAAGAAGGTTTTGAAAGAGGGAGAAAGTTTTGAAAATTTAAGAAGGGGAGGAGATGAAGTGACTATCCTAAAAACCAAAATAAGAGCTAGAGATAAGAAAGATCTAACCGACTTGTAGCACACTCCAAAGCAAGCAAAAAGAATTCCATCCGATTTAAAGCATAAGTCAATGATCGAGCCAAATAAAGGCTAAGATTCAAAATACTCCAAGCATAGGGAAGAAAGTCCTAATCCTAAGTCCAAAATGTCCATGAAGTCCAAGGTCTAAGAATGGTCCAAGAGTATAACCACAAAGTTAATAGCACCAAATTTTTTAGATGTTTTATCCTTTATTAGTGTTTTGAATAAAGTATGGTCCAAGTGGACAAAACAGAATAAACATAAACAAAGATATGATATGAAATGATAAAATGGAAGCATAAAAGTAAGAAATAAGGAGTAAGAAGAGAATATAAACAAAATTAAACAAGGATATTGTTAGTGAATTAGTGGTTAGTGGTTAGAACATATGATCAATGATGATTAATTCTTGCACTTAGACCAAGATTAATGAAAATTCATTAGAGGATTGATAGAATCAAAGCCTCCTAACAATGATTTTCATAGGTATTGGAGTTAAGACAAACAACTAAACATACTTGGACTTTTAAACGTAAGTTTGAGCCACGAATGATCATTTTCCGATTAAGGGACACTTTAGCGCTATGTTAAGCAATCGTAATCGGGCTTATGTAGAAACCACGACTATCTGAGGCCGGTCAATAAAAGGTTAGTGTTAATACATGTTAGAGAAGTGATATGTAAATCACTCTCCTAAAACATGCCACACAAAAAGAAAAGAGGTAGTGATCTAATCATAATCAAGATTTTTAATTAATTAATCAAAGGTAATCTATCACTATTCCAAAGTAAGGAGAATTATCTCAATGATTATTCGTCCATAGATTTGAAATAATGAAGATTAAACAACCTTGATAATCAACAATCTATGATCCATAGATTTCATCGATCAAAAATAAAAAGAAGAAGATAGAAAATGAAATCACAACTTGAATCTCGAATCGATTAAATTATCGTCAATATCAATCACCTCTCTTGGTGGATAAAATCAACACCCAAAGTCCATTGATATTGATGAAATCTTATCAAATTCAAGATCCAAAACAATCAACACTTAATCAAAATATTTTCAAATAATTTTTTTTAAGAGCTTTTTCAAAAATGAAATTAAAATACAAATTTAATAATAAAAGAAAAATGTGGAAAAGTCCACACGGTTAAGTTCTGAAAGAAATAAAAAGGAAAATAAAAAAATAAAAGAAAAATATAATTGAAAAGTAGAAAGAGAAAACGAAACAGAATCATCTTCTTCTTCTAGCTCTCACAAACGAAAACATTCACGGCCATGGATGCTTGCTTAAATCACAACGGCGGGACGCGAAAAATACGCGGTTGCAATCGAAATCAAGAGCTCTTCACAATGGTACCAACAATTCAAAGAATCACAACAAAAGGTAACGGATCGAAAATGACGGTGAAGCTCAATCTACCTTCAAACTCAGGTAAGAAATCAATCCAAACTTCTTCTTGCTTCTCTTCTTCTTCTGAACGAATCTCTGGTTGAATTGATCTGTGTTTGAGGTTGATTGAAGTTAATTTGGTGGAAGAAAGTATGAGAAGAGAATGTGAACAAAAGGTTTTGTATTGAGGAATTGAGGAAGAAAATCAGCAGAGATTTTTTGGCTTGAAAAGCTTCCAGAAAAGAGTGAATAAGGTGTTCTATTTATAGATGAGAATGAGTGAAAATGATTTGCCGTTTGTGAGATTTTTTCTGCGTTTTGGGATGCAAGTTATGTGTGACCTCTTGTGATATTTTTTCATGTCGTTTTTGCTTTCACATTTGTAGCTCACGAAGTCGTTTTTTGCCTTTTCACTTTTTCAGCTCACTTAGGTGACGTGGATTCTTGCTTTTTCATTTCAGCTCAGATTTAAATATCTGACGTGGATTAGCTTTCATGGCTCACTTATATTTTGCACAGCTTGGCTCTCGTGGTATTTGTTTTTTTGCTGCAGCTTGTGAACATGGCTTGGATACATGGCGAATTTGCGTTCACCCTGTTGCAAGTGGCTTGAGTGTTCGATTGAGCTTCTTCACCAAACAAAACTGTTGTGATTCTCACTTTCAATCATTTTCAACAATCTATCTTGGACATCATTTGATTGAGAAGAGTCAGCTGAGTTTCCATCACATGAGGGATGAAGCTGAACTTCAATTGAAGGCCTGTTAGCTGGATCGTGTGCTAAATGAAGTAACCTCTTGTGTATAAGAACATCTTCTGCCGCATACCGTGTACAAAGACGGTTAAAGTGAGCCCAAAGCTGATCTTTGAATCCAGGCTGCAAAGCTTCTTCGTTGGAGTGGTATTTCTTCTGTCAAAGGCAATAGCAATTCAAGAATGTAGACAACCCCGCCGTGCTTAGCAGCTGCCCAGGCCAGTTCTGGTGTGGTTGCCAATGCATAGAGAACATGGAGAGACCCTTCACGACAACTGGGAGTTGAGTGAAGCATTTGCAATAAAAGCAGAAGACTAGATCCATCTGCAATCATGGCTTGCAAGCAGGGAGCATGTGCTGTCAAGAATGACAGCACTGCAAGGCAAAGTTGAGGAATGTTACTGTCTGATGCTTCGGCCACCGAAAAACATTCAAAAAGAGGTAGCAACTTGTTTTTATTAGAAAATATGGATGCTAAGTTTGGATTGCTAGTCAGAAGGTTCTGAAGAGAGATCATTGCCGCACGGAGATTTTTAATCAGCTCAGGTTCTTCCTTCCCTAGAGATTGTTCATCCGACATTGTGCCAGAATTATTCGGGATCTGATGTTGATTGACAGATCCATCAACAACCTCATTTAGATGCTCAGAATTCTTGGTGAAGCTGGAGGTCTCTTCAACATTATGATTAGGCTCTTCAACACATTGATTGTGCAGAAGACAGGATATAAAATCAATTAGTGCTACACAAAAAGCTTCTGGTTCACTAATTTCGAAGTCCGGCTGATCGTTGTAGACTCTCAAGTAAACATTGCCAATGAACAATTCTTTCGATATTGCTCCATAGACAAAGTCGTGTGAGTCTTTAATATCATACGAACCATCAGGGCCTTGAGCTGCTCGTTATATGATTGCTGAAGTTTCTCACTGTTAGAGTTCATTTCAATTATCTCATGTTCATGCTCAGCAAGATGCACCTCTATATCCTCCAAGTATGAAATTCAGTGCTGACGCAATGATTGATGGCAAATCTGATACATGGCTGACAGAAACAATATCTGCTTTAAGGGGATTGTATGTGTAGAAGATTCTCTGCAAGTTTAACCACTTCAATAACCTTCTCAAATGCAGCAAGATCCTCACGAGCCTCAGAGAATTCTCCTTCCTCCATATCTCAGTGTGTTTAGCTTGCAAGAATAACTTATGAGCAACTGAAGTTATAAAAAATGGTATGAGCTTTCTGCCAATTAGCATACTGAAGAAATTCCTCAAGGGCTCTTGTGAGATCTCCATTATAATTATAATATATTGCCAAAGCCTCATGCATCCATTCTCTGGGAATGCCTAAATCCTCAATAAAACAGTACTGAGATTCATCTGAACTCCAAGTTTCTTTAATAGTCTCCAAACTCAAACCAGTAATTCCCGCTGTGGGACGATCCTCCTTTGCCAACAGAACTAAAAGGAATCCATCAAAAGAAGCCCGCATTACTTCAATAATTACTCGTGTTCTAACTTTATCATGTACTGTTGATGATATGATCTCTAAGTATTGCTCAGGCTCGTGAAGAAAAGGCTCAATCCTGGCTGATGAAACTTCTCCAACATATAGGCTGTCCCAAAGAACGTGACAGAGATCTTTGAAAATAGCTTTGTATGCTATACACTCGCAGAGTTGACAAATACCTTCCACTGCAGCAACTGCAGAAAACTTGAAGCTCGCCCCGTTTGCTATATTATCCTCATTGACGGTATTAGAGCTGCTAAGATTGGCAACTATCCTCTTTTCCAGGAATAACATCAGAAAACAGGAATTCCCTACTACCGGAGGTCAAGCTAATTGTCTTTCTTGCTTCATTATGTTTAGCAGCCTGCCTCACAAGAGTCGCAGATACAGATGGATCGCATTCTTCCTATTATGATATTCTTCCCACCTCAAACGCAATAGTCGGTACCCTTCATTTTCTTCACCGTCATCATCATCATCGGAAAGAATTATACGGACACGTTTACGACCAACAACTGCTTGATGCTTGCTAGCCTGTTGCTTTCCTGAGTATCTTGTTCTGAATGAAAATCAACAGCAGTTGACTTACTTGACTGCAAATTCCCACCATCGGCCCCACCGACAAAACGATGATTCCCTTTACTATGAACAACTGTCATACAATTTATATCATGACCATGAACCTGAGGGCGAGAAATCTCATACCAAAGTTCTTCGTCTTTGTGAGGAGCTTCCACTTTCCACGGCGCATAAATTCTAGTTGTCTGATCATGGCTGGCTGATATAATGTAATCACCGGATCTACCCCATGCTATATCAATCACCGATGCAAAATGACCGGAAGGAACCTTTTGTGTAAGCCAGTTGTCATCACCAACATTTTTCCAAAGATGAAAAGATCCACCATATCCATGTGCTAAAATTGAATCTCCAATTGGGCTCCAATGACCACCATAGAACCCCAGAGCACAATGGCTTAGTTCACCAACGGTGACAACATTCATCCACACACCAGAAGTTTTTTCAGGTTGCCAGATCATCATGGTCTTGTCCATTGATGCAGATAAAATGCTTTGCGGTTGATAACAGGCATCTCCTTCCGTGGATGCAAGCAAAGGGGGTTGCCATGCTACTCAATATACCCAATCTTCATGTCCAATTAAAAGAGATTCTAAGGATATTTGAAATGAGGACGAACCAGCAACAAGTACAGGACCTTCTATATATGATGATAAGCTTGTTTCTTCCTCTCTTTGACAACACTTAGAACATAATCGGCTAGAGACACTTTTGCAGAGAAGTGAAGATCATTTTCCACGCGTTCAAGAATGCATGTCAAAACTTTAGAATTATCATCACTGCATGAAACTGTTTGGCCTTCGGCTTGTTCATTTATATTAAAATCAATATCAATGTCTGACAAGGTGTCAGATAGGTTGCTGGTTGCTTGACTGGAACCGGTACTGTCCAGTCTGGAGAAGAACCCTTCCCTTAGACCTGCTTTCTCAGCAAAACAGTTAGCAAGCAAACATACTCCGCTGAAGCTGGATGGCAGAAGCAAACATTCAAGTGTCAACAAAAGAATTCTCCATCACTCCCATTTATGCCATTAGGAAAATGAGAATCTTGAGAAAAGAGAGAGCCCAGATCCTGATGTTTCACTTGCAGGACTTGGCGGAACATTTGTTGAGTTTTGATATGTCTGTTGACATTTTTGCATCTCTTCTGGACTAAACTGAAGCAGCATTCCAATAACTGGTAGCAATACTTCCACTTCACCTGTCTCCAGAAGATTCAAGATAATATTTTTTTAAATATGTCATATCTACACCTTCCCTTTTCTTCGCTCTTTCCATGCTGCGAAGCTCAGACTTCAACATTGCCTCCTGTTGGCTGTGGAGACGATTTTCATGTTCAAGCTCCTCAATTTCTTCTTGAAGAGCTAAAATATGGCGCTACGACTGTGCTAGCTCTTCCTCTCTTTGGGCCTGATACGGTTTGTTTTCGCCTCAATAGGCCTAATTCACTTTCTGCTACAGATGCGAACCTGTTATGGTCGGCGGATCTATCATTTCTCAAGAACCTGCCTCTAAGCAATGCCTGAATGCGATTGCGATGGGGAAAACGAGATACAGCCTGATGGCCCAGCAACTCCTAAATTTCTCTCTGATACAATTCCACATATTACAATATTTGATAAACCTGGTCCAATCTCACTATAGACAGACTTGAATCATGAGGAAAAAGCAAGTGTGTATTCACAATCAGAAACTCTTGGTGAACACTGTATTTTTGGTTTTGTAAAATGGGATTAACTGATCAAACATGTAACAACTGAGCAACACGGTCACCGCAATCATTGAAAAGCAATTCTCGATAATTTATGATACTTAAACGTTCTTTGTGTATAGCAGTCAGCAGACCATCTCCACGGTACATCAAACAACAGGCCATGTATTTTCCATGCCTTGGGTCACACTTGGCCATCATACTAGCAGGCTCAAACACAGCATTGGTAATCTCAGGCACAGAGAGCTGCTCATGGTATGCCTTAGCAGCAGAGATAACAGGGGCATATGACGAAAGCATGAAGTGGATACGAGGATAAGGCACAAGATTGGTCTAGAACTCAGTAATATTAACATTAATAGCACCATCAAACCTCAACGAGGTAGTGAGGGATGATAAAATCTGTGATATCAACCTGTTCAAGTTGGTGTAAGTAGGCCTTTCAATATCAAGGGATCTCCTGCAAATGTCATAGATTGCCTCATTGTCCAAGAGCACAGCCTAATCAGTGTGCTCAAGGAGAGAATGTGTTGAGAGAACACTGTTGTATGGTTCAAGCAAGCTTGATGAGTTGGTAGCCAGCATCCCCAAGTCTCTCCTCATACATGTGAACTAGTTCTTCACTTCCAACCCAAAATTCTTGTAAGCACATAATAGAAGAAGATTCAGAAAGCAATGAATCAAGAATCCTTTGATTCCTAGCCAACCAAAAATGATCTGAAATCACTCTCTCTAAGTCTTTGATTCTGTGGATCAATCCGTTTGTAAATAGGAGCAAGGATATTAAAAGTAGTGAACGAAACACAAGATGAGTCTTTATCAACAACATCCACCATTGATGAAAAGCAACCACTTTTATTAATCCTAGGAAACTCTCCATCACAGTTATTACTATTAACATTATGAGAAGAACAGGAACCACTGAAAAATTTGCAACGGAATCATCGGCCATCAATTTTGATTTTTGACATAATTCTCTGAATATCTGGATCAAACTTCTCATAGAACACTGCTTGATAAATCAATGAATTTCAAAACAAGACAATTTGATCTTGAAAAATCACATTTCCTGAGAAAATAGCCCACCACCACGGGTAACTTATGGTTAAAGCAAACTCTTGATAGTTTGACCAAGATGAGGTCAAACGTCCATCTGATTTAAACTTGAATGGATTTCTTTGCCATTAATCTCCTTGCAAAACCCTAAACACACAGAGAAGAAGAAGAAACAAACAAATTGAAAAATATTTTTGATATTTTGGTTAGATGTTAGTAAACAGAAACAAACATAAAGCAAGTAGGAAACAACAAGGGACCTAAGAAAAATCAAAAAGTATGGTCTTGTTTGTGTATGCAAAAATGAAAATGCAATATGGGATCTTAGGGGTAAAAATTAGGGTATTACATTACCAATGAAAGAGTTCCTTATTAACAATCATAAACTGCAAAATAATTAGGCACATTTTTAGTTAGTAAGGCAACACAAGTTTTGTTGAACATAAACAGATAGAAAAAGCCACTTATGCAATTTCTCCTCTTCGATGATCTGCAACAAAATCAGAAGAAATTATTGAACAGATATACAGTCACAGATTTGAACAATGTAACATTATGAGACTTGATTGCCCCAGAATGTTGTTGAATTCTTCTAGTGAGGTCATATATGCTTGGGCAAGGTTAGCAGTTGCAGCAATTTGTAGAAGTTGAATTGATCCGTCAACACCTGCATCAATGTGCATGAGATAAGAGTCAAATCGCCGATGTCTCACACGTTTGTAACCCAACATAAAGAGTAGGGGCATCAATTAAAAGAAAGGCAAAGTTCAACAACAACAATGAGGTTTAATTGTTATTTACCTCCTTACTTTAGAAGAAGTGGTCCAAGAATTTACCGCGAATCAAGTTTCCTAAGTAAAAGAGAGCCTTGATGACGTTAGTCCTCGCACATCAAACAGCTGCAAACCAGCATACAACAAGATCAAATCTGCACTACTGAATTTCAGATCCTCCATTGATTCAGTTCAACAAACATTTTCCTCATTTCAATTATCATTCGAACAAAATGGTTGTTCTTGCTGCATCCATTGTTGGCAAGTCTGGTAAAGTGCTAGTTTCTAGACAGTTTATGGATATGTCTCGTATAAGAATTGAGGGGCTTCTAGCAACATTTCCCAAGTTGATAGGCACTGGGAAACAACACACATATATTAAGACTGAGAACATGCGCTATGTTTACCATCCAATAGAAGCTCTATATCTGCTACTTACAAACAGAGCAACATACTGGAAGATTTGGATACTTTGAGACTGCTCTCCAACTTGTCCCTGAATAGTCTTATTCCCCTGATGAAGAGGGTATCTGCATACATGCCTTTGAGCTGATTCTTGCATTTGATGAAGTCATCTCTCTTGGGCACGAGGAAAACGTGACTGTTGCACGAGTTAAGATATACTGCGAGATGGAAAGTCACGAAGAGAAGCTACACAAGCTCGGTTACTGCAGAGAACATGGAAATCAAGTCAAAGTTCAGAGTTAACCGCGGCAAATCTACTTGCTCACATACAAATACAGAATTCGTTCGCCGATAACTAAGCACGATCTCAAAGTGATGGCTTACCTGGTAGAATACCAAAATCGTACACAAGTTGTCCATTGATTAGCCCTCCTTTTGCATATGCTGCCACTACCGTATTCCTTCGTCCAACGCATCAGCTCAACCGCAACAACAGGAATGTGATTCCTCCATGTTCGAAGCATCAACAACTCGGTTCACGTGTTCCTAACACCAAGCACCTGCGCCAAAGAAAATTGAAAGTAATTCTCATTAATAGTCATTGAATTACGAAAGGAAAACAACCACAAACATGATTCTGTCAAAATAAGAGACTTTACCCAACATCGTGTCAAGCATCCAATATTCAAATCAGCTGTTTAATGCATCTGTCAGGATTAAAAGGAATTTAAGCTATATGTTAAGCCAGTTTGGAAACAAGATATCATCAGCAAAGATACGTTAAGAAGAGACATTCAAAAAGGGAAAGGATTTGATTTGTTTCCAAAAACGGGATTACAACTTAATGAAAAATCTGAATCTGTTCAAACACGTTTCAACTATAATAGGAAAGTCTTAAAGCTCCTTTTTAATTCATTTTTGAAATCAACTATAAGAAGGACTTAGAACTTGATCCACAGGGGAGTTCACAACGGAACCACAACTAAAAAATTCACAATCACAAACAGTCACAGATAGAAATCCCTAAATCCCAAATCGAAACCCTAATACTTTCATAAAAGGGAAGGAATTTTGAAACTTATCTTCATCACTCGTCACCAGAAACCGCCGGAAGCCCCCTTTCAAAAGCTCGACGCCGAAGTTAACCGTTCGAGGCCGGAATCTCCATCACCTTCCAACTATCCATTGAATCCGTCTCAAAGTCACCGGCGAAGCCATAACTATCATCATGGGTATCGTTTTCTTCACGTGATATTTTATTGCGGGATTGATTTGTGTTTTGTGTTTTCAGCTAGGTTTCATGAAAGGGGAAATCGAAGGGACGATCGAAGAAGAGATATGAAGGAACAGAAAAGAAATCAAGAAAGGGAGAGAAGACGAACAAGATGAAGGAAGAAGGGGAGTCGAGATTTAGTGAGAGAGAGTGGAGACGGAAGAGGAGATGACGGAGATTAGGGTTTCTATGCTTTTTTAAATTTTGTTTTGTTGTAATATAATCAAGTGAATATGCACCCACGACACCAAAGATGCACCTCACACGCCTCACCGTTCACTCACTCTCTGATCTCATCGTACGATCATCCTTCGCGTGTCCACCATAAGCCTCGCGGACTTACCATACCAAATCACACGCCCCTTCCCAATTAACTCTAAATCTCCCCCTAATCAACCATTAACTCCAACTTAACCACTAATTAATCATTAACTTTGTTAATTAATCAACCTATTAACCTTTTAATCAAATTTTCTTTCTATTTAATTAATTTAATCATCACTTATTTTATTTAATTAATTAATTAATCCATTAATTACTACCTTAATCAATCTTTTTATTAAATATAAACTAATAACCAATAATTAAATCTTTTTAAAATCAGCTACCTTTAATAAGTAATCTGATAATCCTTTTATTAATCAACCTTTCTATTTATCTACTTAATAATCTAATTCTTTTAATAATTTTATTCACCTTTTATAATATAATTTAATCTCCAAAACCGTTTTAATAACTAAAATCTTTTATTTTTATAAACCTATTTCACTATTTTCTTTAACCTTTTAAAATAAACATATAACTTGTTTTTAATCATAATTTAATAACTTGTATCTATTTAATAAAAAATATTTTTATAATAAGACAAACCATTTTATAATTTTAAAAGTATATTCACTTGTTAATAATAATAACCTTTTATAATTAAAACCAATCTATTTAATAGGTATTTGCTTATCTAAAATAATTTCGATCGAAAATCACTTAATTAATTCGATTTTACTAATAAAAAACCAATTCACCCTTTAACATAATTTGTCATAAATCAAATAACTTTCTTAAAATCAAATTCAACCCTCCCTTAAAATCAATCTCACCTAAAATTAGTCTCCCGCCATGATCCAACACTTGTGTGTATTGCATCTCATTTGCATCATATCCCCCATGATCCTTGATCCCATTCAAGTCGATCTCTTAAGATAGATCCTACCCCATAGGAAGAACCTTTGTCTTTTATTTTACAACATAGGAAAACAAACACAATTCCATACAACTCTTTCAAACACATTAGAGAATAAGATGTTAATCATCTTAAGTGAGATAAAACTCTTACCCCATAACAATTCAATCAATCAATTCGTAGGGACTTTGCCTTAAGAGAGATAGTGACATACTTGTCGATTAAATTCCGAGTGCTTGAGCCCTTCTCTTAAGACGATGCAAAGACTATTTTCCTACAAAGTTGTGGTGGTTAAATCAAAGTAATCTCCATTAAAATGACAACTCATCGTTTCTCCTAAAATCAATCAATCAAATATCCTAAACCCGTAGGAACTTTGACTACAGTCAAAGATCTCCTCAAACCCTTTAGGGGAACTACATATACTCTAATTCCACTCCTGTAAGGATATGTAAGCATAAGATGCGATATCTTATCGAGTATACTTAGAAATAAACCCCTAGGTCTTTTAACTCATTAAGCAGATAACCCTTAGCAATAAAACAAACATAAAACAAGAGGTTCCTGTAGAGTACTACAGAAACTTAGGATGCTAGAACCTTCCCTAAGTTTAACCAACCCCCGAACCTATAACTCTCTAGCTTGCATTTGCATTGCATTGTGGGAATTTCGATCTTTATCCCTTCCTTTGGACAAATCAAAGTTCGGTTGCAAAATGAATTAAAGGTTGAAACTAATCAATAGTTTGGTATCCAAATTTCACCTCGACACACACAATATAATTTGAATTCAAAAAGGGGCGCCAAGGCCACCTTAGCTCTCCTTCCATTCTCATATGATGGAGCCCTAACTCGTCTTCACCGGCCAACCCTCCACTGGAGCAACCTTAAAAAAATCCAGAAATGAAAACAACCACCACCCCTCCACTCAAAATTTCATGTTGATTCTAGATATGACATTTATTTTGCAAAACAAGGTCATTATCATGTTGAATCGAAGGGAAAAAAATTTGGGTGCACAAATAAAAAATCATCAAAACAAAACAAACATCCACGCAAACATTGCCTACCATGAGTAGGACTTTAGATGTACCCAGAATGAACCTATCATGCATCTAAAATGAGAGAAAATAAATCATGAAGGTTATCTAACGAAGGAAGTTCGTTGCTTCTTCTCAGCAAGAAATAGCTCCAGAAAATGATTTGGAAAACTTTAAAATCCCTTGAAGAGTACAGATCGAAGCTTGTTTTGCTCAGAAAGTTGCTAAAAAGCTCCAACCAGATCCAAACTTATGGTGAGAAAATCTGAATCTATAGTGCTTTCAATGGTGGTTACAGAAGATGTTCTTTGCATACAGAAGCAAGACAAAGCTTAGTAGGTGATGATAATGAAGAAAAAAATGAAGAAATTGGCCTTGCAAAATAAGATTCAAAGAGAGAAAAGTTTGAGGGACAAAAAGGCTCTTAGGGTTCTGATTTTCAGGAAATAAGGTGGTTTCCTCGTTCTAGGGTTTTGGAGGCTTAAATATGATGGTTGGAACGTGAGAAAAGATGTTTACAGTGGTAAAAAGAAGATGGTTAATTTTTGGTGGAAATTGAAAATGAAGGGGGTAGGATTGTTGGTACAAATTCTTCATAGTTTGTGGGTGGTTTTTTATTGTCACTTGGGAGTGAAAAAGAGTCAGAATGGGAGAGAGTGGAGGGAGCGTTCTTGCTAGTCAAGTTTAGCACAACTTTTTCACCTTTCACTCTTTGGGCAAATTCATCCAAAAGGGGTGCATGAGGTACATGTAAGTGTCTAGCTAGTTATGGCAATGTTTGGTGACAAATAAAAGAGGTATTGATGCGTGGGAATTGGAAGCAAAAACATGTTGTAATCTTTGGTTCATGGTGTGCACCAAATGGTAAGATATCATGCCTTGGAAACATGTTCATATGGCTACCTTTAAAACAAAGTGGCTATGTTGATGGAATGATGAAATAAACCTCACATGACCATGAAATAGTGGCTAGAAGCTCATGTCTTGAAAACTGTCCAAGATGACTTAGAAAATTCTAAGTTATGAGCTTTTCACATCATTGAAATCTCAACTTTGAAGCTACCTATCTTAATGGGTTCCGATCCAATGGGGATGATCTAGTAATGAATGGAGAGCTTGAAGAACAATCTTCAACTTTCATGTTGTGGGAAAATTCAAATGAGATCAAGAACTTATTAAAAATTCCTTAGGGAGCATCATAACTCAAGCCAAACTTGACATCTTTGGGACCTTGATTTAGGAGCATCATAACTCAAGCTTTACACATCCAATGGACATAATCTAGTACTAAAAAGAAAGCTTAAAAGATGTTCTACAACTTCCATGTTATAGGAAAGTTCAAATGAAGCTTGTATCACCATGAAAAATGGACTTGAAAGTAGGCACATGAAACTGAATTTCTATACTTAGAAAAATTTCTAAGTGTAGAAATGTCATAATCTCTTTTTTCCAAACTTTGACTCATCATATCTCTCAAACCATGAATCTTTTGGACATGCTTTCTTCTACAAACTTGTAGTTCATAATGTCCTCTTCAATTTTATAGCTTGTTTGCCCTCATTGGATAAAAAATGAGAAAATTATGGAAGTTGCAAAAAATGGCTAGAATTAGGGTTTTTCACACTTAGAAAAATTTCTATCAAAACCCTAATTCACTCAATCTCCTGATTTTATGTTTCCTCTTGATTTTTCTTGTTCCAAACACATGAAATCACTTGAAAACAACTATCATTCCCTTAGTTGAATTTAAGATCCAAGATTTAGGCCCCTTTGAACCACAATTGACATTTGTTGACCAAATGAAATCCTAAAACCAATCCCACTGATTGAGGCTCTTGTGATGGCTTGTGATTGCATGTATTCCATGTAGGGAACCCATAAGGTTTGTGTTGAGCTTGAGAATAATGTATTTACTAAAGAAATAACCATAAACCTCCTTTGAACCAAAACCCTGGCCAGCTATCCATGAGATAAGAGGAGGAGAACCAATGCTTGTGTTCTTGATCCAAATGGTTGATTAACATGTCTTGATGATGATGGGAACCTTATGATTTGAGATTTTCAAAAATTTGATCTTGAGCCCTTGATTGTTGGATAAGATACCTTGATCCCCTATCTAAGATCAATGTTATACATAAATTTTAATGCAAGAAGGTATGAAACATAAGCCAAGATATAAGAAAATGATGGGCAAATTTTGGGGTGCCACACTAACCAAAAGTTAGAGACACCTGAGAGAATAATAACCAAAATTTGTGAGAAACAGGCTACTAACCAAAATTTAGGATCACCCAGGTGTCGACCGAAGTCGAATATACAAACAATGAAGACTACCAACCAAAAGTTGGAATCCTCAACGAGAAATACCAACCACAAACTGGAATGAAAAGCTACTCACCAAAAGTTATATTGCCGGAACACCAGCCGAAGGCGAATACACGGAAAATGAAGACTACCAACTAAGAGTTGGGATCATCCACATAGAAACAAAGGCTACCAACCAAACATTGGGATCGCCAAAAATGAAGACTATCAGCCAAAAGTTGGAATCATCAACAAAACTATAAAGGCTACCAACCAAAAGTTGGAATCACCGGAAAGGAAGACTACCAACCCAAAGTTGGGATCATCAACAAAGAAATAAAGGCTACCAACCAAAAGTTAGAATCACCGAAAAGGAAGACTACCATCCAAAAGTTGGGATCGTCAACAAAAACAAAGGCTACCAACCAAAAGTTGGAATCACCAGAATGCCGACCGAAGGAGAAATTACCACAACGAAGACTACCAACCAAAATTTGGGATAACGACTCCGCAGGGGAAACAATAGAGGACTACCAACCAAGAGTTGGGACAACATCCAAGAAACAACGAACTACCAACCAAAAGTTGGGATAACATCCAAGAAACAACGGACTACCAACCAAAAGTTGGGATAACATCCAAGAAACAATGGACTATCAACCAAAAGTTGGGATAACATCCAAGAAATAATGGACTACCAACCAAAAGTTGGGATAACATCCACAAAATGAATAAGTTGGGGATTACCAACCAAAAGTTGGAATACAACACATGGGATAGGCAGAAAGTAAAATCAACTGAATTATGACTTGAAAAGAATACTGCACTGGGGGAAAGAGAAGCTTAAACAAACAAACTCTGTCGGTGAGTAAAAGTAAGATGAAAACATTTATCAGTGGCTTTTGCTGGGGGTAAAGTATCACAAAGTCCCATGAATTATACCGTTATCTTTTGAAGAGATGTCTGGCAACAAAGGTATCAAACTTGACTTATGCTTCGGATGCATATGTTTGAATATGGTGTAATGCTCCATACGAAATGGAAATGCTACACGTTTGGGAGGATGCAATGCAAAAGAACACCATCAAGAAAATCTGACTCTAAAGAATGCCAATAACCAGTGGACTTTGTTGAGGGTATCAGTCGTCGCTGGTTCACTCGTCGAAGGAATCAACATCAATCTCTGCTTGGGGAGAGAAATCAATGACATAGATCCTGTCGGGGAATAGCCTTCAACCTTACCTTTCTATTGGGGAATAATCTCAATCTTACCCTGCTGGGGATAAGTACACATCATTACTAGTGAGATACTTTTGATCTGACAACAATACTCTATGGGGAGACAAAATCTTTGCTGCGAAATAAATGCCTGACTGCATATCAACACCCTGTCTGATGTAGTCAGCTTCTGAATACTCGCTGGGGAGCATAAATTCAACTAGCTGGGGAACACAAAACCTCGAGCTCCTATTGGGGGAGGAATGGTTCACCGTGCACTGCTGACATTGCTGGAACTTCACTGTCAGGGAGAAAGTTCTTCTGGGGAGAGGATCATGCCGTCTTGCAATACATAATAGGATGTTTTATGCATGCGAAATGACCACCCCGGTTACCATTCATGACACCTACCGTTCAAGAAAAATCATTATTTTCAATATGCTCTGTAAAGCCCCAATGTTTTCACATGTAATATTTATAAAAAAAATATCGGACATTTTTTCGCAAACAAAACAGTAAAAGTCAAAACAAAAATGAAAAGCTTTTTGTGTGAATAATACTTTATTGATTAAAATGGCCTGTAAATAGGAAAATTACAAATGGATGCAATTCCTGAAAAGAGGTAATTGCGTAAAAAGTACAATAAGAAATATACAAATATCGGCAATGTGGAAACAGATAACCACCGTGTGTTGATTCAGCTATAGCCCGCATGCCTTGAATGTTCACCAATTCTCCCCCTTTTGAAAAGACTGACTGAACTAATTCTTATCATTCAGGATCTTCGTGTATCAAGATGAATTCACAAATTGAACGCAGACCGCAACTGTTTCCTTTTAAATCCATAACTTTTGCCTAGATCGCCCTTTTGAGTTTTCAATCCACCGGGATACCCATTTTTGCCAAAGTTGCCTTTTCAGGTTTTCAACTTTGCGGGTTTATTCTTTTTCTTTTATCCCAAATTTTTGCATGAACCTTTTCCTTTTATGGTTCGTCGGGATGCCCCATTTTTTTCTGGACGTTTCTTTTTCTGTCCAGCGAGTCTATTTTAAGCAAAATATTTTTTGACTACGTTTGTAATCACATGGGATGTAAATTATTCACCATCCATAGTAGATATTAATAAGACTCCACAAGAGAAAACCTTTCTTACTACATATGGACCTTTATAAATTGGAGTCCATTTACCCATGTGATCTGTCTGAGGCAGGAGGATCCTTTTCAAAACTAGGTCACCTGTCTGGAAGCACCGAGGACGCACCTTCTGATCAAAAGCCTTCTTTATTCTGCTCTGGTACAACCGGCCATGAGTAATGACTGCCAATCTCTTTTTATCAATAATACTTAGCTGATTTAACCTGGCTTACAGCCATTCAACTTTTTCGAGTTTCACATCAGCCAATATCCTCAAAGAAGGAATCTCAATTTCCAATGGTAGGACTGCTTTCGTACCATATACTAGTGAGAAAGGAGTTGCTTCGGTTGATGTATGCACCGAAGTCACCACTATCTTCTGTACGATCTTCTTGATGTTCTTATATGCTGCCTCAACAATGCCATTCATCTTCGGACGGTATGGAGAAGAATTATGGTGTTTAATTTTGAAGCTCTAGCACAACTCATTCATCATCTTGTTATTCAAGTTTGAACCATTATCAGTAATGATTCGCTCTTGGATTCCATAGCGGAAGATGATGTCCTTCTTTATGAAACGAGCAACCACTTGCCTGGTGACATTACTAAAGGAAGGTTCCTCTACTCTCTTTGTAAAGTAATTGATGGTAACTAGAATAAAGAGATCCCCATTAGAAGCAGTCGGCTCTATCTTTCCAATCATATCGATTCCCCATATTCAAAGGGCCAAGGAGATGTCAGCACATGCAGAGGGTTAGGTGGCACATGCACCTTGTCAGCATAAATCTGGCATTTATGGCATTTCCTGGCATATTTGAAACAATCGGATTCCATAGTCATCCAATAATATCCATCTATTAGAAATTTTCTAGTTAATACATGCCCACCAGCGCGAGTACTAAAGGAACCCTCGTGAACCTTTTCCATTAACAGGCATGCTTTGTTCTCATCAACACAACGCAGCAAGACCATGTCAAAGTTTCTTCTTTACAACACATCATCATTGTTCCAGTAGAAGTTAATTGAAAGCCTCCTCAGAGTCTTCTTGTCTATGCTTTATTCCCCTGGTGGATACTCTTGAGTCTTGAGAAAATGTCTAATGTAAAAATACCAGGGTTTTCCATCTGACGTTTTTTCAAACTACAAATACAAAGACAGGTCTGTCAAGACACATGATGTTGATTGCTGGAGCTTCATTCCAAAAATTCACTTTATAAATTGGCGATAATGTTGCCAAGACATCTGCCATCTGATTTTCAGACCTAGGTAAATGATGAAACTCAACTTTATCGAAGAAAGGAAGCATTCTCCTTTCATAATTCTTATATGGAACCAAGTTGGCTTGACGCGTTCCCTACTCACCTTTTATTTGATTGATGACTAGTGCTGAATCACCATACACATCTAGATTCTTAATCCTTAGATCAATTTCCTCTTCTAAACCCATGATGCACAATTCATATTCAGTTTCACTATTGGTGCAAGTGAATGTTTATCGAGTGGTGAGTGGTATATGAGAACCGTGAGCAGTTGTAATAATTTCCCTGATTTCGTTGCCATATGAATTAACAACACCGTTGAAAACCAACTTCCACTGAAATCCAATCTCGGGTCCCTCGTCAGAAAAAGGCTCATCGCATTCCTTCATATTCAAAAACATAATGTCTTCATCTAGAAATTCAAACTTCATTGGCTGATAATCCTCAATTGGCTGCTCCGCAAGATATTTTGACAAGACACTTCCCTTAGTGACTTTTTGGGAAACATATTGAATATCATATTCTATCTGAACCATCTGCCATCTAGCGATCCTTTTGGAGAGTGCTTTCTTCTCAAATACATATTTGATTTGATCCATCTTTGAAATCAACAAGGTTGTATGGTTTAACATGTATTGCCTTAGGCGTTTGGTTGCCCAAGTAAGTGCACATCTTTTTTCTGTAGCATTGAGTACCTCGACTCGCAATCGGTGAATTTTTTACTCATGTAGTAAATAACATGTTCTTTCCTACCTGTCTCGTTATGTTGACTGAGTAGACAACCCATTGAATTCTCCAAAATTGTTAAATACATAATCAGAGGTCTTCCGGCAACTGGAGGAATTAGTATCAGAGGTTCCTGTAAATACTCTTTTATCTTCTCAAAAGCCTTCTAGAAATTTTCATTCCAAACGACTGCCTGATCTTTCCTCAACAATTTGAATATAGGTTCACAAGTGGTTGTAAGGTGAGAAATGAACCTTGCAATATAGTTCAATCTCCTCAGGAAAACACGAACCTCTTTCTCCGTCCTTAGTTCAGGCATTTCTTTAATAGTTTTGATCTTTGAAGGATCTACCTTAATACCCTTCTCACTGACAATGAAACCTAGCAGCTTCCCAGATCTCACTCCAAAGGTGCATTTATTTGGATTCAACCTCAGCTTGAATTTCCTTAGTCTTTCAAAAAGTTTCAGAAGATTGATCAAATGTCCTTCCTCTATTTGTGACTTTGCAATCATGACATCAATATATACTTCAATCTCTTGATGAATCATGTCATGAAAGAGAGTCACAATTACCCGCTGATAAGTTACCCCAACATTTTTCAATCCAAAAGACATCACTTTATAGCAAAACATCACCCACGGTGTAATGAAGGTAGTTTTCTCCATGTCCTCCGGGGCCATTTTGATTTGGTTATACCCAGAGAAGCCATCCATGAAGGAAAACACATAATATTGAGCGGTGTTATCGACCAACACGTTAATGTGGGGGAGCGGGAAATCATCTTTCGGGCTCGCTCTATTCATATCTCTGTAATCAACGCACATCCTGACCTTTCTATCTTTCTTAGGCACAAGAACAATGTTAGCGACCCACAATAGGTAATTGGTGACAACAAGAAACCCAATGTCCAACTACTTTTGAACTTCTTCTTTGATCTCGACTTCCATATCAAGCATCATCCTTCTCAATATTTGCTTCACTGGTGGGCATTCTTCTCGGAGAGGCAACCGATGCATTACTATATCGGTATCCAACCCAAGCATGTCTTAGTATGACCAAGCGAAGATATCGATGTACTCATGGAGCATCTCGACCAATCTTCTCTTGACATCATCTTCCAAAGCAACCCCTATTCTGACTTCCCTTTTTTCATCCTTGGTACCCAAATTGATGACTTCAATATCCTCCTGATGAGGCAAAATGACCCTCTCCTCTTGCTTCAGAAGTCTGGCTAGCTCCTCAGGTAAGTCATAGTATTCGTCAGTCTCTTCTTCAGCTTGATAGATAGGATTATCGAAATCATACTGAGCCGTAGCCGAATCAAAATCGATGGTATCTGAGATATAAGACCCGCATGATTAATGTTTTATGTTCATTATGCTACGAAAACAAACACATTACCATTTTTTTGTTTAATACAAATGTAAAAACAAAAAGAGAAAAACAGGGATCAAAATATTTGAATGCAAAAAAAACGTCATTTTATTCATGAAATGTTTGAAAATGACAAAAGGCCCCCCTACAGAATGAGTCACTATGTCTTGGGAAGAACGTAGGACTAGACATAATAAAAAACATGTAGAAATTACTCTTCATAGGTGATTTGAACAATTTCCTCGGCAGTCCAGTTGCATAGCTTTTGTCCAGGAATGCAAGGACGGATCCAGGCATCCATGTCACAATCGATATCACCTTCGTCTTCTTCTATGGAATTAATCCTGTCAAAGATAACTCCACCGCTGGTGAATTGCACAGGTCCCCTATACCTGGGAGTATTCTGAGAAGAACTGGAAGGCTTGGACCCTAGGCCGAACTTGTCCTGTTTGACGGGAACATCGAGCACCTGGCCCCACCTCTGGGAAGATCCAGATTCAACGATAGCATGATTGTTGCTACTGCGAAAAAGGTTGGCAGAAGACATAAGAGTCGCCACCGTTCGTTATTTATCCTAAAGAGGGAAAGGAAACGATAATAGAAAACCTACGAAAAAGGGAGAAGACAGGTCATCGCAACCGAATCTTAGGTTCGGGAGTCGGTTACGCAAGAGGAAGGTATGAGCACCCCTCACGTCCGTCGTACTCGACGGGATCCACGCTTGTTGTCTATCTAAAAGGGTGTTAATCTATCTAAGCTACAGGCCACAGGGACACAAGAAAAGAAAAGAGACTCGATAGAGCCTCGCCGCTCTATGCCTACATACTCCCTCGTGCAATGGGAAAGTCAAAGTTAACGTAGTTCAGAAAACTACGGGTGAAGGTGGGGGAAGGTTGCTCGCCAAGACATCGCCGTCTTGTGCCTACATATCCCCATCTGGTATGAGAAATCAGATCAAACGTAGTTCGGGCTAACACGACCACAAGTTGGTTCAAGTGTTTTAACCGAGTAGGGTTAAACCTTCGTTCTAGCAGTTAGGTGTATTGGTGCTCGACCATTGGAGACTTAGGCGTTACCTGTTTGCGGTGGAACCAATAGTTAACAACACTCTCTTTAAAAATGGTTTTCCATTAATCCCGAAGGATAAAAAGTTTGATGTTTGTTTTAAAGTCTTTTATGAAGAAGAAGTGAATTAAATTGTGTTTGTAATTCATGTTGCATTAAAGACTATGACTTAGGAGCGAATGCGTCGCATATCGCCCAAAGGGCATACGCTAAACACTCTAGACAATTGAGAGGAGGCCCCCCAATCATCATTTCCCAAATGCTTAAGACTCATAGCATACAACACTTATTATCCTTTATTATTTGTTTTGAAGAAGTTTGAAGATGAGAAGAGAGAAGACGCAACTCTAAAAGGGAGACTAAACTCAACATAATGTTATCATGCAATGTGCTCCTATGATTGAGATTAAGAGGGAAAAATCTACCCTAATGTTATCATGCTTGATTAAACACTTAATGTCTCTCCTACTCCCATCTTAAACAAATGGGACTAGGAATCCTAAGGGATCATGGCAAATAACACCAAGTAAACATAAGATAAATCAATCACAAATGAGATGAAAGAAAGAGATGTAATCATGAAATGCAACACAAAGAAAAGAGGGAGGAAAAAAGTGTGGGGCAGCAACCACCACAAGCGCATCTCAACCTCTTAAAACCTTGCAAAAGGATGCAAAACAAAAGAGAAAAGCAAGCAAGAAGACTTGAACAAATTCAAGCAAAAGTGAGATGAAATGGGAGAAGTTACAACTCCTACAACCATTCAAATATCAATCACTAAACCAAAAGGCAAACAAATAAGAAAGAGATGAAACCATGATCAATATGAGGATGGGAGAATAAGCTTGGGCAGCAAGCAACAATGAGGGATATCTCAACCAAAAGCATTAAAATGATCATGCAAAAAGAAAACAACAAAAGGTTCTCAAAGTGGCATCCCATCCAAGTTAAACTTAAAGTGCAAACAAGGAGCACCAAATCAACTTGAATGAGTTCCCCAAGTCCTAGGACATAAGTGAGAACAAGAGAAGAAGGTTGGAAAACCAAAGAAGAAAGAAAAGCAAGACAAGTTGCAAGATAGGGCATGGGAGAGAACCTAAGTTCAAACCACTTTCAACATTCAGATGCAAATGGAAAGCCCTAATTAGAAGCAACTTGCAACACCAAACGAACAAGTGTAGGACCTATAAGTTTGAAACCAGCAACTTCAACATGTTAAGAATGTGAATCAAGAGGTGTTGTAAGCATATGGGATCCACAAGGGTCATTTCCCAAGAGAACTAGGTCAACTAGTCTATATGAACCTCCATTAGGGTGACTTGACTTGCAAGGTTCACCAAAAATAGGAAAATGGTTCAATAAATGCCAAATAAAAAACAAAAAGCTTATAAATAAGTTGGAAACTAGAGGCCAAAGCATCAAAGCCAAAATCCAATCAAAGTATCACCAAAGGAATTGATCCACTAGGGTGCTCCACTTTGAAAGGCATTTGTCGAGGGTCAAACAAAAGCAAATGAAAGTCAATTAAAAATAGGTCAAACCTTGACCAAAACCAGCCTCAAAGACACCTCAACTTATCATCAAAATGAGGAGGAAGTCTCACTTATTGGTGGTTTCAATTGGTCAACAAACAAGCAAGAATGAAATGGAAATCACATTAAAAACACCTCCAAACATTAATTTCAAATTAAATTGAAAAATAAATGGAAATTCAAAATAAAAATTATGGAAAATTTGTTAACATTTCAAGGTATCTGAAAATATTTTTATTTGAATTTTATGAACATTGGAGGTATTTTTAACAATTAAAAATCAAAACAGAAATAAAAATAAAAAGAAAATGGAAAGTAAAGGCAAAGAGGTGTAAACAGCAAGAGAAACACGTTCAAAATGTTTGGGCTGATCAAAAGGGAGGTGTGATTAGCATTAAAAGCCCAATCCACCATAACTCAGCTCACTAAACCAAACACAACGTTTAAATAATTGACGTGGAAGTCAATTGTACATGCGTGCCAGTCAAATGCATCTGGACCACACATCTCAACTGGTCAAAAGGTCCAACCCTAACACGTCAGATCTGAGGTCTCAAAGACTAGACGCCGGAGCCCTAGACCTGGTCGTCTTCTCTAGTGGACTGACTAGAGATCAGATCAACAAAACCTAAACAAACCTAGCAAAATGCATATCAAAATGAAGCTGAACTCACATACATTCCAAATCCAGGCTCCATTGGTTTTAAACATGCGTAAACAAAGAGATTCAAACAGATCAAGTTTGGAATGCACATATGAGATCTTCATCAACAAGACAAATAAGCACTTAAACATTGCCTACACGAGGTAGGGCTTCAGATGCAGCCAACATGGACCTAGACCATGCTCTAGAATGAGAGAAATTGGAAGAAGAAAATTACCTAAGGAGACACTCTGTTGGTGCTTCAGGAGCTTGATTCCTTGCTTGCAAACGTGCAGATCCACTCTAATTAGCTCAAGGAAGAAGAATATCACTTCAATTTGATTTGAATTGCTCTAAAAATTGATTCATGATTTTGAATTTCTTTAGAGAATTTGAAAATGGAAGGTGCTGCTTCTAGCTCCAAAATGCCAATCTGAGCTCTCAAAATGAAATGTGAACTTATATATGTTGGATATGGAAAGGAATTTGAGGCCTATGGAGCCTCATTTGGCTGAATTTTGAAAATGCCCAAAAATATGATTCTTTCATGCACACGTGAAAAAGCTAGCTAACACACGTGAAAACCATTTGGATTTGCAGTTGGTAAGTTGAACTTTGCAATGTGATTGGATTGGGCTCTTGATTTAGTCTAATTTGAAAGTTTGAATGTGAAACTTCCATGTGAAGTAATTTGAAAATACACGTATTTTTGCTAGCATGGACCAAAATAACTTTGTGCATTTCACTTGTTGAAGCAACGTGAACAAAATTGAATCAAAATAAACCATGTAAATGGCCTATAATCAATTCAATTGAAAGTTCATTTTCACTTGAAATTTCTCACCCAATTTCCATAACCAAGCATAATTCACACCAAAATTGAGTTCTAGAGTGTAAATGAGATCATTTGTAACAACTTTCATGTTGGTTGAAGTTTCATTTGAAGTACTTAAGTGCATGAAAATGACCCATAATCAAAATGGCTTATAATTAAAGTTTCCCGAAATACCCTTGCCTTGCAAGATCCATAACTTGAGTTCCACAAATTATATCAAGGACTTCTAGGACCTTTTGGAAATCTAAGATCATGAGGAATAACTTTCATTTTCACTTTAAGTTAAGGGGAAACTTGATTCGAGGTCAAAAGTGTCTTGGAAGTGAGTTGACTTTTGTTGACTGAAAAACATGTTTATCTGAGACCTATAACTTGATGGCATCATGACTTGAGTTCCACAAACCCAATGGATGAGTTCTAGTACTCAAAATAAAGCTTAGAACATGCCCTACAAGTCTCATGATTACATGAAAATGATATTGAACTTGTATCTTGAGGTAAATGGTCCTTGAAGTTGGGCACTAAAGAAGGGGATTTTACACTAAGATCCTTTGAAACCCTAATTTAGTAACTCCTTAGACTCTTGATTCTCCTTGATTTGAACTTGATATGACATCCTAGATGTCTCAACATGACTTCCCATGTCTCCAATGATTTAAAACCAAGTCTCCAACTCCTTCAAGCCCACAGTTGACTTTGAGCTAAGCAGATGAAACCCTAGGTGCACAACCTTTGATTGCGACCTCTTGCAAGTGAAATGAATGCATAGACAAACTCCACAATGACTTCAAAAGCACTAAATGAGATTCTCAAACATCTCTTGTTCATAAACATGAACTTGTGGACCCCTGATGATTCTCAATTGCCCTCCAAGATAGGAGGTAAGCAACACTTGTCAATCTTCTCTCTCAGAGAGCTTTGACCACCTCTTGATGATTGTAAGTATTAGATAACTTGAATAAGCACTCTTGTTTGAGCTTGATACCCTTGATAACCTTCTCTTGAATGGAACACCTCCCTTGATCCCCTGCAAAAGACAATGCTATGCAAATGTAAATGCTAAAAAATGAAATGAAACACAAGCCAAGTAAAGAAAAAGGTTGAGCAAATTTTGGGGTGCAACATCGAGCTTCTTTAAAGGATGACATTGAGACCTCTGGACTTTTAACTTCAACAGAAGGCTTCTCCTGAATTTACACTATTTCAAAAGCCTGGCAGAGTGTCTCGTGGATCTCTCCATCCATATCTACATATTTAAACGACGTCAACTGACTCACCATAATATCTTGCTCACCATACACTGTGAAAAATCTACCCTCCATCATGTACTTTAGCTTCTGATGCAATGTTGATGTGTCTGCTCCTGCAGCATGAATCCATGGTCGGCCAAGCAAACAGCTGTATGCCGGCTGGATATCCATTATGAAAAAAATTGCATCAAAAGTATCGAGTCCAAACTGGATTGGCATGGTAATCTCTCAGAATACAGACCTCCTCGAGCCATCAAACAGCCTCACAACCAAATCACTTGGCGTACAAATCAATCCTTGAGTATCCAATTTCATCAGCGCCTTCTTGGGTAGCACATTGAGAGACGAACCTGTGTTAACTAAGACGTGTGACAGTAAGGACCCTCTGCACTCCATGGATATGTGTAAATAATGGTTATGATTCCTCCGAGCAGGATTTAAATATAGTTCAGTAAAACCCAAACCATTACCAGCATTGACATGCGCTACTACTCCCTCCAATTGGTTAACCGAAATCTCCTGCTGTACATATGCAGAATTGAGGATCTTCAACAGTGCATTTTGATGTGCCTCAGAACACAACAACAATGATAGAATAGAAATCTTCGACTGAGTATGATTTAAGTGATCCACAATTTTGTAATCACTTTTGTGAATGAGTCTCATAAATTCCTCGACGTCTTCAGAGAATGAACCGTAATTACCGTCCTGTTGCTGCATATTCTCCTTAACTATCGCCTTCCCCTTTCCCTTGTCAACCTTGTTAGTATTAGCCTCTGGTGGGGAAAATATTCTTCCACTTCTAGTGGTACCACCTACCTCCACTATGTTTTAAACACTTAAATTAACATATGATGGACTAGTCAACTCTTGTTTATGCCCATTACATAACACTTCTTCCCCATATTTCCATGGGATGGCTTTAGTGCTCTCGTATGGCACGGGTCCTGGAACCGTAATGATCACCGGAACTGGCCTAGCAGGCGCTGAAATGTTAATTGTCTGGTAAGGGATTGAAATCGTGGCAATACTCTCCCATCATTACTTAGTCTATCGTCGATGTCCTCTATAATAACCCTGTCAAATTGCAGACTACCATCATTAATCAAAGTCTGAATACCATTCTTCAAGAAACTACAACCCTCTGGTTGCAAAGCACACTCTGAACAATCAATCGAACATCCTGGAAAAACTCCTCCTTTTAACAACCTTTTTTTCACAAAACTTAAAGGTGTCTTCAGCTCTTCAACATCCATTATCAAATTTAACCTCTCCCCCTCCATTACAGAATTCGTCCAGGCAACCCCATGATTCGACATCAGGTTCTGGTTCACATTGGGCCTTCATTGGTGAAATTAACGGCCTTCAAATCAAGAAAATATTAGAATTTGTGCTTGAACGCTTTGCAGTTGTCAATGTGATGACCAGGAGCTCCTGAGTGGAACTAACACCTTTCATTTGCATCGTAACCCAGAGGAGGTGCACCAGTGAGAGGTGACAAGGTCCTCTTTTGAATAAGTTGTAACTGAAGCAAATGCAGTGATAGTTGTGAATATGGCATAAGGGGGGTCTCAAACTGTCTGTTGGTCATTCTCGGTCTGCTAGCGTAAGGACGAGGGGCATTGGCTGGTTGCTTAGTGTTGCACCTCAAAATTTGCCCAACCTTTTCTTGGGTTGGCTTTGTTTCATTACATTCTGTTGCATTTTTGCATTGTATAGCATTTGTTCTTAAGACAGGGGATCGAGGTTTTCCTGTCGCTCAGAATTCACTCTCAGGGCAAGCAATTGAACCATGAGCATTAACGGGCTCCGACATTTATTTGGCCCATCGGTCGAGCGACCGATTTTATTTTGTTTTGCAGGTTATTTTCAGCCAAGAAAGTAGCATTCAGGCTATCGCAAGCAGTCTCATGGTTACAGCATTCAAGAACACATTCCAGAAGTTTAACAGGGCTCAAAACAGCAAGAAACGGGCGAACGAGCAGGTTTCCCTCCAAAAGGCGCCAAATTCAAAATTTTGAATGTGTTAATCGGTTAACGCATATGGTTAACCGATTAATCATTGGAAAATCAACCCAGATTCAAAAGTTCAAAGGTGTTAATCGGTTAACCTATATGGTTAACCGATTAACCAATGTAATTTTTACCTCTGTAAGTGATTTTTCAATGCAGAGCCATTTGGGGTCCAATTTTGGTCATTTGGAAATTCATTTTTACACTTGGGAAGGATCTATAACCAATTTGAAATTTGGATTAGTTTTGAAATTAATTTAATTCCCTCCAAACTCCCACTCTTAATTCCATTCCAAATTTTCCAATCCATTTTCCAAACCTTACTTTGGATCCAAACCTTTCCAAATTCTTAATTCACTCCAAACCAAAGCATTCTAACCTTCATTTTTCACTCTCATTTCAGAATTGATCTCATTTCTCTCAATTCTCTAAATTTCCTCCATAGCCAAAACCTTCACCAAAGCTATTTTATACTTGAAATCATTGATTCTTCATTGGAATCATTGATTTCTAAGAGCTAAACCTTCATCTATCATCTCTATTGGATCAGTTTCTCCATTCAATTTTCGTGCAAACTCAGATCTGAAATTTGAAGTGAAGTTAGAAGTGATTATTTGAAGTAATTTGGTTTAATCTTGAAGGATCTCCATCTCTACTACAAGGATTAGCTTGGATCTTAAAGTATTCCGGGTTTCTTGCTTCGATCTACTCATTTCCAGCAAATCAATATTAACCGAAGCAAATCTCTACTTCATAGGTTGGAAATTCTTGATCTGATTCTGCTTTTAGCTTAATTGCATGTTCATCATGATGGTTTTCATTTTTGATTGATTTGCTGCATTTTGATTCATATGATCTGTGTTGATGTTGTTTGGATATGTATACATGTTGTTGGAATCATGGTTTTCTGATTTAACTTTGTGCATAGCTGATTATGTGATCATTGGTATGTTTGGAGAAGTGATAAGTTGTTGAAAAGTGATTCTGCTTTGCTGTTTTCTTCTGTTAGCACAGTGTTAGATGGTTAACGCATATGGTTAACCGATTAACCATCACAAATTTCCAGATTTTTCAAAGTTTTCACAGTGTTAATCGGTTAACGCATATGGTTAACCGATTAACCAGTTCAAATTTTCAAATTTTTTAAACGTTAATAGTGTGTTAACCGATTAACCCTGGGGGTTAACCGATTAACACTGTGCTGGCAGGCTTGTTTTGCTGTTTCGTTTGATTGTTCACATACCGTTTCACTTCGAATCTTCATAAATTGATATGATGCATTAGGAGTGAAATGTTTTGATGTTTTTCACTGTTTGTGTTTGGTTGATCATGATTTAGTTGACACTTGTTTTCATTTTCCACTTGGATGCATCCTTATGGATGTGGTTCAAAGTGATGACTCTTTGCATGATCGCTTGTTTTCTTTTTTTTTTGCTTTCCTTTCCATGTTTGCATCATTCTTGCATCGCTGTTGAGGTCGAGACGCGCTTGTGGCAGCTGCTGCCCCACACATTTTTTCCTCCCTCCCACCATTCTAAGGGTGCATTTATGTATTTGCATGTTGCATTCTATTATGTTTTCTCCTTTTGGTCTTTCCTTGCCATGTTCCCCTTAGGACCTAACCTTCCTTATTTAAGGATGGTTATAGACATTAGGATTCGAACTATTCATGATAACATTAGGTAGTTACCTTTTGTATCCCAACTCTAAGTCCACTTTGCATGACAACTTTTAGGATTGAGTCTCCCTTTAGTAGGTCCTTTCTCTCCTCATCTTCAAACACTTTCAAAACACATAATAAAGAATAACAAATGTTGTACGCTACGAGCCTTAAGCTACTTGGGGAATGGTGATTAAGTGGCTTCCTCTCAATTGCCTAGAGTGTTTAGTATACACCCTTAGCGTGATATGCGACACATTCGCCCCTAAGTCATAGTCTCTAGTGCAACATGAGTTACAAATCAAATTCAAAACACTTCTTCTCTAAAAAACACAAAAACACTTCAAATCTTTTTCATCCTTCGGGATCTTAATCAAGGAAAATCTTTTTAGATAGAAGAGTGTTGTTAACTCTTAGTTCTATTGCAAACAGTAACGCCTAAGTCTCCAATGGTCGAGCTGCATACACCAACTGCTAGAACTGCTTGTTAACCCTACTTGGGCCTAAAAACTTTTGAACCAACCGGTGTTCTTATAAGCCTGAACTATATTTGCTCTGATCTCTCATACCTATTGAGAGTACGTAGGCACAAGACGCAATGTCTTGGCGAGCAACCTTTCCCGCCTTCACCCGTAGTTAGCCGAACTACGTTGACTCTGACTTTCCCATTGCACGAGGGAATACGTAGGCACATGGCGGCGATGCTCTGCCGAGTCTCATTTCTTTTTCTTTTGTCCCTTGACCTTTAGCGTAGATAGATAACACACCCTTTTTAGATAGACAACAAAGCGTGAATCCCGTCGAGTACGACGGACGTGAGGGGTGCTAATACCTTCCCCTTGCGTAACTGACTCTTGAATCCAGGACTTGGTTGCGATGACCTCGGCTTTTCCCTTTTCGTCAGGTTTTTCCAATCGTTTCCTTTCCCTCTCTTTGGGATAAATAACGAAAGGTGGCGACTCTTCTGTTTTCCACAGGGTGTTTTTCGCAGTTGCGACACTGAGGTGCAGCCGAGATGGCTACAGTAGAAACTTGGATTAGATAATGATGTTGTGTCGGCCCTTACCTTTGTAAGAAGATATAGAACTTGAGCCTCCCTCCCTTTTCTTAGGATTTCCATTATATAGCTTCTTCATTCCTCCAGATGAGGATCCTTTTCCACTTTGTATCTTCCCAGTCTTTATAACATTTTCCACTCTTTCTCCTGCCATAACCAGGTCCTAAAAAAATCTCGACATATAACCTACTAGCTTCTCATAATATGTTCCTGGTAATGTAGCCATCAACATATCGATCAACTTCTGCTCCATCATCGGAGGCTGTACTCTAGCTGCCAACTCGCGCCACCTTTGGGCGTACTCCTTAAAACCTTCGTTATTTCTCTGTGAAAAATTTTGTAGTTGCACCTTGTTTGGTGCCAGATCACTATTATACTTATAATGGGGAATGAAAGCCTCCTCCAACTCCCTCTAGCTTCTAATGTGGGTTCTCTCTAACCCCATATACCATTCCAATAATGGACGTGACAAACTATCTTGAAAAAAGTGCATTAATAACTTTTCATCGTCGGAATACACAAACATCTTTCTGAAATACGCCCGAATATGTACTCTAGGACATGTTGTTCCTTTCTACTTGACAAAATCTGGTACCTTGAACTTAGGGGGAATTCTGACCCCTGGCACAAGTCCCAAATCTGACATGTCGAGACCCAAAGAATTTTGGCTCTCATAAGCTTTCATCTTTTCCTTAATTAACTTGAATCTCTTGTCAACCTCTGATGGGAGACCAACATCCATATCTCTCATTGAAAAGATATCATCCTGATTGTCTTCCTCCCATTGGGGACCAACAACCCCATGTATCGCACACACTACCCCCAACACCACCTATCTGAACTCCACCAAGAGGACCTCCGCCCAATGGGTTAACAACTGTAGGAATACCATTGCCTTGTGGGATATTTCCACCAACAGGTGGAGGAATAACAGTGATAGACCTAAAATATACTGTTTATTTGACTCGATTCGCACGTGTTATTTAGGATTTTATTTCTGTTTTCTTGTATTAAGCCTCTGTTTTGTCTCTTTTTCAGGTTTTTATATTTTTAGAGCTACTCAAGAAGAAATGAAGAAAAACAAGCAAAAAGACCAGCTTTTTAGGAAATTTTACACATGGCACTCACCATGGCGGGTACCATAGGAGAAGCCATGAGTGGGATAAGAGACCAACTTCTGACAATTGCCATGTCTCCCACTTCTTTCCACCCTAGTACACATGGCGGGCGCCATGAGGGCATGGCAGGCACCACCCTTGTACTCTATTTTCCCTCCCAAAAGAAGTTGGAGGCATTCCAGTCTTTCCTTATACTTTCCTAGCATTATAAATAGAAGAGTTCTGCCTCATTTCTAGGCATCTAAGCTTATTTACAGAACTCAAGCCATACATTTCCATCTGTTGTAAAGTGATAAACTTCTCACATCGAGTGGTTGTCACATTGTCTAATCGAGTGTGTAATTGAGTTTGAAGCACTTTGGTAGAAGTTAATCCTGCTGCCATTTTATTTCAGTCTTTTACTTCAAGTTGTACCAAGATTTAAAACCTCCCATTTGGAGCAGGTTTCTATTTATTTTCCGCTTTTATTTATCCATATTTATTTCCTGCACTTTATATATCGCTATTTATTTCCTACACTTTATTTACTCGCACTTTATTTATCGCCCTTATTTATCACACTTTATTTACCATGTCTATTTACGTTTCCATGTCCGTCTAAATCTTAGAGGTTAGGATGTTAGGATCATAGTTAAAATTGGTATTCCATAACGTTGTTGATAGAATCACTTAGGGGTTATTCTGACTTTGAATACATACTTTTTGCACTTAAAATATGTTGGGTAAGATCGAAAGCCCTCTAACCTTTAGATAAATTTGGTTAGTCTTAACTGTTCAAAGGAAGCGAAAGTGCTTAGTCCAGTTAAGTAGGAATCTTTAATGCTTAAGAAAAATGATTTTAAAACTATTTTTGGACGCGTTTATGGATTTAAAGTCCGATTCGCAAGAACCTCTTTTTTTTAGAAATTCCAGGTCAAAATACTTTGCAACTAAGTCAATAAACTATATTTCTTAAAAATAGGTTTAATCACTCTAACGCAATGCACGCATTTTTATAAGTGACAATAAGAGGGATCAATTAGGGGATAAACTCGATTCTGAATACGCGAAAGCGATAATTCCTGTTAAATTAGTTCTTTTCATGAGTAGAAAACATTGCCTCATAAGACATTCTATTTATACACATTTGGAATACTGCCTAGCTATGTGAATTACATCCAAGCCTGTTGTTTTATTATTGAATTTATTTTCGCACTTTACTTTTATTTCGCACAACCCAATTCCTAATTTACTTACCTTAGATAAACACCGTAACAACAGTAATCGATAGATTGACGTTTGGTTTCTGTGGGATCGGTAATCTTTTATATTACTCTGACGCTATTCATGCACTTGCGAATCACAACATCAAGTTTTTGGTGCCGTTGTCGGGGACCAATTATGTCAAAATTTCGTACCTTGTCGTTACACCGTCTAGACTAAGGTTTTACCTACCGGTCGATGCAAAAAACTAGCAGCACCGGTAATCTTATAGATCCTTTAGGGTCTGTTTGGTTGGGGGTAAATGGAGGGGAGGGGAGGGAATATTTGATAAGTTATGTGTTTGGTTCAAATTTTAAGAAGGGGAGGGGAGTGTTGTACCCCAAAATTTGTCCAACCTTTTTCTCACTTGGTTTATGTTTCATTTAATTTTCTTAGCATCTTGCATGTGCATAGCATGGTTCTTTGTAGGGGATCTGGAGAGGTGTGCATCTAAGAGAAGAGTATCAAGGGTTCCAATCTCAAGCAAGAGGTTTTACTCAAGTGGTCAAGTGCTTATAGCTACCAAGAGGCAGCCAAAGCTCTTTGAGAGAGTGGATGGATATGTGTTACTTACCTCCTATCTTGGAGGCCATCTGAGGATCATCAGAGGGTCATAAGCTCATGGACATGGATAGGATATGTTTGGATAGCTCATGGAGTGATTTTGGAAGCCATTGTGGATCTCATCTAAGTGATTATATCATGTGCAAGAGGTCGCAGTCAAGGATTGTACACCTAGGATTTCATCTGCCTAGTGCAAAGTCAACTATAGATTTGGATGATATTGATACTTGGTTAAGTCATTGAGGTCATGGATAGTTGTGTTTAGACATATAAGATGTTATTTCAAGATCAAATCAAGAAGAATCAAGAGTGTGAGAAGCTATTAAATTAGGGTTTTAGAGGTTTGTCAGTATAAAATCCCTTGTTTAGTGCCTAACTTCAAGACCACATACCTCAAGATACAAGTGTAATCTCACTTTGACATAAACATGAGACTTGTAGAGCATGTTCTTATCTTTCTTTTGAGTACTAGAACTCATCCATTGGGTTTCCAGAAATCAAGTTATGATGTTGGCAAGTTAGAGGTCTCCGATGAACCATATTTTTAGTAAACAAAAGTCAACCAACTTCCAAGGCACTTTTGACCTAGAATCGTGTTTCTCCTCAACATTTGATGAACATGAAAGTTATTCCTCATGATCTTAGCTTTCCAAAAAGTTCTAGAGGTTCTTCATCTCATTTGTAGAACTCAAGTTATGAAGTTTGCAAGGCAGGGGTATTTTGGGAAAGTGAGATTATGGGTCATTTTCATTATAGGCCTTGTTCACACCTTTGTGGACTTCAAATGAAACTTTCTCCAACATGAAAGTTGCTACAAATGGCCTCAAATGCATAATGGAACACAAGATTATCATGAATTATGCAAGGATATGAAGATTGGTGATGAAATTTAATGGAAAAATGACATTAACATGGTGAATTCAATTGAATTGGTTCTTGAACTTTTTCATGCCTCTTTTTAATCCAAATTGGTTCCCAATGTCATAATAAACAAAATGCACCAAGAAGTTTTGGTCATGAGGTACAAAATCACGTGGTTTTCAAAGTTACTTCATGGAGAAGATTCAATTCAAAACTCATTAATTGGATCAAATTAAGGCCCATTTCCAATCCATATGTTCAATTCACCTTGCCAGCTACAAAATCAGATGATTTTCATGTGTGAACAAGATGGTTTTAACTTGTGCATGGGCATGCTTTCCAATTTTGGCATTTTTGCAATTCACCACAACCAAGCCATATTGGGCCTCCATTTCATCATAGATCCATCGTATTTAAGTTCAGAAATGAAATTGAGCTCTAATAATGTGCATTTCATGGAGGGAGAGCGGAAACCAGATTTGAAAATTGAAGAGCAAATTCAAAATCTCAAATCTAGATCCAAGTAATTTCAAGCAAAATTGAAGTGATCATCATCTTCTTTGAACTTCATAGAATGATTTTGCACAGTTTGGCTCAAGCTTAAGCACAATTGAAGCTCCAACGGAGAGACTCAGTTAAGTAAGCTTCTTTCTCAAAATTCTCTCATGTTAGAGCTCTAATCATCGCCATTGTTGTTGCATCTAAAGTCCTACAGCTAGTAGGCAAATTCTAGTTGGTTAATTTCTATGTTTGATGCATTTTACAGTTGTGTGTTCAAACTTTCTCCCGTTCGAATCTCATGATATGTGCATGATAAATTATTTTTAACCATGGATTCGTGATCTACATAACTTGGCAATCATTTTGGTTTAAAATTTTGTTGGATTTGGTTAGGTTTTGGAACCTGAACTCCGGCCTTCTCGCTGGAGAAGACGATCGAAGCTCAGGCTCCGTCATCTGGTTCATTTTCAGGTGTGATGATGTGTCTGGACATGTGTATTATTTGACTTGTTGATTGTGTGAGATCTAGGGCTCAGATCTGTTCTGACCAGCACGCGTGGAAGTTGACCTGCCAGGTCAATTAATGAAATGCCTCGTTTCATATTGCTGAGTGTTTTGGGCTCAGATTGATAAGCGCACACCCCTTCTAGTCCAGCCCATTGGTTTTAACTGAGTTTTTTGCTATTTACCACGCCTCTATTTATTTGTTTTATTTAATTTGGTTTTTAATATCTGTTTTATTTTTTGATTTTTAAAAATACCTCCAATGATGTTAAAATTCCACAAAAATATTTTTAGGACACCTTAGGGTGCTAACTAATTTTTGATATTTTTTATTTCCATTTTTGGTTTATTTTTCATTTAAAAAGGAATTAAATATTTGGAGGTGTTTTTAATTGAATTTTCTTTTATTCCTTTTTGTTTCAGGCTTGTTCCTTGGCCAATTCTTATCTCCAAGGATTGAGACTTTTTTCTCATATGAATGGTGAATTGAAGAGTCTTATAGGATGATTTTGGCCCTGGTTTGGTTTATTTTTGTTTGACTTTCAAGTCATTTTGTTTGACTCTCGACAACCCTCCCTCAAAGTGGGGCACCCAAGTGAATCAATTTTTATGGTGATGCTTTGAAGTGACTTTGGTTGTGTGCTCTTGGCCTCTGGTTGCCAACTCATTTATGTGCTTTTGAGATTTTACTTGGATATGTTTGAGCCTTTTTCTTATTTTTGAGAAAACTTGCAAGTCAGGTTACTTCTAAGGGTGGCTCATACATACACTTGACCTAGTCTTGATGGGAAATGGCTCCTATGGATCCTAAATGCTTCCAACTCCTCTTGATTCATATTGTTAACATGTTGAGCTTGTTGTTTGAAAATTTATAGGTCATACACTTGCTTGCCTCTTGTGCTAAGTTGCATTCCTTTTAGGCTTTCCATTTGAAGTTCAAGTGTTGAAAGTGTTTAAGACCTAGGTCTTTCTCCATGCCTATTATTGCCATTCCTTTTGATGTGTGCTTCTCTTTTCTTTATGCATTATTTCCTCTCATCCTCACCTCTGTCCAAGGACCTTTGAATCCCATTTGATATGGTTTGATCCCTCCTTTGGAAGTACCTTGAACATATCATAAATGGTGATTCTTTGAGGACTCTTTTGTGTTTGCTTGCATGATTATGGTGTTGCTTTTGGTTGAGTTCCTTTCTGTCCTCACATTGCCTCCCATTTTCCCGTTTAATCATGGCTTCTTCCTTTTCTCTTTTCTTTGCCTTTGGGATGGTGGTTGATGACAAATGGTTGTAGGAATCCTATTTCTCCCATTTCATCCCACTTTTGTGTGGTTTTATTTAGATGCTTTTGTGTGCATTTTCTTTTGGTTTTTGCATCTCTCATTTGCATGCTTGAGGCTGAGATGTGATTGTGGTGGCTATTGTCCCACACTTTGTTCCTCCCTCCTTTTTTCATTCTAATTGTGCATTACATGTTTGCATACTTTCTTTATCTTCTTTTGCTTCCTTCTTCTTTCTTCTTTGCCATGTTCCCTTAGGACCTCTAATCTCTCTTGTTCAAGATTGATTATGATAAACCTTAGGTTTGAACCCTAGCATGATAACATTAGGTAGCATTCACTTTTATCCCAACCATAGATGCACTTTATGTGAGAACATTAGGTTGAGTCTTAGTCTCCCTTTAGAGTGTGTCTCTCTCTTCTCATCTTCAAACATCTCAAAACACTTAATAAAGGATAATTTGTGTTGTACGCTACGAGCCTTAAGTACTTGGGGAATGATGATTGGGGGGCCTCCTCTCAATTGTCTAGAGTGTTTAGTGTATGTCCTTTGGACGATATGCGACGCATTCGCTCCTAGGTCATAGTCTTTAGTGCAACATGAGTTTCAAATCATAACTCAATTCACTTCTTTGTCTAAAAAACACAAAAACAAACTTCAAACCTTTTTATCCTTCGGGATCTTAACTTGGAAACTTTTTTATAAGGAGAGTTTTGTTAACTCTTGGTTCTACTGCAAACAAGTAACGCCTAAGTCTCCAATGGTCGAGCTGCATACACCTAACTGCTAGAACTAAGTTTTAACTCTACTCGGGCCTAAAACATTTGAACCAACCAGTGTTCTTGATAGCCCGAACTACATTTGCTTTGATTTCTCATACCAGATGAGGATACGTAGGCACAAGACGACGATGTCTTGGCGAGCAACCTTCCCCCACCTTCACCTGTAGTTTTCCGAACTACGTTGACTTTGACTTTCCCATTGCACGAGGGAATACATAGGCATAGAGCGGAGATGCTCTATCGATTCTCTTTCCTTTCTTTTGTCCCTGTGGTCTGTAGCTAGATAGTTCAACATCCTTTAGATAGACAACAAGCGTGGATCCTGTCGAGTACGACAGACGTGAGGGGTGTTAATACCTTCCCCTCGCGTAACCGACTCCTGAACCCAAGATTTGGTTGCGATGACTTGTCTTCTCCCGTTTTCGTAGGTTTTCTCTAATCGTTTCCTTTTCCTCTTTTGGGATAAATAACAAACAGTGGCGACTCTTCTGTCCTTGTCGGCCCCTCTTCGCAGCGATGCGACAGCTGGCGACTCTGCTGGGGACTCTGGTTCCCTATGCGAGTCAATCCTAGCGCTTGGGTATTTATCTTTTAAGTGTGTATATATGTGTTGTATTTTATCTGCATTTGTATTTTATTTTCAGCATTTGTATATATCATGTTGTTATGCTGTTGGGTGGTAATGTTCCACTGAGAGATAAGCCGAACCCGGGCTTGAGCATAACCATAACATTAGAAGTGGAAAGTAGTGGTGAACCTGTATGCTTAGCATGCACTAGTTCCCATGAAATTCACGCTCAGACGAGATTCTCTTTGATGATTTCCTTTCCAGTCAATATAACCGTTGAGAGGATTTTAGATCTGAGGTTTGTCGACTCTGGGGACCGATCATTTGGAAGTCAGCTAAGTGAGGCCGCTTCGTTAGACTATGATGCCAAACCAGAAACAGTGAACGTATCATCGTCTTTCGAAAGTCTGTGACATTGACGACCACATAGGATGCCGAACCTTTATCAACGATAGGTCCATACCTGTGAGTGGGTGGGTTATGCAGGTAACTTAACCTTCAACCTACCCGGTTTTCTTTCCAGAACGAACCTGTGTTCTTGATACAATGGGTCCTTATGATGGTTCTATGTTCTTGCCAAAGCGAAGCGCTGGTTCTTCTCGAGCAACAACACAACAATCTTGATCCCCTGCTGCATTTGCATTTGCATTCTCATTTTGCATTTTTATTGACATGTATTTATGTTGCAGGTGCATATTTTCTCCTCGATTCTAGTGATCTTATCTCTTCTCAGACATGGATCATACCTTGAAGAAGACAGTGTCATACAAATTTCCTACTCCATACATTGGATCTTTGTTGAGTTTGATTTTTGTGGCTGACAGGAAGGTGATGGATGATTTCAAGCAATCTTATGGGAAACTCCTGAGTGTTATCTGCAAGCCATCAGCGTATGAGTTGGGTGGTCTCTGTACTCTGTTGCAGTTTTATGATTCACAGCTGAGGTGTTTCATCTTTCCAGATTATATTATGGCGCCTACCTTAGAGGAGTTCTCCATGTTGTTAGGGGTCCCTATCTTAGATCAGATGCCATTCTATCACACTGATGCTGAGCCTGATCTGGCTAAGCTTACTGCTGCCCTCCATCTTGATGTTTATGAGATTTCAGGGAAGGTGGTTAAGAGGAGTGGATGCCTGGATTTCCATTACCTTTTCTGGTTGACAAAGCTCAGTAGTTTTCCAAAGAGGGTTGTTGGGTTGTGTTTAATGCTATCTTAGCACTATGTATCTATGGTATCATGCTATTTCCTAACCTTCCAGATTTTGTAGACTTGGATGCCTTCCATATCTTTGCTTCAGGGAACCCTGTATCTACGCTTCTGGGCAACGTTTATCATTTTGTGCACTACAAGAATGAGAACTGAAGAGGGAAGAACGTATCTTGTTGCGTACCTTTGTTCTACAGGTGGTTTATTAGTCATCTCCCCAAGATTGGTCCTTTCATTGATACTGCAGGTACTTTGGAGTGGTTTGAGAGGTTGATGGGGTTGAGTGCCGATAACATCATCTGGTTTGATAGAGACATGTTGGGTACTGAGATCATCTACAGTTGTGGTGGATTTCCTAACGTCCCGTTGGTCGGGAAGGAAAGGATGCATCAACTTTAACCCATCCTTGGCAGTCATACAGTTTGGGTACGCTTTGAGAGATCCTCCTAAGGAAGAGGAGATACAGGAATCTCTGTATCTCACTAGTTTGCTGGAGGGTGATACTTTGGCTAGAGTTGAGAGAGCTTGGAGCAGCATCCACCAGAAGGGGAAAGCTTTTTTGGGGAAGATTAATAGTCGAGCCTATGACCCTTATATCACTTGGATCCATGACAGAGCAGATAGAGTATTGACGCCTTTTCCATCCCATGAGCCTTTGTATCCTCTGATGATTGAGGAGCCTACTACCGTTGACATACAGAGGTATAATCAGTTGTGGGCTAAGAAAGAAGAGTTGCGAAAGGCGAATGAAGAGTTGGAGCAAGAGATTACTCAGCTCCGGAGTGAGAAAAGTGACGCTATTTATGCAGCTAAGAAGCAAAATGAGTTGGTAAACAAGTTGGGTACAGATTTGACCAAAGCGATTCGCGCTCGGAAACGTTTGGGTTTAGATCTGAAGGTTGTCAATGATGTTCTCACTTCTTAGAAGAAGGAGTTGGATAGAGCTTATTTGGAGATTTCCAAGTTCAATGCGCAGTGGAATGCTACTCTTACCAACAACAAGGAGCGAGAGGATGGTTTGAAATTGCAGATTGCTAAGCTGAAGACTCAGCTTACCCTGAAGGATGAGAAGATTGCAGCAGAAGCCTCACTTCGACGTGACAGTGGCTGCAGATTGAATGAAGCTATTGCAACCTTGGAGGATTACAGGGCTAGAGCTGATATTAAGAGGTACAAGCTTGAAGAGGTCTTTGGCGAGGGAGCCTGGGAGGATTATGCTCAGGGTTTACAAACCACGATTAGCCAGCGAGATTTACTCATCCAGGGGTTGCTTGCCGGGCCAGATCATCCCGAGACGAAGGAGCTTTTAGATGATTTTCAGTCTCGCCATTGTAGTGGATAGCTTTCATTTCTGTATATTGACCATCACCAAACATGTTGGTTGAGGTCTCTTTCTGATTCCATTGTACTCAGTGTCGTACTTGTACATTGCCTTTTGAGCTCTTGTTTGTGTATGAGGAGTTTTGCTCTATGCTTTTCTGTGGGTTCTCCAGTGTTGTGCTGTTATCTCGGAACTAGAATCGAGGGGGAAATTTCCCTAATGCATATATACATGTCTGCATTTTTGCATCATTCTGCATTTTTTCATAGAAGGTGCATCAGAACCGTTAACCTTATTTCCTGTGGTTTGTTAGTTTGTTTCAGGATAGACAATCAGACAGTTCACCGTTACGGTACCAGAGGGAATCAACGCAAGGTGATGGAACAAATGCAGGCTGAGATGCAGGATCTTAGGGACAGGATGACCCAATTTATGGACTTAATGCAGGGTGTGGCAAATGTCCAGGAGCAACTAAGGACCTTGGTGCAGCCATTGATTGCCAGAGTTGACAATAATGGTGTGCTTCATGGAGGTACTGCTGCTAATCCTCCTCGTGGTGATGGTATGCCACATGCTATTCCTACAATTGTTATCCCTCTGGGTGGAGGTAATGTAGGTGGAATCCCTGAAGTTGTGTGTGCTATGCATGGCAACAATGGCCCTCAATGGGAGGAAGATCAGTAGGAGGATGCAATTTCTACGCGCGATGTTGGTGCTGGGTTGCCGTCTGAGGCTGATAGGAGGTTTAAGTTGATTGAAGAAAAGATGAAGTCTTTTGAAAATCAGAACTCCATGGGACTAGACATGGCCAATCTGGGACTGATCCCAAACTTGAAGGTACCGCTGAAGTTCAAAGTCTCGGACTTTGATAAGTACAAGGGTACCACTTTCCCGAGAGTTCATCTGTGTTCCTACTACCATAAGATGTTCGCTTACTCAGATGACAAAAAATTGCTCATGCACTTTTTTTAGGACAACCTTTCTGGTCCTTCTCTTGAGTGGTATATGAGTTTGGAACCTATTAATATCTGCAGTTGGAGAGACTTAGTTGAAGCCTTTGTCAAGCACTACCAGTACAATAGCGACCTTGCACCGAACAGGGTCCAGCTGAAGAATATTTCCCAGAAGAACAACGAATGCTTCAAAGAGTACACCCAGAGGTGGCGTGAGCTAGCAGCTAGGGTGCAACCTCCCATGGTGGAGCGTGAGTTGGTTGATATGTTTGTTGCTATGTTGTCAAGTGTATACTATGAGAAGTTGATTAGTAGCATGTCAGGTAGCTTTTCTGACCTGATCATCACTGGGGAGAGAGTGGAGAATGGCATTAAGCTGGGTAAAATTCAGGCTAGCGAAGTATCCTCGGCTGGAGGAGGAAGAAAGTCGCTTGGTAATAAAAAGAAGGAAGGTGAGACTAACACAGTGTCTAGTTCTCGGAACAAAAGTAGAAATCAGCGTCCACAGTATCGTCAGCAGCAACCCTAGGTTGTGAGTATCACAATACCAGCCGTACCATAATAGCATCAACAGAATCAGCAAAACTATGCGCCTAGACAATTTCAAGACCGCAGAAGGACCGTCAATAGGCAGTTTGACGCGCCTTCAATGCCATATTCTCAATTGCTTCAACATTTGTTACAGTTGCAGTTGATACAAAAGAGAACCCTAGCTCCTTTGACAGGTGCTCCACCACCTGGGTACGATGCCAACGTTCGTTGTGAGTTTCACTCAGGTGCACCAGGTCACAATATTGACAATTGCAAGGCGTTTAAACACAAAGTTCAGGATTTGGTGGATAACAAAGCTATAAACTTCTCTCACGACGTGCCCAATGTCGTGCAGAACCCCATGCCAAATCATGGGGCAGCTGGAGTCAGTGCAATCATTGATGCTGAGAGTTTGAACTTGGTGTCAAATGTGGAAGAGTTGAAGACGCCATTGAGCTTTGTAAAATACAAGTTGCTGAAGGGAGGTGTATTCCCAGGTTGTAGTGAAGCTTGTGCTGAATGTTTGAGCCATCCTGAGGGATGAGAGAAGCTGAAGAACCATATTCAGGGGTTGATAAATGATGGTGTCTTGCAATTTGATAGGGTTGCTGAGAAACAAGCTGAGAAAATAGTTACTGAAGAGAGGAATGAGGTTGCGACAATCTCGATTCCGTACAAGACTGTTACTATTTCTGCGCCTCCGAGGCCGCCAACCATTATCATCACCAAAGCTGGTCCTGTGCCCTATGAGAGTACCAGAGCAATTCTGTGGAATTACGGAGCTGAGGTATATTGTAACAGGAAGAAATAGGAATTGAAGAATCTACAGGTGGATTCTGTGGATAATCTAGTTGGAGCTGGTGGAATTACTCAAAGCGGAAGATTGTTCTCATCACCTGAGGTGGTTGTTGACAGAGTTGACAAGGGGAAGAAAGTGGTAGTTGAAGAGACTTCTCAATCTGGTGAGAAGGAATCCTTGTTGAAGGAAGCAGAGGAGTTCATGAGGTTAAAAAAGAAAAGTGATTACAAGATAGTGGATCACTTATAGCAGACTCCCTCTAAAATCTCCATTTTGTCCTTGTTGTTGTGCTCGGAAGCATACAGGAACACTTTGTTGAGAATCTTGAATACAATCTATGTACCACAAGAAATATCCGTAAATCAACTCGAAGGGGTTGTGGCACATGTAAATGCAGGTAATGGGCTAGGTTTCACTGATTTGGACTTGACGCCGAAGGGGAGAAACCACAACTGTGCGCTGCACATATCTATTGAATGCCGAGGAGCCGTTCTGTCACACGTGCTCGTTGATACTGGGTCATCCTTGAATGTACTTCTGAAGAAGGCGCTGATGAAATTAGATACTCGAGGCAATATATGTACTCCAAGTGACTTGGTAGTGCCTGCTTTTGATGGGACTCGTAGGTCTGTATTTAGGGAGTTGACATTGTCAATTCAAGTTAGTCCTGAAGTGTTTGACACTGTATTCTATATCATGGATATTCAGCTAGCTTATAGCTGTCTGCTTGGACGTCCCTGGATTCATGCAGCGGGCACCGTAACATCCACGCTACACCAGAAGTTGAAATACATGGTGGGTGGCAGCGTTGTCACTATATGTGGAGAGGAGGATATAATGATTAGTCATTTATCTTCATTCAAGTACGTTGAGGTGGATGGAAAAATCCATGAGACTTTATGTCAAGCCTTCGAGACGGTCCAGGTCAAGGATAAAGCACCGGTTGTGAACAAGGCGCCCGAGGTGGCCATGTCATCTTTCAAAGAAGCCCAGGAAGTGGTGAAGGTTAGGGCATCGCAAGGTTGGGGTCAAGTGCTGAACATACCTAACAAGCAGAACAAGTTTAGTTTGGGATACAACCCATCTTCATCCTCACAGAACGCACCACACTATAAAGGGCCTATCCAATTTACCAGCAGTGGGGTAATCTTCGAGCAGGTTAATGCCATATTAGACGAAGAGGGTGATAACGAATGTGACATGGACGCTTGGATTCAGCCATGCATTATAGGACAAAGCCTAAACAACTGGTCTGTTGAAGAAATCATCCAAGTGACAACCGAAGAGTAATGATTTGTTTTTTTATTATTGTGTAGCCTTATGTTCTACCCGGAGTATAGTGGTATTTGTCTTCAGGGCCTAATTGTTTATGCTTGAACAATCTTTTATCAATCAATCAAAGGGCATTTTCTGCATTCAAATGTTGTGATCCTTGTCTTTCATGTTTAATTTTTTACAATAAAATGGAAATGTGGTTTGTGCTTGTTTTCATATCATTTAAGCATTTAATCATCATCATTGCAGGTTTAACATTGCATATGACACCACTCCAGAACCGTCTATGACTCGCTTTGACTTTGATAATCCAATATTTCAAGCCGAAAAAGAGATTGATGAAGATGAAGACTTACCAGAAGAGCTAACCAGACTTTTGAAACAGGAAGAGAAAATCATTCTGCCTTATCAGGAGGATATTGAGGTTGTCAACTTGGGTTCTGAGGAAGTCCGAAGAGATGTCAGGATAGGGGTTGCATTGCAGAGTGATATCAAGCAAAGATTGGTTGAAATGCTCTAAGAGTATAGTGATATTTTTGCTTGGTCATATGAAGACATGCTCGGTCTTGACATAGACATTGTGGTTCATCGCTTGCCGTTGCGTGAAGAGTGTCCGCCAGTCAAGCAGAAGCTCAGAAGGACTAGACCAAATATGGCTGTGAAAATCAAAGAGGAAGTCCAGAAGCAGTTGGACACAGGGTTTCTCGCCGTAACAACTTACCCTCCGTGGGTCGCTAACATCGTACCCGTACCGAAGAAGGACGGTAAGGTATGGATGTGTGTTGATTATAGAGACTTGAATAAAGCGAGCCCGAAGGACGATTTCCCGCTCCCTCACATTGACGTATTGGTGGATAGTACTACTCAGTATTCCGTGTTTTCCTTCATGGACGGTTTTTCTGGTTATAATCAGATTAAGATGGCATCGGAGGATATGGAGAAAACAAAGTTTATCACGCCATGGGGGACTTTCTATTATAAGGTAATGCCTTTTGGGTTGAAAAATGCAGGGGCAACCTATCAGCGGGCTATGGTCACTTTGTTTCATGATATGATTCATCATGAGATTGAGGTCTATGTTGATGACATGATAGCAAAGTCGCAAACGGAGGAGGAACATCTGGTGAACTTGTTGAAGCTGTTTGGGAAGCTAAGGAAATTTAGACTGTGGTTGAATCTGAACAAGTGCACTTTTGGTGTCAGGTCAGGAAAGTTGTTGGGGTTCATTGTCAGTGAAAAAGGAATCGAGGTCGATCCTGCAAAGATAAAAGCAATACAAAATATGCGAGCGCCGAAAACAGAGAAAGAGGTTCGTGGTTTCTTGGGGAGATTGAACTACATTTCTAGGTTCATATCTCATCTCACAGCCACGTGTGAACCCATGTTCAAATTGTTAAAGAAAGATCAGGCGGTTGTCTAGAACGAAAATTGCCAAAGGGTAGTTGATAAAATAAAAGAATATTTGTAGGAGCCTCCGATACTGATACCTCCAGTACCTGGAAGACCATTAATAATGTATCTAACGTTTCTTGAGAACAACATGGGTTGTGTTCTCGGTCAACAGGACTAGACTGGAAGAAAAGAGCATGCAATATACCACTTGAGTAAAAAGTTCACAAACTGTGAGTCCAGGTACTCAATGTTTGAGAAAACGTATTGCGCACTCGCGTGGGCTGCCAAATGTTTGAGACAGAATATGTTGAATCATACAACCATGCTGATTTCAAAGATGGATCCGATTAAATACGTCTTTGAAAAGCAAGCACTTTCGAGGAGAATCGCCAGGTGGCAGATGGTACTGACAGAGTACGATATCCAATATGTCTCCCTGAAGGATATTAAAGGGAGTGTTCTGTCAGAATATCTTCCTGAACAACCGATTGATGACTATCAACCGATGAAGTTCGAATTTCCCGATGAAGACATCATGTTCCTAAAGATAAAAGATTGCGAAGAGCCATTACCCGATGAAGGTCCGGAGAAGGGTTCCCAATGGCAGATGATACTTGACAGCGCATTCGACTCCTATGGTAGTGGAATTGGGGAAATTATCACGACTCCTCATGGTACTCATATCCCATTCACTGCCAGGTTAATATTTCCTTGCACCAATAGTGAAGTCGAGTACGAAGCGTGCATTATGGGGTTGGAAGAAGCCATTGATCTGAGGATCAAGAATTTGGATGTGTATGGCGATTCAGCACTAGTTGTCAATAAGATCAAGGGAGAATGGGAAACCCGGCAGCCTAATCTGATTCCTTACATGAACTATGCAAGGAGGCTATTACTTTTCTTTGACCGAGTGGAGTTCCATCATGTTCCGAGAGCGGAGAACCAGATGGCATGCTCTGGCAACATTGTCTTCAATATATAAAGTGAATTTCTGGAATGATGCTCCCAGAATCGTAATCTCTCGCCTTGATAGGCTAGAATTTGTATTCGCCATTGGGGAAGCTTTTGATAGCAAGCCATGGTTTTATGATATCTAGAACTTTCTCAAAAGCCAAGAATATCCGCTAGGGGCGTCGACCCAGGATAAGAAGACTCTGAGGAGATTGGATGGGAACTTTTATCTGAACCAGGACGGTGTACTCTACAAGAGGAACTTTGACTTAGTGCTGCTGAGATGCGTGGACGAAAAATAAGCGAGCTTGCTTATGGAAGAGGTCCACGAAGGTGCCTTTGGTACACATGCCGGTGGGCGTGGCATGTCTCAAAAGTTGTTACGAGCAGGGTATTATTGGCTGACTATGGAGTCTGATTGCTTCAAGTATGCTAAGAATTGTCATAAATGCCAAATTTATGCCGACAAGATTCATGTGCCGCCGAGTCTGTTAAACGTTATGGCATCTCCTTGGCCTTTTTCCATGTGGGGCATTGACATGATCGGCAAGATCGAGCCCACTGCATCCAACAGACATTGTTTCATCCTGGTAGCCATTGATAACTTTACCAAGTGGGTGGAGGCAGCTTTGTATGCCAATGTCACCAAGCAAGTGGTAGCTCGGTTTATCAAGAGGGACATCATCTGTCGCTATGGAATACCTGAGAGAATCATTACTGACAATTTTTCAAATCTGAATAACAAGATGATGAAGGAATTATGCAAGAATTTCAAAATCAAGCATCACAACTCATCTCCCTGTCGTCCGAAGATGAACGACGCTTTTGAAGTGGCCAATAAGAATATCAAGAAGATAGTGCAGAAAATGGTTGTAACCTATAAGGATTGGCATGAGATGTTGCCCTTTGCTTTTCATGGATATCGTACTACAGTACGCACTTCAACTGGGGAAACTTCTTTCTCGCTGGTGTATGGTATGGAAGTCGTCCTGCCATTAGAGGTCGAGATTCCCTCTCTGAGAGTCTTGGTCGATGTCAAGCTTGATGAGGCAGAATGGATAAAGAACAGATTGAATCAACTCAGCCTGATGGACGAGAAAAGGCTGGCATCCATTGCATATGGTCGGTTGTATCAGAGCCGAATGAAGAAATATTTTGACAAGAAGGTGCGCCCTCGAAGCTTTCAGACGGGCAATCTAGTGCTGAAGAAGATCCTCCCTCCACAAACAGATCACAAGGGCAAATGGACTCCTAACTATGAAGGTCTGTATGTCGTGCGAAAGGTTTTCTCCGGAGGAGCCTTATTGTTGTCCACCATGGATGGTGAGGATTTCACATCCCCTGTGAACGCAGACGCATTTAAAAAATACTTTGCTTAAAGAGACCCGCTGGAATAAAAAAAAGAATATCTAGGCAAAAATGGGGCATCCCAACGAACCACAAAAAGAATGGGTTCGGGCAAAAGTTAGGGATATAAAATAAAAGATGGAAACCCGCAAAGTTGAAAACCTGAAAAGGCGGCTTTGACAAAAAAGGGTATCCCGGTGAATTGAAAACCCGAAAGGGCGATTCACGCAAAAGTTAGGGATTTGGAAAAGCAAATGACTGCGGTATGCGTATTGAGCTTCAGAGTATAGTGGATTGAGGGAGGACCTGAGAGCCGCTTATTCGAATTAATCTCTTCAGAGGACAAAGCGTCGGAGAATCATCGGAGGCAGGCGAGTCATAGAGGGATCAGCTCATAGTGTTCGTCAGTGCCACATTGCCGACATTCTGTATATTTCTGTGCATTTTTGTATATTTTTGCGTAGCTTCCTCTTTTCAGGGGTAGCATCTGTTGTAAAATCTGCCTATTCACAGGCCATTTGTCAATAAACATATATTAATCAGTAAATTGTTTACATTGCTTTAGCCTTTACTATTTTGTTTGTGGAAAACGCCCAATGTTTTTGATAAAACTGCGCATACATAAACTTGCAGGCCTTGGCCGATAATCAGTAAAACTTTGATTTATTTGAACAATGTCATGGATGATGACCAAGATAGTTCCCGTTGTGTAGGATATCTTGTTGTTTGTTCATTTTGCAGGGTCGTTACCCTTGGGGCAAGTTTTCCAAAGGTGTGTCTCCAGTAGAATCACCACCTTCCTAGTGAAATCCCCACAGAAAGAAAGTGTGTAGACTCCTTAGTCCTCAATAAGTGGAGGTTGTGCACCTCCATATCCCCATCCAGGGTCAGGTATGCAGGTTGAATGAGCAATTAAGTGTGTACACTTATCCTCAACAGGGTGTCTGTATGCACTCATTCTTCAGCAATTTAGACCGAGGTCACCTGTAGAGTAATATCCCCCTTACAGGTCAGGTATGTGCCCGTATCCCCAGCAGGTTGTAAGTACGTGCTTCTTCCTTAGCAAGTTGGGACGAATTTTCTCTCCACAGAGCTTAATCAAGTGATTTTGTATCCCCTCAGATTTCAGATGACTGACTTAATCACCGAGCATAGGTCGAGGTTGTTTCCCCTATTGCTTGCTCCCCACCTAGTCGGTAGAGTTTGATTTTTCCTCAGTAGAGTAATGCTACTTTCTAGCAGAAGAGGGTTGATTCTTTATCCCCAGTGAAGTCATCAGAGGTGGTGATTCATTCCCCAAGCATAGGGCGATTGGTGTTTCCCTCATTCCCTAATCCTCAATGGAGTCCGAACGGAAAGTTCTCTTCCTCAGCTGAGTATCCCCGGTAGGGTGGATTTTTATCTCCAGCAGAGAGGAATATCCGGCAGAAGGTAGCTATTCCTCAGCAATAAACTCTATCTCCTCAGTAGAGTCATCTGTTTCCCCAGAGTGGTATTCTAGGAATCCATTCAGGGCTCCGGTAAAGTGAAGTTAATCTCAATGGTTAATGCTGATTCCCCTGCAAAGTCGTTATCCCTTGCAGAGTCGTTGATTCCGGAAGGCCATTTAGGTCTAATTGCCTCAATAGAGTATGATCAACCTTGGCGTTTGGTTGTATTTTCCCCATAGAGTCGTTGATTCCCCGGCAGGACAGGTTCGTTTCCAGCGTCTGGTTGTCTTTCCTCGGCCGAGTCATCTGTTCCCTGCAGAGTTGTATTCTGAAAGGCCGTTCAGGTCGTTTATCTCCGGCAGAATAGAACAGATGTTCAGCAGGTAGTTCTATTTTCCCCAGCCGAGTTGTCTATCCTCTAGAAGGTTTGCATCCTGGAAGGCCGCTCAGGGCATTTTCTCAGCAGATTAGGGTTTTGAATCCCCAGCGGAGTGGATTCCCGTTCTTGTTAGAATGTGGTTACTCAGGAATTTCTTGGCAGGAAGCCATCCAGGGCTTGTTCCTAGCTTAAGTCCAATCGTTATTGGCACGCTCTGTTTTCCCCCGCAGGATGGCTTTCTCTCCTCAGCATTTATTTTGTTAATTCGGTTCTGTTGCATCTGAATTCGTGCATAGCATCCTCCTAAATGCGTAGCATTTCTATTTCGTATGGAGCATTACGCCATATTCAAACATATGCATTTGAAACATAAGTCAGGTTGTTACCTCTTTGCTTTCAGGTGTTGCTCCAACACGTGATTGATGTTTCGTTGTCCATATGGTGTTCAGACCGTGGCAATTTCCGTCAGCCCGCGTGGTATCCAGACCCTGGCTTACGTTATCCCCCATCAGTGTCGCCTGACTGTGGTCGGTGGTATTCTCATTAACCCGTGTGGTATCCAGACCCCGGTTAATGATGATCTCTTGAGTTCGTGCGGTATCCAGACCCCGGCTCACCCCGTCGTATCCCATCAGCATGTGCGGCATCCAGGCCCTGGCTGATGTTTGCTTCATTAATCTGCGTGGTATCTAGAACCCGGTTGATGACATTTCTTGAGCCCGTGCGGCATCCAGGCTCTGGATGATGATTGTTTTATTAACCCGCGTGGTATCCAGACCCCAGTTAATGATATTTCTAAGCCCGTGTGGTATCCAGACCCTGGCTTCTACCGGTTTATCGCTTGAGTCCATGCGGTATCCAGACCCCGGCTTGCACCGATGTGTTTCATTGGCATGTGCGGCATCCAGGCCCTGGCTAGTGATTGTTTTTAACCCACGAGGTATCTAGACCCCGGTTAATGATGTTTTCTTAAGCACGTGTGGTATCCAGACCCCGGCTTCCTCCGATTGTTTCATTAGTATGTGAGGTGTCCAGACCCTGGCTAATGATGGTTTATTGAGCTCGTGTGGTATCCATACCCTGGCTCACATCGGTTTATCCCATTGGCATGTGCAGCATCCAGGCCCTGGCTGATGTTGGTTCCATTAGTATGTGTGGTATTCAGACCCTGACTGAAGATATGTTCTTAAACCCGTGCGGTATCCAGACCCTGGCTTCCTCCGATTGTTTCATTAGCATGTACGACATTCAGGATCTAGCTAGTGATTTTTTTCATTAACCCGTGTGGTATCCAGACCCCGGTTAATGACGTCTCTTGAGCCCGTGTGGTATCCAGACCCCGGTTAATGACGTCTCTTGAGCCCGTGTGGTATCTAGACCCCGACTCACATTTTTTTGTTCCATTAGCATGTGCAGCATCCAGGCCCTGGTTGATGATGGTTTTATTGGCGTGTGCAGTATCCAGACCCTGGCTATTATGGGTTTCTAAAGCCTGTGTGGTATTCAGACCCCGGCTAGATTCTTTATGAATGCGGTTGTTTTATCACATTCTCCCCACCAGAGTTGCTTGGTTAAGTTTCTCTTCCTCAGTGAAGTCACCAATAGAGTTGCTTATTTAAGTTTCTCCTTGCTCCCCAAGCAGAGTTATTTGGACGCCTGATGGTGATATCAATTGATTCTTTCCGACTTTATGTCGTTTCCTGCACATTAGCAGATGTTCTCCCGACTGCGTGTCGCAGTTTTTGATCGGTAATCAAATAGCTTGTTACCGTTGCAGCTTTTCAGTGCAGTTATCTCCAGAGATTTTTGTCCCCAGGAGGGTTTGCAGTTCTATTTCTGCGGTTGGAAAATTTCTGGGTTCTTTGGTATTCAACCTTCTTTTACCTTAATTGCTTGAAAGCTGTTAGCTTTTCACTCAGTCAGGTCCAAGTCGCTTGAATAGGGGCAGTTGTTGTACCCCAAAATTTGCCCAACCTTTTTCTCACTTGGTTTATGTTTCATTTCATTTTCTTAGCATCTTGCATGTGCATAGCATGGTTTTTTTGCAGGGGATCAGGAGAGGTGTGCATCCAAGAGAAGAGTATCAAGGGTTCCAAGCTTAAGCAAGAGGTTTTACTCAAGTGGTCAAGTGCTTATAGCTACCAAGAGGCAGCCAAAGCTCTTTGAGAAAGTGGATGGATATGTGTTACTTACCTCCTATCTTGGAGGCCAGCTGAGGATCATCAGAGGATCATAAGCTTATGGACATGGATAAGAGATGTTTGGATCGCTCATGGAGTGCTTTTGGAAGCCATTGTGGAGCTCATCTAAGTGATTATATCATGTGCAAGGGGTTGTACTCAAGGATTGTACACCTAGGGTTTCATCTGCCTAGTGCAAAGTCAACTGTGGATTTGGATGAGATTGAGACTTGGTTAAGTCATTGAGGTCATGGATACTTGTGTTGAGACATCTAAGATGTTATTTCAAGATCAAATCAAGAAGAATCAAGATTGTGAGAAGCTACTAAATTAGAGATTCAGAGGTTTGTCAGTGTAAAATCCCCTATTTAGTGCCAAATTCAAGACCACATACCTCAAGATACAAGTGTAATCTCACTTAGACACAAACATGAGATTTGTAGAGCATGTTCTTAGCTTACATTTGAGTACTAGAACTCATCCATTGGGTTTCTAGAACTAAATTTATAATGTTGGCAAGTTAGCTTTCCAAAAAGTCCTAGAAGTTCTTCATCTCATTTGTAGAACTCAAGTTATGAAGTTTGCAAGGCAGAGGTATTTTAGGAAAGTGAGATTATGGGTCATTTTCATTATAGGTCTTGTTCACACCTTTGTGCACTTCAAATGAAACTTTATCCAACATAAAAGTTGTTCCAAATGGCCTCAAATGCATCATGGAACACAAGATTATCATGAATTATGCAAGGATATGGAGATTGATGAAGAAATTCAATAGAAAAATGACATTAACATGGTGAATTCAATTGAATTGGTTCTTGAACTTTTTCATGCCTCTTTTTAATCCAAATTGGTTCACAATGTCATAACAAACAAAATGCGCCAAGAAGTTTTGTTCATGAGGTACAAAATCACGTGGTTTTCAAAGTTACTTCATGGAGAAGATTCAATTCAAAACTCATTAATTGGATCAAATTAAGGCCCATTTCCAATCCATATGTTCAATTCACCTTGCCAGCTACAAAATCAGATGATTTTCATGTGTGAACAAGATGGTTTTCACGTGTGCATGGGCATGCTTTACAATTTGGGAATTTTTTCAATTCACCACAACCAAGCTATATTGGGCCTCCATTTCATCATAGATCCATAGTATTTAAGTTCAGAAATGAAATTGAGCTCTCATAATGTGCATTTCATGGAGGGAGAGCAGAAACCAGATTTGAAAATTGAAGAGCAAATTCAAAATCTCAAATCCAGATCCAAGCCATTTCAAGCAAATTGAAGTGATCATCATCTTCCTTGAACTTCATAGAGTGATTTTGCACAGTTTGACTCAAGCTTAAGCGCAATTGAAGCTCCAACAGAGAGACTCCGTTAGGTAAACTTCTTTCTCAAAATTCTCTCATGTTAGAGCTCTAATCATCGCCATTGTTGTTGTATCTGAATTCCTACAACTAGTAGGCAAATTTTGGTTGGTTAATTTCTATGTTTGATGCATTTTACAGTTGTGTGTTCAAACTTTCTCCTGTTCGAATCTCATGATATGTGCCTAATAAATGATTTTTAACCATGGATTCGTGATCTATATAACTTGGCAATCATTTTGGTATAAAATTTAGTTGGATTTGGTTAGGTTTGGAACCTGAACCAGGCTTCGTTGTCTAGTTCATTTTCAGGCGTGATGATGTGTCTGGCCATTTGTATTGTTTGACTTGTTGACTGTGTGGGATCTAGGGCTGAGATCTGTTCTGACCAGCACGCGTGGAACTTGACTTGCCAGGTCAATTAATGAAATGCCTCGTTTCATTTTGCTGAGTATTTTGGGCTCAGATTGATAAGCACACCCCCTTCCAGTCCATCCCATTTTTTTAACTGAGTTTTTTTCTATTTACCACGCCTCCATTTATTTGTTTTTTTTTCTTTTCAATTTCTGTTTTCATTTTTGATTTTTAAAATCACCTCCAATGATGTTAAAATTCTACAAAAATATTTTTAGGACACCTTAGAGTGTTAAATAATTTTTGATATTTTTTATTTCCATTTTTGGTTTATTTTTCATTTAAAAAGAAATTAAATATTTGGAGGTGTTTTTAATTGAATTTTCTTTTATTCCTTTTTGTTTCATGCTTGTTTCTTGGCCAATTCTTATCTCCAAGGATTGAGACTTTTTTCTCATATGAATTATGAATTGAAGAGTCTTTTAAGATGATTTTAGCCCTGGTTTGGTTTATTTTTGTTTGACTTTCAAGTCATTTTGTTTGACTCTCGACAACCCTCCTTCAAAGTGGAGCACCCAAGTGAATCAATTTCTATCGTGATGCTTTGAAGTGACTTTGGTTGTGTGCTCTTGGCCTCTGGTTGCCAACTCATTTATGTGCTTTTGATATTTTACTTGGATTTGTTTGAGCCTTTTTCCTATTTTTGAGAAAACTTGCAAGTCAAGTTACTTCTAAGGGTGGCTCATACATACACATGACCTAATTTTGATGGGAAATGACTCCTATGGATCCCAAATACTTCCAAATCCTCTTGATTCACATTTTTAACATGTTTAGCTTGCTGGTTGCAAATTTATAGGTCATACACCTGCTTGCCTCTTGTGCTAAGTTGCATTCCTTTTAGGCTTTCCATTTGAAGTTCAAGTGTTGAATGTGTTTAAGACCTAAGTCTTTCTCCATGCCTATTCTTGCCATTCCTTTTAATGTGTGCTTCTCTTTTCTTTATGAACTCTCTCCTCTCATCTTCACCTCTATCCAAGGAACTTTGAATCCCATTTGAGATGGTTTGGTCCCACCTTTGGAAGTACCTTGAACATATCATGAATGGTGATTCTTTGAGGACTCTTTTGTGTTTGCTTGAATGATTTTGGTGTTGCTTTTGCTTGAGTTGCTTATTTGAGTTCCTTGCTATCCTCACATTGCCTCCCATTCTCCCATTTAATCATGACTTCTTCCTTTTCTCTTTTGTTTCCCATTGGCCTTGTGGTTGATGACAAATGGTTGTAGGAATCCTATTTCTCCCATTTCATCCCACTTTTGTGTGGTTTTGTTTAGATGATTTTATGTGAATTTTCTTTTGGTTTTTGCATCTCTTATTTGCATGCTTGTCCCACACTTTATTCCTCCCTCCAGCTTTGGTGAATTTTCTTTTGGCTACTGTCCCACACTTTGTTCCTCCCTCCTTTCTTCATTCTAATTGTGCATTACATGTTTGCATACTTTCTTTATCTTCTTTTGCTTCCTTCTTCTTTCTTCTTTGCCATGTTCCCTTAGGACCTCTAATCTCTCTTGATCAAGATTGATTATGATAGACCTTAGGTTTGAACCCATGCATGATAACATTAGATAGCATTCCCTTTTATCCCAACCATATGTGCACTTTGCATGAGAACATTAGGTTGAGTCTTAGTCTCCCTTTAGAGTATGTCTCTCTCTTCTCATCTTCAAACATCTCAAAACACTTAATAAAGGATAATTTATGTTGTACGCTACGAGCCTTAAGTACTTGGGGAATGATGATTGGGGGGCCTCCTCTCAATTGTCTAAAGTGTTTAGTGTATGTCCTTTGGGCGATATGCGATGTAACGCCCTTCTAAACCCCGCAACATAAATATAAATAAATCAGAGTAATTATCATGCATTTTACAAAAGGGTGTCACATAAATTTTCAAAACATCACACAAACCCCTATCATGCTCAATAATATTTAAATAACTTCCTGCTTTTCATACACTTTCACATTAGCATGTAGCAGCGAATTTGCTTTAATCATGATAGACATAATAAAAGTCTCATGCTCATCTCATTTTCAATACTTAGGCTTAAAAGCCAATACTTCATATAATTCAAAATAACAACAACAGAATAAAGTAGAGTACATAAAGTATCTCTCAAAATATGAAATCGAACATTCCCAGTGTTACATAATCAGAGCATGACTCGACCCAAAATAAATAAAGACACAACTCAAGCTACACCAACGGCTACCTTGCTCTAGAAGCAACTCTACTCCTCGGTACCTGAGCGATATTGTATAAAATATCATTCTAACAGAAGGGTGAGAATTCACATAATTATTAAAATTATAAGATAATATATAATTTGTGGCATACAAACATAATTACAATTATTCTCACACTTAAAAAGTTTCATCAACACAATATCATTCAAGTAACCATATACTATTCACAGGTATATACACACAACTCAATAATTCACGAATTTATCAATTTCATATATCACACATAATCTCATAGCACATACATATACACAATGAGACTCAATGCAAAACTCAATGCATAACTAATAAAATATCACATTGTGAAATCAAGTAGGTCACTAACTACAGTTCCAATTCTACAAATTATCACTCGTTGCATTTGGGAGCTACAGTAAGTGACAAAACAAATAGTCACATTATGTTGTTGCTCTACTATTCAACAAATAAGCCATTATCTCTATGAGTCTCGTCTCTTATACTAGTCTCTGTAGACTATTCTCTAACTGTATCTGTTGAAGTTACTACCTTACTTTCTTTTTCTATTAAATAATCTATCCATGTGACCTTTAGAAAATTCTCTCATTTCCAATGCCAATCATATTCTTAATTTCTTCATTATTTCATTCATGAATAGATATAATAATAGATAGTGTATTACTGTATTAGATAATTGGATTCTGTACTCTAAGTTAAATACATTATCTTGGACAATTCTTTATATCTTCTCTCTTTCTTTATTCCATGAATCAACTCCACTCATATATAACTATTTTGCTAGAGAGGAAAAAAACACTATCACAACTTTTCAAAGATTATTTAAAATGGATGATACTCACCTAAAATAAAATAAAATAATCATATTAAATTCAATAGATAACACTCTGTTTGGCAAGTCAGAAACATGAAACATTTTGGTTCGCTTCTAGCAGGGGAGCAAGTAAGAATACATATGGTATATATACTCCAATTCTAATGAATACTCTAAATATCACATGGGTCTCTATACTATATCAAATATCAATTCTAAACACACTAAAATTAACACATTTCAAAGATTAATATTAAAACCTAATAATTTCTAATCTAATAGAAAATTTCCTAAACTTTTTTCTACCCACTAATCATTATCCAATAATCTCAATAAATGAGTAAAAACCCCCCCTTACCTTGAATTCTTGAATTCTAGAGCTCTTGAACTTGCGTTTTCTCCTCTTCTTCTCCACTTCTCTCTTTGCCTCTTTTTCCTCATTTCTATCTTTCTATCTCCACTCTAACTCTTTCTCCCTTCTTGTTAAACTCCCACAATTTCATTAACCTAATTATTTTCAATGGGCTTAATAACTCATATCTATTCACACCCCCAAATAGGGCCAATTAATTAATCTAACAATTCTATATTATTATACCAAATAGAATATATCAAATATATTAAATAACAAAATTGAATCAATTATTTCAAATATGTCCAATAAATCAATCAATCCAAACAACTCAAATAAATCAAATAATTTATATAAATCTAATAAATCAATTAATTCTTATAAATCAAATATTTCATATAAATTCAATAAATCAACTAATTCAAATATATCAACTAAATCATTTATTTAAAATAAATCTCATAAATTAGTTAATTCAATTAGGCACAAAATCACACAATTAATCAATTAATTTAATTAAATAAATAATTACTAAAAATTGGGGTGTTACATGCGACGCATTCGCTCCTAGGTCATAATCTTTAGTGCAACATGAGTTTCAAATCATGACTCAATTCACTTCTTTGTCTATAAAACACAAAAACAAACTTCAAACCTTTTTATCCTTCGGGATGTTAACTTGGAAACTTTTCATAAGGAGAGTTTTGTTAACTCTTGGTTCTACTACAAACAGGTAACGCCTAAGTCTCCAATGGTCGAGCTGCATACACCTAACTGCTAGAACTAAGTTTAAACCCTACTCGGGCCTAAAACATTTGAACCAACCGGTATACTTGTTAGCCCGAACTACGTTTGCTCTGATTTCTCATACCAGATGAGGATACGTAGGTACAAGACGATGATGTCTTGGCAAGCAACCTTCCCTCACCTTCATCCGTAGTTTTCTGAACTACGTTGACTCTGACTTTCCCATTGCACGAGGGAATACGTAGGTATAGAGCGGCGATGCTATATCGAGTCTCTTTCCTTTCTTTTGTCCCTGTGGCATGTAGCTAGATAGTTCAACACCCTTTAGATAGACAACAAGCGTGGATCCCGTCGAGTACGACGGACGCGAGGGGTGTTAATACCTTCCCCTCGCGTAACCAACTCTGGAACCCAAGATTTGATTGCGATGACCTGTCTTCTCCCGTTTTCGTAGATTTTCTATGATCTTTTCATTTCCCTCTTTTGCGATAAATAACGAACGGTTGCGACTCTTCTGTCCTTGTCGGCCCCTCTTCGCAGCGATGCGACAGGGAGGTAGATGGAGGGGACCAAAATCCCTCGTGAGCCACTTTTTGCTTCCCCCCGATTTGGAGGGATTTGGAGGGGAAGGGGGTGTTTCATTTTAATTATAATTATATTTACATATTTATCCTTATTATTTATTTAAATATAATTTTAAGTTATAACAATCTTAAAAGTTTTATTTTGAACAAATTTAATCTTTCTTTTTATATATTTTTTTATTTTTATATCTTCATCTTACTATCATTATATTTGTTTAAATTTTTTATTTTATTTTTCATATTTTAATGTTAATTTTAGTTATCGTAATGTTTTTATTTATAATAATTGGGGGGACCAAACTGTAATTTAGCCAATTATACATTATAATTATTGCATTTTTATAAAATATTTCATGATGATCTCTGATTGAATATTTATATTTCGTCAATAAATTTGTATTTAAATTATAAACAGTAAATATCACAAGTCTTATGGTAAAATTAGAAGGATAAAAAAGTAAATTAGTTTTAAAATACCTTCCCTCCTCTTGTGAACCAAACATATTTGTAAATAAAATGTCTCCCCTCCCCTCCCCTTTCATATTTTAAACCAAACATGTATGTAATTAAAATCCCTCCCCTTCCCTCCCCTCCCCTCCCCTCGATTGAACCGAACAGTCCCTTAAAGGAACCTGAACGTTACACTCGTGCACGTCTCTTATTTCGTAGAATTAAGAAAGCTATGGACGAAGACCGTAACCAAAGACCCCTTAAGGATTTCGCCCGACCATCTAATGACGAACCTAGTTCTAGTATTGTGAACCCAAAAATTCCTGCTCACAATTTCGAACTAAAACCCTTCTTATTACAATTAGTACAACAAAACCAATTTGCGGCTCTCCCTACTGAGAACCCGAATCAACATTTAAAAACCTTTATTCAATTAGCTAGCACTTTTAAAACCAATTGTGCTACTCCTGAGGCGATTCTTCTAAGACTATTCCCTTTTTCCCTTAGAGACAAAGCCCTTACTTGGTTAGATTCCCTTCCATCCAATTCTATAACAACCTGGGAAGACCTTAGGAGAGTTTTCCTCGCTAGATATTTTCTCCCAAGCAAAACAATAGTTCTTAGAAACCAAATAACCAGATTCACTCAAAACCAAGGTGAATCACTCTTCGAGGCTTGGGAAAGATACAAAGACCTATTGAGAATATGACCACACCATGGCCTAGAATCATGGCTAATTATCCACATCTTCTATAATGGACTTCACTATAACACTAAGATGACCATCGACGCTGCCGCAGGTGGTGCTCTGATGAATAAACCTTACCCTAAAGCTAGCGCTCTCATTGAGGATATGGCTCAAAACCATTGTCAATGGGGGATAGAGCGAGCAACGGTGGAGAAGAAAGAAGCCCAAGGAGGAATACATGAGATAAGTTCTATAGACATGATGCAAGCCAAAATGGACGCTTTAGCCCTTAAGGTCGAACATATATACGCAAACCCAGTTGCTGCAGCAACAGTCTCAACTGAGTGCAAATTATGTAGAGCCAAAGGACACCCATCGCCAAAATGCAATCTGCTGAATGAAACTCATTCAGGAGAGGTCAACTATACCCAATAGAACCCATTTTCAAACACTTACAACCCTGGATGGAAGAATCATCCAAACTTTTCCTACAAAAACAATAACACTATCCAAAACCCTGCACCTCCGAGACCATCCGGTTTTCAAGCTCAAAGACAAAGCCCGCCTATGCAAGTTGTGCAACCTACGCCGAACCTTGAGAAAATCATGGAAAAGTTAATTACGGCTCAAACCCAGCAAAACAAAGAATTCATGAACCAAAACATTCATGTTAATGAACTAATTACCTAGTTAAGAACTAAGGTAGACCAAATAGTCACCCACAATAAGATGCTTGAAACCCAAATCTCTCAAATAGCTTTAAAACAAGCCCCCGAAACTACACCCAGAGGGCAATTCCCTGGACAACCTCAACAAAACCCCCGAGGGCAAGCCAATGCGATTACTTTACAAAGTGGGACCGCTTACGATGAACCAGTTAGCCCGATATTGAGTGAACCCAATACTTATAAGGGAAGCACGGTACCCACGAACAAAGTAGAGGAACCAGTAGGATCCGAAAAACCGAAAAACCAAGACAAAGAAAAAACTTTAGACAAAACTAACGAACCACCTCCGCCATACAAACCTCCTATACCCTATCCATAGAGATTAAAACAAACCAATATCAGAAATTTATTAAAGTCATAGAGAAACTTCATGTGGAGATCCCTTTCACAGAAGTCATCGCCCAGATACCATCATATGCAAAATTCCTCAAATACATCCTTACCAATAAGCGCAGACTTTGTTAGAACACAGATTGGCGTTTAATATATCTCATTGTTTTGATGATAACATTAATGAAATTTTGTATAAAAGAAATATATACTCTAATTCTGTTCAAGTGTTTATTTGTTTCAGATATCAAAATTAATATTATTCTAGAAGCAAGAACGCCTTTGAACACTAAAGAATGAAAAAGCTCTGAACGTCAGAAGCAACACATCAGAAGGCTCTGATCTGCTACAAATGACTCTGAGCGAAGCTGTGAAGAATCTGAGTAAAGAGCATACGTAAAGCTTCAGAAGACTCTGAAAGTACTTAACGCTGCAAGTACAAAGGCTCTGATAAGCAAGTATGATCTGATAAATAATTTCACGCTTAAAGCACTTTGTTGCAAACTCTGATAGAGAAAATCTGATTGAGTTAACTCTGATCTGAAGAACTAGGAACATCATCAGAAGTTCTGATGCAAGACGTTCCAAAGTTGTTGAAGAAGATGATGTTCAAATAAAGATCCGTTGGCATATTCCTTGTCATTATCCAAACGGCTCTTTACTTATTCATGCATGACACAGGAATTCAGACAAAAAGGATTTGTCAGAACATTCCCCTTCTGAGAAAGGAAAAGTCAATAGAAGACAAAAAGAACAGAATGCACAGGTTGCACAGTCTTTGAGAAATAGATTTCAAACTACTATAAAAGCAAGTCTCAGCATCACTTCAAAGGTTAACAAACTTCAAACAAATTATTGACAAATTATTGAACAAGCAACTCAAGCAAACTTTCTTCTAACTGAATAGTTATATTTCGTTATTTAACTTGTGTAAAAATCACTGTTGTGATATAGCTTTTTAGAAGAAAATCTTAAACACATTGTTAGTTTATCTTTTGTAAAAGATTCCTTAAGAGACCAAGTGTGGTCAGAATTCTTGAGAAGACTAGGACAATTGTCTTAGTGGTTAACATTGTAATCAGTTTGATTTAGTGGATTAAATCCTTGTTGAGAAAGAAAAATCACCTTGGTAGGGTGGACTGGATTAGTTTGAGTACAAACGAACCAGGATAAAAATATTGTGTTATTTTTCTGTCATCCTAATTGTTTTAAAACCCTTATTCAACCCCCCCCCCCCATTCTAAGTGTTTTTCCTACCTTCAGACTTGACGATCCAAAACCCTTGGAATGCAATTCCATTTCCGAAAATAAACTTGCCAAAAAGGAGAAAAATCCTGAAAACTTCTCCATACCTTGTATTTTGGGGAGTTGTGTCATCAATAATGTTTTTCTAGACTTAGGAGCTAGCATGAGCCTAATGCCTCTGGCATATTTTAAAAGGTTAAAACTAGGAGAATTACAGCCTACGAAGACGTCCCTTCAGTTAGCCGACAGATCCGTCAAATATCCGGTTGGCATATTGGAAGACGTCCTAGTCAGGATCGGTCAATTATTCATCCCGACCGGTTTTGTTGTCATGGACATTAAAGAAGATGATGACATTCCAATCCTCCTAGGTAGGCCATTCTTATCAACCGCAGGAGCCATAATAGGATTCAAGAGAGGGAAGTTGACTTTTGAGGTAGGTGACGAAAAGATAGAATTCATTTTATCGAAGTTTCTTATGGCACCTGTATTAGGAGACGTATGTTATGCCATATATATCATTGGTGAATGCATTAGGGAGCTAGAATTAGAAGAAACCATCACACTGCCTTCAACTTTCATAAAGGAAGATGATGGATTTATGGAACCCTACATTGATAATAGTCTACACGAATGTTTATCCCTTACCCCCGATCCAATGTCGTGCCCTAAGAATCCTACTTTAGAACTCAAAGAACTACCCGAGAATCTAAGATACGAGTTTCTGGACCAAGAAATGAATCTTCCGGTTATAGTCACTGCTACCTTAAACCAGGTAGAAACAGACCAACTCTTATATGTTTTATGTAAATATCCCTCAGCCTTAGGATATAACATCTCTGATCTAAAAGGTATAAGTCCATCTGTGTGCATGCACCAGATCTCACTCGAGGAAGACTCAAAACCCTCTAGAGAAAATCAGAGAAGGATAAACCCTATAATGAGTGATGTTGTAAAAAAGGAAGTTCTCAAGTTATTAGAAGCAGGTATAATTTATCAAATCTCAGATAGTAAGTGGGTGAGCCCTGTGCATGTAGTACCAAAAAAGGGAGGCATCACAGTCATGCAGAACGAGAAAGGAGAACATATAGCAAAACGGATAGAAGGAGGATGGCGTATGTGCATAGATTATAGGAAACTAAACAAAGCTACTAGAAAAGACCATTTTCCCTTACCATTTATAGATCAGATGCTGGAACGTTTAGCCAGACACTGTTATTTTTGCTATCTCGATGGATATTTAGGATTTTTCCAAATCCCTATCCACCCAGAAGATCAAGAAAAAACTACCTTTACATACCCTTATGGAACCTTTGCCTACAGACGAATGCCTTTCGGCCTATGTAATGCACCAGCAACCTTTCAGCGTTGCATGATGGCAATCTTCGCTGATTACCTACATGGAATTATGGAAGTGCTCACGGATGTTTTCTTGGTATACATATTAGATTTCAAAAACTATCTCGCTAACCTTGAGAAAATCCTGAAAGATGTGTTGATGTTAACCTGGTGTTGAACTGGGAGAAATGTTACTTTATGGTCACCGAAGGTATAGTTTTAGGAAATGTAGTCTCTGAGAGAGTTATTGAAGTAGATAAAGCCAAAATAGAAGTGATAGAAAACCTAAAACCCCCTAACACCATCAATGAAGTCCGAAGTTTCTTGGATATGCTGGTTTCTATCGAGTTTTATCAAAGACTTATCTAAGATAACCAAACTGTTAACCGATCTCCTAATGAAGGATATTGAGTTTAACTTTGACAAAAAATGCCTCGAAGCATTCAACTTTTTAAAACAAACGTTGATCTCAGCACCCATTATCCAACATCCAGATTGGGCCGAACCTTTCGAAATCATGTGCGACGCTAGCGATTGCGTTGTAGGAGCCGTTCTAGGGAAAAGAAAGGATAAAAAATTGCATGTTATTTACTATGCCAGTAGGACCCTAGATGCTGCTCAACTTAACTATGCTACCACTGAGAAAAAACTTTTTGCCGTAGTTTTTGCTATGGACAAATATATCTTAGTAGTAGTTGACTACGTGTCTAAATGGATTGAAGCCATAGCCTCACCCACCAATGACACACGTGTAGTGATAAAACTATTTAAGAATTACATATTCCCTAGGTTCGGAACACCCCGTCTTATCATCAGCGATGGTGGATCGCATTTCATATCAAGAATTTTCAACAAGCTTTTAAGCAAATATGGAGTTAAGCATATGATAACGACACCTTACCATCCACAAACTAATGGTCAGGTAGAAGTATCCAATAGAGAGATCAAACAGATTTTAGAAAAAACAGTTTCTATATCGAGAAAAAATTGGTCTCAAAAGTCGCAAGATGCGCTATGGGCCTATAGAACCGCCTTCAAAACTCCTATTGGAACAACTCCTTACCAATTAGTCTATGGAAAGTCCTGTCATCTACCCTTTGAGTTAGAACACAAGGCTTATCGGGCCATAAAGACCCTAAACTTTGACTATTTGACTGTTGGAGAAAACCGCGTCCTTGATATTCATAAACTAGAAGAACTCCACCAATTCGCCTACGAAAACACCATCATATATAAGGAAAGAACCAAGGCATGGCATGAGAAAAAGATCGTAATGAAAGATTTCCATATAGGAGACCTTGTTCTCCTGTTCAATTCCAGACTGCGACTCTTTCCTGGCAAGCATCGTTCAATGTGGACAGGTCCTTTTACCGTTACTAAAGTCTTAAAATCAGGAGCAGTTGAGATCCAGATCCAGTCATGTAGCCCATTCATTGTAAAGGACAAGATTTAAATACTATGAAGGAGGTGACATTCCCGATGATTACTCCAGCCACACTTTGATTGATCCACCACTGCCTACTCCAGCCACATAGGTTCTACTCATCAAGCTAACGACGTGAAACAAGCGCTGCCTGGGAGGCAACCCACGGTCCCGTTTTCTAAATTTTACTTGCAGGATGTAGCCTCTTGACGAAATGCATGTCGCCTTTAGGGACGACAACCAGAGACAGAGGTACTTAGTTCTTCAGCAGCGTCCTATGGAACCTACCCGATACCCAAGTAAGACCTGCATGGAAGCCTTGGGCATTGGGCCCAGCATAAGATTTCTCTTTCATCAGCTCCAGTGGGATGCATATGCTGATGAGTTACACCAGACCTATAGGCACCTTACTCTGGAGTTCCTTAGCTCTTTCCGCCATGAGCCATACGTTGGTTAGAACGAAACGACCACATTCAAACTTTTCGGAATGGAATATACCTTTACTTTGAAGGAGTTTGATGATCTGCTCGGATTTTGGGCCACACCTGATGCTATACCTAATCTTCTGATGGGTTATTTTATGAGTCGAGACATCGACCAATTCTGGAGTGACATTACAGGCAGAGGAAGCCTCAATCCATCCACTCAGTTATCCCCAGTCATCCACAACCCAGCTTTAAGATACTTTTAGATGGTCCTGGCACACACTTTCCTCGGAAAGGCTGACTCTGATATTCATGTTAGTGAGGAAGAGATCTTTTTCCTATTTTGTGCAAACCGGTCACGCCTAGTGGCATGTGGAAACTTCTTACTGAATCATCTCAAGGGCACAGCTAGATCCTCTGGGGGGATTACTCACATAGGAGGCACCGTCACTCAGATAGCCACATCATTAGAACTTACCAGCCAGCTACTGCACCTGAACCCATACTGCGGATATACCTTACTGGACATTGATTTCTGTCTGGACAAAGGGTTGATGAGGAGAGCATCCTCTCAACCTGATTATTTCAAACTCCGGATCGACTACCAGACTATCCACTATTTTACATTGCCCGATCCTGCTATGACCAGTGTTCATGATCCTTCCAACTGGAGTTATGCCTTGGAAGGTTATGGAGAGACAGTTGATGAGCCGCGGTCACCACCTTCAGCAGAGTACCATCTGTCACCACCCTCTTCAAGGACGATAGTATTATCTAATAATCATTCACTACGAAGGACTGACCTATCCACTTAGATAGTGGAATTACGCATGGAGATAGTTAAGCTCCAGCAGACAATTGCTTACCTAACCTTGCAGGTACAGGTATCTGACATGACTCATGAAAAAGAAGCTGACACTTTATACCAGGAGATCTCGGACTTGCACCGAGAGTTACACACACTCAGACATCCAGACCAGACAGAAGAGCACCCTACTCAGTGATGACATCGTCTTTCGTTATTTTTATAGTTTGAGTTATTTCCATTTTCTTTTACAGACTTCTCTTTATTTTCGTATGCTCGCGTTTATTTCTTCCATAACATTGACTATACACTTTATATTTATATTTGCGATGATTATTGTGTTCTTATTTTATGTTATTTTACTCATTTTTTGTTCTCTAAATTTTTATGTCAAAAATAAGAAAATATATATATATATATATATATATATATATATATATATATATATATATATAAATATATATATATATATATATATATATATATATATATATATATATATATATATATATATATATATTAGGAGAAATGTTAGTAGGACAGATGATGCCTGCTACCTACACACCCCAAAAAGGGAGGAGCACAAAAGCCCAAAGGAGAAGAGAAGAACCCAGCCCACACACCTTTAGTGAGGATGGCGTCCTCCATATAGCCTATGGCACCCGCCATGGGGCCTGGGCTATATGCGGGGCAGAACCTCCATAACCACCATTTTTACATCTTTAAACCTTCAAACCTCTATTTTTACCCATACGAAAATCTCCCTCAAGCACCAAAAAGTTCCAAACCTTATCATCCACTCACAAACCTATTAACCATTCCAAGTTCCATTTTCACTTCCCTCCACCAAAATCCATAAAAACTCCATTTTTACCAAATTTCCAAAAACTACCCATTTTCACTCATCTTCATCCCAAAGTTACATTTATGGAACACGACGATTACGTTCTTCATCAAGGAAAGCCCGGAGAAAGACAACAAAAGATTCTCGACAAATTACAGAACCAGGAAATCACTTCGACACGGTACGTAGACGAAAGCTGTCTGTATGCTTTAGGCATTTACCATAGTGTTTTTCATCTGTTAGACATTTTAGGTCTACACGAAATTTTTGCTAGACAAGATCCTACCTTCGAAAGGTGAACCGGGAATTCTTGAGTTCCCTGATTTATATTGCCAGGCCTAACACTACTAGTACCATCGGTACGATTCAATTTAGAATGTTTAATGTTGAGTAAGAATTTAGTACCGACGAACTAGCAGAGAGGCTGGGACTACCTTTCAGTGAGGATGTTATTTGTGAAGCACCCCTGGATTCTAATTGGTTAGTGGAGACATTTTCCTTTTGGCACAGATTGTCAACCTTCACGATTACATCTTTTGAAGGAATACTTGCCTCCCAGATCCATAACCCGGTCATCCGTGTTTTTCGTTACATGATAGCATGTATTATTTTTGGCCGGGAGAATCCAAATAAATTTAATGCAAAAGAACTTCTATTTTTGAAAGGGTGCCTCACAAACAGAAAGTTCAATGTGGTTCCTTTTATGCTTGCCCATATGATTGCTATAATCAAGAGCACATGACCCATTGCTTTCGGAGGGCTTATCATGTCTATTGCAAAGGCTCTGAACTTAGATGCCGGCATAGCCACTTTAGTGCCTCTCCCTCCTTGCACAATTAATTTAAAATTCTTAAAAGACATGAAATTTTGCAAGGTGAGGAAGGAAGGGGTTTGAGCTTATGATCCATGGGAAGGCTATCCCATCTATCGTTTTGCCTTGCACTCGATGTACGGATGTGCGTATCGCGAGGAACTGGACCTACAATTTGGATGCCCCACCTCTTACGGGTCCATTACCTCTAAATGTTCCTATTGGTGACGACAATGACACCAACGACGAGTATGACCGGAGAGAGAAGTCTCCCGATCACCCTATGCCGCCTCACCATGTTTCACCCATACACACTGCACCGTCTTCCTCTCGCCATTCTGCAGGTACCGCTCCCAGTTTTTATATTTCTGAGCAGATGTGGCGAGACCAGTTAGCAAGAGAGGAGAGACATGATAACTTGCTTAGTACCATAGAACAACTAGTTGACCGAAAACATGAGATATATGCAAGAGTCTCAACAGCAGATGAGTCAATCCATACAAAGCATAATGCAATCACAAACTGCTTTGACCTCTAGATTTGACGAGTTCGACGCTTCTCAGAGCGATCTTCATCGCAGTAGATCTCGTCGTCCTAGGTACTCACCGCATGCTAGCGACAGTACTAGCAGCATGCCTTAGGATCTTCAGGTAACTCGTACCTATCTTATTTCGAAACATTGGGGACAATGTTCGATTTAAGTGTGGGAGGAGACTTTATTTGTTTTTTCACTTTCATATTCTTTTTATCGCTTTCTAGTTTAATTCTAGTTTATTTCCCTTTCATTTTCTTTTTTTCATTTTTAGAATACACATGTGCTTAACGAGTCATTTGCAGTATACTCTTATTCCCTCATTTCTTAAGCCTCACCAAAAATTTTATTAACAAAAATGTGTACTATCCTGAAAATTTCTGGGCTTTGAGGTAAGTTCGAGTTAGGATGCAGATGATTTAGAAAAACCCTCTTTGAAACATCAATATCACTGTAACACCTTAGGCTTCACGAATGTAGAAATCAACCCCGATACCCTATGTACCATGGCCTTAATAAAAATGTTCATAGTAAGTCCTTAGTAGTTTATCCTAGCAGTCAGCTCCAGCCAAAGCGTAATCTAATTGAAGGACCAATGAATATAAGTGAGTGATCTGCATGTTCAAAAATAATAATTGCAACTCGGGTATAGGTAACCCTCACAAGGTCATTTAACCCAAAAAGTTGTAAAAATTTCGAAAATATAAAAAAAAACAATAAAAGCAAAATAAAATAAAATATCTTCCCATTGGTAGTTAGTTCAGAGGTGTCTGGTGCTGAAATCGGTAGGGCGGGTTACGATTCGATCCCCCACAACTACAATTGCGTCAATAAAGAAGTTACACCAATTTTTGTACCAGAACCCCATGCTTGAGATCAGAATCACTAACCAGTCACTTCACTATGAGCATGTCTGGATAACAGGCTTAATGTGATTGCGCCTGAATGAAAAGGACCCACAAGGAGATTTAAAAGTAGGCCTAGGTACAATAGGGTAGTACGGATTGATTTTTGTAAGAACGAAGCCTATGTCCGTATTTACGGAGAAGTGTCATTCTGATACCCGTGGTTCACTGAGTTAATACCTATCACTTCATCCCAGCTTGAACTTAGAAGCCCTTTTTTCCCAGATCATTTATGGATGTCATTTTTTTGTCATGATGATTTGCTTGAGGACAAGCAAAGGCTTTAGTGTGGGAGAATATGATAGACCTAAAATATACTATTTATTTGACTCGATTCACACGTGTTATTTAGGATTTTATTTCTGTTTTCTTGTATTATGCCTCCGTTTTGTCTCTTTTTCAGGTTTTTATATTTTTAGAGCTACTCAAGAAGAAATTAAGAAAAACAAGCAAAAAGACCAGCTTTTTAGGAAATTTTACACATGGCACTCACCATGGCGGGCGCCTTAGAAGAAGCCATGAGTGGGATAAGAGACCAACTTCTGACAACTGCCACATCTCCCACTTCTTTCCACCCTAGTACACCTGGAGGGTGCCATGAGGGCATGGCGGGCGCCACCCTTGTACTCTATTTTCCCTCCCAAAAGAAGTTGGGGGGCATTCCAGTTTTTCCCTATACTTTCCTAGCATTATAAATAGAAGAGTTATGCCTCATTTCTAGGCATCCAAGCTTAGTTACAGAACTCAAGTCATAAATTTCCATCTGTTGTAAAGTGATAAACTTCTCACATCGAGTAGTTATCACATTGTCTAATCGAGTCTGTAATCAGGTTTGGAGCACTTTGGTAGAAGTTAATCCCACCGCCATTTTATTTCAGTCTTTTACTTCAAGTTGTACCAAGATTTAAAACCTCCCATTTGGAGCAGGTTTCTATTTATTTTCCGCTTTTATTTATCCGCATTTATTTCCTGCACTTTATTTATCGCCATTTATTTCCTGCATTTTATTTACTCGCACTTTATTTATCGCCCTTATTTATCACACTTTATTTACCATGTCTATTTAGGTTTCCATGTCCGGCTAAATCTTAGAGGTTAGGATGTTAGGATCATAGTTAAAAGTGGTATTCCATAAGGTTGTCGATAGAATCACTTAGTGGTTATTCTGACTTTTAATACATACTTTATGCACTTAAAATATGTTGGGTAAGATCGAAAGCCGTCCAACCTTTACATAAATTTGGTTAGTCTTAACTGTTCAAAGGAAGCGAAAGCGCTTAGTCCAGTTAAGTAGGAATCTTTAATGTTTAAGAAAAATAATTTTAAAACTATTTTCGGACGCGTTTATGGATTTAAAGTCCGGTTCGCAAGAACCTCTTTTTGTTAGAAATTCCAGGTCAAAATACTTTTCAACTAAGTCAAGAAACTATATTTCTTAAAAATAGGTTTAATCACTCTAACACAATGCGCACCTTTTTATAAGTGACAATAAGAGGGATCGATTAGGGGATAAACTTGGTTCTGAATACACGAAAGTGACAGTTCCTATTAAATTAGTTCTTTTCATGAATAGAAAACATTACCCCATAAGACATTCTATTTATACGCATTTGGAATACTGCCTAGCTAGGTGAATTACATCCAAGCCTGTTGTTTTATTGTTGAATTTATGTTCGCACTTTACTTTTATTTTGCACAACTCAATTCCTAATTTACTTACCTTAGATAAACACCGTAACGACAGTAATCGACAGATTGTCGTTTGGTCTCTGTGGGATCGATAATCTTTTATATTACTCTGACGTTATTCGTGCACTTGCGAATCACAACATCAAGCAGCAGTTCCTCCATGTAGAGTATTGTCTTCATCCACCCGTGCTATCAGTGGCTGGACCAGAGTACTTAACTGTTACTGCCCGTTGGCCATGTTCTGCATCATTTCCATCAACTAAGTCATGCATTCTCGAAATTTCTAAAGCTCGTTTTGAACCTGATCTATAACTCTTTGCTGATTTCCCCGAGTAGAGTATATGTGAACACCTGATTCCGCAATCATGTCAACTGATACAGAAAACCAAGCAGAGATAAGAGTGAGGCCTCCGGGAACACCTGTTATGCAAATGAACATGATGATGCAAAATGAAAACATGTTTATGTGTTTTAGGGAGATCTTCCCCTTGATTCTAGTTTCACAAATAAGAGAACAGTAGAGACAGATGGAAGAATAAAAAACCTTGCTCATAAATAAAATGAGAATAAGAAGTTAACATTCACAATCCAAAAATGGGAAATACAAATGAACATAAGTGCATATGACATCATCCAACAAGTCGATGGTCAAAATACAAGAAAGGAAAAGAAACTAATGAGATACATCATCACTAAAAATAGCCTTCCTTATTCATTGTAGTCTCTGCGCCAAGTCTGAGCTTCCTCGAGTAGCTTCTTTGTGTCTGAATGCTCCGACCTTGCAATCAGTTCTTGGATGAGGATGTCTCTTCTATGAATGACATATTTCAAATCCTGACTATAATCCTCCCAGTCATCATCACCAAAGACGTCTTCAAGCTTAGGTTTCTTCACTTCTGCCCTAATCTTGAGTTCTTCAAAAGTTGACAAGGTTTTTCGCACCCTCTGTTCACTTGTACATCTATGGGATGACTCTGCCACAACCTCTCTTTCTTTGATTCTGAGTTGTGTCTTCAACTTGTCAATCTGGTTGTGAAGCTCATCCTCTCTGTTTTTGTTGATAATTATGGTAGCGTTCCACTGATCATTGAATTTAGAGATCTCCAGACAAGCTCTGTCTAACTCCTTCTTCTTGTGCTTCAAAATGCTGCTAGTACTTTTCAAATCCTGACCAATTCGCCCTTGTATCCGGATCTCCTCATACAAATCCTTTTCCGTCTTGGTCAAGACTTATGTCTTCACCTTAGCTAAGTAAACAACCTCGTTCTTGTCATGCTTCAACTGGATGATCTCCTTTTTCAATTCTTCGCTTTCTTTACACAGCTCTTCCTTCTTTGCCTAGAGCTTATTATATCTCAAGATATAAACCATTGTAGAGTCCTCAACTATTAAAGGATATAAGGGTTCCTCCACAAGGAAAGGCAACAATATCTTCTCAACCCTCTTATGAATCCATTCTATGTAAGGGTCATAAGCGCTGCAGTCACCCTTACCCAAGGAGGGCTTCCCCTTTAGGTGAACTTTTCTCCATGCTTCCATAACTCTTGTTAGAATGTCTGGATCAGCTACGTCAGTAAATTAAAGAGATTCCTGCACTTCTTCTTTCTTCGGGGGTCCTCTCAAAGCATACCCAAATTGTCTAATGGTGAGAGAAGGGTTATAATTGAATCCCCATTTTCTCCCCATTAGAGGTACATTGGGGAAGCTACCACAACTGTAGATAATCTCCTTACCAAGCAGATCTCTATTTAACCATACAATGTCCTTAGCTGTAAAAACCATGAGCCTCTTAGACCATTCAGACGTAATCCTTGGATCAACAAAAGCTCTGGAAACAGAGAGGTGATCTATAAACCACTTACGAAAAAGCGGTGTACAACAAGAAACCGTCTTTCCTCTCCTCTTTTCACTCTTATAGTGCATTGAATGGTATAAGTCTCCTAGGAGAGAGGGTACAGGATTCTTGGAAACGAAGATACGAAAGGCGTTCATATCAATGAAGTTCGGTATATTAGGGAATAATACAATGCCATAGATACATAAAGCCAGAATAGCGCTACAAACCACCCAACGCCCCTCTTTGGCATATTTATGGGCTTTAACCACCAAGGAAGATAGGGTAAAGCCAGAAACTATGTTTCTACAAACTACGTCATCAATCAAATTAGACTTACTCAAATAAAGAGCATTAGAAAACTTCTCAAGATCAGGCTCCTCCTTTGAACGAAAGAAAGGCACTTCATCTAGGACTGGAACTCCCAAAACAAAAGCGAACTCCTCTAAAGTAGGAACCAATACATAGTTTGGGAAAGTGAAGCAACATAGTGGAGGGTCATAAAACTGTAGTAAATCATGAATGTCTCCTTGCTCATAGTTTGTGACCTTATGGACAAGACTCAAAATTCTCCCATAATCCTTTCTGAAGTCTTCAAGAGCGCTAGGGTAAGCAATAGCAATCAGTCCAAATAAAGGTCCCAATTCTGGAAATGGAAATTTATATATGATGATCTTCTTCCTTTCAGCTTCCATCTCAATAGTAGATTAGATTACTAGAATCAAAGGAAAGACGAGAACTTGAGAACTCACACACATGCAATGTTAATATGCATGATGAATAAGCAAATGCAGACAGGGGGATTGAAGTATCTGATGCTGATGTGTTGTTGACTGAGAAAACTAGAGCTCCACTCTAATAAGAAAACCCAGAAATCCAAAACTCTGATGTGACAAAAAACCACAATATCCAAAGTCAAAAGTCTACTCTGACAGGAAATCAAGAAAACCGGGTTGGTTGAAGGTCAAAGTTTCCTGCAAACCCCATCTCTCTCAAATGTAGATTCTAGTCTTGAAAGGCGCGACATTCTATGCAGGTCATCAGTATCATGGACTCTCAGGTTGAAAGACGATGATACGTTCACCATTTCCGATTTGGCATCATGGTCAATAAAGAAGGCCTCAACTGACTTCCCAATGAACGGTCTCCAGAGTCGTTAGCTTTTTAATCAAACATCCCCTCAGTTGTCCAAGATGCACAAGATATGATGTCTTCAAAGAAAACCTTGTTTGGATGCGAATTTCGTGCGAACTCCTGTGTGTTAAGATGCCACACAAGTCCACACTACTCTCTGCACTAATCATAGGTGTATACTCAAGCTTGGGTATTGTGCTTATCTCTCATGGAACAACCCACCCAACAACACAACAAAATAATATGATAACAATGATAAAGTGAAAAAAGTAAAATGCAAATGCAATAATATACAACAGTAAATATACACATATAACATACATATGCACAAATATAAGCACCCAAAGATATAAAACAGACAAGCGCTAGGATTGACTCGCGTAGGGAACCAGAGTCCCCAGCAGAGTCGCCAGTTGTCGCAACTGCGAAAAACAACTGGTGGAAAAACAGAAGAGTCGTCACCGAGCGTTATTTATCCCAAGAGAGGGAAAGGAAAAGATCAAAGAAAACCTGAAGATAGGGAGAAGACAAGGTCATCGCAACCAAATCTTGGGTTTAGGAGTCAGTTATGCAAGGGGAAGGTATGAGCACCTCTCACGTCCGTTGTACTTAACGGGATCCACGCTTGTTGTCTAATAAAAGGGTGTGTTATCTAAAAGCTAGTGCTAAATGGAAACGGGAAAATAAAGAGGAGACTCGATAGGACATCGCCGCCCTATGCATATGTATTCCCTTGTGCAATGGGAAAGTCAGAGTCAACATAGTTCGGAAAACTACAGGTGAAAGGGGGAAGGTTTCTCACCAAGACATCATCGTCTTGTGCCTACGTATCCTCATCTTGTATGAGAAATCAGAGAAAATGTAGTTCGAGTAAAAAAACCACAGGTTGGTTAAGTGTTTTTTATGAGCGACGTTAAGTTCTCATTCCAGCAGTTAGGGTCGATGCATGTTTACGGTAGAACAGAAAAGTAACGTACTCTTTTCAGAAAATGGTTTTTGAAACAAATCCCGAAGGATAAAAAGGTTTGAATTTAGTTTAAGATTTTTAGAGAATTGAATTGAATTTGTTTGAGATTCACTTTTCACTAAAGACTATGATATATGAGCGAATGCGTAGCATATCGTCCAAGGGGCATACACTAAACACTCTAGACAAGTGAAGAGAAACCCCTCACTCATCATTTCCCATACGCTTAAGTCTCGTGGCGCATAATGTTCATCATTCTTTATTAAGTGTCTTAGAGTTGTTTAAGATGAGAAGAGAAGACACAAAAGAAAAACACTAAAGGGAACTGAAAACCCTAATGTTATCATGAAAAGTGGTCCTAAAGTTAGGATGAGAGAGAAGTCTACCTAATATTATCATACAAATGATGGACCTAAATTTAAGGTTAAAGAGGGACTATTTTTGTACCCCAAAATTTGACCAACCATTTCTTGTATTTGGCTTATGTTTCATTTCATTTTAGCATTTGCATTTGCATAGCTTTGTTCTTAACAAGGGATCAAGAGATGCGTGTGGCCATTCAAGAGGAAGGTCCTACTGGCTTCAAGCTCAATCAAAGGCATTTGTGCAATCCATCAAGTGTTTATCACCACCTTGAAGGTGTCAAAGCTCCTTGAGGGGAGAGGTTTGTGTATATGTATCACTTCCTATCCTTGGGATCATCAGAGGTTTTCAAGGGGTCACGAGGTCTTGTTATTGGTTGAAACATGGTTTAAAATTTCATTGAGTACCCTATGGGTCATTGTGGAGCTTATGTAGTCATTCAATTCATCTGCAAAGGGCACAGTCAAAAGACATGGAACTAGGGTTTCATCTGGTCAACCCAAAGTCAACTGTGGACTAGAAAAGGTTTATAACTTGGTTCTAAGTCATTGAAACCATGGGAAGTATTTTTAAAGCATCTAGGATGTCATGATAAGATCAAATCAATAAGAACCAAGATTTCAAGAAGTTACAAAATTAGGGTCTCAAAGGTTTTTAGTGTAAAATCCCCTTCTTTAGTGCCTGACTTCAAGGACATTTTCCCCTACAATGCAAGCTCAATCTCATTTTCATGAAAACATGAGACTTGTTGGGCATATTCCAAGATTTCTTTTTAGTAAAATAACTCATCCATTGAGTTTTTACATCTCAAGTTATGATGCCAACAAGTTAGGGTCCTCAGATGAAGAGAATTTCGGTCAACTTAAAGTCAACTCACTTCCAAGGCATGTTTGACCTAAAATCAAGTTTCTCCTCAACTTAAAGTGAACACGAAAGTTGTTCCTCGTGATCTTATCTTTCCAAAAAGTCCTATAAGTCCTTTTTATCATTTGTACATCTCAAGTTATGGACCTTACAAGACAGGGGTATTTTTGGAAAGTCCATTATAGGTCATCTTTTTCAATGATCATTTTCATGCAATTATGGACCTAAAATGCAATTACAACCAACATGAAACTTGTGCCTAATGGTCTTAACTCCACTTTGAACTCAAAATTCATGAAGATTGCTGGATCATATGGCCATGTGGACCATTTTCAAGGTGAAGTCTTAGTTTTTGGTCATGGTTTGAATACTTTACATTATAAGTCATATTTTGCTTTATATTTGATTTGTTCCATACTATTACATGACCAAAAAGAACCTTACCACATTTGGACCAACATGGAAATTCATCATGTAACACTTTTTTCACAAATTCACCTAAAGAAGTCATGAATTCAAACTTGGTGCAAAGACATCATACATGAGCAAAAAACAATCTAATTCATTCCTACACTCCACACTTGGTTATTTACTGACCCAAAATGATGTGTATGTGGCCAACTCGTGTGTGTGCATGGAAAGTAAGTTTGAAAGGAAAATTTTGAAATCACTTGATACAAGCATTATGGGCCTGCATGGTTGCTGAAAAACCCATCACGTAAAAGCCATTAACTTGCCCTAATTGCTCAGAGGTTAGCAGCTGCGTGAGAGAGAAGAAAAAACCTCAAAATTCTCCAAAATTTCTCATCTTCGAATCAAGCAATTCCTGGCTGATTTCTCAAAATATTTGCTCATTCCTTCTTCACTAAAGCTCAAGGAGAAAATTGCAAAGCTTGGACAAAAGGTTGCTCATCATTTCAAGAGCCAACGTAGCTGCTCCGTTCAATAAGATTCTTCACTCTTTTTCTCTCATTCTAGGGATGTTTTAGGGTCATGCTAGTGTGCATCTGAAGCCCTATGTATCATAGGCCATGTTTGGATCATTAATTTGTTTGTATGTTGAAGTTTTAGCATGAACATCGTAACTTTCGTGCCATGTTTTTTCTTTATTCAAGAGGCTTTTTATCAAATGGTTGTTGATTTGAAACCCTTGTGGAAGCAGCTTTCGAATGGTACCAGATATGGGAATTTTTATTGAAGTTTGGTGACTGGTCTCCGGCGAGCTGGCCGGAGAAGACGACCGGAGCCTTAGCTCCGACGTCCAGTCACTTCTCTTATCAGATCGGACCTGGCTGCGTAGAATGTTTGACCTGATAGCGTGTTTTATTCTCATTCGCTTGACCATGCGTATGTGGCTTTTGACTCCACATCGGATTAATGAAACGCTGAGTTTCATTAATCCGACCCTTTGGTTGTTGGGCCTTGCCGCTTTTCCTATATGCCCTCTATTTTGAGCCCAATTGGAATTTGCAAAGGATTCAGTGTATTTGAGTTTTGCTGCTTGCACCCCATTTGCTGTTTTATTTATTTTATTGCATTTTAATTCTAGTTTTTGTTTTAATTTATTAAAAATAGTTCCAATTACTCAAAATTTCCACAAAAAATATTTTCTCACATTTCAAGATGTTATTTAATTTTCCATATTTTTTGTTTATGTTTTTATTTTATTTTGTTATTTTATTTGAAATTTACAATTAAATGACTTTTATGGTGTTTACTTTGTATGATCATGACCATTTGGACCTCAATTCCCTATCTCCTATGACCATGGCTTCTCCCTCACCTAGGTAAGGGATTGAGGCATTTTTGAGGATGATTTTGAGTGGTCTATAATCTTTTTTCATTTGACTTTGATTGGACTTTTCTTGTCCCTCGATTTATGCTCGATAAGGTGGAGCACCATCAATTTTTGAATTATTTGGTGATGCCTTGAGATGCTCGATAAGTAAACACTATCCAATTCAATCATAAATGAAAACAATCTCAAGACTTAAACAAGCCTCAAGAAAAGAAAAAGAAGAAAGAGCAATGCAAGATGAAGAACATACATGAAAGTTCAAAGGCAAAGCATCAAGCAAGCATCAATCAATTATCACACATGGTAAATATCAACAACATGTCAAAGTGACAAGTATGGGCTCACATGCCAAATCAAACTCAAGGGTGGGAAGTTAATACAAAATGCCCAAACACACACAAGTGACTCAAAGTCCAACAAGAGGTATTATCAATCATGAAGCAAAATGGAATGAACTTAAATGATATGGTAAACAAGGTAGGGCAGTAGCAACATCATATCATGTCAACTCAATTCAAATATCAAAGAAGAAGCACAAAGAGTGTCATGCATACATCTCATCAATGTCCAAACAACTAGCAGAAATTAGCTCATACAAAACACAATTCAAATGATCAAACATGTGAGATTAGGGTGTGAAAACAGTTAGGGACAGTAACACAAACATGAACATCATTTCTAATATCAACTCATGTATATCAAGAAGAAACAACAAGGATCAAGTTCAAGACATGCATCAAAACTAAGTAAGCATTCCTTATGAACAATTCCAAAAGAAAACAAGTGTTCAAGCAAGAAACAAAGCATAAATGGTCAAGTAATGCATACCATATCATCAAAGTCAGAAGCATATTTAAATTATCCATATCACATTCGTATCCAAGACATCAACCAAATTCAAGAAGGATCATATTCAACATGTGTTCAAGAAGCCACTCAAAACACTCATTAAAAGGAAACACAAGATCAAGTGAAGAAAGAGATGAGAAATGATCATATAATGGATATCATATCATGAAAATCAAACACTCAAACATGTCATTTAAAGCTTATAAGAGTCCATAATCATCCATTAGACCATACAAGAAAGCACCTCTAAGAATTAGGTCAAGAACAACAAAGAAGCAAAGTTAAAACATCAACAACTTAGAAATTCAAGCACAAATTAAAAAATAATCAAATGAAGATGAGACCAAAGCTCAAACCAACTTAAAAAATAAAGATTCATCATGAAAAAAGATCTCAAAGATATTGCTCAAATACATCACCAAATCAATCCAAACAAAATCATGTATGCAACTAATCGGGTATGAATCAAAAGTCAAATAAAACCACATGAAAAGTAATCAAGAAATGACCACCAAAGCATCAAAGCCACACTCAAATAATCATTAATCATATGTCAAAACATTGTAAAAAAATTGGGTCAAGAAGTGCCTCAATGGGCATCAAACAACAAACCCCAATTCAAGGGTAAATATGAAAAAGCACCTCTCAAAAATAATAATTAAAAATAGGAAAATTAATTGAAAAATAAAATAAAAATATGGAAAAATAAGTCAAGATGTTGAAGGGTCAGAAACATAATTTTGTGGATTTTTATCATGAATAAAACAATTAAAATCAAAATAAAAAGAAACAAAAATAAAATAAAAAAGAAGAAATAAACCAAGGGGGTGCAAAAGCAGAAATAGAACGAACACAAACTCAGTTAAGCGTGTGGTGGGCTTAAAACCTGGGTGGTGTGAATAACAAGATGAATAAAGCCCAATACGTTGAAACCCAAAACTCAAAAGACCAGACTTGGCATCCACATGATACACCCTCAGCGCATCACAACCATCTGATGAAGATCAAGCGTACCCAAGGTATTTTGATCAAGACCTCGCTCCACCCTTGGATTTGATTTAAAACAAAATTAAACAAGATGGACGCCTAGAATCCAAAGTCAGATAAAGTCCAAAATAAGCTAAAATACTGAAAAGAGAAAAAACACGAGTGGCATGACTAATCCAAGTGTCTTCCACCTCACCACCACATAAGCAGTCAAACAAGTTAGATGGCCACGCAAGCAAATCAGAGACGCCAGAGCCCTAGCTCCAGTCGTCTTCTCAGGCGACTTTCACCGGAGCTATCTGTATACCTCATCAAAAATAAAAAAGTTGGACATCATTTTGAAGGAAATTTCACATAGATCAAGAATCCAACCTCAAAAATCATTCATCACCACTGAAACACGATGAAAACACGCAACGAAAAATTGACATTCAGACTGAAACTTACATAAACAAGAACAACAACATTCCAAACACAATCTACATGATTCCAACTATTCAAACATGCCTCAAACAAACTCAATACACATATAAAATCAGAGAAAATAAGAGAGGAAAAATTTACTGAAAGTGAAGCTCAGATGCTTCTTGACCTTGCTTCTCAGCCTCACAAATCTTCCTTTTTAGCTTCCTTTTTCCTTGAGAATGAAGATACTATCCAGAGAAGGAAGAAACAAGCTTGGAAAATGCAGATTCGAAAGGGAGAAAGTTTGAGAGTGAGAGAAAGTTTTGGATGCAGAAATGAACTCCTCTTTGCCCTAGGGTTTACCTTAAGCTTATATAGGGTAGTCTTGTAAGGTTAGGAACGAGTTACTGTGATTAAAAAAGTCTGGTGAGTAATTTTTGCTAAAACTTGAAAAATGGAGGTGGATGAGAATGGCACGAGTTTTCCCTCACATGATGTGGTTTTGGTTGTCATTTTTGAGTGGAAATGAAGGAGTCAGAAAGTTTCATGAAACAACATTTTGTGAGCACACTTTGTACCAATTTTTCTTCTTGTTACTTTTGGAAACTTTGTTCAAAATTGGTGTGTAGCACATGGTTTGGTTTGGCACATTTGAGGCAATGTTTGTTAATAAAAAGGAAAAGATCATGCGTGTAATATTGGCATGAAAAATTTCTGCATGAATCAACTTAGGATATGCTTGAAAAAAAAATGACAAGAATAAATGCTTGACCATAAATCAACATAGCTCACTTTAAGCAATCCAAACTTGATGAATTTTACTCTAGCTCATGATATTTTTGGTTCAAGGCAAAGTATGGAGATCATAGAATAACTTTCATGTGAAAACCATCTTGAAATAGGACTTTGATGGTTGAGAAAAGTTGAATTGAAACCATGTCCACGAATATGTCATCAAAAGAACTTATAAATATTCTAAGTCATGGAATTTGGCAACATTGAGACACCTTTTTTGAAGCAACATAACTTGAGGATTACTTGTCCAATGGAAATGATCTACTAATGGACAGAAAGCTTGAAGAGTGATCTTCAACTTTCATGTTCAAGGGAAATTGATTTGAGGTTAAGAACTTGGTGAGAAGTTCCTTGGAAAGTAGCCCCAAAAATCTTCCTAAAACATGTCCAATCTTGACAACTTTGATACCCTAACATGGAGAGATCATAACTTGAGCTCTACACATCCAATCAAGGTGATCTTGTACTCAAAGGAAAGCTTGGAGGATGCTCTACAACTTTCATTTTCAAGGAATAACCATTTAAAGCTTGCATCATAATTTAAAATAGGCTTGAAAACATGTACTTTAAGCTGAATTTCCATACTTAGAAAAATTCTAAGTGTTGAAATGTCAAAATCTCCATTTTCTCAACTTTAGCTCAACATATGTCTCAAACTATGGATCTTTTGGACTTGCTTTCTTCTACAAACTTGTAGTTCATGATGTCATTTTTAATTTTATAACAAGTTTGCTTCCATTGGAGTAAGGATGAGAAAGTTATGAATGATGTAAAATGGCTAGAATTTAGGGTTTTTCACACTTAGAAAAATTTCACTAAAACCCTAATTCAACTAATCTCCTAATTTTATGTTTCCTCTTGAATTTTCTTGCTTCAGACACACGAGAACACTTGAGAAGGCATAACATACCCTTGGTTGACCTTGAGACCCAAGGTTTTGACTCCATTGACCTACAGTTGACTTATGTTGATCAGATGAAACCCTAGGATCATTTCCACTGATTGAAGCTCTTGTGATGGATTGTGATGACACATAATCTATGTAGAGGACCATCAAGATGTGCATTGAGCCTTAGAATAATATCTTGCTTAAAGAACTAGCCACATATGCCTTTTGAACCACAACCTTAATCCAATTGCCCACAAGATATGAGGAGGTGGTAAGTGCTTGTAATCTTGATTCATATGATTGTGGGATATGTCTTGATGATGATGAGAACCTTGTGATTTGAGATTGCCACAAAGTTGAAAATGAACCCTAGATTGAGCTTTGAAGATGAAGCTCTTCTATTGAGTGTTGAACAAAATACCTTGATCCCCCACCTAACCAATGTTTTGCACAAATGCCAATGAAAAATGATATGAAACATAAGCTAAGATATAAGAAAAAGGATGAGCGAATTTTGGAGTGCTACACCGTTCTACAGGTACAGAATTGAACCCTAGTACACACCTTGGGGATGGGTAGATCCATGGCTCCATGCTCGTGACGATGAACCCATAAACCCATGTTTTCAAATGTTTTTGTTTGCTGCATTCATGCATTCATGCATCTCATTCATTCATAAAAGTAACTATAAAAAAATATTTTTTACAAAATTAAAACAACTGTTGTAAATATCAGAAGTTGTGCTATGGATTTTGGTAGAAAAAAACATACAAGTACACCTTCAAAATACCAAAAATGGAATACTTGAGGAAATTGGGAAGGTTGATTACTAATCTGGAGGCTTTCAGAGCTAAGCATGGAGGACTGTTGTTTTTTTTAAAAAATCAATATGGTGGAAAGGATCCTGTCTACATTGGCTCAGTTCTATGATCTAGTATACAACTGCTTTACATTTCCAAATTATCAACTCACACCAACATTGGAAGAGTACCCCCATATGATTGATCTACCTATCACTGATCAAGATCCATTTTCTATATTGGAAGAAACTCCTAAATATCAAACCATTGTAAAAGCTACCTCTCTAGAAGAATCAGATATCAAAGCTCACATGACCATGTCGCAACTGCGAAAAACACCCGGCGAAAAAACAGAAGAGTCTCCACCGAACGTTATTTATCCTAAAGAGAGGGGAAGGAAAAGATCAAAGAAAACCTGAAGAACAGGAGAAGACAAGGTCATCTAACCAAATCTTAGGTTCGGGAGTCGGTTACACAAGGGGAAGGTATTAGCACCCCTCACGTCTGTTGTACTCAACGGGATCCATGCTTGTTGCCTAACCAAAGCGTGTGTTTATCTAAAAGATACTGCTAAGCGGAAACGAGAACAAAAGAAAAATAAAGTGACTCGATAGGACATCGCCGCCCTATGCCTACGTATTCCCTCGTGTAATGGGAAAGTCAGAGTCAACGTAGTTTGGAAAACTACGGGTGATGGGAGAAGGTTGCTCGCTAAGACATCGTCGTCTTGTGCCTACGTATCCTCATCTGGCATGAGAAATAAGAGCAAATGTAGTTCGGGAAGCGAAACCACAGGTTGGTTAAGTGTTTTTTATGAGTGACATTAAGTTTCCATTCCAGCAGTTAGGGTCGATGCTTGTTTGCGATAGAGCGGAAAAGTAACGTACTCTTTTTTAAAAATGATTTAAGAACAATCTCGAAGGATAAAAAGGTTTGAATTTGGTTTAAGAGTTTTAGAGAAGGGAATTAAATTTGTTTGAGATTCACGTTGTACTAAAGACTATGACATAGGAGCGAATATGTTGCATATCGCTCAAAGGGCATACACTAAACACTCTAGACAAGTGAGGAGAAACCCCCCACTCATCATGTCCCATGTGCTTAAGGCTCATAGCGTACAATGTTCATCATATTTATTATATGAGTTAGAAGGTGTTTTGAGATGAGAAAAGAGACGCACGGAAGGTCTAAGGGAAACTCGGCCCTAACATTGTCATGAAAAATGGTCCTAAAGTCGGGATGTGAAAGGAGATTTTATCCTAATGTTAGAATGTAAAAGATGGTCTTAAGGTTGAGGTTAAAAGGGACTAGCCTACTTGTTATCATGCTCGGATTGCACTTCTAATGTCTACCCTACTCCAAATTTAATCGAAAATTAAATTGGAATAAGAGACCTAAGGGAACATGCAAAAACAAGGAAAAAAAGCAAGGAAACAAGACAAAAACAATAGCTACAACAGCGTCTCCTGCATAAGACAGTAGTAAAATCCAGCACACAAGCAAGACAGCCTATAACAACACATGTTTCAGCATAAAAGTAGGTGTAAAAGGCAGCCAACAAACAAGCAAGACAAAGACAACATGCAAATTCAGAATAAGAACAGTTGTGCAAAGTAGGAAGCAAGTATGCAAGCATGATTTAATGCAATCAAACATAAGAAAACACCAATCATGGATAAATATCATGCAAGTATAAACATACTTCAATAATCAAACATAATTGATCAACAACATTGCATCTTTAAGAATCAACAAGGTCATCATGCTTTTCAATTCAAATTGAACAGTCGAACGATCAAACAAGTGTGCAACAAAGCGGAATAGGAAATAAGTGCAAATATGCAACAAACATCTAGCAAGACGATCAACAATGATAATCAATTAATCATGCTATAAGCAAACAAGTAAAATGATCATTGCATCCATTAAGCAATATGAGCAATTTTAACATTCAAATGGAAACCGAAAGTTACGCGTCGAAGAATCCAAATCAAACATTCAAGAATGATGAAGCATGTCAAAAACAATCCACATAAATGAATTACATCAATCCATGAAGTTCATATGTGAAAAGGAACACAAACAAGCAATAAAATGTAAGAAACACACATTCTGCCTCAGTGTTAATCGGTTACCAAAATCTGGTAACCGGTTACCTACTAATGGTCACTGGTTACCACTGAGACAGAAACAAAAAAACAACTTCCAAAATCAGTTTTCAACACCAAACAACTTATCCAATCATTAACATGAACATGTAATCAATTAAGCACAAATTTATCATCAAGAATTAGTGATCAAACATCATGTAAACACAATCAAACATTGAGATCACAAACCACAAAGATCAAAAATCATCAAAATGGATCAAAATGCATCAAAAGCCATGGATCTACATTGTGATTATGTAAATAAGCTCAAAACAGAATTGGATCTAGAATTCACCAACCTTCAAAGTTGAGATTTGCTGTAGTAAGTGTTGATTTACTTAAAACTAACAGATTCAAGCTAGAAACCTAGAGAATCTTTAAGATCCAAGAGATTCCTTATAGTAGAAGTGAAGAGCAAGCAAAATCAAGCCAAGATTGATCTAAAAGCACTTCAAATCTATCTTCCAAATTCAGATCTCAATTCAAACAAAAATTGAGTGATGAATTGAAGATAATGGAGATGAACGATTGAGGTTTGGCTCTAGAATTCAAGGATTCCAATAAAGAATCAATGAACTCAAGTGGAAAGAGCTTTAATGGAGGTTTTGGGAGTGAAAAAGTTGAGAGAATTTGGGATCAAACTCTGAAATTGAGATGAAAAATGAGAGTGAAATGGTGTGAATGAGTGAGGTTTGAAGCAAATCCACTTAAATAGGCTCTAGGTTGGGAATCAAAATATGGTTTGGAATGTGGGTTAACATTTTGAGTGGAAATTAGGAATGGGGTGTTTGAAATTTGGAGGGAAATGGTGAAAATTGAAACAATTCTAGATCCTTCTAATGATGATCATTTGAAATCAATGGTTGAAAATGATTGGAAAATTTGCAATGCTGAAAATTCAAATTTCTTGGAAAACTTCACCCCGGGTAACCGATTACCCATATATAGTAACGGTTACCACATTCAAAATTTCCAAAAATGGCGCCAAATAGAGGGAATCCTGTATAATCAACTATTGCCACCTGTTTTGAGCTCTGTTAAAACTCTGAAACTTGCCCTTGGATATCATGACTGTGAGAATGCCTGAGATAGCTTATACACCGTCTCCTGAGCTGAAAATAGCTTGCTGAATAAAATAAAATCGACCGCTTGATTGTTGGGAAAAATAAATGTCGGCGCCTCTGATATTCGTTGTTTGAACTCTTGCAATGAAAGGGAACCCTGAGCCATAGAAATACCTTGATCCCATGTCTCAAGAACCAATGCTATGATATGCAGAAATGAAAAATGCAGAGAAACATAAGCCAGTATACCAAGAAACGATGAGGCAAATTTTAGGGTGCTACAGCTACCCCTTTTCAATCGACTTGAACTTGAAGGGATGATAGCAACGAATTTCAAACATTCAAGGTGCATGATGATTGAATACCAAAGGAACCCGGAAATTTGCAAAATGCGGGGATGCAAAACAACAAATACCAACAAAAAGTTTGGATGTGACACGTTGAGGATAACAATCCAAGATGAACAAAACATTAACCAGAAGTCAGAACGAAACCGCCGGATACAAACCAAAAGTTTGAATGAAGCAAAGGATACCAACCAAGAGTTGAGATAGACAACCAAAGGATACCAACCAAACATTGGGATAAACAACCAAAGGACACCAACCAAGAGTTGGGATAAACAACAAAAGAATACCAACCAAGAGTTGGGATAACAATCAAAGGATACCAACCAAGAGTTGGGATAAACAACCAAAGGATACCAACCAAAAGTTGGGATAACAATCAAAGAATACCAACCAAGAATTTGGATAACAATCAAAGGATACCAACCAAGAGTTTGGATAACAATCAAAGGATACCAACCAAGATTTGGGATAACGATCAAAGGATACCAACCAAGACTTGGGATAACGAACAAAGGATGTCAACCAAGAGTTGGGATAACGATCAAAGGATACCAACCAAGAGTTGAGATAAATAACCAAAGGATACCAACCAAGAGTTGGGATAAACAACCAAAGGATACCAGCCAAGAGTTGGGATTACGAGAATGCCAACCAAAGGTAACCTTCTAGGGGCAAAAGTCAAATCAAGAACATGCAGGAAGTATAATCAACGAACCTACAACCTGAGAAAAAAATAACTCCACTGGGGAAAAAGAGAAGCCTAACCAGACAACTCTGCGGGGAAAGATATCTATCAGAAGGTAATAACCAAAGGAGACCAACCAAAAGATGGGGCAAAGGTTACTCCCTAGGGATAGAAACCAAACACTACCAACCAAGAGTTGGAATAACAAAGGCTACCATCCAAAAGTTGGCATCACTGCAAAACCGATCGAAGGAAAACGAATAGGGAATAACATCCTGAAAACAGCAACCTCGTTGGGGAGTATAACAATCAAGAGGTATAAACACAAGCTACCAACCAAAAGTTGAAATCACTGGATGAAACAACACCGAACACAAGCTACCAACCAACAAATGGAATCACTTCAAATCTGCAAAGGATAACATCTAACCCAAAAGTTGAAGAACAAGGCTACTAACCAAAAGTTAGAATCACCAGAACACCGCCCGAAGGCGAACTCTAAGGGAGAAAAATGCCAACCCTAATAGTTGAACCAACAAAGGTAGACTACTAATCAAAAATTGGAATCATCAACTCAAAACGGAGACTACCAACCAAAAGTTGGAATAACGTCTACAAAACCTTACCAACCAAAATTTGGAATTAAGCAAGGGCTACCAACCAAAAGTTGGGATAACATCGGAATGCCGAACGAAGGCGAACTCTCCACAACGAAAAATACCAACCAAAAGTTGAGATAACTACTCCGCAGGGGAAACCAAAGACTACCAACCAAAAGTTAGAATAACGTCAACAAAGCTTTACCAATAAAATTTTGGAATGAAGCAAAGGTTACCAACCAAAAGTTGGGATGACACACACGGAATAGGCAGGAAATAGAATTAACCGACTCATAACCTGAAAAGAAATACTCCGACGGGGAAAGAGAGGTTTAAACAAACGACTCTGCCGAGAAAAAACATTTAAACAAACGAACCAACTGAGGAAAGAGAAGCTTAAACAAACGACTCAGTCAGGAAGAACCCAATAAGATAAAAAACCAAAAGATCCACCCTGATCGGTATAACGCAAAAATCTTCTGAATAAAACCATCATTTGTCGAAGAGACAACTGACACCAAAGTTAATAAACCTGGCTTATGCTTCAGATGCATATGTTTAAACATGGCGTAATGCTCCATACAAAATGGAAATGCTACGCTTTTGGGAGGATGTTATGCAAAATGCAAATGCAAAGGAAAACAACCCGGAGAAGTGCTGAGAAGACCAGCAAACCAACCCTATTGAGGAATACGCCCTGAATGGCCTTCTTGAAAAACTTCACCTTGCTGGGGAATACACCTTAGATGGCTCTCCTAAAAACTTCACCCTGCTAGGGAAAACACCAAAACTCCACTTAGTAGGGAATCAAGAATACCACTGAAAAATCCAACCTGGTGGGGATAACAAGTTCCTGCTGAAGGTTCCACTCTGCTTGGAATACAAGAATAATAATCCGCCCTGCTGGGGACATACAAGTAACAATCCTCCCTGCTGAGGATATCAGAGACTTCTACTGAAGATTCCATCCTGACAAAGAGATGAAAGTAACCCCTGTTAATGATTCCCCTCCACGGGGAATGTAATGAACATCTATAGAGAACTCCACTCTACTGGGGAATAAATGAGTTATGCTTAAACATCTGCCCTGAGGAAAATGAGAATACCATCCGTTGGGAGTTTGTCCCAAAAGCTGACCCTGAAAGATGCCAATGACCATTAGACTTTGCTGGAGATACCAATCTGTCATTGATGTACCTATCGAGGGAATCAACACTAAACTCTACTCGGGGAAGAAGTTTGCGAATACTGATCTTGCTAGGGAGAGACTTCTAGAACGTCAACTCTGTTGGAAAGCAATACCGAGTTGAAATCCACCATGCCGCTGAGGGAATATCCTTCAACCTTACTCTGCTGGGAATATGCTGAGAATAAATCCAATCTGCTGAGGATTAGCCTCTGTGGGGAAGCAGAAACTATACTCTGCTGGTGACAGCACTTTTGATTTGATAATAGGATTCTATGGGGAAGATAAAATCTCTACTGTGGGGAAACAAAAATCTTTGTTGAACAAACGCCTGCTTGCATTCTATCTAAAATAGTCAACCTTCGAACACTCGTCGAGTAGTGCGAGTCCACTTCAGCTGGGAAATACAACCCTGAACTCCTGCTAGGGGAGGAATAGTTCACCATGCGTTACTGTTAGAACTTCACCGTCAGGGGGAAAAGCTCTACTGGGGAGAGGATCACGCCATCCTGCAACAAACAAGAAACAATAGGATGCCCCATGTTTGAAATGGCTACCTAAGTTACCATTCATGACACTTATCTTTCAAGCAAATCCATTGCTCTTATTATGCTCTGTAAAGCCTTATGTTTTCACGTGTAATGTTCATCAAAAATATCGGACGTTTTTGCAAACAAAACAGTAAAAGTAAAAACAAGAAAAGAATGGCTCTTTGAATTAAATGAATACTTTATAGATGAAAGGCCTGTAAATAGGCAATTTACAATTCGGATGCAATTTCAGAAAAGAGGTAATTGCGTAAAAAGCAAAACGAATATACATAAGTGTTGGCAATGTGGAAACAGACAACCACCATGTGTCGATTCAGCTATGACATGTATGTCTTCGATATTCCCCAATGTTTCGCCTTCTGAAAAGACTGATTGGACTGATTCCTTTCCTTCGGGATAACCATGTACTGAATAAGTTTACAGATCAAACGCAGACCATGATCATTTGCTTTCAAATCCCTAACTTTTTCCTGGATCGCCCTTTCGGGTTTTCAATCCACCGGGATACCCATTTTTGCCAAGTTCGCCTTTTCAGGTTTTCAACCTTGCGGGTTCATTCTTTTTTTTCTTTTATCCCTAATTTTTTCCCGAACCTTTTCTTTTTATGGTTCACCGGGATGCCCCGCTTTTGCTTGGACTTTTCTTTTCATGTCCAGCGGGTCTCTTTTAAACAAAGTATTTTTTTAACCACGTCTGCGTTCACAGGGGATGAAAAATATTCACCATCCATGGTAGATAATAATAAGGCTCCGCCAGAGAAAACCTTTCTTACCACATATGGACCTTCATAGTTTGGAGTCCATTTGCCCCTGTGATCTGTCTGAGGAGGAAAGATCCTTTTCAACACCAAATCACCTGCTGGAAGCACCGAGGATACACTTTCTGATCAAAGGATTTCTTCATCCTACTCTGGTACAACCGGCCATGAGCAATGGTTGCCAATATCTTCTCTTCAATCAGGCTTAACTGATTCAATTTGGTTTGCACCCACTCAGCTTCGTCAAGCTTCACATCAGTCAGTATTCCCAAAGAATGAATCTCAACTTCTAATGGTAGGACTGCCTCCGTACCATACACCAGTGGGAAAGGAGTTTCCCCGCTTGAAGTACACACTGAAGTACAATAATCATGAAGATCAAAGGGCAACATCTCATTCCAGTCCGTATAGGTTACCACCATCTTCTGCACAATCTTCTTGATATTCTTTTTAGCTACCTCGACAACGCCATTCATCTTCACATGATATGGAGAAGACTTATGATGCTCAATCTTGAAACTCTGACAAAGTTCCTTCATCATCATGTTAGTAAAATTCGAACGATTATCATTAATGATTCTCTCCGGAATTCCATAACGATAAATAATGTCCTTCTTTATGAATCGGGTGACCACCTATTTCGTGACATTGGCAAAGGAAGTTGCTTCTACCCATTTTGTGAAGTAATCATTGGCCACCAAAATAAAGCGATACCCATTGGAAGTAGTCGTCTCAATCTTTCCAATCATATTGATGCCTACATAGCAAAGGGCCAAGAAGATGTTAACACATTCAAAGGGGTCAATGGCACATGCACCTTATCAGCATAAATCTGGAATTTATCGCATTTTCTGGCGTATTTGAAGCAATCGAATTCCATAGTCATCCAATAATACCCAACTCTCAACAATTTTTTGGACATGGCATGTCCACCAGCATGAGTACCAAAAGAACCCTCGTGGACTTCATCCATCAACAGGCCTGCTTCATGCTCATTACACAATGCAACATGACCATGTCAAAGTTTCTCCTGTATAACACATCATCCTTGTTCAGATAGAATTTACCGGTTAACCTCCTCAGAGTTTTCCTATCTTTGCTGGATGCCCCATATGGGTACTCTTGAGTCTTGAGAAAATGCTTGATATAAAAATACCAAGACTTTCCATCTGATACCTTCTCAATTGTAAACATAAAGGCGGGTCTGTCAAGACGCGTGATGATGATAGCTAGATCTTCATTCCAAAAATTCACTTTGTATATCAATGATAACGTGGCCAGGGCGTCTGCCATCTGATTCTCATCCCTAGGCACATGATGGAACTCAACTCTATCAAAGAATGGCAATATTCTCCTTGCATAATTCTTGTAAGGCACCAGGTTGGCCTGACGCGTTTCCCACTTCCCTTTAATCTGATTAACCACCAACGCTGAATTACCATATACATCAAGATTCTTGATCCTCGGATCAATGGCCTCTTCTAAACCCATAATGCACGCTTCGCACTTGACTTCATTATTGGTGCTGGTGAATGTCAGTCGGGAAGTGAACGGTATGTGGGAACCGTGAGGAGTTATAATGATTGCACCGATTCCATTACCATAGGAGTTAACGGCACCGTCAAAAACCAGTTTCCACTGAGATCCAATCTCAGGACCCTCGTCAAGTAAAGGCTCATCACAATCTTTCATCTTTAAAAATATGACGTCTTCATCTGGAAACTCAAACTTCATCGGTTGATAATCCTCAATCGGCTGTTCAGCAAGATATTCTGACAGAACGCTTCTATTTATGGCTTTCTGGGAAACATATTGAATATCATACTCTGTTAAAACCATTTGCCATCGGGAAATCCTTCCGGAGAGTGCTTTCTTTTTAAAGATGTACTTGATCGGATCCATCTTCGAAATTAATAGGGTTGTATGGTTTAACATGTACTGCCTCAAACGCTTAGTAGCCTAAGCGAGTGCACAACATGTTTTCTCTAGCATTGAGTATCTCAACTCACAATCAGTAAACTTCTTACTCAGGTAATAGATGGCATGCTCTTTTCAACCTAACTCGTTCTGTTGACCGATCACACATCCCATTGAATTCTAAAGAACCGTGAGATACATGATCAGAGGTCTCCCTGCAACTGGAGGCATGAGTATTGGAGGTTCCTGCAGATACTCTTTTATTCTTTCAAATGCTTTCTGACAATTTTCATTCCACCTGATCGTTTGATCTTTTCTTAACAATTTGAATATGGTTTACAACTAGCTGTAAGATGAGATATGAACCTTGTAATGTAGTTCAATCTACCTAGGAAACCACAAGCCTCATTTTCCGTCCTCGGCTAAGGCATTTCTTGTATAGCTTTTATTTTAGCAGGATCTACCTCAACACCCCTTTCACTAACAATGTACCTCAGCAGCTTTCTAGATCTCACCCCGAAGGTGCACTTGTTAGGATTCAGCCTCAGCTTGAACTTCCTTAACCTTTCAAACAATTTTAGAAGATTGACCAGATGTCCTTCCTCCGTCTGTGACTTCGCAATCATGTCATCAACATATGCCTCGATCTCATGATGAATCATATCATGAAAGAGAGTCACCATTGCCCACTGATACGTTGCCCCGACATTCTCCAATCCAAAGGACATCACTTTATAACAAAAAGTCCCCCATGGTGTAATGAAAGTAGTTTTCTCCATGTCCTCTGGGCCATCTTGATTTGGTTATACCCAGAGAAGCCATCCATGAAGGAAAACACAGAAAATTGAGCGGTGTTATCGACCAATATATCAATATGGGGGAGCGGGAAATCGTCTTTCGGGCTCGCTCTATTCAAATCTCTATAGTCAACACTCATCCTGACCTTTCCATCTTTCTTAGGCATGGGAAAAATGTTAGCGACCCATAGAGGGTAATTCGTGACAACAAGAAAACCAGCATTCAACTGCTTCTGAACTTCTTCTTTGATTTTGACTGCCATGTCAGGTCTCGTCCGTCTCAACTTCTGCTTGGTTGGCATACATTCTTCTCGGAGAGGAAACCAGTGTACCACAATATCTGTATCCAACCCATGCATGTCTTGGTAAGACCAAGCAAAGATATCTTTATACTCACGGAGAATTTCAACCAATATTTCCTTGACACTGTCTTCCAATGTAGCCCCAATTCTAACCTCTTTCTTGTCGTCTTCGATACCCAAATTGATAACTTTAATATCCTTCTGATGAGGCATAATGACCATTTCCTCCTGCTTGAGAATTCTGACTAACTCTTTGGATAGTTCATAATCTTCATTAGTCTCTTCTTCGGCTTGATAAATGGGATTATCAAGGTCATACGAAGCCATAGCTAAATTTGAATAGATGGTATCTGATAGAAAAAGACCTGCATGATGATGTTTATGTTTATTATGCGATGCAACAAACAAAACATATTGCCATTTTTATGTTTAATATAATGCAAAAAGCAAGAAAAAGGAAAAACAGGGATCACAATATTTGAATGCGAAAAACGTCCTTTATTTATGATAAAGTGCAAAGAAGAAGAGGGCCCCACAGATTGGGTCACTACGCCTTAGGCAGAACATAGGACTGAACATAATCAAAACAATGAACATTACTCTGCAGTAGTAACATGAATGATTTCTTCAGTAGTTCAGTTGCACAACTTCTGGCCAGAAGTACATGGACGAATCCAGGTATCCATATCGCAATCACTATCACCTTCGTCATCTTCAATGGCATTAATCCTGTCAAATATCACACCACCGCTAGTGAATTGAACAGGTCCCCTGTATCTCGGAATATCTTGAGAAGAACTGGAGGGTTTGTATCCCATGCCGAACTTATCCTGCTTTACGGGAACATTAAGAACTTTGTCCCACATCTGAGATGAACCGAATTCTACGATAGCACGGGCTTCCTTGAATGATAACATGGAAACCTCTGGATCATTGACTTCTATTGGAGACTTCTCTTGAATCTGAACTGTTTCAAATGCCTGGCAGAGTGTTTCGTGGATCTCCCCCTCCACTTCCACATACTTGAAAGATGACAAATGGCTAACCATGATATCCTCTTCACCGCATACTGTAACAACTTTCCCTTCCATCATATATTTCAGCTTCTAATGCAACGTTGAAGTAATTGTTCCCACATCGCGTATCCGAGGTCGGTCAAGCAAATAGCTGTATGCTGGCTGGATATCAATAATGTAAAAAGTTGCATCAAAAGTATCCGACCCAACCTAAATAGGCATGGTGATCTCCCCAAACACTGATCTCTTAGATCTATCAAATACCCTCACAACCAAATCACTTGGCGTGCATATCAAACCTTGAGTATCTAATTTCATCAACGCCTTCTTCGGTAGCATATTGAGGGATGATCCTGTATCAATTAGGATATGCGATAGTATGGACCCTCTACACTCCATAGATATGTGTAAAGCATGGTTATGGTTCCTCCGAGCAGGAGTCGAATCCAGGTCCGTAAAACCCAAACCGTTACCAGCGTTTACATGAGCTACTACCCCCTCCAACTAATTAACAGAAATATCTTAGGGGTACATATACTAAATATAAGATTTTCAATAAAGCGTTACGGTGTGCCTCCGAACACAACAGTAATGGCAGAATGGAAATCTTCGAAGGAGTCTGATTTAAGTGATCCACAATCTTGTAGTCACCTTTTTGAATGAGTCTCATAAATTCCTTCGCGTCTTTCAAAAAAACATCACTATCAACCAGCTGTTGGATGTTCTCCTCAATCATTGCCTTACCCTTTCCTTTGTCATTCCTATAAGTGTTAACCTTCGGTGGGGAAAAGATCCTGCCACTTCTAGTGATATCTCTAGCACCAACTATATTCTCAACCGACGAACCCCCGCATGAAGATCCTGTCAATTCTTGTCTCTGCCCATTACAAAACACCTCTGCCCCATAGTTCCATGGGATGGCTTTAGTTCTCTCATACGGCACAGGTCCAGGAACAATAATGATAACTGGCGTTGGCCTAGCAGGTGCTAAAATATTGATTGTCTAGTATGGAGTAGAGATTGTAGCAACTTCACTTCCATCATTACTCACCTTATCCTCAATGTCATCTCTTACAACCCTGTTAAATTGCAGACAACCGTCATTAATCATTCTCTGGATACCTTTCTTCAAAAGATCATAACCCTCAGGCTGCGTTTCACACACTGAGCAGTCAGTAGAACATCCCCGAAACACTCCCTTCTTCAACAAATTAGCCTTCACGAAACTCAACGGAGTCTTCAAATCCCCAACATCAGTTATCAAATTCAAATTTTCTCCCTCAATAACAACATTAGCTCTTGCCACCCATGATTCGGCATCGGGTTTTGATTCATATTAGGCCCCTCATTGGTGATGTTGATAGCCTTTGAGTCAAGCAAGTCCTGAACTTTGTGCTTGAAGGCTTTGCAGTTGTCGAAATTATGGCCTGGGGCGCCTGAATGAAAATCGCATCTGGAAATTGCATCATAACCAGGAGGCGGTGTACCAATGAGAGGTGCCAAAGTCATCCTTTGAACTAGTTGCAACTGCAAAAGATGTTATAATAACTGAGAATACGACATCAGAGGAGTCTCAAACTGCCTGTTAGTCATTCTTGGTCTAGCAGCGTAAGGTTGTGGTGTGTTAACTCATTGCTGAGATGCAGCCGGAATAGCCACAAAGCAACTTGTTGATGATAATGAGATTTCACTCTACCTTTACCCTTGTGAGAAATAGCATTAACATCCCTTTCCTTCCTTTTAGGGTTTGCTAAATATGGTTTCTTTTCTCCTCCCGAAAAGGATCCATCACCATTTAGAATCTTCCCAGACTTAATCCCACTTTCGACTCTTTCACCAAGCATTACCAAATCAGAAAACCCCGCAGACATACAGCCTATCAACTTCTCAAAATACACACCAGATAATGAAGCCATGAACATATCGATCAATTCTCTTTCCACCATAGGAGCTTGCACCCTCGCTGTTAAATCTCGCCATCTCTGGGCGTACTTTTTAAAGCTCTCATTGTTCCTCTATGACAGACTCTGAAATTATACCATGTTCGGTGCCATATCACTATTATACTGATAGTGGCGAATAAAGGCCTCGGCCAATTCTCTCCAACTATGGATATGGGTTCTCTTCAACCCCGTATATCATTCCAAAGACGCTTCTGCCAGACTGTCTTGGAAAAAATGAATTAATAGCTTTTCATCATCGAAGTACGCAGACATTTTTCTCAAATACGCTCGGATGTGTACTCTAGGACAGGTCGTTCCTTTGTACTTGTCAAAATCGGGTACCTTAAACTTGGGGGGAATCCTGACCCCAGGAACTAGACCAAGATCTGATATATCGAGACCTAGAGAGTTCTGATGCTCATAAGACTTCATTTTCTCCTCGATTAGTTTAAACTTTCTGTCAGCTTCAGTTGGCAAACCACACTCCATATCTTTCACGGAAAAGACATCATCTTGGTGATCTTTCCAATGAGGGCTAGCAGCCCCGTGCACAGCGTACACACTTCCACGGCAAACATTACCATTCTCATTCACGGCACCTCCGCCCGGAGGTATAACAATAGGAATTCCCTGAAGAACAGACCCACCAACCGGTGGAGGAATAACACCAGATCCTCCATGAAAAATTCCCTCTTCGTCAACCCGTGCTATCAATGGCTGAACCATAGTTCTCAATTGCTCCTGCCCATTGGAAATATTCTGCATCAGCTCCATAAACTGGGCCATGCGAGCTCTGACTTCCTGCAATTTAGCTTGAACCTGATCCATTACTTTTTGCTTATTCCCTTGAGTTGGATATCTGTGGAAACTAAACTCCTCAATCCTGTTATTGAAGAAAACCAAGCAAAGATAAGAACAAAAGGCCACTGAGAACACCTGCGATGCAAATGAAAATGCAAGATGTAAAACAAAAACGTGTCTATGTATTTACAGGGAGATCTCCCCCTTGATTCTAGTTTCAGAAAACAAGAACAGAACAATAGAGATGAACAAGAATACCACAAACACCTTCTTATATATCAAGTAAAACTGAAACAATACATAGCAACAAATGAGAAAGATCCAAATACAAAAAGGTATTGATCTCACCCAACAGATCTGGTGATGATATGAATATAAAAGAAGAGAAACTACTATGACATTGTAGAAGATAATCCTCCCCAACAACCATGCTCCTTGCTCCAGGCCTGATCCTCCTTAAGCATCATCTTTGTATCTGGATGGTCTGGTCTGACAACCAATTCTCTGATGAGGATATCCCTTCTGTGTATCACATCTTGGAGACAATGACAATAGTCTTCCCAAGCATCCTTGCTGAAGGCATCTTCAAGCCCGGGTTTCTTCACATCCGCCCGAATCTTGAGCTCTTCAAGAGTTGATAGAGTCTCGTGGAATTTCTGCTCAATCATGTACCTACGGGATGATTCTACCATTACTTCCTTCTCCTTGACCTTGAGTAGCGCCTTCAGCTTATCAATCTGAGTACGAAGCTGGTCTTCCCTGTTCTTGTTGGCAGTTACCATTGCATTTCGTTGCTCATTGAATTTGGATATCTTCAGATACCTCTTTCTAAATCCTCTTTCCTAGGCTTCAAAATGCTACAGGTGCTCTTTAGATCCTGACCGATCTGCTCTCGCATTCTGATCTGCTCAACTAGCTCTTTCTCCAGCTTGGTCAATGATTATGACTTCATCGTGGCCAAGTAAACAACTTCCCCTTTATCGTGCTTCAACTTATTAATCTCCTGTTTCAACTCTTCATTCTCTTTGCGCAGCTCTTCCTTCACTGCCCAAAGCTTGTTATATCTCAGGATGTCGGTTGTTGTAGGCTGCTGATTGACCAAAGGATATAGGGGTTCCTCGATGGAAAAGGCAAAAGGATATTCTCTACCCTCTTCTGAATCCATTCCACATATGGATCATAGGCTCTACAGTCACTCTTCCCTAAGGAAAGCTTCCCCCTCTTGTGGATTTTACCCCACACATCAATGAATCTGGCCAGAATCTAAGGATCAGTTACATCGGTAAAGTACAGAGGTTCCTGGACTTCTTCTTCCTTTGGAGGTCCCCTCAAAGCGTAACCAAACAGTCTGACAACAAGAGAAGGATTATAGTTGATTCCCTCTTTTCTCCCCATCAAAGGCACATTAGGGAAACTACCACAGCTAAAGATGAGTTCATGACCTAGCAGATCTCGGTTGAACCAGGCGATATCCTTTATTGTTAAACCCATGAGTCTTTTGGACCATTCAGTTGAATTTCTTGAATCCACTAAAGCTTTAGAGCAAGGAAGATGATTGATAAACCACTTGTGAAAAAACGGTGTACAACAAGAAATGGTCCTCCCTCTTCTCCTCTCGTTCTTGTAGTGTAATGAATAATACAAATCTTCTAGGAGTGTATGTACGGGATTCCAGGAAGCAAAGACACGAAAGGCATCCAAATTAACAAAGTTCGGTATGTTAGGAAACATCACGATGTCGTAGATGCACAAAGCCAAGATGGCACTACACACCATCCAACAACCCTCTTCAGCATACTTTCGGGCTTTATCCACCAAGAAAGATAAAGTAAAGCTGGAAAATCCATTCCTGCTGACAACATGATCATGATGCCAAACCGAAACTCCATTCCATGTTCGCAGTAGAGTCGCCAGCTGTCGCAACTGCGAAAAACTCCCGGCGAAAACAACAGAAGAGTCGCCAACAAAAGTTATTTATCCTGAAGAGAGGGAGAGGAAACAATCGAAGAAAACCTGAAGAATGGGAGAAGACAAGGTCATTGCAACCAAATCTTGGGTTTGGGAGTCCGTTACGCAAGGGGAAGGTATTAACACCCCTTATGTTCGTTGTAGTCAATGGGACCCATGATTTTTGTCTAATCAAAGGGTGTGTTTATCTAAAAGGTAGTGCTCAGCGGAAACGAGAATAAAATAAAAAATAAAGAGACTCTATAAGACATCCCCACCCTATGCCTACGTATTCCCTCATGCAATGGGAAAGTCAGAGTCAACGTAGTTCGAAAAACTACGGGTGATGAGGGAAGGTTGCTCGCCAAGACATCACTGTCTTGTGCCTACGTATCGTCATCTGGTATGAGAAATCAGAGCAAACATAGTCCGGGCAACAAAACCACAGGTTGGTTAAGTGTTTTTTATGAGTGACGCTAAAATCCCATTCTAGCAGTTAGGGTCGATGCCTATTTGCTATAGAACGGAAAAGTAACATACTCTTTTCTGAAAATGATTTAAGAACAATCTCGAAGGATTAAAAGGTTTGAATTTGGTTTAAGAGTTTTAGAGAAGTGAATTGAATTTGTTTGAGATTCACGTTGTACTAAAGACTATGACATAGAAGCGAATGCATCACATATCGCCCAAACGGCATACACTAAACACTCTAGACAAGTGAGACGAAACCCCCCACTAATTATTTCCCATGTGCTTAAGGCTCGTAGCGTACAATGTTCGTCGTATTTATTAAATGAGTTAGAAGGTGTTTTGAGATGATAAGAGAGGTGCACAGAAGGTCTAAGGGAAACTCGGCCCTAACATTGTCATGCAAAATGGTCCTAAAGTCGGGATGCGAAAGGAGATTATATCCTAATGTTAGCATGCAAAAGATGGACCTAAGGTTGAGGTTAAAAGGGTTTAGCCTACTTGTCATCATGCTTGGAATGCACTCCTAATGTCTACCCTACTCCAAATTTAATCAGAAATTAAATTGGGATAAGAGAACTAAGGGAACATGCAAAAGCAAGGCAAAAAGCAAGGAAACAAGGCAAAAACGGCAGCTACAATAGCGCCTCCTGCACAAGACAACAGTAAAATCCAGCACACAAGCAAGACAGCCTATAACAACATATGTTTCATCATAAAAGTAGGTGTAAAAGGCAGGCAGCAAACAAATAAGGCAAAGACATCATGCAAATCCAGAATAAGGACAGCTGTGCAAAGTAGGCAGCAAGCATGATTTAATGCAATCAAATATAAGCAAACACCTATCATGAATAGATATCATGCAAGTATGAACATACTTCAACAATCAAACATTATTGATCAACAATATTGCATCATTAAGAATTAATAAGATCATCATGCTTTTCAATTCAAATTGAACGACCGAACAATCAAACAAGCGTGCAACAAAGCGGAATCGGAAATAAGTGCAAACATGCAACAAACATCCAGCAAGACGATCAACAATGATAATCAATTAATCATGCTATAAGCAAACAAGTCAAATGATCATTGCATCCATTAAGAAATATGAACAAGTTTAACATTCAAACGAAAACCGAAATTTACGCGTCGAAGAATCCAAATCAAACATTCAAGAATGATGAAACATGTCAAAAATAATCCACATAAATGCATTGTATCAATCCATGAAGTTCATATGTGAAAAGGAACTCAAACAAGCAAGAAAATACAAGAAACAAACATTCTGCCTCAGTGGTAATCGGTTATCCAATCACTCACATGAACATGTAATCAATTAAGGACGAATTTATCATCAAGAATCAGTGATCAAACATCATGTAAACACAATCAAACACTGAGATCACAAATCATAAAGATCGAAATCATCAAAATGAATAAAAATGCATCAAAATCCATGGATCTGCATTGTGATTATGCAAATAAGCTCAAAATAGAATTGGATCTAGAATTCACCAACCTTCAAAGCTGAGATTTGCTTTGGTAAGTGTTGATTTACTTGAAACTAACCGATCCAAGAGATTCCTTATGTTATAAGTGAAGAACAAGCAAAATAAAGCCATGATTGATCCAAAAGCACTTCAAATCTAGCTTCCAAAATCAGATCTCAATTCAAACGAAAATTGTGTGATGAATTGTAGATAATGGAGATGAGTGATGAAGGTTTAGCTCTAGAATTCAAGGATTCCAATGAAGAATCAATGAACTCAAGTGGAAAGAGCTTTAATGGAGGTTTCTGGAGTGAATAAATTGAGAGAAAGTTGAGATAATCTGGGATCAAATTCTGAAATTAAGATAAAAAATGGGAGTGAAATGGTGTGAGTGCGTGAGGTTTGGAGAAAATCCACTTAAATAGGCTCTAGGTTGCGAATCAAAATATGGTTTGGAATATGGACTAGCATTTGGAATAGAAATTAGGAGTGAAATTAGGAATGAAGTGTTTGAAATTTGGAGGGAAATGGTGAAAATTGAAACAATTCTAGATCCTTCCAATGATGATCATGTGAAATCAATGGTTGAAAATGATTGGAAAATTTGCAATGCTGAGAATTCAAATTTCTTGGAAAATTTCCCTCAGGGTAACCGATTACCCATATGTGGTAATGGGTACCACATTCAAAATTTCCAAAAATGGCGCCAAATGGAGGGAATCCTGTATAATCACCCGTTGCCACCTGTTTTAAGCTCGATTAAAACTCTGAAACTTGCTCTTGGATATCATGATCGTGAGAATGCCTGAGATAGCTTGTACATCGTCTTCTGAGCTGAAAATAACCTGCTGAATAAAATAAAATTGACCGCTCGATTGTTGGGAAAAATAAATGTCGGCGCCTCTGATGTTCGCTATTTGAACTCTTGCAACAAAAGGGAACCCTGAGCCACAGAAATACCTTGATCCCACGTCTCAAGAACCAATGCTATGATATGCAGAAATTAAAAATTCAGAGAAATATAAGCCAGTAAACCAAGAAACGATGAGGAAAATATTGAGAGAGAAGGATGCTCTAATTGAGATATTAGAGCAACATGCTATATAAATTCAAGAGGAACAGAGAAGCTTGCTCACTCCTTTCACTTGGAAAAGGATCATTGATGCGACAACGGATGAAGGGGCTCGATCAAAGAAGAGAAAAAGGAGTCAGCAACCAGCATTTGGACCTTCATCAGGAAATCCCTAGAATTTATAGGTCTAGTTATCCTCCCTGCACTTTGTAAAATAATGTACTTTTCCTTGTAAGATATTGTACTCCTTTGAATTCAATAAAAGGTTTCATCGCTTTATGATATTTGCAATATAGTTGTTAAAAGTTCTTTTTAAAAAAAATAAAAGAAAGGTCATTCTCATTTCTATGCATATCATTCACCATTCTTGTATTGCACATCTTTGTCATAGAGTCTCACACATGTGTCGCACATTAGAGTCAAACTGTCTCATTCGTACAATACTTGGGTCAATCGCCAGAAGAAAATGGACGATCTTGAGAAAGAGAATAGAGAGTTGAGAGAGGAGGACACTATTCTTAAAGAAGGAATGGAAAGAATCAACGTCATGATTGAATCCTTGGAAGCAGCTCAGGATCAACCAGCTCAATGGAAGGTAATCTCAGAAATTGTGTCTACCCCAACATTTGAGGTACCCACCAGTCTTCCTCACTATAATATGCCTAAAGGTTTTCCTTGGGGCATACCTTTCAATTTTATACCCGAGGAATACATACCACCGGTCACTGAAGACCTTGAAGACATAGTCAGAACCTCCAAACCTGAAGGTTACAAACTTCAGGTGAACGAAGATGTAAGGACTATAATAGAGACTCCCGTACCTGAAGGTTACAAACTTCAGGGCATCTGAACAAAGATGTCATTCGCAGACAGGACTTGTTTGGCAAAGATGCCATTGACCTTTGTCTGGACCGCACAAATTCAAGGTACCCGACTTTGAAAAATACAATGGCAATTCTTGCCCTCATAGTCATCTGATAATGTACACTTGGAAGATGTTTACCCAGACAGAAAACCAGCAGCTACTAATCCACTACTTCCAAGACAGTTTAATCAGTGTCATGCTTAAATGGTATATGGTATTAAACCGTGCAAAGATAAGTACTTTCAGAGATCTTGGGGCAACTATTGTTCAGCAGTAAAAATACAATTTGGATATGGCACCCGATAGGGACCAACTCAGAGCAATATCCCATAAAGATAAGGAAACCTTTAAGGAGTACGCACAAAGATGGCATGAAATTGCTGCCCGAATTTGTCCTCCCCTTGAGGAGAAATAAATGACAAAAATCTTCTTGAAAACCTTGAGCTCATTTTATTATGCCCGAATGGTCGCAAGTGCACCTAGTGACTTTACCTATGGTAAATATGAGGGTACGCCTGGAGAAAGTAGCCCGAGAAGGTTGACTGATCTAAGATGCAGAGTCATCCAACAGTAGTAAAAGATACGGAAGTGATTTCCAAAGGCGAAGGTATTAACCCTGGATGATGGAAACAGTATCTACTGTTATCAACCCAGCGCCGGCTCTGACCTACCAATCACAGGTCGCTCAGAGCTTGTCGTACCTCGAAAAAATCACGATCCTTTGCAAATGGTTGCTGAAAACAGAGCCACCACCGAACTTTATTCATCCCAAGAAGGGATAGGAAAATATCGAGAAAACCTTTGGGAAAGAACATGGTCATCGCAACCAAGTTCTAGGTTTGGGAGTCGGTTACATAAGGGAAAGGTATTAACACCCCTTCACGTCCGTTGTACTCAATAGGAACCTCTTGATTCGATTTGTGAGAAACGTTAGGTCAGATTATTTGTTTTCTTCTAAGTGAATAAAGCCAAAAGGTAATAGAAAAGAGGATTTAAATTGCTAAGGAGAAATGGGTTGGTTTTTGATAGGGTTCTTGCCAAAGATTGGGAACCTTGTGCCTACATATCTTTACTTGTAAGAAGTGAAAAATTAGAGCGTCCGTAGTTCGTGGGACTACGGGAGAAAAGAAGAAAAGGTTGCTTGCTAGGATCTCAGAATCCTATGCCTACATATTCTCATTGGCAAATGATAAATCAGAGCATCCGTAGTTTGAACTACGGAAGTTGGTTTGATTTTATCGAAAGATACTTAGTCGCATTCGACAGAAAATATTGCTTTACCCAAATGGGTTAGGAGGGGACGCTTGCATCACTTTGAATGGATTTCCACTTATCTCGACTTAAATAGGTTACGGACGAAGCAATATTTTGCATCGTCTCAAGACACCATAACTCAGGTTTATGAAAAGGTTTGACGGTTCACACGGTGACGAGAATTAGAGTGTTGATGTTTTATTTGGATGATGATTACTTGAAGCTTAAGAAAGGCTCCTCGGGCCCAAGTAATTAGGAGAGTGGGTCAAAGACTTGACTTTCTCTCTCTCTCTCTCTCTCTCTCTCTCTCTCTCTCTCTCTCTCTCTCTCTCTCTCTCTCTCTCTCTCTCTCTCTCTCTCTCTCTCTCTCTCTCTCTCTCTCTCTCTCTCTCTCTCTCTCTCTCTTTTTCATCTCAAAAAGAGGTTGGGTTTGGAAAGTGTTTTAATGGAAGATAGTTAAAGTATTTTAAGCGGATGAGAATTACTTGAAGCTTAAGAAAGGCTCCTCGGGCCCAAGTAATCAGGAGAGTTGGTCAAAGACTTGACTCTCTCTCTCTCTCTCTCTCTCTCTCTCTCTCTCTCTCTCTCTCTCTCTCTCTCTCTCTCTCTCTCTCTCTCTCTCTCTCTCTCTCTCTCTCTCTCTCTCTCTCTCTCTCTCTCTCTCTCTCCCTCTCTCTATCTCCCATCTCGAAAAGAGCATGTGTTTGGAAAGTGTTTTGAACGACGGAAGGTAGTTAAAGTATTTTAAGTGGATGAGGATTACTTTAAGCTTAAGAAAGGCTCCTCGGGCCCAAGTAATTAGGAGAGTGAGTCAAATACTTGACTCTCTCTCTCTCTCTCTCTCTTTCATCTTGTATTATGAAATGTTTTTGATAGAGCTAGAGTAAGGTACGAATGAAGATTACTCGAAGCTTAAAAAGGCTCCTCGGGTCCAAGTAATTAGGAGAATGAGTCAAAGACTTGACTCTCCCTCTCTCTCTCTCTCTCTCTCTCTCTCTCTCTTTTCCATCTCGTATTGAGAAAATATGTTTGATTTAATTTATTGTAAAATAAATTCATGTGGAGCGAATTATAAATCTTTTAGAGACGACAATTGTTCGAGCGTAAGAAAGGCTCATCGGACCCAAACAATTGAGGAGAGAAATCAAAGATTCCATTCCAACTCCCTTTTCGTCTTTATTGAAATATAATTTAAGTATAATTAAGGTAATTGACTTTGAGAAAATGCTTGATGTTGATCGAGGTTCGAATTTGCGTACTAAACAGTGAAGTTAAAGGTTTGAACTGAACGGAAAGGTGGTCTTAATCATATAAGGTTGATGGTGAGGCAAAAGCGCTCGACTTACAAGCAGGGTATGGTTTGTACCTTAGGGTTTCGATTCGAATCATCATACAAGACAACATACAAGTAAAGGAAAGCAATTGAATTGAATTTTAATCGTGTGTACTAGAAAAGTGGGTTAGTCTTCTAAATGACCAACTAGAGGTAATTAATCGAATATGTCTCACTATAAGAAAGCCCAGGAGTAAGCTTTGAATGTTGTGTATGGTGATCAAAAGGTTGATAGTGATGCTTAAAAGAAATCGACTTAAAGAGTGAAAATGGCTTGATATGAATCGAGAATTTATTTTGAAAATGGTTTAGGTTATGCAAGTCCTTAAGGGTGCTTCTAATAAGCAAAACCATAACCAAAGAAAAGAAAATAAAGAACATACATCGAAGAGGGAGCGGGGTACATGTGAAGTACACGAGATTGCGAGAAATAAAAGGTTTCATTGTCAGGTAGCCCAAGAGGAAGTCGTACGCGTGTAAGTGTCCTAAAGTAAAAGAAATAAGAGATAACCAAATCTGCAGCTCCTTTGCTAGGGTTTCTGTCCAGTGTCTCAAATCCCTTATGCCAAAAACAATAACCACATTCCACCAATTGAATCTTTTAAGGTTTCAATATTTTAGCGTATTTTTGAATGGTATAAACAAGGTATGAATAAGATAGGAACATGATGACATGAACAGTATAACATGGACAGTAGTATATGGACAGTGATATATTGACAGAAAGTAAAACAAGAGCATATTGTACAAATATTATAGTTAGTGGTTAATTCTTCATTGTCATTAGTCGGGTCCATTTTAGAACTAAACCGTCGTAGCATGATCTTTGAGGAAGATCATGCTATAGGAGGTCGTTCAAGAGCAATGTTTGTGTTGAAACACGATGTAGAAACAATATGTAAATCATTCTCAACCAATCGTGCCACACGAAAAGAAAAGAGAACATTCTCGTCTTAATCACAAACCTTCATCGATTAATCAAAGATAACCTGTCACGATCCCAAAGTATAGGAAATGATCTCAATGATCATTTTCTACAGGTTTGAAACCCCGAAGGTTAAAAAACCTCAATCAACCAACATCTATGAATAATAAGACTTCATTGACCCTAATGAGAAGAAAATCGAAGATGAGAAACCAAGGTAGAAATGAAAGAATAAATAAAATAAAATCTCTAACAAAAATCTACTAAAGCATTTAACAAAATGACTAATAGAGATTGTTAAAAAAACTAATTACCAAAGAAAGTTGACAAAAGGTCATCAAAATATTAACAAATATTATTAAACTAAATAACAAAAATTAAATAAATTAAAAAAGACTAAAGCTGAGGGTGCAGTAATTAGGAGAGAGTGGTGCAAATAGTGGAAATATATGAGTCCCATAGGCCGAAGCCCATCATCCTACAAAGTAAGCCACACCATAGTTTAAAATAAAATAAAATAAATAATAATAAATAAAAAAAACCAGACGGGCCTTCAACCCCCAAACACCATAGACGAGTTCCTAAGGGTTTTACAAAATGAAGATAACCAATTTAACATTATCATCAAAGTCTCCTTTTAAATCAGAAAGCAACGTTAAAAGAGCTGACACGCACCATCAAAAACACGGTTCTGCTATCATCAAAAAAATCCATGGAAAATCAAATGTGCTCAGAGAAAAATCTTCATCATCGCGCCTCAATAAGAAGAAGAACGGATTAAAAACGAAAGGAGGCCAACAACAGTACCAAATCTTCTTGCACGGATCTCTCTCTTTCGGTTTCTCGTGATTATGTTCGATTCAGCCTAGTTTTCACTCTCAGGTTTGTGATTGTTTCGATTTTTTCATTTTGATGTTACTTTAAATCCTCTACTTCATCTCTCTTCTAATTCTATGTGTTTCGGTTTTTGGAGTGTGTCTGTTTTGGATTGCGTGATCTGAAGGTTTGAAATTATGATTTGAAGGGATGAAATTTATGGGTTGTTATCGAGGTTTGATGAAGAAGACTGTCGCTACTCGAAAAATACGCGCAACGACGGGGGAGGCGAAAAGGAAAAGGACAGAAGAGTCGCCACCAAACTTTATTTATCCCATGAGGGGAAAGGAAAATATCGAGAAAACCTTAAGAAAAGAACGGATAAGATGGTCTCGCAACCAAGCACGGGTTCGGAAGCCGGTTATGCGAAGGGAAGGTATTAGCACCCCTGCATCCATCGTATTCGATGGGAACCATTTGTTTGTCGTGTGTGATTTATTTGCTTAAAAATTATGCTATAAAAGTGTGTTCCAAAGGGTAAAGAAAAGGGTTTAGAAACGGTGGAAGAAAGGTAACGCGGGGAAGAAGGGAAAGAACGGATTCGGTAGGACTTCGCGGTCCTAGGCCTACGTATTCTCAACGGATATGAGAAAGTCAGAGTCGACGTAGTTCGGGAAACTACGGGTATGAGGGACTGTGCTCGGCAAGACATCGTCGTCTTGTGCCTACGTATCCTCATCTGGTATGAGAAATCAGAGCATCCGTAGTTCGGCCTACGATTTGTTGATGTTTTTATGGATGATGCTATCGTACGCATTCTAGCAGTTAGGTGTATTGCTGCTCGCTTGTTGGAGACTTAGGCGTTACCTGTTTGTGGTAGAACGGACGTATCATATCCTTTTCGAAAGATAAGTTTTCGCCATGCGAGGCAAGATGTCACGTTCGATTTGTTGAATTATTTTTTAGGGGCGAGATAGGTCCTCGGATAGTAACCCCTATGGGTAGTACCCAATTCTTTATCTCAAAGTTTTTGTTATGAAAGGGTGTGGCGAACATAGCGTCTTCGTATTGAAAGACGAGTATCAAAACCACACACACTACAGTGAGCATCTCGACACTCAGAGAGGAAGAAGTCTACACTTAATCTTCTCTTTTTAGTTCAATACAAAGAGAACTTCATTCTCTTATTAAAGTCTTTTTGGTTTTGAATGGTAAGTGCTTTTGCGACAGAGAACCCTACGGTAAACGTCAGCACCCGGGATAGGAGAAGGCCTATGCCTAACCACTCCACGACCATTCAAGTTTTTGTTACGAAAAGAGTTTAAAAATGCGCTCGGTACGGGACCGAGGTTTTTTAGGTGACAAAGGTTGCAGAAAGAAGTTGTAGAGGGAGATAGGTGGCGGATAAAGTCACGTCTTCGTATTGAAAGACGAGTATCGAGACCACCCACACTACAGTGAATATCCCAACACTCGGAGAGGAAGAAGTCTACACTCAATCCTCTCTCTTTAGTTCAATACAAAGAGAATCGACTTATTTATTGTAAGTGTTTTGAAAATGCACTCGGTACGGGGCCGAGGTTTTTTTTTAGGAGAAAAAAGGTGTGGATGAAAACATCTTCGTATTGAAAGACGAGTGTCAAAACCACCCACACTACAGTGAGCATCTCAACACTCGGAGAGGAAGAAGTCTACACCCAATCCCCTCTCTTTAGTTCAATACAAAGTGAACTTTACCCTTTTGTTAAATATGGTGAGTTGGTTTAACCATTATTTGAGAAAATCCGCTTGACGTTGGGCAAGGGTTTAATTGCTTAAAAAGGCTTGAGGTGAAGCGAACAAGGTCGATGGCGACGCACAAGGCAATCGGCTTACAAGGTCAAAAATGGCTCGATGAGAATCGAGAGTTTGTTTTCTTAAAAATAGTTTTTAGAACCAAAGGTCAAAAACAATGACCAACAATAAATATGCACAAAAAACAAACAATCACAACAGGTTGAACGGCTTAAAAAAAACGAACCACAAAAAAAACGGCGAACTCCTTGAGAAAAATTTTTTTGAGGTAAAAATGTCGAGAAAACGTGAAAAACAGGGGTCTGACACGGGCGGCCGTGTTGTGTGACACGGCCCGTGTCACAGTTCCAGGAATCTAAAGTGAGTTTTAGGGCAAGCAGAGGTGTGACACGGCCGCCCGTGTTGCATGACACGGCCCGTGTCACAAGGTCTGGGAGAAAAAATGATTTTTTAGGGAAAACAGAAGTGTGACACGAGTGGCCGTGTTGTGTGACACGGCCCGTGTCATGTGTTCTGGGCTTTTTTGCACTTTGAAAAGTCACACAGAGATGCAACACGGCCCGTGTTGGGCTACCAGAAGAAAAATCCAAACTTTCCTCTTGTTTTTTGCTTCTTTTTTGGGTTTTTTCAAAAGGCTTCTTGGCCCCCCTTGGGATCCAAGAGTTGTTTTCCTCCTTCCAAAGCCTCCACTGATTTTGGCTAGGTGTTCACTTCTCTTCACTCTATGCTTTGATGGCTCTCCTCAATAGCTCCCTTGTGTTTCTCTTTTACTCTCTTCACTTCTTGCTGGTTTTTGCTCTCTCTATTTTTCTGGTTTTTCTTTCCTACTCTTTTTTCTCAATCTCCCTATCTCAATGTGTGGTGAATGTGTTATGAATCCAATCCTTTTGTTGACATCCCTCCTTCCCTTCTCATCTCACTTTTCTGTCACCTTTTTCTGCTGTACCAAAGCAATAGCTCTTGCACAAGCTCCAACTTTCAGAATTTCCATTCTTGGCAACAATTATGGCCACTTTCTTGGTGCAGTCCTGCTTTTTCCACTTCTAGTATGCTGCTTTTGCTGTATTTTTTCTGCAGCACTCTATGTTGCTTTCCAACCTTGTACCCATTGGTTGGTTAATTTGTTTTGGACATACCCATGTAGTCAATACAAGACCTTTTGGACATCATTTTCAAATTCTGATTTTTGATGTGTAGATGTATCAACATAAGCTTATAGCCTTAGTTTTGTGACATAAAATGATTTTGTAATATGATACACATTGCCACTTCTTGCATGGGGCTGTTTTGGACCATATTCAAATTGCCCATGAATGTATGCATAGCCTTGATCTTGGGATATTCCAACATTGAATTAGCTCTTAAATATTTCCTTGCATGTTTGTAAGCACAAAGAGGACCATGTGGACTTGATGAGGCATGGGGGATACCATGGCATGAAGTTATTTTTAGAAACTTGAATTAACACTAGAAATAGCTTAATTTCCTAAGCATTACCAAGAGTTTGGATTTTGTAACCAATGTAACATTCTTGAAAATGTCAAGAGATTTCTCTTTGCAAAAACACTTGAATCTAGCCTTGAATTCATGAACCTTGAATTTGGAATGATGGGCCTCCCTTATGCCATTGAATTTGAAACAAATGAAGAAATGAGTCAAGCCTTGAAAGAGGGCAAATTTTGGGGTGCAACAAAGACGGCTGAAGAAAGATGTTACTGTTTGTTGTTTCAGTGAAGAATGAAAGGGTGGTGAGGTTTTGATGAACAAGATGCAAAATGGAAGGAAAGGATTTGTTGTTTATAGTTCTCCGAGAGTGATACTACGAGTGTGGTTTTGTGGTTGTGCTGCAACGCGTTTATGTTTTTTTTCCAATTTACAGGTCATACATTTAGCAGCAACTTGTCGTGGTTTTTGTGGCTTAATGTTGTTTTTGGATTTGAAAGATTGAGTTTGGCACAAGGAAATTATCGGGACGAGTCGCGTACTAGGTTGCTTTCTTTAAGACGTTTCGTCGTACTGCCAAATTATGCAAAGCAGTCGATTTACGACGACGCCTCCAGGATAAAACAGCCCGTTCAAAAAACTTACGATTATCAGTTGCACACTGATAAATCGCTCTAGAAATACACCTCTCTAAGTATCTGGTGAAAATAACCAGTCAAGAAAAGAAAAAAATTTAGATGAAGAGAATTAAGGGAGAGAAGAAGGAAATCAAAATTCGTGTGAACTTGTGAAATCCGATGTACTGACTACTGAATTTCTACCCTGTATTTATAGGCAGCTACCTGCACCTGATTGGGGAGAAATTCGTGGTGAGTGGAGAAAATGGTGGGAGAATGAGAAATTCATGGAGGACTGGATCTAGTCAGTATGGCAGTTACTGACCAATTATTTTCTTAATTAATTAATATTTATTATTAATTAATTTTCCACCGAATTATATTATTTAATTAATGATAATTAAATTATATAAGTTCGGGTCCAAAAAATAATTCATCTAGACCGGACCGAACCGAACCGAGCCGAGCCGGCCGGCCAGACAGACGGCGGCGGCGCGCGCGCGCGTGTGTGTCTTGTTGGTCATGGATGTGTCCTCACTCCTTTCACAAAATTGGGTGCCCTTTAGGGCCGAACCCAATTGACCAAGTTGGAATATATAAACCTACTAATATTTCCACCCTTCAATGTGGGACTAAAATGAATCTTTTCAAATTCACTTCTATATTAGTTCTTACTTGTGTTCATTTATTGCCCATTAATTGTCAATAAATCTTTCCAATTCCCACTCTAATTAATAAAATTCCAACATTCCTCCACTTGAATTTAAAAGAGATTTTAGAAGTACGTCAGACGTTTCTAAGGTTGAGCATAAGCAAAGGTGTCTACGACTTGAACCTTAGCGTAGCGAGTAGGATTCTGATTCAACAAGAGTGACACCATTGTCTTGAACTCTATCTCGGACATCAGACCCGCACACAACCTTTCCGTAAGGTGTATTCTTGTAGCTCGTGCTTTAGTGGCCCTACACGTGTATCCCGGTTTAGTGAATGCTCTAGGAATTCTGCCTCGAAATTCCATAGGAATCGGCCTCAGTTCCACAGTCACATAGGTGAATCTATCAAGAGTACTCCTGTATCCTAGGTACTCCCTCATATAAAGTATAGATCTCATTAAGATTTTCTATTATCTCATCCTCTCGTTACTTCAGGATTCATGCTTTACTTGCATGATCATTTTCATATTACTCACAACTTGTTATTACCCATTGAACCTAAGTCTTGGGATCTCCAGTCATTTAGGTCGGGTTACCATCATGAGTAACAAATTGCTTTTTAGGCATTAGTCCCATCTTTTTGGAAGTATTATGGACTTTCTCTCTAGCTAATCCTTTTGTCAAAGGATCTGCTAAGTTCTCATCAGTGCGTACATGATCCACTCTCGCAGCTCCTTTAGAGATACAATCTCTAACAGTGTTATGTTTTCTTCTAATTTGACGTCTTTTACCGTTATAATAACGGTTCTCAACTTTTGCAATAGCCGCGGTACTATCGCAGTGGATCAACACAGCTGGTATAGGTTTTTCCCATAAAGGAATCTCAACTAGCAAGCATCTTAACCAACTTGCTTCTTCACTAGCTGTAGCTAATGTTATCATCTCAGACTCCATTGTGGATTGTGCCAGAATGGTCTGTTTCTTTGATTTCCAAGATACAGCTCCTCCGGCTATACTAAATATATAACCACTAGTAGCTTTGGAATCATCCGATAAGGTGTTCCAATCTGCATCACTATACCCTTCTAGTACAACAGGAAATTTATGATAGTGTAGGTCGAGGTCCATAGTCCTTTTAAGGTACCTCATTAATCGCTCAATAGCTTGCCAATGTTCGTTACTCGGCCTACTTGTAAATCTGCACAACAATCCTACGGCATATGCAATGTCGGGTCTAGTACAATCAGTGGCATACCTAAGACTGCCAATGATGCTCGCATATTCTGCTTGTTTGACACTTTCTCCAGTGTTCTTAAACAGTTTCACACTTGGATCATACGGAGTGCATGCAGGTTTACAATCAAAGTATTTATATTTCTTTAAGATCTTCTCCACATAGTGAGATTGATCCAACGAAATTCCTTGGTCGGATCTCGTGATCTTGATACCCAGGATCATGCTTGCTTCTCCGAGGTCTTTCATATCAAAGTTATTTCATAACAATGATTTCATATCATTAATGGCCTGAATGTTTGATCCAAATATAAGTAGATCATCTACATATAGACATATGATAGTACAAATGCGATTCTCAGATTTGTAATAAACGCACTTGTCACTTTCATTCACTTTATACCCATTTATTATCATTAGGTTATCAAACTTTTCCTGCCATTGTTTAGGGGCTTGTTTTAGTCCATACAGAGACTTATCTAACTTACAGACCTTGCTTTCTTGTCCTTGGATCACAAACCCTTCTGGTTGTTCCATATAGATTTCTTCTTCTAAGTCACCGTTTAAAAAAGCTGTTTTAACATCCATTTGGTGTACTATTAAGTTATAAATGGCTGCTATTGAAATGAGTACCCTAATGGATGTAATTCTAGTGACCGGAGAAAAGGTGTCGAAGAAATCTATATTTACTCTTTGTCTAAAACCCTTGGCTACAAGGCGAGCCTTGTATTTCTCAATTGTTCCATCAGGTTTTAGTTTCCTTTTCAAAACCCATTTACAACCAATTGGTTTGCAACCCGGGGTAAGTCTACTAAGTGCCAGGTCTTGTTAGATTCTAGAGAATCTATCTCATCATTAATGGCTTCTTGCCATAAGTCTGCATCCATAGATGACAGTGCTTCTTGAAGATTTATTGGATCTTCTTCTACATTATAGGTCGCATAATCGGGCTCATAGTCTTTAGCAACTCTTGCTCTTTTACTTCTTCGAAGTTCTGTTTCTACATTTTCGCTGCTTTTAGTGCTTTTTATCACAAGAATGTGACTCGATTGTGTGCCCCCACTATTTCTCGATTTGAAAGGAAATTTGTCTTCAAAGAATTCAACATCGTTTGATTCTATAATTATTCTGGCATTTAGGTCATAAAACCTGTATGCCTTACTGTTTGCTGCATACCCAATGAATACGCATTCATAGGCTCTACTAGCGAGTTTAACTCGTTTCGGATCCGGAATTATGACATAAGCCAGATAGCCCCAAGTTCTCAAATAAGACAAATTTGGTTGTCTTTTCTTTAATATCTCATAAGGTGAGATCTTACTTTTTGACTTGGGAACTTTATTCAGGACATAGCAAACAATCAATAAAATTTCCCCCCACTAGTGAGGTGCAGCACCAGAATTTAACATGATTGCAATTACAAGTTCAGTAAGAGTCATATTCTTTCTTTCTGCTTTACCATTCATTTCAGGAGAGTATGGAGCAGTTGTTTCATGTATAATACCATGTTCAGCATAAAAATCATTAAACAAGCTAGAGTCATATTCGGTTCCCCTATCACTGCGAAGTCTCTTAATCTTCTTTTTAAATTGATTCTCAATTTCAGTTACATACACCTTAAACATGTCAAGCGCTTCACTTTTATTCTTCATTAGATATACATAAGTATAATCAGAGCAATCGTCAATAAAAGTGATAAAATAACGTTTGTTATTTCTAGTTAAACTTCCATCTAATTCACATATATCATAGTGTATAAGATCTAGGGGGTCAGATTCTTTTATAATTGATTTATGTGAAGTTTTTGTTATTTTAACTTGACTGCAAAATTCACATTTATTGGAATCATTAACATTTAGTTTAGGGATTAGGCATATGTTGCTTGCATTAGAAATGATTCGTTTATTAACGTGACAAAGTCTACCATGCCAAATATTAAAGTCACACAAAGAGTAAACAGAAGGAGAAATTTTATTCAAATCAACATTCAACTTAAACATGCCATCAGTGGCGTACCCTTTTCCAACAAAAATACCATTCTTAGTGATGGTGTACAAATCTGCCCCTAAAGTTTGACTAAACCCAACCTTATTCAAAAGAAAACCAGAAACAAGATTCTTCCTAATTTCAGGAACATGCATGACGTCCTTCAAGATCAAAGTCTTTCCTGAAGTGAACTTTAGCTCAACATCTCCAATTCCAGCAACATTAGTGGTGTGAGCATCTCCCAACAACACTTTCTTATCTTCAACATTCATGTATGTCTTGAACATAGCACGATCATAGAAGACATGACGAGTGGCGCCAGTGTCTATCCACCAACCATCACTTCCACCAACCATGTTGATTTCAGTGATCATGGCAATAAGTTGCTCATCAGTCAGGTTGACCTGAGCATTTGAGCCAGCTGCAGGTTTAGGCCTGCTCCTACATTTCTTTACCATATGACTCGGTTTCCCACAGTTGTAGCAAGAGAAAACCGGAGCATCATTTCTTTGAGGTGGTGGTTGTTGCTTAGCAAATGGAGCCGATGGGGCCCTAGAGGGATTCCCATTCTTAGTTCGGTTCATAGCATTGCGGTTCTAATTCTTTAAAGGTTTGCCCGTAGGCTTCAGAACTGCACCGAATTTCTTTTTGTTGTTAGACACAACTAAGACTTCTTCTTTCTGATATTGTTTTCGAGCCTCCTCTTCAATTCGGAGGCGAGTTATCAGACTCTCGATTGAAAATTCTTTTGTTTTGTGACGAAGCACATTTTTGAAATCTTTCCAACCAGGGGCCAGTTTGTCAATAATTACAGCAATTTGAAATTGTTCATTTAGGGGCATACCTTCTGTAATTATCTCATGAGCAATCTTCTGAATTTCGTGGCTTTGAGCTTCCACCGACTTCTCATCCACCATTTTGTAGTTCAAGTAGCGGCTGACAGCAAATTTCTTCGCACCTGCTTCTTCAGTATCGTATTTTCTTTGCAGAGCCTCCCAAACCTGCTTAGCAGTCTTGTAGCTACTGTAGTAGTCGTACAGATCATCAGCGAGGCTGTTCAGAATGTGATTTTTGCACAGATAATCATTCTCGTGCCATAAGGAGATTTCTTTTCGGAGCTGTAGATCATCTGGTGCTGCCTTAGCTTTTGCAGCATCTGCTGCAGCCTTAGCTTTTGCAGCATCTGAGTCAGACATTTTGGAAATCCCGTCTGAATCTGCAAGTGAGTTACTATTAGGTAGTTCAGATGATGCAGAAGGGACAACCGGGATATCCTCAGTCAGAACGTGGGCAACCTTTTTCAGAGTTAAGAAAAATTTCATCTTAGCTTGCCAACGTTTGAAATTGGAACCCTCAAACCTGAAAGGTTTGTCAGAGACCGAAGCGACCGCAGTAGTACCGATAATTTCCTCAGTTGCCATGGCAGTTATTAAAGCGTCTTAAATTTGTTGTTTTCGGATTTGAAAGATTGAGTTTGACACAAGGAAATTATCGGGACGAGTCGCGTACTAGGTCGCTTTCTTTAAGACGTTTCGCCGTACTGCCAAATTATGCAAAGCAGTCGATTTACGACGACGCCTCCAAGATAAAATAGCCCGTTCAAAAAACTTACGATTATCAGTTGCACACTGATAAATCGCTCTAGAAATATACCTCTCTAAGTATCTGGTGAAAATAACCAGTCAAGAAAAGAAAAAAATTTAGATGAAGAGAATTATGGGATAAAAGAAGGAAATCAAAATTCGTGTGAACTTACTACTGAATTTCTGCCCTGTATTTATAGGCAGCTACCTGCACCTGAGTGGGGAGAAATTCGTGGTTAGTGGAGAAAATGGTGGGAGAATGAGAAATTATTAATTAATTTTCCACCGAATTATATTATTTAATTAATGATAATTAAATTATATAAGTACGGGTCCAAAAAATAATTCATCCGGACCGAGCTGGTCAGACGGCGGCGGCGCGCGCGTGTGTTTTGTTGGTCATGGGTGTGTCCTCACTCCTTTCACAAAATTGGGTGTTCTTTAGGGCCCAACCCAATTGACCAAGTTGGAATATATAAACACTATTAATATTTCCATTCCCTTCAATATGGGACTAAAATGAATCTTTTCAAATTCACTTTTATATTAGTTCTTACTTGTGTTCATTTATTGCCCATTAATTGTCAATAAATCTTTCCAATTCCCACTCTAATTAATAAAATTCCAACACTTAATGCGCGTGAAAGTTTTGGTAGTTTTACTTTTTTACAGGTTTTGTTTGTTGCAGTATGTTTTGCAGGTATGATATGCGTGGTTTTTCTTTGTTGTAGCAGGTAGTGGTGTGGTCAAATGGTTGTTCGTTGCTGTTGTACATCGTAGCAGGTCTGGCTGTAAAGTAGTGTGTTGGTTTCTATGGTTTTAAGGCTGGCTGTACATTTTTTTGTAGCTTTAGTGGTAGCAGTAGCTGGAAAAATGATAGTGATAGGTTTTGAGTAGCTTGCGGTATTTTTTTTCTGATTGAATGTTGTTGCTGTTAAAAATGTGAATGATTTTGTGCAGTATTTTGGCTATGGAACGCGACGGTTCATCGTGGGGTCCTCAAGATTGAAGGTTTATGCATATTTGTTGGAGAGAAGATGATGATTTTATGTGATATTCACGGTGGCCTCATGTTTCACATGGAGTGGTGTTTTTTCTGTATATGGAGAAGAGGGCAGTGTTATGTTGCTAGTGTTATTTTTATACAGTTCTGAGGCAAAGGTTTTGGTTTATGTGGGGAATGACTTGTTCGAGACTCAATTTATTTTGTTGGAAAATGTGGTGTGTGAGCTTGCAAGTGGCCAAGCTACTTTACATTGTTATTTTTTGGCACTTTTGTTTTGTAATTTTTAAACATGAGTTTACATTGTAACCGATTCTTTGTAGTATGATGGACAAAAATTATGACATTGGGCTTTTGAATTTGTCATTTGGATCTTTGGTTGAAACTTTGATTTGAAATTGTAAATGTCACTTGAGATTTGACTAAAATGCATAAATATGAAATTGAAACAGGGTTAAGGTGGAAGTAAAATTGACACTTGGAATTGAATTGGAATTGAATGTTGAACATTTGTGACTTTGAATTTGAAATATTGAATGGAATGAAATCTTGAATTTGGAAATTTGTAAGAAATTGTAACTTGGGTTTGAACTCAAACTTGAATATTTGGACTTGCTATGAAATTGTAAATTGGAATGATGAAATGAATTGAATCGAATGAGAATGAATTGGATTGTGAATTGAAATTAGAAAGATGAACTTGAATTTAAAGTGAAAATGAATTTGAACTTTGAGATAAATTGGAATAATAATAAAAAATATGAAATTGAAACTTTGAAACTTTTAAATGAACTTGAATGGATTTAGATAGAGATTGTAACTTGAACGAAATTGACACTTAAATTGATTTTGGAACTTGTACATGAGATTAGAATTGGATTGGACTGAGTTTGAAACTTGAAAATGAAAATTGAAATAGAATTGAATTGAAAAATAGAATAGAAATTCGAATGGAATCGAAATAGAATTGAAACTTGAATTAGATAGAATTGAAATGAAATTGGAAATGGATTGGATCTTACATTTGGAAAGACATGAAATTTGAAAACCTTGAATCAATTTCATAAGAAACTAAACCCCACACCCTGATTCCATCTTGCAACAGTCTTGAATTGAAATTTTGAGTCCTCGTTAGATAAACTTTAATCTGGAACAAACCCTAATCCTACCATTTGATGATAGACATAAATCACTTGAATCTGATACTTCTTTGGTCTCATCAAGATCCATAATACAGGTGACCTGAAATATGAATTATGTTGCCACTTCACCCCAAGCCTAATCGAAGGTGAACTTGCTTTGATGATTCTTTAATCACGAACCACTAATAACCTTGAATCAACCTAATAACTTGATAATTGAACTTGTTAGCCTCGAATGAAAATCAACTGAACTGCACTTGCTCATCTTAAACACAAAGGCTGAGAAACCCTAATCTTCACTTTGAGTGCACACTAATGAAGCAATAAATTGCTGAGAACCAAAAACCTGATTCAGAATCTTTTCCATAACCTGATAACTTGATACTGAAGAAAATCATTTGTTTGACCAAGATTAGGTCAGACTTCCATTGAATTCCAACCAAGATTGCACACGTACTTGACTTGATAACTTTTCCTGATCCTCGATTCAATCCTGCAAAACTTGAGCTTATACAACATAAAAATAAAAGGTACAGACTCTATATGCACAATGGTTAGATGCCATGAATAATTAATATGATGCACAAATGATGTAAGTGCGATGATATGTGTTGTACCCCAAAATTTGCCCAACACTTCTTTACCTAGCTTATGTTTCATTTCATGAACATTAGCATTATCATTTGCATTTCATTGACATGTATGCAGGAGATCAAGAGGTATGATTACCAATCAAGAGTTATACAAGACTAGGAAGCTAGCTAAGAAGCTTATTCAACTGTTCAGGGGTTGATATCCTTTCCAGAGAAGATAAAAGATTCTCAGAGAGGGTGGTTGAAACCAAGAGTGTGTGTCTCCTAACTTGAGAATTGTGGGAAGACCTCAGATGATTCTGAAGCCATGATGTGGACTTGAAGCCTTGAGAGAGCTTATGAGATGTCTTGAAAGCCATCATGGAGCCTAGATAGGTCATTGTGTAAGGTTAAGAAGACTCAGCCATGAGTGGTACAGTTAGGGTTTGACTGGGTCAACCCTAGGTCAACTGATGATTTGAGGAGGGTTGAGACCTAATCTAAGAGCCATGTGATCATGGATTGATGCATTGAGATGCTATAAGGATGATTACAAGATCAACTCATCATGATTGAAGAGTTTGAGAAGTTTCAAGCTAGGGTTTCTAAGGCTTGACAGTGTAAAATCCCCTAGTTTGACCCCTATCTTCAAGGCAGTTTAGCTCAAGATTTGATTGTCATCTCATCTTGCCCCCAACATGAATGTTGCGGAGCATGAGCTTAGCTTTAATTTGAGTACTAGAAGTCCTTGATAGGATTTGCAGAACTCAAGTTATGACTTTGACAAGTTACAGGTCATCTGATGAATGTGAATTTGGGGGCTTGAAAGTTACCCAACTTGCATCAAACATTTTCCCAAGAAGAATGATTCCTATGAACTTTTGGTCAACATGAATGTTGTTACTTGTCTTCTTAGCTTTCTAGAGAGTACTAGAAGTCCTTGATAGGATTTGTAGAACTCAAGGTATGGCTTTGACAAGTCAAGGACATTTTGGTCATTTGGAGATTATCGGTCATTTCAAGTATAAGGCCATAACTCCTATTTCCAAGCTTCAAATGGAAAAATGTTCAACATAAAACTTGTTCAAAATGATGTTTTAAGGCTAGTAAGGAGGTCATGAGATGTTAGAAATGCTTGTAGCTCAAAGTTGCAAAAATGACCTAAAATAAGGGTATAAGTTAAATGAATCAAAGTTGGAAATTGATATTTTCAACCTACACATCCAAACCATGGCATGTAATATATCATTTTGACTCTAGAAAACATTTTAAGAACATTGGTTTAGCCACATTTATGAGTTGAGGTCTAATTTATGGACTTGCTTTGGAAAGTACTTGCTTGCATATTAAGTAACATGTGCAAAACACAGAATCAAGGCATGAGCAAGGCCCTTTGAAAGCTAAACACTTTCAAAATGTCACTAGGGGAGAAATTGGAAGTGAATGAGGTTGGTTTCAAGCTGCAAACAGAACTTTGCATATCATGGTATGTGATTGAAAATCTCATGACATGAGAGATTGAAACTCTCATTAGAAGGATCTAGAGGGTTCTAGATCATCCAAACATCATCTATATATTGAGTAGAGATGATCCAATGCAGAGGTTGGTGATGATTGAAGAAGAGAGCATAGATTGATATTGAAGTTTCATAGCTTGCAATTGAATTCGGTTTCACCAAATTTTTCACTTTCCATCCATTTTCTTGATTGAAACTTCTTCCATGGATGCTAGGGATTGAATCCAGATCATAATCCAAGAGAATTCGTGGCTGAATCGTGTAGGAGCAATTGAATTTTTCCACCTGCAACTCACCATCGGGTTTCAAGATTTAGGAGCTTTCAACCGGTTCTTTTGCATACAGAAGCAAGGAAAGGTTCCATTGATCGTGTCTGGAAGATTGGAGAGCTTGAATTGAAGGTTTAGTGCATCTGTTCATCCAAGATTTTCAGGTTAGTAACTTTCTTCCTCTAGCATGATTTAGGTAGAATCAAGATGAATTAAGGTGTTAGATGCATTGTAGAACGGTGTAGGATGGATTTCAGACCATTAATTTGAGAATTAGAGACAAAATAGGTGTGTTACCATTTTCGGTTGGAGATTGGATATGGTGAATCTTGAGGTTTCAGAGAGAATTAAAGGCATGGATGAGTTCGTGAGGGAATTTGGGACATGTTTCATTAAGGGATCGTGGCCTATGGTGGACTCCATGATGAACTAGGGTTGTGGAATGGTGACTGGAGCTCTACCGGTGGTGGCCGGAGCTGGGCGCGAAGTTCAGAGGTTCAAAAGGTAGAAGATGACCCTAGAGGCATTGGATGGAGGTTGGACTTTGACTGAGTGAGTGATCCAACGGCCACGTTTTGATTTCAACTTGTGAAGGAGTTCTAATTATGAAACGCACCGTTTCATTTAATCAGTGGTTCTGGACTTAGTGGAAAGATTGTTATCCCCACCCCCTGAAGGCCCAATCCATTATTTGAACTATGTATCATTGCTATCTGCACCGTGTGCTTGTCCATTTTTGTTTGATTTTCATTATTTTTTCATTTTATTCATGGTTCTTGAAAAAATCATATAAAATTGAAAATTAATCCAATTAATCCCATTCTTTTTGCATTTTACTCATGATTGAGTCTAGTATTTTTTAGATAAAAAATATTTTCATTTTCTGTATTTTCTGATTTTTATGGGAATTTTACATTTTAATTGATATTAAAATGGTTATGTTTGATACATAATGTTGTGGAATTTTGTGTGATCATGTGGTGATGATTTTGATCCTAATTTTTTGTGTGTGATTAGGTTAGACATATATGTCCCATAGCATTTTTCTCACATTTTTGTGATGAACCAAGGTGGTAGTTTAGGTTGAAACCTTTAGAAGCTCCATTTTTAGGGTTTATGGTTGATACCTTTGGATTTAGGATTTAATTTTAGGGCTTAATAGATGATTTAGTCCCTGGTTTTTGTATGAGGCATTCTTAATTGAATTAGGAGCCCTTAGGAATTTTTGTAGAAATTTATAGGATAGTTTCCTATTTTTGATTGATTTTAGTTTAGGTGCTAGTTTTAAATGATTCTAGGGCACTAACTCAACTAGACTAACTTCCTTAGTTCCCTTAGACTAGGGTTTTTGTTTTGTTTGCCTTTGGTTGAGATTGAAGACAAGTTGAAGACAAGGTGAGGATGCTTGAAGTTGCTTGGAGCTTTGGAATTGCTTGTGCCTGAAGGTGTCTGATGAAGTTTTAGGAGATAGGAGACATAGGGAGAGCCTTAGAACTAGAATGATTTCTTTCACAAATTATGGAAAGCATCTTGTGCTTCCATTCCTCCCAATGACTAAAAGTCCTTCTAAGATAATCACATCCCTCCTTTGGAGGGATGAGTGGCTTTATCTGGGAAGTAGAACTTTGAGGGAATCAGTCTCTCACAATGATGAACCCTTACAGGCTTCCTTTGGTTGTCAGTAAGTTGTTTATCATTTCCACTCATCCTGTTCAATCAATTGTCTTCTAGTTTGAGTATCTTGAAAGATGTTGGACTTGAGTTTGAAGATGAGGACTTCATTGAAGAGTGTGGTAGAGGATGATTCCTTGAGCATTACCATTGCAGCTGAAGAGCAAGAAGAACAAGTTGATACTTGAAGACCCAATGGAGATTGAGTGAAGAGCTGAGGCTTAAAGGATTGAAGGATGAAGTTGATACTTCCATGTGATTGAAGACCACTTTGAGAAGCTGAAGCTTGTAGGAGGAGAAAACCAAGTTGATACTGGTAAAGCAAAGAGAGTTGAAGCTTGAAGACTAAGTTGATACTTATGAGGAGGAGTCAATTGAGATTGAGTGTAGAGCTGAGGCTTGAGGAATAAAGGATAAGTTGACACTCACATTGATGCATTGAGAGCCTAAAGGAATCAAGTTGATACTTATAGTTAGAAGTGAAGCCTGAAGGTGGAATTGACTGAAGAGCTGAAGCTTGAAGAAGAGAGAGCAAGTTGATACTTGGGTTTGATGGATTGAAACCTTGGAGAAACAAGTTGATACTTGTCATGGAAGATGATAGCCTTGAAGGGTGATTGAAGTCTGAAGACTGGATTGCTGTTAGAAGAGCTGAAGCTTGGAATGGAGAGAGGGAGTTGTTGATCTGCTTTCTTGTCTGTTTTCCTTTCTGTGCTGATGTGCCTTGTTTGACTTGCTTGATGCATTAGAATAGGTCCATATCTAGACTAACTTTAATCTAGGAGCATGATTGCACTATAGGTTGAGTTGCTCCCTCTGCTTGTATTGTTACTGTATGGCTTTGCTTGCGGGTATTCGGTAGAGCCCTGCTCCCTTGCCCATGTGGTTTATTTAGCTTGATAGCATTTTATTTCTTCTGTATGATTGCAGTTGCTCATTATTCTGCTTGATAGCATGTCTCTTCTGTATGATTACAGTTATTCATATCTGGCTTGAGGTTGAGATGAGCTTGTGGAGGCTGCTGCCCCACACACATTTCCTCCCTCACTTGCATTGCATGCATTTTACAGTCGTTTACTGTATATCTGTTTACTGTTTAAGCTGATGCTTTATCTGTTTCTGTGTATCATTGACATGATCCCTTAGGAATCTCACTTCCTTTGATAAGGAAGTGATGATAGAACTTTAGGTTGAAACCTATGCATGATAACTTCCAGGAGTTCCCTGTTTCAAACTTCAACTATAGGATGAATCCTTGGCATGACAACAGTAGGACTTGATAGTCTCCCTTTAGTTGAGCCTGTTCTCTTCTCATCTTCAAAACAGCTTAAAATACAGTAATCATGAATGATTTCTTTCGGACGTTACGAGCCTTAAGCTATCTGAGAAAGGATTGTTGGAGAGTTCCTTTTCAACAGTCTGGATGTTTAGTATGGCACCCTTTGGGTGACATGCGACGCATTCACTCTCAGGTCATAGTCTTTAGTGCGATTGAAATTGCAAACACAATAAAAAACACTTCTTCCGTAAAAGACAGAAAACAAACTTCAAACCTTTTTGCCCCGTGGGCCCGTAATTCAAAGGAAGCTTTTCTGAAGAAAAGAGTGTTGTTAAACTTCAGTTCTACCGCAAACAGGATTTGTCCCTAACTGCTGGAACTGCTGTTTAACCCTACTCGATAAAACAGACGAATCTGAATCCCCGTAATCTGTATTAGCCCGAACTACGTAAGCTCTGATCTCTCAAGCCTGTTGAGAGTACGTAGGCACAATACTGATGTATTGGCGAGCCACCTTCCCCGTAACCCGTAGTAGGTCGAACTACGTTGACTCTGATTTCTCATTCTCTGATGAGAATACGTAGGCATAAAGTGCGATGCTTTGCCGAGTCATTTTCTTTTCTGTTTAAGCCAGCCTTGATAGGTAGATAGATAAAACCAACTCGTCCAGTAAGCACAACAAGCGTGGATCCCGTCGAGTACGACGGACGTGAGGGGTGCTAATACCTTCCCCTTGCGTAACCGACTCTGGAACCCAGACAATGGTTTCGATGACCTTGTCTTATACCTTTTCGTCAGGTTTTTCCGATCGTTTCCTTTCCCGTTCCAAGGGATAAATAACGAAAGGTGGAGACTCTTCTGTTTTGCCGGCACCTTATTTTCGCGGAAGCGACAGCTGGCGACTCTGCTGGTGACTTCCTAGTTTCCTGGGATCCAACGTCCCGTATGCGAGTCAATCTGGGGATCCAACGTCCCCTGCGAGAGTCAATCCTAGCGCTTGTATGATTACTTGTTGGGTTATGTTTATTTGTCGCATTTTATTTCCCGCACTTTATTTTCAGTATGATATGATTATCTGTGCTATTGTGGGAGGGGCATTCTGATGAGTGAGAAGCCAGACCCAGGCTTGAGTGTACCTAGCATTAGTTGTGGAAATTAGTGGGCACGTGCTTGCTTTACAGGCACTAGTGTCTCATGAAATCCACGCTCAGACGAGGTTCTCCCGGTTGACTTCTTTTTCAATCCTTTGGGTTGAGGGGGGTTGTTGGTTTGGAGGATTGTCGACTCTGGGGACCGATCATTTGGAATTCAGCTGAGTGAGGCCGCTTCAAGAGACGGTGATGCCACACCTTCTGGGTATCGTATCACCCCTCTTGAATGTCTGTGATGCTGATGACTGCATATGATGCCGAACTTGAGTTAGTTTAGGTCCATACCTGTGAGCAGGGTTGGGTTTTTTGCAGGAAACCTTGACCTACAGACTACCTGGTTTTCTTGACAGTAAATCAGTTTTAGTTGGGATCAGAGGATCTCATCATCAGATGTGTATTTGTTCTTGACAGAACAGGTTGTTGGTTGGGATCAGAGGATCTCATCATCAGATGTGTATGTTGTTCTTGACAGAGCAGGCTTATGATTGGGATCTGAGGGTCTTATCTGCAGATGTATGTTTGTTCTTGACAGAGCAGAATTTTGGTCTTGTATCAGAGGTCCTTATTATCAGATGTTTGTTCTTGACAGAGCAGAATTTTGGTCATGTATCAGAGGTCCTTATTATCAGATGTTTGTTCTTGATAGAGCAGAATTTTGGTCATGTATCAGAGGTCCTTATTATCAGATGTTTGTTCTTGACAGAGTAGAATTTTGGTCCTGTATCAGAGGTCCTTATTATCAGATGTTTGTTCTTGACAGAGCAGAATTTCGGTCCTGTATGAGAGGTCCTTATTATCATATGTGTGTTCTTGACAGAGCAGAATTTTGGTCCTGTGTCAGAGGTCCTTATTATCAGATGTGTGTTCTTGACAGAGCAGAGTTTTGGTCCTGTATCAGAGGTCCTTATTATCAGATGGTTGTTCTTGACAGAGCAGATTTATGATCCTGTGTGTGTGTTCTTGACAGAGCAGATTTGTGGTCCGATACCGGAGTTTTCTTCTTGTCAGATATAGTGGTTGTTCTTGACAGAGCAGTATCATGGTTTTGTTGACACAGAATCTCCACAGTACAGTTGCCTTGATCTCCTGCTGCATGATTGCATTTTGCATCGCTTTGCATATTCATTTGCATTTCATTAACGTGTGTCTGTGTTGCAGGTACCGTTTCCCCCGATTCAGGATTTCTGGCCTTCTACTGTATTGTTATGGGTTCTCTGAGGAAGACCGTGGCTTACAAGCTCCCTGCCCATGATGTGGTTCATTTGACTAGTTTGATTGCTTTAGCAGATGATTCTGTGAGAGATGAGTTCAGAAAATCTTACGGCAAATTTCTCAGTTTGGTTCGTAAACCTTTTGCGTTCGAGTTGAATGGGTTGCACGCTCTGCTGCAGTTCTACGATCCTCTGTTGAGATGCTTCACTTTCCAGGATTTTGTTCTCGCACCTACGTTAGAGGAATATGCTGATTTGTTAGGTGTGCCTATCAAGAGGCAGATGCCTTTTGTTCATATGGATGTTGAGCCTGATCTAGCTAGTCTAGCTCCTTCACTTCATTTGGATGCCTCCGAGTTGGTATTGTCTAGTTGGAACAAGGTTCCTGGTTTCTCCTTGTAGTTCTTAGTGGAAAAGGCTCAGCAGTGCGCCAAAGATGGATGTTGGGTCGTGTTCAACGCCATTCTCGCTCTGTGCATATATGGCATCATTATGTTCCCCAATATGCCCGATTGTGTAGACTTCGACGCCTTCCGCATCTTTGCTTCAGGGAATCCAGTCCCTACCTTGATAGGAGATGTCTACCATTCTATCCACTACAAAAGCGAGAACAGAAGGGGCAAGAATGTCTCATGCTGTGTACCTCTGCTCTATAAATGGCTTGATAGTCATCTGCCCAAGAGGGGTCCCTTTGTTTTGTCTACAGCCACAGCTGAGTGGTCCGAGCGTTTGATGAGTCTATCTGCGGAGGATATTGACTGGTTTGACAGAGATAGGTTGGGTACCGAGATTATCTTTAGCTGCAGCGGGTTTCTGAACGTGCCTCTGATAGGCAGGAAGGGTTGCATAAACTATAATCCGTCTTTGCTGGTCCGACAGTTCGCGTATGCTTTGAGAGCTCCGCCGAAGGATGAAGAGGTGCAGGAATCTCTGTACCTCACTGGTCTTCTAGAGGGGGATATGTTATCCAAGCTTCACCGCGCTTGGAATGGCATCAGTAAGAGGGGAAAACCATTTCTGGGGAGAAGCAATAGCCAAGCCTACCCTCCGTATGTGACGTGGATCAGAGCCAGAGCAGATGCTATAGGGATGCAGTTTCTTCCTGCCAAGCCAGAAAGCCCTCCAATGATTGAAGAGCCTACTACCGTGCCCATTCAGCAGCATAATATGGTGTTAGCTGAGCGAGATGAATTGAAGAGGGAAAATGAAGAACTGGAGAAAGAATTGGCTCAGCTCAGAAGCGAGAGAAACGAAGTCGTTCATTCCTTCAAGAGGCAGACAGAGCTGGTGAACCAGTTGGGGACAGATTTGACCAAGCAGATAGTTGAGCGTGAGCGCATGGGTCGAGACTTCAAAGCTGTCAATGATGTACTGGCCACAAAGAAGTAGCACTTGGACGAAGCGTGTCGGAGGATATCCAAGTTCAACAAACACTGGAAGGCCTCCCTAGCCAACAGGAAAGAGCGGGAGGATAAGCTGATGCAACAGATCTCCAAGCTGAAAGCCCAGGTGAAGGCTGATGAGAAGAGGTTTGATGAAGAAACCGCTCGTAGATATGCCGCCGAATGCCAGCTCAACAGGGATCTTGCTAACCTGAAGGAGCGCAAACTAACGTTTGAGTCCAAGAAGCGAAGGTTAGAAGATTGTTTCGGCGAAGGAGCATGGGAAGATTCGGTCGAAGGTCTTCAGTACACCATTATGCAGAGGGAGTTACTCGTCGAAGGGTTGCTCACTCGGCCTGATCATCCAGAAACGAAGGGGTTGTTAGAAGAGTTTCGCGCCCGTGGCCGTACTTGACTATTTGTATTCCCTTTGTTTGATCATTGTTGTAAGCTGACCATCACCAGGCTTGTTGGTCGAGGTCATGCTATTGATTCATCTTGTACTCACTGACGTTGTGTACTGCCTTGATGGGCTTTCTTTATATATGAGATGTTATTTCCATGACTGGACTCGGACTTCTTATTATCAGCACTGGCACTCAGGCACTAGGATCGGGGGAAATCTCCCTAACGCACAGACACACGTTTGCATTTGCATGAAGCATTTGCATAACGAGCACTTTGTCGTTTTTCCTAACCCTTGTGTGTTTTCAGGTTGTTTCAGGTTGTGCCTGGATTGATCAGAGACCTATCCACCGTTATCCGACCAGAGAAAATCAAACCAGAATCATGGAGCAAGTGCAAACTGATGTTCAGGAACTCCGCAAAAGAATGGATCGCTTCATGGAGCTCATGCAAGCGGTCGCCAATGGCCAAGATCAGCTCAGAACCATGGTTCAGCCTCTGATTTCAAGGGTCGATAGCAATGGCGTACTCCATGGTGGGACTGTGCCAACCCCTCCACTAGTTGAGACTCCTCAGAATGGCGTCCCCGTGACCGGGGGGAATGGCAGTGCCAACGGCAATGTGATAGCTAACATGGGACTCAATGGTAATACGACGGGCGTCGATAATGGAAATTTTGAAGCTAATGTCAATGTTGGGTTGGGCAACGGCAATGCAGGTGTTGGGAATTTGTTCGGGCCTCAGCCGTGGTTAGAAGACCGTCAAGACGATGTGTTCTCGCAGAGAGGTGCTGAAGGTGAGCTAACTGCTGAAGCTCGTCTAAGGTTCAAGGCACTCGAGGATAAGATGAGAAATATCGAGAACCAGAACACCCTGGGCGTTGATATGTCCAAGTTAGGACTGATTGCTGATTTCAAGGTGCCTCCCAAGTTCAAGGTACCTGACTTTGAAAAGTACAAGGGCACCACTTGCCCTCGCGTCCACCTGAGATCATATTACCGGAAAATGTCGGCTCATTCTGAGGACGAGAAGTTGCTGATGCACTTCTTTCAGGACAGTCTGTCCGGACCCTCCCTCGAATGGTACATGAGTCTGGAACCTACCAGTGTGCGCACGTGGAAGGACCTTGCTGAAGCATTTGTGCACCACTACTAATACAATAGCGACTTGGCTCCGAACCGAGTCCAACTGCAGAATCTGTCGCAAAGGAGCAAAGAAGGGTTTAAGGAATATGCCCAGCAGTGGCGTGAGTTGGCAGCCAGGGTTCAGCCGCCGATGGTTGAACGCGAGCTTGTGCAAATGTTCGTAGCCACCCTCCCAGGGGTTTACTATGAGAAACTAGTCAGCGGCATGTCTGGAACCTTCTCGGATCTCATTATCACGGGTGAGCACATCGAAAATGGGATCAAACTGGGGAAATTCAAGGTGATTCGTCCTCAGCTGGAGGAGGCAAGAAACCTTATGGTGGCAAAAGACGGGAAGGAGAAACGAGCGCCGTGACCAACGCTCGAAGAAAGGGTAAAGGCCCTCACCAACAGGTGGCCATCATAACTATCCCGGCAGTTCAACAGCCACAGCAGCAGCAACCGAATCAGCAAGGGTACAGAAAGTATCAGAATCGGGCACCTCTGTCGAGTCGTCACCTCGAGACACCACCCATGTCTTACGCTCAACTATTGCAGACTCTACTCCAGTTGCAGCTGATTCAGAAGAGAACCTTGGCTCCCTTGACAGGGGCACCTCCGCCAGGTTATGACGCGAATGCAACTTGTGAGTTTCACTCAGGGGCACCAGGCCACACAATAGGGAATTGCAAAGCCTTCAAGCACAAGGTGCAGGACATGGTAGACGCCAAGATCATTCACTTCTCGGATAATGTGCCAAACGTCACGAAGAACCCTATGCCGAATCATAGGGGAGGTGGAGTGAACGCCATTATTGAAGACGAGAGTTTGGATTTGTTGACTGACGTCAGAGATCTGAAGACACCGCTTAGCTTCGTTAAGGCTAAGCTGATAAAAAGGGGTTTCTTTCCAGGTTGTGGAGAGATGTGTATGGGCTGTGCGACAAGTCCTGATGGATGTGAATAGTTGATAGAAGGAATTCAAAGTCTGATGACTGAAGGGATTCTACAGTTTAGCCGGAGGGTCGAATGCGGATCGGGAGAGGTAATGCTGAAGCAAGATGATGAGGTTGCCACCATCACCATCCCTCGTCAGACGATAACTATTTTTGCACCCAGACCGCCCACGATTACCATCACAAAAGCTGGGCCAATACCTTTCGAAAGCACTAACGTTGTCCCGTGGCATTACGGGGCTGAAGTCTACTGCAACGGACAGAAGTTGGAGCTAGAACCATTTGGGTCGTCTGTAGATAACCTAGCGGGCATCAGTGGTATCACTCACAGCGGGAGAGTGTTTTCACCACCAGAGGTCGTGGCAGACAAAGCGGACAAAGCTGATGCAATTGATAAAGGGAAGAGTAAAGTCGTCGAAGAGATCCCGCGTGGGGTAGAAAAAGACTTACTTGTCAAAGACGCTGAGGAGTTTATGCGGTTGATTAAAAAGAGTGACTACAAGATTGTGGATCATCTCCATCAGACACCCTCGAAGATTTCCATCCTGAATCTGTTGTTGTGTTCTGAGGCACACCATAATGCGCTGCTGAAGGTGTTGAACGCCGCATATGTACCGCAGGAAATATCGGTAAACCAGCTGGAAGAGGTCGTAGCCCATGTGAATGCTGGAAATGGGCTAGGTTTCACTGACCTAGAGCTGACGCCGAAAGGGAGGAACCACAATAGTGCCCTTCATATCTCGATAGAGTGTAGGGGAACAATTATGTCTCACGTGTTGGTAGACACTGGGTCGTCGCTCAATGTTCTTCCGAAGAAGGCATTGATGAAGTTGGATACTCGTGGAGTGATTTGCACACCCAGTGATCTGGTTGTGAAAGCGTTCGATGGAACCAAACGCCATGTTTTCGGGGAGGTGACGTTGCCGATCCAAGTCAGGCCGGAAACATTCGACGCAGTCTTTTACATTATGGACATCATGCCTGCCTACAACTGTCTCTTGGGCCGGCCATGGATCCATTTGGCGGGTGCCGTGACCTCCACGTTGCACCAGAAACTCAAGTATGCTGTCGGAGGTAGCATCGTGACTGTTTGTGGCGAGGAAGACATAATGGTGAGCCATTTGTCGTCCTTCAAGTAGGTTGAGATGGATGGGGAAATCCACGAAACCATATGCCAAGCGTTCGAAGCTGTTAAAGTCAAGAACGTAGCTCCTGTAATCACTGAAAATCCAGAGATGACTCTCTCCTCCTTCAAGGAAGCTCGGGCCGTTGTCCAAGCCGGATCTACCCCAGGCTGGGGGCGAATTTTGGAGATACCTAACGAGCAAGACAAGTTTGGGTTGGGATATTCTCCTGGAGCTGAAGCCTCCTCTTCTAGCAATGCGTCGCGAGGTAAAGGGCCGATCCAGTTTACCAGTGGCGGGGTGATATTTGAAAGCATCAACGCGGTGTTTGAAGACAGCGGAGATAGCGACTGTGACCTAGACTCTTGGATCCAGCCAAGCAAGCCCCGCGAGAGCCTTACCAACTGGTCCATCAAGGATATCATCCAGATGACAAGCGAAGAGTAATGATTTACTTTTTCCAATCATTGTACAACCCTGTGTCCTACTCGGGGCATAGTGGTTTTATTGTCAGGGCCTCGTTTGATTATGTACATGCATTTTATCAATAAATCAAAAGGCGTTTTTCTTCGCATTCAAATATTGTGATCTCTGTTATTCCTGTTTTATATTTGTTTTGAAAAACAATAAAATGGCAATGGGGTTTGTGCTAACCTGCATATCCTCGTTTTAAGCTTAACCCTTGTTATTGCAGGATCCACATAACAGATGACATCGACTCTGGACCTTCTACGACTCACTTCGACTTCGATTGCCCGATCTATCAAGCCGAAGAAGAGATTGATGAAGACGAAGACCTTCCCGAAGAGTTGGCCCGCTTGTTGAAACAAGAAGAGAAAGTTATTCTGCCTCATGAAGAGGAGATCGAGATTGTGAATTTGGGTTCTGAAGAACTTGTCAGGAACGTCAGGATAGGGGCTGCATTGCAGAGTGATGTCAAGCAGAGATTGGTCGAGATGCTGAGAGAGTATAGTGACGTCTTTGCTTGGTCATATGAAGATATGCCCGGACTTGACACTGATATCGTGGTCCACCACTTGCCGCTGCGAGAAGATTGTCCTCCCGTTAAGCAGAAGCTTAGAAGGACACAACCAGATATGGCCGTTAAGATCAAAGAAGAAGTGCAGAAGCAGCTTGATGCTGGCTTCTTAGCGGTCACTACTTACCCTCCGTGGGTCGCCAACATAGTGCCTGTACCGAAGAAGGACGGTAAGGTACGAATGTGCGTCGATTATCGGGATTTGAATAGGGCGAGCCCTAAAGATGATTTCCCGCTGCCTCATATTGATGTGTTAGTCGACAATACAGCTCAGATCTCCGTGTTTTCGTTCATGGATGGCTTCTCCGGTTACAATCAGATCAAGATGGCGCCGGAGGACATGGAGAAGACTACGTTTATCACTCCCTGGGGAACATTTTGCTACAAGGTAATGCCTTTCGGTCTGAAGAACGCAGGGGCCACTTACCAACGAGCAATGGTTACTTTGTTTCATGATATGATTCATCATGAGATTGAAGTCTATGTTGATGACATGATTGCGAAGTCCCAAACGGAGGAGGGACATCTGGTCAATTTGCTGAAGCTTTTTGAGAGGCTTAGGAAGTTCAGGTTGAGGCTGAATCCTAACAAGTGTACTTTCGGAGTACGGTCCGGAAAACTACTGGGGTTTATCGTGAGTGAAAGAGGCATCGAGGTTGATCCTGCGAAGATAAAAGCGATACAAGAAATGCCAGCGCCAAAAACCGAAAAAGAAGTTCGTGGTTTCTTGGGCAGAATAAACTACATTGCAAGGTTTATTTCTCAGCTCACGGCCACGTGTGAACCGATGTTCAAACTGCTAAAGAAAGATCAGGCGATTATCTAGAATGAGGATTGCCAGAAGGCATTCGATACGATAAAACAGTATCTGCAGGAACCTCCGATCTTGATACCCCTAGTGGCCGGACGGCCCTTAATCATGTATTTGATAGTTCTTGAGAATAGTATGGGGTGTGTTCTCGGTCAGCACGACGAGACGGGCAGAAAGGAGCATGCCATTTACTACTTGAGTAAAAAGTTCACAGACTGTGAATCCTGTTACTCAATGCTGGAGAAAACGTGTTGTGCACTAGCCTGGGCTGCCAAACGCTTACGACAGTACATGCTCAACCACACCACCATGCTAATTTCGAAGATGGATCCGATCAAGTACGTCTTCAAGAAGCAAGCGCTTTCGGGCAGGATTTCCAGATGGCAAATGGTGTTGACGGAATATGACATTCAGTACGTTTCCCAGAAGGCCATCAAGGGAAGCGTATTATCAGAGTACCTTGCCGAACAACCGATCGAAGATTATCAGCCGATGAAATTTGAATTCCCTGATGAGGATATCATGTTTCTCAAAGCGAAAGATTGCGATGAACCGTTGCCCGACAAGGGTCCAGATAGGAAATCCCAGTGGAAGTTGATATTTGACGGGGCGGTCAATTCTTACGGAAGTGGCATTGGGGCGATCATCACGACTCCCCATGGATCCCATATTCCGTTTACTGCGAGACTGGCGTTTCCAGTCACCAATAATGAAGCGGAGTAAGAAGCATGCATTATGGGTCTAGAAGAAGCAATTGATTTGAGAATCAAGAACCTAGATGTATATGGTGACTCAGCGCTTGTGATTAACCAAATTAAAGGGGAGTGGGAGACTCGTCAATCAAATTTGGTGTCGTACATGAATTATGCCAGAAGGCTGCTTCCGTTCTTTGATCGAGTAGAACTCCATCACGTGCCCAGGGCCGAAAATCAAATGGCTGATGCCTTAGCCACGTTGGCTTCGATGTATAAAGTCAATTTTTGGAATGAAGCTCCAAGAATTGTCCTTTCTCGTCTTGATAGACCTACATTCCTCTTTGCGATCGAGGAAGCCGCCGACGGAAAAACATGGTTCCATGACATTCAGACCTTCCTTATGACTAAGGAGTATCCTGCGGGAGCGTCAACCCAGGATAAGAAGACTCTGAGGAGGTTGTCTGGAAATTTTTATCTCAATCCTGATGGAGTTTTGTATAAGAGAAACCACAATCTCGTGCTACTCAGATGTGTAGATGAGAAAGAAGCGAGTATGCTCATGGAAGAAGTCCATGAAGGCACATTTGGTACGCACGCCGGCGGGCATGCTATGACAAGGAAGATCCTGAGAGCAGGATACTACTGGCTGACGATGGAATCATATTGCTTTAAATTCGCGAAGAGGTGTCATAAGTGCCAGATCTATGCTGATAAAGTTCATGTGCCGCCGTGCCCGTTAAATGTCATGTCCTCCCCGTGGCCGTTCTCCATGTGGGGCATCGACATGATAGGCAAGATCGAGCCCACTGCATCTAACGGTCATCGCTTCATTCTAGTAGCTATTGACTACTTCACCAAGTGGGTGGAGGCAGCCTCATATGCTAATGTGACCAAGCAGGTGGTGGCTAAATTCATAAAGAGGGATATCATCTGTCGTTACGGAATTCCCGAGCGGATCATTACTGATAATGGTTCGAATCTGAATAACAAGATGATGGAGGAGCTGTGCCAGAGTTTCAAGATTCAACACCACAACTCATCTCCTTACCGGCCGAAGATGAATGGCGCCGTTGAAGCGGCCAACAAGAACATCAAGAAGATTGTTCAGAAGATGGTTGTGACCTACAAGGATTGGCACGAGATGCTGCCATTTGCACTGCACGGTTATCGTACAACGGTACGTACATCAACCGGGGCAACTCCTTTCTCCTTAGTATACGGTATGGAAGTTGTCCTACCGTTAGAAGTGGAGATCCCTTCTTTGCGTGTTTTGGTTGATGTGAAACTCGACGAGGCAGAATGGATTAAGAACCGACTAAACCAACTCAGCCTGATGGACGAGATGAGGTTAGCATCGATTGCGCATGATCGTCTGTACCAAAGCCGAATGAAGAAAGCTTATGATAAGAAGGTGCGTCCTAGAAGCTTTCAGACGGGTGATCTCGTCCTGAAGAAGATTCTTCCTATACACTCCGATCACCGGGGCAAGTGGACTCCCAATTACGAAGGTCCGTACGTCGTCAGCAAAGTCTTTTCGGGAGGAGCCTTGTTGTTATCCACGATGGATGGTGAATATTTTGCATCCCCGGTGAACGCGGACGCAGTTAAAAAATACTTTGCTTAAAAAACGACCCGCTGGAAAGAAAAAGAGCATCCAGGCAAAAAAGGGGCATCCCGGCAAACCATAAAAAAGGAAAAAGGTTCGGGAAAAAATTAGGGATATAAATTGAAAAATGTACACCCGCAAAGTTGAAAACTCGGATGGGCGACTTTGGCAAAAAGGGGTATCCCGGTGAATCGAAAACCCGGAAGGGCGATTCAGGCAAAAGTTAGGGATTTGAAAAAGCAAATGACTGCGTTCCGCGTGTGGACTTTCATTAGTTAGTGGTTTGGAGGACCTGAGGGCCGTCTATCTGAACCAATGTCTTCCGAAGCTGAAGCGTCGGAGAGGTATCAAAGTCGAGTGGGTCATAGAGGGATCAACTCATGGTGTTCGTCTACGCCTCGTTGTCGACATTTGTATATACTGATGTATATTTATGTTTTATTTTTGCACGGATTCCTCATTCCAGGGGCTTGCATCCGTTGTAAAACATTTTTACCCATTCAGGGGTTCGTTATCAATAAAATGTATACTATTCAGCAATTCTGTTGTCTGTTTAGCATTTATTTGTTTTGTTTGCGAAAAAGAACGCCGATGTTTTTGACAAAATGCGCATACATAAACTTACCGGCCTAGGCCACTGATTGTTGAAACAATGAATTACTTGAACATCGTCACAAGATGATAACCTTGATAGGTCCTTTTGAGGAGGGTGTCTTGTCTGTTTGTTTGTGTTGTTGCAGGTGTAGCATATACCAGGCGGTACGCCGCATGCGTCCCTAGCAAGCAGGATGATTCCTTCTTCCCCAGCCGAGTATGCAAAACCCCAAGAGAGTCGAGTCCTTGGAAAGCAGTTTGGGCCATGTTGGTTTTCCCCCAGTAGAGTGTTGAATAGCTGATGTTGTATTTCCCCATCGGAGTCGTTAACTCCGGGAAAGTTTTGCCGCGAAGGCTGTGCAGTTTATTTCTGCGATTGACATCGCTCTCCTCAGCAGGTCTGGGTTCTCGTAGAGCTTCGTTCCCCTGCAACAGTCAACTGAAGTTTGCCTCCCCATGCGGAGCCCGATTGAGATCAGCGTGACCTTTTCTCCGTGGCAGGATGATTCCTTCCCCTACCAGAGTGGTTCTTTCTCCTTGACAGGAGGATCCTCCCTTCAGCATTTATTTTGCTGACGGGGTCATAGCATTTTGCATGATTGCATAGCATTTACCCAAAACGCGTAGCATTTCCACCGTGTGGAGCATTGCGTCGTTTCCGAAGCATACGCATATGAAGCATAAGCTAGGTCGTTACTGTTCTTGTTTTGCAGGTGTTCCTCCGCGAAGCCGCTGGCTCGAGATGATTCTTGGTTTTCCCCCAGCAGAACGGTATGATCAAGATGATTCTTGAATTCCCCAGCAAATTCGTTTGCCCAAGATGATTCTCGGACTCTCCAGTGAAGGCATTCGTTTAAGATGATTCTTAAAATCCCCTGTAAAGTCGCCAGAGTTGGTTGCTCAAGATGATTTTTGAAGCCCCCGACAGAGCGTTTGCTCAGGATGATTCCCGAAATCTCCAGCAGAGTTATGGGTTCAGGATGATTCTTGAAATCCCCCATGGAGTTATTTGTTCAAGATGATTCTTGAAGCCCTCAGCAGAGTTGATTCACCCAGAATGATTTTTGGAACCCCGAAGTAGAGTTACTTGATAGTTCTCCAGAATCCCCAGCGGAGATGTGTCATCCCCAACAGGTTTCCGAACAGCGAAGTTGAAACTTCCCTCGAAGACTTGATGATTGAAGTCCAACCGTATTGACGAAGCAGTTCTCTCAGCCGATGCGGAGTGCCCGATGGCAGAAGTTTGGATATTCCCAATTGGGTCATAATTGACTGGGAATTCTATTCCCGACTTAGTGATGAAGTTCGACTGATGCCCAAAAACTTTCTTTGAATGCTCGATGGCGCGATGAGTCCCGAGGAATCCTGATGCCTGACGGCACGAGCGACCCTGTATCACCGGTTACCGTGTGACCAATTCCCCAGCTAGTTGTCGTGCAGCTACTGCTTCAGTTTTCGAAGATTTGTTCCCATCGGAGTACCGTGTACTTGTGCAGTGGGAAAATTTCCGGGTTTGCCGGTATTCAACCGTCTCGCCCCTTGATTGGTTGAGAGTCGTTCGCTTCTCACCCAGCCAGGTTCAAGCCGTTTGAATAGGGGCAGCTGTTGTACCCCAAAATTTGCCCAACATTTCTTTACCTAGCTTATGTTTCATTTCATGCACATTAGCATTATCATTTGCATTTCATTGACATGTATGCAGGAGATCAAGAGGTATGATTACCAATCAAGAGTTATACAAGACTAGGAAGCTAGCTAAGAAGCTTATTCAAGTGTTCAGGGGTTGATATCCTTGCCAGAGAAGATAAAAGATTCTCAGAGAGGGTGGTTGAAACCAAGAGTGTGTGTCTCCTAACTTGAGAATTGTGGGAAGACCTCAGATGATTCTGAAGCCATGATGTGGACTTGAAGCCTTGAGAGAGCTTATGATATGTCTTGAAAGCCATCATGGAGCCTAGATAGGTCATTGTGTAAGGTTAAGAAGACTCAGCCATGAGTGGTACAGTTAGGGTTTGACTGGGTCAACCCTAGGTCAACTGATGATTTGAGGAGGGTTGAGACCTAATCCAAGATCCATGTGATCATGGATTGATGCATTGAGATTCTATAAGGATGATTCCAAGGTCAACTCATCATGATTGAAGAGTTTGAGAAGTTTCAAGCTAGGGTTTTAAAGGCTTGACAGTGTAAAATCCCCTAGTTTGACCCCTATCTTCAAGGCAGTTTAGCTCAAGATGTGATTGTCATCTCATCTTGCCCCCAACATGAATGTTGTAGATCATGAGCTTAGATTTAATTTGAGTACTAGAAGTCCTTGATATGATTTATAGAACTCAAGTTATGACTTTGACAAGTTACAGGTCATCTGATGTATGTGAATTTGGGGGCTTGAAAGTTACCCAACTTGTATCAAACGTTTGCCCAAGAAGGATGATTCCTATGAACTTTTGGTCAACATGAATGTTGTTCCTTGTCTTCTTAGCTTTCTATAGAGTATTAGAAGTCCTTGATAGGATTTATAGAACTCAAGTTATGGCTTTGACAAGTCAAGGGCATTTTGGTCATTTGGAGATTATAGGTCATTTCAAGTATAAGGCCATAACTCCTATTTCCAAGCTTCAAATGGAAACATGTTCAACATCAAACTTGTTAAAAATGATGTTTTAAGGCTAGTAAGGAGGTCATGAGATGTTGTAAAGGCTTGTAGCTCAAAGTTGCAAAAATGACCTAAAATAAGGGTATAAGTTAAATGAATCAAAGTTGGAAATTGATATTTTCAACCTACACATCCAAACCATGGCATGTAATATATCATTTTGACTCTAGAAAACATTTTAAGAACATTGGTTTAGCCACATTTTTGAGTTGAGGTCTAATTTGTGGACTTGCTTTGGAAAGTACTTGCTTGCATATTAAGTAACATGTGCAAAACACAAAATCAAGGCATGGGCAAGGCCCTTTGCAAGCTAAAAACTTTCAAAATGTCACTAGGGGAGAAATTGGAAGTGAATGAGGTTGGTTTCAAGCTGCAAACAGAACTTTGCATATCATGGTATGTGATTGAAAATCTCATGACATGAGAGATTGAAACTCTCATTAGAAGGATCTAGAGGGTTCTAGATCATCCAAACATCATCTATATATTGAGTAGAGGTGATCCAGTGCAGAGGTTGGTGATGATTGAAGAAGAGAGCATAGATTGAGATTGAAGTTTCATAGCTTGCAATTGAATTCGGTTTCACCAAATTCTTCACTTTCCATCCATTTTCTTGATTGAAACTTCTTCCATGGATGCTAGGGATTGAATCCAGATCATAATCCAAGAGAATTCGTGGCTGAATCGTGTAGGAGCAATTGAATTTTTCCACCTGCAACTCACCATCGGGTTTCAAGATTTAGGAGCTTTCAACCGGTTCTTTTGCATACAGAAGCAAGGAAAGGTTCCATTGATCGTGTCTGGAAGATTGGAGAGCTTGAATTGAAGGTTTAGTGCATCTGTTCATCCAAGATTTTCAGGTTAGTAACTTTCTTCCTCTAGCATGATTTAGGTAGAATCAAGATGAATTAAGGTGTTAGATGCATTGTAGAACGGTGTAGGATGGATTTCAGACCATTAATTTGAGAATTAGAGACAAAATAGGTGTGTTACCATTTTCGGTTGGAGATTGGATATGGTGAATCTTGAGGTTTCAGAGAGAATTAAAGGCATGGATGAGTTCGTGAGGGAATTTGGGACATGTTTCATTAAGGGATCGTGGCCTACGGTGGACTCCATGATGAACTAGGGTTGTGGAATGGTGACCGGAGCTCCACTGGTGGTGGCCGGAGCTGGGCGCGAAGTTCAGAGGTTCAAAAGGTAGAAGATGACCCTAGAGCCATTGGATGGAGGTTGGACTTTGACTGAGTGAGTGATCCAACGGCCACGTTTTGATTTCAACTTGTGAAGGAGTTCTGATTATGAAACGCACCGTTTCATTTAATCAGTGGTTCTGGGCTTAGTGGAAAGATTGTTATCCCCACCCCCCTGAAGGCCCAATCCATTATTTGAACTATGTATCATTGCTATCTGCACCGTGTGCTTGTCCATTTTTGTTTGATTTTCATTATTTTTTCATTTTATTCATGATTCTTGGAAAAATCATATAAAATTGAAAATTAATCCAATTAATCCCATTCTTTTTTCATTTTACTCATGATTGAGTCTAGTATTTTTTAGATAAAAAATATTTTCATTTTCTGTATTTTCTGATTTTTATGAGAATTTTACATTTTAATTGATATTAAAATGGTTATGTTTGATACATAATGTTGTGGAATTTTGTGTGATCATGTGGTGATGATTTTGATCCTAATTTTTTGTGTGATTAGGTTAGACACGTATGCTCCCATAGCATTTTTCTCACATTTTTGTGATGAAACTAGGTGGTCGTTTAGGTTTAAACGTTTAGAAGCTCCATTTTTAGGGTTTATGGTTGATACCTTCAGATTTAGGATTTAATTTTTGGGCTTAATAGATGATTTAGTCCCTGGTTTTTGTATGAGGCATTCTTAATTGAATTAGGAGCCCTTAGGAATTTTTGTAGAAATTTATAGGATAGTTTCCTATTTTTGATTGATTTTAGTTTAGGTGCTAGTTTTAGATGATTCTAGGGCACTACCTCAACTAGACTAACTTCCTTAGTTCCCTTAGACTAGGGTTTTTGTTTTGTTTGCCTTTGGTTGAGATTGAAGACAAGTTGAAGACAAGGTGAGGATGCTTGAAGTTGCTTGAAGTTGCTTGGAGCTTTGGAATTGCTTGTGCCTGAAGGTGTCTGATGAAGTTTTAGGAGATAGGAGACATAAGGAGAGCCTTAGAACTAGAATGATTTCTTTCACAAATTATGGAAAGCATCTTGTGCTTCCATTCCTCCCAATGACTAAAAGTCCTTCTAAGATAATCACATCCCTCCTTTGGAGGTATGCGTGGCTTTATCTGGGAAGTAGAACTTTGAGGGAATCAGTCTCTCACAATGATGAACCCTTACAGGCTTCCTTTGGTTATCAGTAAGCTGTTTATCATTTCCACTCATCATGTTCAATCAATTGTCTTCTGGTTTGAGTATCTTGAAAGATGTTGGACTTGAGTTTGAAGATGAGGACTTCATTGAAGAGTGTGGTAGAGGATGATTCCTTGAGCATTGTCATTGCAGCTAAAGAGCAAGAAGAACAAGTTGATACTTGAAGACCCAATGGAGATTGAGTGAAGAGCTGAGGCTTAAAGGATTGAAGGATGAAGTTAATACTTCCATGTGATTGAAGACCACTTTGAGAAGCTGAAGCTTGTAGGATGAGAAGACCAAGTTGATACTGGTAAAGCAAAGAGAGCTGAAGCTTGAAGACTAAGTTGATACTTATGAGGAGTCAATTAAGATTGAGTGTAGAGCTGAGGCTTGAGGAATAAAGGATAATTTGACACTCACATTGATGCATTGAGAGCCTGAAGGAATCAAGTTGATACTTGTAGTTAGAAGTGAAGCCTGAAGGTGGAATTGACTGAAGAGCTGAAGCTTGAAGAAGAGAGAGCAAGTTGATACTTGGGTTTGATGGATTGAAACCTTGGAGAAACAAGTTGATACTTGTCATGGAAGATGATAGCCTTGAAGGGTGATTGAAGTCTGAAGACTGGATTACTGTTAGAAGAGCTGAAGCTTGGAATGGAGAGAGGGAGTTGTTGATCTGCTTTCTTGTCTGTTTTCCTTTCTGTGCTGATGTGCCTTGTTTGACTTGCTTGATGCATTAGAATAGGTTCATATCTAGACTAACTTTAATCTAGGAGCATGATTACACTAGAGGTTGAGTTGCTCCCTCTGCTTGTATTGTTACTGTATGGCTTTGCTTGCGGGTATTCGGTAGAGCCCTGCTCCCTTGCCCATGTGGTTTATTTAGCTTGATAGCATTTTATTTCTTCTGTATGATTGCAGTTTCTCATTATTCTGCTTGATAGCATGTCTCTTCTGTATGATTACAGTTATTCATATCTGGCTTGAGGTTGAGATGAGCTTGTGGAGGCTGCTGCCCCACACACATTTCCTCCCTCACTTGCATTGCATGCATTTTACAGTCGTTTACTGTATATCTGTTTATTGGTTAAGTTGATGCTTTATCTGTTTCTGTGTATCATTGACATGATCCCTTAGGAATCTCACTTCCTTTGATAAGGAAGTGATGATAGAACTTTAGGTTGAAACCTATGCATGATAACTTCTAGGAGTTCCCTGTTTCAAACTTCAACTATAGGATGAATCCTTGACATGACAACAGTAGGACTTGATAGTCTCCCTTTAGTTGAGCCTGTTCTCTTCTCATCTTCAAAACAACTTAAAATACAGTAATCATGAATGATTTCTTTCGTACATTACGAGCCTTAATCTATCTGAGAAAGGATTGTTGGAGAGTTCCTTTTCAACAGTCTGGATGTTTAGTATGGCACCCTTTGGGTGACATGCAACGCATTCACTCTCAGGTCATAGTCTTTAGTGCGATTGAAATTGCAAACACAATAAAAAACACTTCTTCCGTAAAAGACAGAAAACAAACTTCAAACCTTTTTGCCCCGTGGGCCCGTAATTCAAAGGAAGCTTTTCTGAAGAAAAGAGTGTCGTTAAACTTCAGTTCTACCGCAAACAGGATTTGTCCCTAACTACTGGAACTGCTGTTTAACCCTACTCGATAAAATAGATGAATCTGAATCCCCGTAATCCGTCTTAGCCCGAACTACGTAAGCTCTGATCTCTCAAGCCTGTTGAGAGTATGTAGGCACAATACTGATGTATTGGCGAGCCACCTTCCCCGTAACCCGTAGTAGGTCGAACTACGTTGACTCTGATTTCTCATTCTCTGATGAGAATACGTAGGCATAAAGTGCGACACTTTGCCGAGTCATTTTCTTTTCTGTTTAAGCCAGCCTTGATAGGTAGATAGATAAAACCAACTCGTCCAGTAAGCACAACAAGCGTGGATCCCGTCGAGTACGACGGACGTGAGGGGTGTTAATACCTTCCCCTTGCGTAACCGACTCCCGAACCCAGACAATGGTTGCAATGACCTTGTCTTATACCTTTTCTTCAGGTTTTTCCGATCGTTTCCTTTCCCGTTCCGAGGGATAAATAACGAAAGGTGGCAACTCTTCTGTTTTGCCGACACCTTATTTTCGCAGAAGCGACAATATGTATAGCTACCAAATCAGGGTTAAAATTAGGGTGTAACAGAGCTAGCCAAATCAACAATCGTATCAGCAAAAGCAATAACAGTCTCTTCAGCAGGCTCTCCTATAATACAATAACAATAATCGTCTTCCACGATCACCAGGGTTTGACCTTATACCAATGTATATGCAGAACTGTTCCCAGTACTACTTGCAAATGGGCTGATTCAAACGAGGACTCCTCTCACAGTGTCAGACAATCCCCCTTATTGGTTTAAAGCTGATCAATCTTGCCCTTAGCATCAAGGAGAATCCGGGAATAACATTGAGAACTGCCTTAGGTTCAAATCTGACGTACAGAGGCTCGTCAAAAAAGGAGTTTTATCTTTTAAAGATACGAACCCAAATGTTCAGACGAACTCGTTGCCACAACATGAAAAAGCTTCAATGAACTTGATAGAAGAAGGACCAGGCAACAATTATCAAATTCACAACGTACACCGACTAGGAACAAATTTGGTAAAAATGCATTGCAGGAAAAGCGGATATGGCCATGTACCATCTCATAACTATCATCAATCTGACATTTTCTCCAAGAACAATCAAGGGTGCATCATCGTACAAGCAGCTCTTCAAGAATAGATAAATCTAGGCTGGATCCAAAATCACCAGATTCGTGAAGTAAATATGTCTCACGAACATCCAGAAATTGCTCAAAATCATGATATCCGTGAGATGAATGTCAATCTAGTTGTAATGAACTCAAGAAAAAGTCAGAACCACAATCTGCCACTGCACGACTATAACACTTGCTCAATTTTCTCAAAAGACAATCAAGGATATGCTTTTGTGTAAGAATCCCTCCAGCGTCAAATGGATTTAGGATGGATCTAAGACTACCATGGAAGGAATGGTCATCAGGTCAACATGGTTTAGATTTTTGGCATTCGATTAATGAATACCAGCTTGGTAGAATTAAATGCCAAGCAAGTCAGACTTGATTTTCCGCCCTCACATAATTATCAAGACTGTAAGGATTTCTCCAAAAAAGATCAAGGTTGTGCGCTTGTACAAAGAACTCTTCATCATCTATTGGACCATTGGTGACTTCCAATATACCAAGATGAAAGCATACATCAAGTCAGCATAACCAATGGAAATCCAGAAAGATACCAAAGCTATGACATCTGCTTGCTGGAAACGGATCTGGTAAAGATGCACTGCATACAGAGCAGGTACAGTCGTATACCACCTTACAATTATGAACGTTGTCGAGTATGTTCAAAAATAGCCAAGGGTGCTACCTCGTGTGAGCAGCTCTCCTGGATCAAGTGGACCAAGGGGAAACCCAGTTATACCTGAATTCTCACTCAATCAACATGGTGCAAGATTGCCCCAGACAATATTCAGTTTATGACATTAAAAGCATTGAAACATCATTGGTCAAATTTCACAAATGCTTGTGCGAACTTGACTACTTTGGTCCGAACCACCATGATCACTTAGCTTGTAGAGAATGCTGCAGAATCTGGCAGAGTTGCCTCCTTATCCGGAATGAGATTCAAGAACTATTGGATAAAAGAACCATCACAGTTCTCAATGAAAGAAAGCCTATTAATTATGGAATTGACGAGGATGTTTTCATCATAATTCCTCTACTTAATGAGCCAAAACACTTGGAGATCCCGTTCCACAGTAGGAAAATTTCCAATATCCCCAAGCTAGAACCAATTGAGGTTACTTATGACAGTCTAAAGGCCTAGATAACCCCTTTGGTCATCTAATTTCCAGGCCTAATGCCATACGAGTCAGAGAAATTTATTCCGTACAAATATGGTGCAACCATAACAGAAGATGGAAAAGAAATTCCACTTCCATATGTTGTCAACATTGCTGATACCAGTCGAGTCACCCGAAGTACTCAAGTCTTCAATAGAGAAGTTTGAGAACCTGCAAAAGAAAAGGAACCTCAAGCTAAAGTTCCTAATCAACCCATTGGTCAATCCAACAGCACGGAGCCTGTGAAAAATAATGATGAAATGTTGAAACTCATCTAGAGAAGTGAATACAACATTATGGATCAACTATTAGAAACTCCTTCTCGGATATCAGTGTTATCTCTCCTGCTTAGTTCAGAAGCTCACAGAAAAGCTCTACAGAAAGTCTTGGAACAGGCCTATGTAGAACAAGATGTGACAGTAGGTCAGTTTGACAACATTATTTCCAACATCACTTTCTGCAACAATTTGGTTTCAGTTATGAAGAACTTCCAGAGGAAGGCAAGAATCATAACATGGCACTCAATATCACAATCAACTGTGGAGACGATGCTTTAGCCAGCGTACTCATAGACACAGGTTCATCCTTGAATGTCATGCCAAAATTAACTCTGGAACGATTATCTTTTCAAGGCTCCCCCAAGAGAGGTAGTGAGATCATAGTCAAAGCTTTTGACAGATCCAGGAAGATAGTTATTAGCAAAGTCGACCTTCCCATAACCATTGGTCCCCACACTTTTCAAGTCACCTTCCAAGTCATGAACATCCGAGCGGCGTACAAATGTTTATTGGGACGACCTTGGATACACGAAGCAGGGGCAGTCACTTACTTCACCAAAAGCTGGAGTTTATCAAGAACGACAAGTTGATCACATTATGCAGAGAACAAACTCTAATCGTGAGCAATCTATCATCATTTTCATATTTAGAACTATAAGAGGTCATTGGAACTCAATTTCAAGCACTCTCTGTGAGCAATGAGAATCATCAAGAAGAAGGAACGTTGATTTTCTCATACAAAGATGCTCTCAAAGTATTGAGAAGCAGTAACATAAAAGGATGTGGGCAAGTTGTGATTCATGTTGATAACAAGACAAGAAAAGATCTCGATTTTTCTCCAGCATTTACCAAGGTTATAGAGAAGAATGAAGCCACGCGACCTATTCAAGATTTCTTCCACAGTGGAGGCTTTCTCCACCCAATATCTCAAGAAGTCCACACCATCGAGGAAAATGATCTCTCTGATACAGATGAAGAATGGAATCCTATTTCAACGATGAAAGATATATATCTCAGGATGAAACATACATGCTATTTTTCCCTCCGAAGAAAAATCCCAGATACATACCAAGATCAGATGTCAGGATGATCTACGGAGATTATGATCCCGAAGGATGTCGTGCTCCTCCGAACTCATTAGAAGAAGATACTTTGATGAAAGACAACTTCAATTACAACTCATATGATCCCATGGATGATTTTCCTATTTGGGAACCTTACATGGAAAATCCAGGGTATAAGAGTTAGCTAGAGAATGCATATCTGCTGAATGACCTTGAGGAAAATCCACCTGCTATCCCAGAATCATGGAATCCTTATCAGGAAAAATCTGAAAATGTCATGCATCATGTTGATGAAGTTGCAAGAATTGATAGACAAGAATTCATCAACTTTGCATTTCCTGAAGTTAATGTCATTGGAGAAGGTGATTCATCTATCCCTTCAGAAACTTGGGATACTTTGGGACAACCAAGCAGTAAATACGACTTTCTAGTGAAGTACACTGCTCCAGAAAGCTCTCGTATCAGAATTAAAGACATCCAGCCAATAGGATGGGGAAATCCTTTTGAGAATGAAAATACTATTGAAAATACAATAGAAGAGTCCTCTTATGATAACTCTGCATGGGAAGAAGACTCTAGTGATTCAACTCCACCAGAAATCAGTGTCATTACTGATGAAAATCCTGGAAGAAAAATGCCAGACTTTGTGATTCGTAGATGATTTTGTTGCAATTGGGTTGTGGTTGATGTCCCGAATATCGTTCATAAATCAAAGTAATTATCTCGTCTATGCTTTGACCTTTCACTTTGCCCAAGTGAAAAGGATGTTTTATAGGGCTTGGTTTTCTGTAAATGTCCCTCTTCACTTCGCCCAGAGCGAGTTTTATTTTATTGGGTTTGTGTATCAAGAATCAACAAATCATAAATAAGAATGCCATTCTAAATTCCCACATTCGTTGTTATTTTCACTTTTTGCTTTTTCAGAAAATGGTAATCCTCTAAAACAACCTAAAATAAAAATAAGCATTTTTCAAAAATACCACTGCACACACTTTTTGCATTCTCTCTGTCTTTCTTAAAAAAATGAATCATCACGCTATGCAAATTATTTGTTTTAAACCCCATTGAAACGTATGATCCAATGCCTTCTCCCAACTTTGAGTTCCCAATATTCGAAGCCGAAGAAGAAGAGGACGAAGAAATTCCAGATGAGATCTCTCAACTACTCAGAGGAAGAGCCCATTCAACCTTACAAAGAACTGTTGGAAACGACCAACTTGGGCTTAAAAGAGGAGAAAAAAGAAATTAAATTGGAACACTACTCAGTCCAACTATCAGAAAGAGCCTGATAGAACTGCTCAAAGAATTTCCAAATGTGTTTGCTTGGTCCTACTAAGACATGCCAGGGTTGGATACCAACATCGTGGAACATCACTTACGACTGAAGCCAGAGTGTCCTCCAGTCAAACAAAAATTGAGAAGGACTCATCCAGATATGGCCATCAAAATTAAGGAAGAGGTACAGAAATAGATCGGCGCAGGTTTCCTTGCCACCTCAGAATATCCTCAATGGCTAGCCAACATAGTGCCAGTTCCAAAAAAAGATAGAAAAGTCAGAATGTGTGTAGACTACAGAGATTTAAACAAGGCAAGTCCAAAGGATGACTTTCTTCTACCACACATTGATATGCTAGTTGAGAGCACAACAAAATTCATATTATTCTCCTTCATGGATGGGTTGCAGGCTATAACCAAATCAAAATGGCACCGAAAGAGATGGAGAAAACTTCATTCATCACCCCATGAGGCACCTTTTGTTACAAAGTAATTTCGTTCAGCCTGAAGAACGCAGGAGCCACTTATCAAAGGGCTATGACAACTCTATTTCACGACATGATGCACACAAAAATTGAAGTGTACATCAACGACATGATTGCCAAATCTAAAACAGAAGAAGAACATTAGAACACCTATCAAAGTTATTCCAGCGTCTGAGAAAATACAAACTCCGCTTGACTCCCAACAAATGTACATTCGGTGTTCGTTCAGGAAAGCTCTTGGGATTCATCGTCATCCAGAATGGAATTGAGGTTGATATTGACAAGGTCAAGGCCATTCAAGAAATGCCTTCTCTAAAGACTAAAAAGCAAGTAAGAGGATTTTTGGGACGTCTGAATCACATCTCAAGATTCATATTTCTCATGACCACGACATGCGTGTCGATCTTCAAACTACTTAGAAAGAACCAAAGTTGTGTATGGACAGAGGATTACCAAAAAGCTTTTGACAACATCAAAGAATATATGTTAAATCCACCTATTATGTCCCCTCTAGTGGAAGGAAGACCATTGATCATCTACTTAACAGTCTTGGAAGACTCCATGGGTTGTGTACTTGGCCAACAAAACCAAAAGAAAAGAGTTTGCCATTTATTACTTAAGCAAGAAGTTCACGGACTGTGAAACTCGATACACTATGCTCGAGAAAACTTGTTGTGCTCTAGCTTAGGCAGTTAAACGTCTTCGCCAGTATATGATTTGTCACACTACTTGGTTAATCTCTGAAATGGATCCAATCAAGTATGTCCTTGAAAAGCCTGCTTTAACAGGTAGGATTACCCATTAGAAGATGTTGCTATCAGAATACGACATCGAGTACCATGCTCAGATAGCCGTCTGTAACACGGTGGGAGAACTGACTTTAAACAATGTTGCGGATAGCAAGAGTCGCCACCGACTTTTATTTTATCCATAAGGAAAGGTTATAAAAGAACAGGAAAGACCTTAGAGAATATTTTGGGTCCGGGGGGTAGGTTATGAAAAGGGAAGGTGTTAGCACCCTTTTCATCCATGGTTATCCATGGGCTCTTAGGTACTTAAGCTCACTTTTGAATTGTTTTGAAAGTGTAGTGTGTGAATAGCAAAAAAAAATTTCAGAATAATTTAATAATAATCCGTGTATGGATGTGAAAAAACTTGTTTGAAAATTTTGTTGGAAATTTGTTTAAGTGTGAAAAAGTTTTGAAGTGAGCAAGTATCTAGGAGTAACCTACCCTAATGTTTTAAAGGTCTTTCTTATTCTTTATTCTTTCCTTTAGTAAGACTATCCCTACTATAATGGAGTAGGTAGTCCTTACTTTGGATGTTAAGGGACATGTGAGGGACAATTGGGTTTTTGAAGGCCATGGTGGGGTGTAATAAGCAAACTGGAGGGACTATCATCATTTTTCGAAAGGGACTCGATTCGTAAAGGCAACCATAAGGGACTTTGATGATTTTTTTTTTTGAGGGACTTGCTTTATACACCCCACTTAACCATTATTCGTAGGCAACTTGAGGGATATCCTTAGGAAGTGAGACGGCGATTAAGATCGACTTACGTGTGTGACGTGTTTATTTTAATTATCTTTATTTAAAAGTGATCTAAATTTATTTTAATATTACATACATGTTGTTACACTCCCTAATTACTAACCATAATAATAATTAAATAATTAAACAACTTTACATCCAAGAAACAATTACAAAATAATAAGCAAAATAATTAAATAGCAAAGATAAATAAAATATAAATAAGCAATAATAAATAATAAAGGGGGTTAATTCTAAGTTTACTCGGCAAGACATCGCATCTTGTGCCTACGTATCCTTACGGGAGTGGAATCAGAGTAATCGTAGTTCCCCTCAATAGGGAGGTTAGAAACTTCTTGACTGTGGTCAAGGTCTCAAGGGGAATAAACGCATCTTAAGGACACGCTTACGTGGAGTGTAGAAACTCCAAATCTCTACGTTGAAATGTTAAGTTGTAATTAGGGTTAAATTAGGGATTCCACGGCGGGAAACCCTAAAATGAGCGCGGCGGCTCTTTTACCTAATGCTAAGGGTAAAATTGTAATTTTGCCTGCGGCGAGGCATTTGTGAAAATTAGGGTTTGTAGTTTGTAGTTTTGAGGATTTGAAATTGAATGTGTGAAGTTTTACGGACTATTGGCGCGGCGGCCAAACAGTTAGACCTAACCTTCGGATGTGTGCAATGTGACAGAAATAATAGTAAACGCGTGAGATAATTGAATCATGCAAACAGAGAGATAATGTCATAATTTAAACCATGCAAGCAGAAATTTAAAGGCAGAATTTAAAGAGCGATTGTTAAATTCGCGAGGTTACATGAGAGGAGCAGATACAATATGATAATGAAATTTGAATTGAACAATAATAAAATAAAATAAATAACGGTTCTAGTTATTATTTTAAAAAAAGATTTTAGTTATTATTTTAAATTTATCTAAAAAAAAGTTTTTCTTAAAAATAATAGGTTTTCATATTAATTTGGAAAAGATGTTAATGTTATTTATTTTAAAAAACAGATTTTTATATTATAACAAATTTTAATAAATTAATGATAACAATAATAATAATAATGGTAATAATAATGATAATAATGATAATAATAATAAATAATGATAATAATAATAATAATAATAATAATAATAATAATAATAATAATAATAATAATAATAATAATAATAATAATAAAGCAATAATGAATTTTAAATGTGCCAAATAACCCAACAATGTTGCTAACGCAGAAATGCGCTCATCGCAACCAGATCTAAATCGGACGAAACAAAATTTATCGCAAAGAAAAAGAAATTAAGCAAAAAATAGTATTATTGCTCACACAAAAATGCGATCATCGCAACCAGATCGAACTAACACAAATGTCACGCGTCATGCACACAAATGTGCAAACATCGTATCGACATAATTCGATCAAAAATCTTATATATATAAACTCTAACAATTTAAAAATTATATATATATAAACGTAACAGTAATAGATAAAGAAAAAGAAATAACGGTAATAGATGAAGAAAAAGAAATAACGGTAAAAGATGAAGAAAAAGAAACAACAGTAATAGATGAAGGAAAAGAAATAACGGTAAACGATGAAGAAAAAGAAACAATAGTAATGGATGAAGAAGAAAATTAAATAACGGCAAACGGCACTCACTCCTCTTAGGTTTTTTTCATTCTCCCCTCTTTTTTCCAACAAGGCAACACATGTATATATAGGGAACAAATTAGGGTTAACACCAAATTGTCAATAATGTCCCTAAAGCCCATTTTAAAGCCCAAACTAAATAATTAGTTAAGAAAAAATAAAATTTAAATAATTTAAAATAATTAAAATAAACTTAAAATAAAAACTAATAATCCTATTGATTATAAAAAGAACAAAATTTTTTTCAATATTTTTTATTTTATGATTTTTTGGATATTTTTATGAATAATTTAGAAAAAAGTGAAAAAAATAATATTTTAAAAAATGATTTAATTAAAATACGAAAATAATAATTAAATAATAATAAAAAACTATTTTTGTTATTTTTTTTTAATGAAAGATAGAAAAATTTAGAGTAAAAATAATAAAAAACAAAAAAAATGACAAAGGTGAGATTCGAACTCTCAACCTCTCACACTCATAACTCCTTACACATGTCCTCCGGCCAATTGTGCCATTTTTACTTTTTAGAAAAAAAATGCATGCCATATGATATTTACCTGCAAAAAGTCAAACGACTACACAAATTTGTTAGTAATTGATTAAATGCAATGAAATGCGACGACAAATCTTAGGGCAAAATTTGGGGTATTACAGTTATTATGATAATATTTCTCACCCAACCTCTCTTTGATGTTGGCAAAAAAAATCATGAAGTTTGACTTTGGTTTGACCACAGTTGACCTCAGTTTGACCTTTTAACTGCATTGACTGCTTTTGACTTATCTGATCATCTGACTGAGCAAACTTTTGAGAAAAGTCTTGAAACTTGACATGGGGGTTCTTATACACATATAAGATGTTATGAAGCTCACTTGAAGTCTTGGAAGTCCATTTAGCCTGATTAAAGTCAGAACCCTAGTTTTGGATGCACTGCTTAGGAGGTGCATTGTCTGAGGGAATTGTCAACTCTTCTGACCAATTGTGAATTTTGTGAACCTTGTGAACCTTCTTGGAACACAAAGTCTTGTATTGTGAGGGCAAATTTTGGGGTGCAACAGCTGCCCCTGTTCAATTTTCTGAAACCTGAGGGGTTAGATTGGTATATTTGCCAGTCGTAACCTGGAAGGTTGAAGGGGATTGAACACAAAAGCCCAAAAATTTGCACTCACCAGTGCATGGAGTGATATTGATGGTTGGTTGAACATGATTGAGTGGGCTTAAAGATGCCACTAGGGGAAAGTTCTTCAGTAGTATAATGAGAACTGTCAGGAGTCTGGAGTAATACTGATGTAACAGCATGTCTTCATGAGGATAGAGCAATCAATAATGATAACCCTAAAGCAGTCTTGAAGTGATAAATCTGACCTCAGGAGGATAGAGCAATCAATAGCTCTAAAGCAGTCTTGAAGTAATAATGGCTTCAGGAGGATAGAGCAATCAATAGCTCTAAAGCAGTCTTGAAGTAATAGAATGGCTTCAGTAGGATAGAGCAATCAACAGCTCTAAAGCAGTCTTGAAATAATAATGTGATATGTCTTCAGGAGGATAGAGCAATCAATAGCTCTAAAGCAGTCTTGAAGTAATGATTTCAGGAGGATAGAGCAATGGATAGCTCTAAAGCAGTCTTGAAATAATAATGTAATTTCAGGAGGATAGAGCAATGGATAACTCTAAAGCAGTCTTGAAATAATTAGATGGCTTCAGGAGGATAGAGCAATGAATAGCTCTAAAGCAGTCTTGAAGTAGTAATATGACCTCATGAGGATAGAGCAATGAATAGCTCTAAAGCAGTCTTGAAGTAATAGGATGATTTCAGGAGGATAGAGCAATCAGTAGCTCTAAAGCAGTCTTGAAGTCATGAGAGGCTATCAGGAGGATAAAATAACCCTGAGGTTACAATAAAGCAGTCCCAAAGTAATAAGAAGCTCATCAGGAGGATAAAGTAACCCTGAGGTTACAATAAAGCGGTCCCAAAGATCATAAGCTTGTTTGTTGGATAATTAACCTGAAAACAAGGTAGCATTCTGTAGAACAACATTAGTTTATGCTTTATGTATGCATGTATGACATGATGCACTTAGGTAATGTACTATATATGTTATGGTATGATGTAAATGATGTATGTATGCTATGACACTGCTGGAAGTGTCTGGATATCCTTGTATAACAACTGCTGGCCAAGGAAAATAAATCCCGATTCGTTGTTGAAGAATATATAACCCTCCGTCTGCTGGGGATAACAAGGTATAGATAACCTCCCGTTGTTGGGGATAACAAGGTATAGATAACCTTCGTTTTCGTTTGATAGTAGGATAAGTATAACATCCCGTCTTCGTTCATCGTGCCCTTATTGGAAAGTAATTTCCCGTATATCCGTATGAGGATAAAAGAGATGGATATAAATTCCAGGGGAGATTAGACTTTGTGAAAATGGATTAGTCCTACTGATGGTTTGTAACTGTCTTGTAAAGATGAACCGGCGAAGCTTCGTTGAAATCCTTCCCTCGTTCGTCCTTAGTAAATACTATTACTGCATTTTCATGCATTTCTGGTAAACATCAATCATATTAAAAGCATACATGCGTTTCTGGTAAACATCAATCATATTCAAAGGCATACATACATTCAAACACAACCAATGGACGTTTCGCTTATGTAAATAGGGTAAAAGTGAATCTGGATTCAAAAGATGGAATTTATTTATATCAAAAGTGACCCATACACGGGTAAGTTTGTACAAGGAGACATAAACCCTAGTAAGAGAATTTTGTCATGAAGTTTTACAAAAAGAATCAGCTATGTGGGAAATAATCCTATTGAGTTTCAATTCTACTATTGCCACTCAAGTATCTCATCTTCTTGCTGTTGAGACGGAAACGATTGGATTGAGCTTTATCTGTTTGAGCTTGAGTAAGTAGTACAACTGGTTGCAGTTTCATGAGTGATCCAAACGAGACATAGTCATACGCTTTAATCCCTAACTTTTGCCTGGATTGCCCTTTCAGGTTTTCAATCCACCGGGATACCCTTTTTTGCCCAAGCCGCCTTTTCAGGTTTTCGACTTGCCGGGTGTACATCTTTTTATATATATATCCCTAATTTTTGCCCAAACCCTTTTGGTTTGCCGGGATGGCCTTATTTTTGCCTAGGCCTGTCAACCTAGCGGGTCTCTTTTTATGCGTAGTATTTTTTAACTATGTCTGCGTTTACAGGTTGTGGGAAGTCTTCACCATCCATTGTAGTCAGTATCATGGCACCTCCTGAGAACACTGTCTTGACTACAAATGGTCCCTGCCCCTATTTAAATAGCTACACCGGACGATTTGGAGTGACAGAGACTCGAGGAATCGTGGTGGAGAGATTTAAATATAGATAACCGAAAATTTTGCCCTTATATGCGACGATATGCAATGCTATGGACAAAACGGGAACGACTTAATGCAGATGATATGAATATGATATGATACGTATGCTGGAATGATGAATATGAAAATGCTGCCGAACATGACGACACTGGGGCAGACGCCATGAGAAGAACTCACTGGGAAAAAAGACGCGCTGAGACACAGTACAACACTGGGGAAATCTAAAAAAATGATAGTCAACTGGTGCGAATGACCAATTGTCACTTTTTAGAAGAGGAACGAGATTCTCTAATGGAGATGGTACCTATGAGACGGCCTCCACTGGGGAACCTAAAAATAAAACTGGATCACGTACGATTGTAAGATCGATTACAGAATGCTGGAGCATTGAGCAAAGAATAACATCCAAGCTTCTATAAACCATCCTTCGTGATGGGATCGGATGGATTTTTCGGAAATCCGTATCATATATACAGGGTAAAGACCGGCTGTATGCCAAAATAAATGGACTTTAATAAGACATGCCCTGATAAGCTTCTCGAGGGAGAACTGTCACTTATCGTTGGAAGGGACTTATGTGCAAAAAAATGGATAAGTACTCAAATAAAGAGGTTGCTGCTTATCTGATAAATAAATCTTCTCGCATTTAAGGTCGGCGCCTGGAATACGATTTTTGATTCCTCTCTTACTGAAGGATAAATGTTCTCCTGAACATGAAAAGGGTAAACTGAATTTCCTCATACTTCAGAATCGTGCTCTCCTGAATATGATTCTGGATGACTGAATATACTCATATTTCAGAATCGTGCTCTCCTGAATATGAAACTGGATGACTGAAGATACTCATATTTCAGAATCGTGCTCTCCTGAATATGAAACTGGATAACTGAATATACTCATATTTTAGAATCGTGCTCTCCTGAATATGAAACTGAATGACTGAAGATACTCATATTTCAGAATCGTGCTCTCCTGAATATGAAACTGAATGACTGAAGATACTCATATTTCAGAATCGTGCTCTCCTGAATATGATTTGGTTCAAACCTCTCTATACTTCAAGACGACAGGTAAATGGAAGCCCAACTGCTCCATGGAGATGGCCATTTGCTGCGAGTCATAACGAAGATAGGATTTGGCTTCTCAGGCGAGAAATGTCGCATACTGATGCTGTAAGATGTAAGATTATAAAGTGTTGTAAAGTGTTGTAACATGTAGGATTGTAAAGTGTTGTACTGGTGGATTTTCCAGGCGTGAACTGGCGTATATCTGTAAATGATTGTAGTTGATTTTCTTGAAAAATAGTGCAAAATAAATGCACGTCTGGGTACAGTGATAAACTTCTCGAGCGAGATAGTCGCGCATCTGTCATGGTATGGTGAAAACCTTAGATGGTGCAAAATAAATGCACGTCCGGTTGGGATTGACGACCGACAAGACTGAGATTCAATCTAGGATCGAGCTAGAAAGAAGACTGGTAATCAAGACTCCATCGAGGGAATGATCTCGGAGGGTAAATATCTTATCCTGGTGAGGAAAGATAGCTGAAGTAACCGTCATCCACGAGGGTCGAGCTCTGTGGGGAAGCTGGAAACAAGTAAGTATTTTATGCTTAGGGCTGACAATCTATTTGGAGAGAATGGACGAACCCAGTTACTCAGCGGTAACAACCAAATGATGGTGAAACACAATGAACCTGTGAATGCTAATGCATATGTTAATGCATATGTTAATGCGAATGCATGTTAACGTCTATGTATGTTAATGTTTATGTATGTAAGATGTTATGAAATGAGTAAGTAATGAGTATGTGTATGAAATAGGCATGTGATGCTTATGCCCTTGCGTATGCTGACGAAACAGACTAGAGACAGGACGAGAGACGAAATAAACATCTCGACGGAGATACCCTGCGTTCTCTGCAACCAATACGTCAATCATGGGTGGGAAGGATCCATGGTGGAACCAAATCTGGTTTTAAAGTTCTGAATTCTCTGGGGAGAAAGTAATCTGCTTGAGTGCACAGTATCATGTCTTCACATGGGGAGAAGGAAACTTGAGGGACACTTTTAAGTTACCCCAAGAAGAAGTTGTCAGCTTATAGTCTCTCTGGGGACTATCACTGGGCAATGGTTGGAAAGTGTTTCTGCAATAATGATATTTCCGGGGAATGAAGAGATCCTGTCGGAATTTCCACTAGTCAAAGTAATTTATTACATTTCAAATTTGTTTTGTTTTTGAAAAACAGTTTTGAAAAAATCTACAATGCACCTTTCATTTTCAAATTTTAGGAATAAACGCATTTTGCATAACAAATAGAAAGCAAAGAGCAATGCACCAAAGAATGTAAGTAACGAGATGGTTTCTTTTATTTAAAGGGCGGTAGCTCGCTGAAGGCATAGCTCCACAGATGATTATGTTTTAAAATTGGCAACATGGGAAAAATTACATCGAATCCAATGACACCTACTGACACTAATAACTACGACTAATCCAGAATCCTGCTTTGGGCAAGGATGAAAGAACTGAAACATGGCTCTCATGCGGAAAGTGTGTTCGAGATAATCAGTGTCTTCTGATGCAATGAAATGCCTTTGTCCCTAACTTTTGCCTGGACCGCCCTTTCGGGTTTTCAATCCACCGGGACGCTCTTTTTTGCCTAAGCCGCCCTTTCGGGTTTTCAACTTAGCGAGCTTTTGTTATTTTTTTTTTTTTTTTTCAACCCTTACTTTTGCCTAAGTCGCCTTTTGCAGGTTTTCGACTTAGCGGGTTTTTAGGCATAATATTTTCGGACTGCATCAGAATTCACGGGATGTGCTAGTTCTTCACCGTCCATTGTCGTAAGTATTAGAGACCCTCCGGAGAAGACAGTCTTTACAACGAATGGGCCTTCATAATTGGGCATCCACTTTCCGCGCATATCTTTATGTACTGGTAAGATCTTTTTGAGTACGAGCTCTCCTTGACGGAACTCACGGATACGAATCTTCTTATCAAACGCTCTTTTCATCCGTTTCTGATATAATTGCCCATGGCACATGGCTGTCAAACGCTTCTCGTCAATGAGATTCAACTGATCCAATCTGTCTTGAACCCACTCAGCTTCCTCAAGTTCAGCCTCCATTAACACTCTTAGCGAAGGTATCTCTACTTCGATGGGGAGCACGGCGTCCATTCCATATACCAGTGAGAAAGGTGTTGCCCCTGTCGAAGTTCTCATCGAGGTTCTGTATCCATGCAAAGCAAACGGTAACATCTCATGCCAATCTTTGTGAGTCACAACCATCTTTTGCAGGATCTTCTTGATATTCTTATTTGCAGCTTCAACGGCTCCATTCATCTTAGGACGGTACGGAGAAGAATTGTGGTGAGTGATCTTGAAGTTATCGCACAACTCTTTCATAGTCTTATTATTCAGATTGGTGCCATTGTCAGTTATTATCCGGCTTGGGACTCCATAGCGGCAGATGATCTCTTTCTTGATGAATCGGGCAACCACTTGCTTGGTCACGTTGGCGTAGGAGGCAGCCTCTACCCACTTGGTGAAATAATCAATGGCAACAAGGATGAAACGATGACCATTAGAGGCTTTCGGCTCGATGGCCCCAATCATGTCTATGCCCCACATAGAGAACGACCATGGTGAAGACAACACATTCAACGGTGACGGAGGTACGTGCATTTTATCAGCATAAATTTGGCACTTATGGCATTTCCTAGCGTATCGGATGCAGTCGGCTTCCATGGTTAACCAGTAATACCCAGCCCTTAACATCTTCTTGGACATAGCATAACCATTGGCATGGGTTCCGAAGGTCCCCTCATGCATTTCCTGTAGTAACACGTCCGCTTCCCGTTTATCAACACATCTGAGCAGGACCATGTCGTGATTTCTCTTGTATAACACGCCATTACTGATAAAGAATTTGGACGCCAGTCTTCTCAATGTCTTTTTGTCCAGACCAGTAGCACCATCGGGATATTCCTGCTTGACGAGATAGTTCTTGATATCATGAAACCAAGGCTTTTCATCCACCTCAACTTCTTCGACCGTCTGACAATAAGCGGGCTCAACCTTGCGCTCAATATGGATAAGAGGTGCTTCATTAACGAATTTAACTTTCCACATAGATGCTAACATGGCTAATGCATCAGCTACGTGATTCTCGGATCTAGGAACATGCTCGAATTCTATCTCGTCGAAATGCTTGATCAGCTCAATAATATAGTCTTTATAAGGGATTAACTTCTCATTCTTCATTTCCCATTTGCCTTGTACCTGGTAGATAACCAAGGCTGAGTCACCACTTACTTTAAGAAGTTTGATTCGGAGGTGAATCGCTGCTTCGAGGCCGAGGATACACGCTTCATACTCTGCGACGTTATTAGTACACTCAAAGTCCAACCTTGCTGTAAATGGAGTAAATCCACCCTTTGGGTTCATCAAAACGGCGCCTATACCATGCCCATTGAAATTTGAGGAACCATCAAACATCATCTTCCACCAAAGACCTGGTTCTGGACCTTCGCTCGGATCTGGCTCTTCACAATCTCTTTTAATCAACAAAATATCCTCATCAGGAAAATCGAGCTTAAGAGGTTCATAATCTTCAACTGGCTGGTCTGCAAGATAATCAGATAAGATACTACCCTTAATCGCCTTCTGGGGTACATACTGGATGTCATATTCGGATAACAACATGTGCCAACGGGCTAGCCTCCCGGTTTGAGCAGGTTTTTCAAAAATATACTTGATCGGATCCATTTTAGAAATCAATAACGTGGTATGACAGACCATATACTGCCGAAGGCGCTTAGCGGCCCATGCCAATGCACAACAAGTTTTCTCTAATGGTGAGTATCTGTTTTCGCAATCGGTAAACTTCTTGCTCAGGTAATAAATTGCATGTTCCTTTTTCCCAGTCTCATCATGTTGTCCAAGCACACAACCCATAGACTTCTCGAGAACAGTAAGGTACATAAACAACGGTCTTCCAGGTACGGGCGGGATCAGAATAGGGGGATCTTGCAAATAACCCTTAATCTTCTCAAACGCTTTCTGACAATCAGGGTTCCACTCAACTGTCTGCCCCTTGCAAAGCAACTTGAATATCGGCTCACAAGTAGCGGTCATATTAAAGATAAACCTGGAAATGTAATTCAGACGTCCCAGAAAACCTCTAACTTGCGTCTCTGTTCGCGGAGCTGGCATATCCCGAATGGCTCGGACTTTGTCAGGATCCACCTCAATCCCTCGCTGGCTAACAATGAAACCAAGCAATTTTCCGGATCTGACACCGAAGGTACATTTTGCAGGATTCAATTTCAACTGATATTTCCTGAGTCGTTCAAACAGCTTCGCCAAATGGTCTAAATGCTCTTTTTCACTCTGAGATTTGGCTATCATATCGTCCACATACACCTCAATTTCTTTGTGCATCATATCATGAAAAAGAGTGGTCATAGCACGTTGGTAAGTTGCCCCTGCATTCTTTAAACCGAAGGGCATGACTTTGTAGCAGAAGGTTCCCCAAGGAGTAATGAAAGTAGTCTTCTCTCGATCGTCGGGATCCATCTTGATCTGATTATAGCCAGAAAAACCATCCATAAATGAGAATAACGCAAAACTGGCCGTATTGTCTACCAGTGTGTCAATATGTGGCAGTGGGAAGTCGTCTTTTGGACTTGCTTTGTTCAGATCCCTGTAGTCTACACACATCCTAACTTTACCGTCCTTCTTAGGTACTGGCACAACGTTGGCAACCCAATCTGGATATTTTGCGACTGCCAAGAAACCTGCATCCAACTGCTTTTTAACCTCATCTCGAATCTTCAAAGCCATGTCGGGTCTCGTTCTTCGGAGTTTCTGCTTGATAGGCGGACAATCTGGCTTAAGCGGCAACTTGTGAACAACAATATCCGTGTCTAGGCCCGGCATATCTTGATACGACCACGCAAACACATCAATATACTCTTTTAACAACTCAATCAACCTCGGCCTAATCTCCGTTTCAAGCATTGCACCAATCTTGACCTCTTTCTTGCTCTCATCTGTACCGAGATTAATTAAGTCCACCTGCTCTTTATACGGTTGAAGCTCTGTGTACTCGTACTCAATCAATCTTGTCAGTTCCGCGGGTATTTCAAAATCTTCTTCACCCTCGTCCTCAGCTTGATTGATGGGTGCATCCCAGTCAGGAGTGTCAGCAAAGTCATTGGATCCAACAAGGTTTATGATGTCTCTGCATGATGGAAGGCTTACTTAATTAAAATGCTCGAAGATATGTAAGAATGAAAAGCTGTTTTTTTATTATTATTTTTTTTTTGAAAAAGGTTGCCAATTTCATTTTTAAAGGTGAAAACGAAAAACGCAGATGAACAAAGTGGAATCGAACAAAATGCTTTTATTAATATCTTTTTAGAAATGAAAGGTGGCCCGATAAAACGACCCTATAGCCTTGGGCAGAGCTACAGATTTTTATTTGAAAATGTAAATGAAACTTTAAAAAACAATTACTTTGACAAGGGAAAAATAACAGGGATCTCTACAGCCTCTCAGTTGTTCAAAACTGCATCACCCTTAAACACCAGGTTGCTCAGCTCTTCATTTTCTTCACAATCGCTGATGGCATTGACTTGGAAGCCTCCGCTGACGAATACCTCTTGGATAACCTTCGGACGCCCTTCGACGGTTGTGGCAGCTCCATTCTGAGTTGGTTTGTAACCCAACCCAGAGCGATCAGTCTTGGTCTTGACATCAATTACCTCTCCCCAACCTTCGGGGATGCCCCTGTCAATTGTTGCTTTGGTACTCTTTAGAGATGCAAAAGATGGATTACCCTGACCCACTGTCTCTTCGACCTCCAGCAGAACAGCATTGGCGATCTCAAGTGCTTGAAAGGAAATGTCTAAAGCATTCTCATCGGCCTCGATGTAACGGAAAGAGGACAGGTTACTGACCATCAGATCCTCCTCACCGTGTATAATAACCAACTTTCCATCGATCACGAATTTCATCTTTTGATGTAACGTTGAGGTCACTGCCCCAGCGGCATGAATCCACGGCCTTCCAAGTAAACAACTGTAATTGGGATTAATGTCCATGACCTGAAACGTGATATTAAAAACTTGCGGACCGATCAGGATAGGTAGCTCAACCTCCCCCATTACCGACCGGCGAGAGCCGTCGAAAGCCTTGACAACCAAAGGAGTAGGTTTCAACACAGTCTCTTTACAAGCCAACTTATCGAGAACCCTCTTGGGTAGTACATTCAGAGAAGAGCCGGTGTCTACTAGCACTCTCGCTAAATTGTCCTCCTGACATTTTACCGATATATGTAAAGCACGATTATGGTTCGGACCCTCCTTCGGTAACTCTTCATTGCTGAAACTGAGGGTGTTACAGGCGGTCAAATTGGCAATCACACTATCAAACCGACTGGTGCTGATATCTTGATCCACATGTGCTTGAGTCAAAACCTTCTGCAAGGCCATCCTATGAGCGGGTGAACTCATTAACAGAGATAGAATCGAAATCTTGGAAGGAGTCTGATGAAGTTGATCGATAACTTTATAGTCACTTTTCTTGATGATCCTCAAAAATTCGGCATCTTCATTATTCGTAACGGCTCCCTTACCTTTATCTTTGGCAGGCACTGGGATATTAGTGGTCTCCTTAGGTAGATCCCCATTAGAATGGGGAGTATACACACGGCCACTGCGGGTCATCCTGCTTACCTCTGCGATATTGGTCACCGTGTCCTTAACCTCTTCATTTGGAATAACCTTCCCGGACTCCTTGTCAATCATCGTCACGTCGTATTTCCAAGGCACGGCTTTAGGATCACTGAAAGGAAACGGACCTGGTTTTCGAATAACTATAGGCTTAGGCTAATTCACTTCAGGGATATACGACCTTGGTATATCGAACACGAGGTTGGCGGAGCCTGCCCCTGATAAATTAAACACTGGTACCTTACCCTTTGATTCAGGCTGATGGAAGACAGGCTCAACCACAGCGACTACATCCTTCTTGGCTTGGCTTGTCACTTGTAAAACACCCTCATTAATTAACCTCTGAACATCATTCTGAACCAACATGCAACCCTTAATACTGGCTTCACAACTTACGCATGCAACGTGGGAAGTATCTACTAAACCAGCTTCAAACAGCTTCGAATGGAACATCTTGAGAGGAGTCTTAATCTGTTCAACGTCAAGGGCATAACCTTCCCCCGAATCACCACTAATGGCATTGACACTCTCATGGTTAGGAAAAGGGTTCTTCTTAACATTTGGTTGAGGATCTTCAAATGACAAAATCTTCCTTTCCAATAAATCCCTGACAATATTCTTGAGAGCATAACAATTTTCCAGATCGTGACCAGGCGCACCCTCATGAAATAAACAATGAGCGGCGGCGTTGTAATTGGCGGGTAGAGGATTAGGAGGCGGACCCAAAGCCCGAGTAGTGATGAGACCCTGCTTGACCAAAGAGGGATACAACTCGGTAAAAGTCATTGGAATCGGCGGACAAGGTTTATACGTTCTTCTGTTCGGCATATTCTGGCGAGGAGCCGGACTCTTTGGCTGTTGAGGAGCAGGAGTATTGGGTGCCTGTAGGTAGTTGACAGGAGGCGGATAAACAGGAGGTTGTTGCATAGGTTGATACATGGGAACCTGTTGATTGAAAGAAGGTGTAATAGCTGCCACATAGGGTTGTTGAGCATATTGGACTGGGTACCCTTGAGGTTGAGCATAACCTTGCGGATGCCGATAAAAGCGTTCCCTTGGTCTACCAAAGGATATAGCATTAGTCTCACTCTCCTTCTTTTTCTGGGAGCTATAAGGAGGTTTCTTCGGCTGATCCTTAGAAGCGCCATGATTATTTGTCATTTTACCACTCTTCATACCCAATTCAATCTTGACACCCACAGCAACGATGTCGGAGAAATTTGAAGTCACACTACCCACCATTCTCTCGTAAAATTCTGGACGGACTGTGTCGACAAACCAATCAGCTAACTCTTTCTCGGTCAAAGGAGGTTCTACCTGCGAAGCAGTCTCTCTCCACCTTTGAGCATACTCTTTGAATGACTCAGAATTCTTTTGTGACATACTCAGCAACTGTCTTCTGTCAGGAGCCAGATCCATATTGTACTTGTAGTGTTTGATGAAAGCGTCAGATAAGTCTTGAAAGCTCTTAACGCGGGATTGGTCCAAAGTTAAGTACCACTTGGAAGAAGCACCCTTCAAACTGTCTTGGAAGCAATGAATCATCAGTTTATCGTTCTCAACATGGGCAGCCATTTTGCGATAATACATGATCAGATGACTCTTAGGACAGGTGGCACCTTCATAACGATCGAAGTTCGGAGTTTTGAACTTCGGGGGAATAACCAAACCTGAGACCAAACAAACATCCCTTGCAGCAGTCCCAAAAATTTGATCACCCTCTACCTTTTTCAATCTCTGGACGATAGTGTTTACTTCCTCATGAAGCTTATCATGTTTCTCATAACCCTCAACATTCTCATCAAGATTATCAAAAACTGTCTCATTGAAGTACGGTTGCGCACGAGTGTGTACAACAGGTGGTGCAAAGATAGGAGCCCCTCTAGAAACTTCAGAAAACAAGGGCACGGCTTGCTGAACAGGTTGATTAATCGGAACAGTGGCTTGAGGAGGCACAAAACCGGGAGCAAGACCATAAGGTGGGTCCCTTGCTACGGTCACACTTGGTGGAGGGTCCACAGTAATGCCGGTAATCTCAGGAACAACAGTGGGCTGGGTATCCATTTTAGCATTCATGACATGTAACAATTCCATCATACGCCCCATACCCCCTCGAAGGTCTTCGAGTTCATTGCTAAGGCGATCAATCTCTTTTGCCTGATCCTCCATTCTTTTCCGAGTTTGAGCTCTGGTGTTGTATTGGTGCCGAGAACTCAGGGTGACGAAACTGGAAGGTGAGAGAACCGAGTGTGAGAAATCGGGAGACACATGCAATGCAAAAAAGTAAATGATGCTAAAATGTGGATGAAGATTTCATGAAGTTCAAAGGCAAGTACCCTCCCCTGAAGTTAGATGGTTCATCCTGTCCTACAAAAGTAACCAGGTTCTAAGGGATCTCAATATCATTGATCCTTCACAAGGGTTGTTGTTCAGAAGGCAACTTACTTGCCAACCAAAACCCTCCAAGTTTAAGATCTCAATGAGCGTAGTATCGAGTGTCAACCAACTTCAGTCTGCACCAAAGCCGGTTACCTCACTACTTTCTAAAGGCCAAGATGAGTTAATTAGGGTTCTAAAAGTCAGTTAGTGCATTGACAACATATGGCAGCCTCAATATTATCCTCAACTTGACTTAAGGAATATAAGCACCAACCAAGAAGTCGCACTAACTATGGCCACCAGATCAACCGTATCGATATACGTCGTACAGTTTCCTTGGTCTATTGCCATTTACCTAAGGTACACTAGATCCGGGTGTAGGACTCATCTCACAGCACAAGGAACAGTCCCACAATCAAAGCACAAATATATACATGCAAATGAATAATAACACAGATAGTAATAAATATGAACAAGTTAGGGATAACCCTCAAAAGTTACCATTCCCCAGTGAAGTCGCCATTTTCTGTTGCGGTGGAAATAGGATCACAAACTATTAATGAGTTTGAATCGCAATTCAATTCACAACCGCTCTTTGATTTATCCGAAGGAAAAGGTCAAAAAGGGAAAACCTATTTTTGCATCGTAAACACAATGCGGGGAAAGATCTAGGGTTCGGGGGTTGGTTAAATTTAGGGAAGGTATTAGCACCCTAAACTTCTGTAGTACTCTACAGGAACCTTTTGTTCAGATGTTTACTATTTGCTTTATTATTCTTAAGGTATATGTGCATAAGGATTAAAAGTGAGAAAAAAGACCTAAGGGGTTAATTCTAAGTTTACTCGGCAAGACATCGCATCTTGTGCCTACGTATCCTTACGGGAGTGGAATCAGAGTAATCGTAGTTCCCCTCAAAAGGGAGGTTAGAGACTTCTTGACTGTGGTCAAGGTCTCAAGGGGAATAAACATGTCTTAAGGACACGCTTACGCGGAGTGTAGAAACTCCAAATCTCTACGTTGGATTGTTTAAGTGGTAATTAGGGTTAAATTAGGTTAGGTTAGGGATTCCACGACGGGAAACCCTAAAATGAGTGCGGCGGCTTTTTGACCTAATGCAAGGGGTAAAATTGTAATCTTGCCTGCGGCGAGGCATTTGTGAAAATTAGGTTTTGTGAGGTTGTAAGGGTTTGGAGTTGAGGACTATTGACACGGCGGTCAAATGCTAGACCTAATTCCTTCGGAGTGCATAGTGTGACTGAAATATTAATGAAGATGTGAGATGATTGAGTTATGCAAGCAGAAAATAGAGACAGCAGTTAAAGCCATACAAACAGAAATTTAAAGGCAGAAACTTAAAGCGCGATTATTAGGTTCGCGTAGTTACATATGAGAAGCAGTTACAATATAGTAATGAAATAAAATGAGATAAGTAACGGTAAATGTAACGAGCTGCAAAATGAACAAATGGCATTAGTGGGCCGAGTTAGGCGGTGATCAAATTAATTACGAAACAATAAAGATCGTTGTCGTAGTCAAACACAATGCCCTGAATCAACATGTCATGTGGACCATCGCTCCGGGCGTAACCAAACTGTCGTAAAGCTAGAGATGGGTTGTAGGTGATGCCTCCTCTTATGCCTAGAAGTGGTACATTAGGAAACTCCCCACAACGGTCAATGATGGTGACATTCTCCATAGATCTGGAGCACCAATGGATGTCTGAGTGAGAAAGTGACATGATCCTCTTGGACCATCTGAACCCTTGCTCATTCTTCATTACTGAGCGAGGAAGGTGAGAAATAAACCACCTAGAAAGTAAAGGTATGCAGCACATCAAAGTTCCTCTTGCCCTTGTAGTACGGGTGTGAAGAGAATGTAGGATGTCTCCAAGTAAGGTAGGCACTGGATTGTGACTCAGGAATATGTTGATGGCATGAACGTATATGAACTGATCAGGATTGGGGAACAACACTAAGCCATAAATCAATAAGGCTAAGATCTCCTCAAAAGCATCGTAGCTCATAGCCTTCAAGAACATTTGAGCTTTATCCACTAATACCTTGGCAAGAATACCTTTAACTCCACTTCTCGTCTCTAGAACAATGTCAGACTTCTTCAGATGTAGAGCTGCAGCAATAACTTCTGGTTTAAGCTCCTTCTCTAAGCCTGTGAATGGCTTCTGATCAAGAACAGGTATACCCAGAAGTTTAGAGAACTCCTCCATGGTTGGAACCAGCTGATAACCAGGAAATGTAAAGCAATGGTGCTTAGGGTCAAAGAACTGAAACAACACACTCATCATGTCTTCACTGAACCCTGAAGTGACTAGATCCAATAGGTGACCATGTCTCTGGACGAACTGGGAATGATCAGACACTTGGGAAACCAACTCTTTGAGCTTGGGAGGTATCCCTACAAAGTTGATCCTGATGGTGTTTCTACGAGCAGAAGCCATGACCTGCAACAAAGAACAAAAATAAATCCCTTGGTCCTTGAAATGGTTAGGGAAAATGATATGCTCATGATGCATGATGATGTCATGATGTTATGTTCAATCACAAACATGTGGCACACACAAACAAGTCACACAATCGCCCTAGGTTTAAAGGCTTGCATGAGGTTTAAAGGTAAGTACCCTCCCCTGAAGTTAGATGGTTCATCCTGTCCTACAAAAGTAACCAGGTTCTAAGGGATCTCAATATCATTGATCCTTCACAAGGGTGGTTGTTCAGAAGGCAACTTACTTGCCAACCAAAACCCTCCAAGTTTAAGATCTCAATGAGCGTAGCATCGAGTGTCAACCAACTTCAGTCTGCACCAAAGCCGGTTACCTCACTACTTTCTAAAGGCCAAGATGAGTTAACTAGGGTTCTAAAAGTCAGTTAGTGCATTGACACCATATGGCAGCCTCAATATTATCCTCAACTTGACTTAAGGAATATAAGCACCAACCAAGAAGTCGCACTAACTATGGCCACCAGATCAACCGTATCGATATACGTCGTACAGTCTCCTTGGTCTATTGCCATTTACCTAAGGTACACTAGATCCGGGTTAGGACCTTTCACACATAAGAGCACCCCAACAATATAATAATAAAGCAAACAAGGCAAACAATTTAAAGTGATCTTAATTCCTAAGGGTACCCCTCTTAAATATATCCCCAGCAGAGTCGCCAGTTCTGTAACACGGTGGGAGAACTGACTTTAAACAATGTTGCGGATAGCAAGAGTCGCCACCGACTTTTATTTTATCCATAAGGAAAGGTTATAAAAGAACAGGAAAGACCTTAGAGAATATTTTGGGTCCGGGGGGTAGGTTATGAAAAGGGAAGGTGTTAGCACCCTTTTCATCCATGGTTATCCATGGGCTCTTAGGTACTTAAGCTCACTTTTGAATTGTTTTGAAATTGTAGTGTGTGAATAGAAAATTTTCAGAATAGTTAATAAATAATCCATGTAAGGATGTGTTAAGAACTCACTTCAAAACTCCATTGTAGTCAGTATCATGGCACCTCCTGAGAACACTGTCTTGACTACAAATGGTCCCTCATATGTTGGAGTCCACTTGCCCCTAGGATCACCCTGTGGTAATATGATACGCTTGATTACCAAGTCACCAGCCTGATATACCTTTGGCTTAACCTTCTTGTTAAAAGCTTTGATCATCCGTTTCTGGTACATCTGGCCATGACAAACTGCTGCTAACCTTTTCTCATCAATCAAATTTATCTGGTCAAGTCGAGTCTGAATCCACTCATCTTCATCCAAGCCTGCATCCTTCATAATTCTCAAGGAGGGGATCTGAACTTCAATAGGCAGAACTGCTTCCATACCATAGACTAAGGAGAATGGGGTTGCCCCTGTTGAAGTACGTATTGTAGTACGATAACCATGCAGAGCAAATGGTAACATCTCGTGCCAATCCTTGTAAGTAACAATCATCTTCTGTACAATCTTCTTAATGTTCTTATTAGCAGCTTCAACTGCCCCATTCATCTTTGGACGATACGGAGAAGAGTTGTGATGCTTAATCTTGAACTGCGTACAGAGATCAGTAATCATAGTGTTGTTCAGATTAGAGCCATTGTCAGTGATAATCCTTTCAGGGATACCATACCTACATATGAGATTATTCTTAATGAACCGAGCCACAACATTCTTAGTTACAGATGCAAATGAAGCTGCCTCTACCCACTTCGTGAAGTAATCAATAGCAACCAGGATGAAACGATGCCCATTAGAAGCAGTAGGCTTGATCTCACCAATCATATCAATGCCCCACATGGCAAAGGGCCAAGGAGCAGTCAACACATTCAACGGAGATGGAGGTACATGTACTTTATCAGCATAGATTTGACATTTGTGACATGTTCTGGAGTGTTGATAGCAATCAGCTTCCATGGTAGACCAATAGTAACCTGCTCTCAAAATCTTCTTTGCCATGGTATGACCACTAGAATGAGTGCCAAAGGTCCCATCATGCATCTCTTCCATAATTTCTGTAGCTTCCTTCTTATCCACACAACGAAGCATAGTTGAATCATGATTACGCTTATACAGAATGCCATTACTCAGAAAGAACTTAGCAGAAAACCTTCTCAGGAACTTCCTATCTTTGACAGATGCCCCTTCAGGGAACTCCTGAGCTTCAAGATAGTTTTTCACTTCATAGAACCAAGGCTTCTCCTCTGCCCCTTCAGTGTCAATCTCATTGCAGTATGCAGGCTTCTCAAATCTATCAATGGTAATCTTGGGAGCTTCATCATCCCAGCTGATCTCAAACATAGATGCCATGGTGGCCAATGCGTCTGCCAACTGATTCTCTCTTTGTGGAATATGTCCAAAAGTAATCTCTTTGAAATGTGGGATCAAAGACAACACATGTTCTCTGTAAGGAATGAGATTATCATGCTTTGTATCCCAATCTCCTTTAATCTGACTTACTACCAGAGCTGAATCTCCATACACCTCAAGGAACTGAATCTTCATATCAATAGCAACTTGCATACCCATGATACATGCCTCATACTCAGCCATGTTATTGGTACAATAGAAACAAAGTCTGGCAGTAATCGGGGTATGACAACCTTCAGGGGAACTAATCACAACACCAACACCATTACCATGTGCATTGGAGGCACCATCAAAAACCATAGTCCATCGGGATCCTTGTTCAGGTCCATCATATTGTCCAGGTTCTTTGGTAACAGACATAATGTCTTCATCAGGGAACTCAAAATTCATTGACTGGTAATCATCTACTGCTTGATGAGCCAAATGATCAGCAACAACACTCCCCTTAATGGCCTTCTGAGTGGTATACTGTATATCATATTCCGTCAAGATCATTTGCCATCTTGCAATTCTTCCGGAGAGAGCAGGTTTCTCAAATATGTACTTGATTGGATCCATCTTCGAAATCAACAAGGTAGTATGGGTCAACATATACTGTCTTAGTCGGCGAGCAGCCCATGCCAAAGCGCAGCAAGTTTTCTCGAGCAGTGAGTATCTTGTTTCACAGTCGGTAAACTTTTTGCTAAGGTAGTATATTGCCTGCTCTTTTCGACCAGACTCGTCATGTTGCCCCAATACACACCCCATTGAGTTGTCTAATACTGTTAAATACATAATTAAGGGTCTTCCATCAACTGGTGGCATTAAAATTGGAGGTTCTAGCAAATATCTCTTGATTTCATCAAAGGCAGTCTGGCACTCATCATTCCATTCCATCACCTGATCTTTCTTCAACAACTTGAAGATTGGCTCACAGATGGTAGTTAATTGGGAAATAAATCTTGCAATGTAGTTCAATCGTCCCAAGAAACCTCTAACCTCTTTCTCAGTACGGGGAGCTGGCATCTCTCGTATAGCTTTCACTTTTGCAGGATCCACTTCAATACCTTTTCCACTGACAATGAAACCCAGGAGCTTTCCAGATCTAACTCCAAAAGTACACTTGTTTGGATTTAATCTCAACCTGTATTTCTTCAACCTCTCAAACAACTTGTGCAGATGATCAAGATGTTGTTCTTCATTCTGAGACCTGGCTATCATATCATCCACATATACCTCTATCTCATGATGAATCATATCATGAAACAAAGCCACCATAGCACGCTGATATGTTGCCCCTGCATTCTTCAAACCAAATGGCATTACCTTATAGCAAAAGGTGCCCCACTGTGTCACAAATGTAGTCTTCTCCATATCTTCAGGTGCCATCTTGATTTGATTGTAACCAGAGAAACCATCCATAAAAGAGAATACCTTATGCTGAGCAGTGTTGTCTACCAGAATATCAATATGAGGAAGTGGAAAATCATCTTTAGGGCTAGCCTTGTTCAGATCTCTGTAGTCTACACACATACGTACCTTACCATCTTTCTTAGGAACTGGTACCACATTTGCAACCCACTGAGGATAAGAAGTTACGGCCAAGAACCCTGCATTGAACTGTTTCATTACCTCTGCTTTGATCTTTTCTGACATTTCAGGACGCATACGACGAACCTTCTGCTTCTTTGGACGACAATCTTCTTTCACTGGCAAACGGTGAACCACAATGTCTGTATCCAACCCTGGCATATCTTCATAAGACCAAGCAAAGATCTCCACATAGTCACGTAGCATCTGAATCAACCTGCTCTTGACACTGTCCTCTAAATCAGCCCCTATCTTGACCTCTTTTCTGTTTTCTTCAGTTCCCAGATTCACAACTTCGACTGGCTCTTCATGTGGCTGTATAGCTTTCTCTTCTTGTTGTAACAACCTAGCAAGCTCTACAGGTATTTCACAATCGTCCTCGTTTCCGTCTTCAGTTTGATAGATCGGATTCTCGAAATTGTAATTGGCAATAGTAGAACTGTTATCAACTGGATCCAGAGTGGATGAGGATCTGCATTTTAGTGACGTGGGTGTGTGTAAGAACACATAGCTGATAAAGCAAAAATAAAAGAAAAAGAAAGACAAGGAACACAATATTTACGAAAACGAAACGTCCACTGATTTTATTGAATGAAGTATGCAAATGAAATGACAACCCGCAACAAGCACACCATTGTGCCCCAGGTAAGGCACATGGCTTGAAAGTTTTAATTGTTCCAGAAATTACAAATTTAAAAACATAACATAGTAATAGGATTTACTCCTGACTAAAGGAGATAGGGATAACATCTTCAGCTTTCCAATTATTGAGTCCAGCACCCACAGTAGGAAAAATCCATGCCTCCAAGTTGTAGTCTTCATCTTGATCTCCCACAGCATTGATAACCCCTTGATTGGTGATACGAACAGCACGGGCACGACGGACAGCCTTCTGGGACTCTGCAGTGAAACCCAAACCAAACTTGTCAGACTTGTATGGAATATCAGGAAGTTGACCCCAAATAGTACAACCACCTTCTTCCACCACAGCTTTTGCATCATTGAGGGAGGCCATTGCCATTGTTGGAGGGTTTCTGATGACCACAGGAACCTTCTTCACAGCAGGAGGAGTCACACAATCCTTAACAGCCCAGGGAACCACTTCAAATGACTGACATGGAGTTTCAATGTATTCACCTTCTACTTCCAGATACTTGAAAGTGTTTACATGGCTGACAAAGTATTCTTCCTCTCCAAAGACAGTAACAACTTTTCCATTCACCGGATATCTCAACTTTTGATGTAATGTGGAGGTCACAGCACCTGCCCCATGGATCCAGGGACGACCAAGCAGACATGAGTACGAAGGACGAATATCCATCACATAGAATGTAGCAGTAAACACCTGAGAGCCAACCTTGATTGGAAGATCAATTTCCCCATGCACTATTCTTTTAGATCCATCAAAAGCCTTTACCACAATATTACTGGGCTTCAATACCGTATCTTCAGGACTCAGCTTGTTCAGGACTTCCTTAGGCAACACATTCAGAGAGGAACCATTGTCTATCAGCACATGAGACAGGGTAGTGCCCCTGCGTTCAATTGAAATATGCAAGGCCCTGTTATGATCCCTCTTGGCAGGGGTCAAGTCAGCATCAGAAAATCCTAACCCGTTGTCATAGGTCAGGTGAGCAACACAATTCTCAAACTGGTCCACAGAAATTGCACTGGGTACATGAGCCATCTTTAGAAACTTGATCAATGACTTGGCATGAGCCTCAGAACATAATAACAGGGAGAGCATAGAAATCTTTGAGGGAGTATGCCCCAGCTGATCAACAATATCATAATCACTCTTGCGAATGATTTTCAATACTTCTTCCATCTGCTTAGAGAGGTAATCAGCAGCTGGCACATCAGTAGATACAGACTCAATAACAGGACCCTTGCCCCGAGCATCAGTGGTGGAAGTAACAGCAGGAGTAACTGCACTCTTAGAAGCAACTGGAGGAGAGAAGACTCTTCCACTACGAGTGATCTTGCTAGATCCAGCAATATTATCAATGTCAACAGGCATATCAGGTAAAGGCTCCTGCTTGACACCATGGATGTAAACATCAGACCCATAGTGCCAAGGCACAGCTTTGTCAGATGTATAAGGAATAGGACCAGGAGTGGTAATGATCAGAGGAGCTACTCTGGCTTCAGCAACAACTTTCACAGGACCTTCAGCAGTAATCTTGATTGGGCCCTGATGAGTGATTTTAATGGGACCCTTTGAAGTGATTCTTAGTGGTACTTTGTCAACCATGTCAACCTCTTCAATCTTCTTACCCTGAGTCAGATGATCCACCATACTTTCTACAGATGTTGGTCTTCTTTCAAACACTATAGTATATTTATCCATGAGACGTTGAATCCCATCTCTCAAAATGAAGCAACTATCCGGCTTATAGGTACAATATAGACAATCTTCATGACAACCTGGAAAGATCCCAGCTTGTACTAACCTCTTTTTGATAACAGACAATGGTGTGCTCAACTCCATAACTGAATAGACATGCAGATCTTCATCAATATCTTCATCAATGGCGTTGACAGTCTTCTCGTGATTTGGCATTGGAGCTGTAATCACATTTGGAGTACCTGGTGGATCAAACTCAATTTCTCCAGCATCAATCATATCCTGAATTTTGTTCTTCAAGACCCAGCAGTTATTAGTATCATGTCCTGGACAGTTTGAATGATATGCATATCGTGCATTGGGATTGTACTTGGGAGAGGTAACATTGGGATTCTGAGGGGCCTCCCTCAGGGTAATAAGTTCAGCTTTCAACAAGTGTTGCAATGCCTGAGCCATTGACATGTTGATCTTCGTGAACTGTCTTCTAGCCCTCTGTTGGTTGCCTTGAGGCTGCTCTGTTGTTGCAGGAGTTGGATTTGAAATATGAACTGCACTAACAGACTGATGCCTTCTGTTACGATCAGGCTGACCATACACAGCATTAGATTCTCTCTTCCCAGTGGGAGGCTTCTTTGCAACACCTGATGAAGAAGTGCCCACTTGGATCTTACCACTCTTGATACCATTCTCTACTCGCTCTCCTGTCATGATCAACTCAGTGAAGCCAGATGATGAGCTTCCAATGAGATGACTGTAAAACGGACCATTCAGCGTACACATGAACATATCAACCAACTCCCTATCAGTCAAAGGGGGTTGAACTCTTCCAGCTAAGTCTCTCCACTTCTGAGCATACTCCTTAAAGCTTTCTTTGGCACCCATAGACATGCTCTGAAGCTGCATGCGAGTGGGGGCTAAGTCAGCATTGTATTGATACTGCTTGTAGAAAGCTTCAGCAAGGTCATTCCAATCTCTGATGTTGACACTCTCCAACTGATAATACCACTCTAGCTGAGCTCCAGATAAACTCTCTTGAAAGAAATGGATCCACAACTTTTTATCAGCAGTGTGGGGTTGAATTCTTCTGACATAAGACCTCAGATGCAATTTGGGACAAGAGACCCCATCGTAGACAACAAATGTAGGAACTTTGAACCCAATGGGTATGACCACCCCAGATATCAAGCTCAAATCCTCAAAATCCAGCCCAGATGATTTCTGTAATTCCATAGCATCCATTCTATCCACCAGCATCTTGAATTTGTCTTCGTTAGGCTCATGGTAGTAGTTAGCCTCAGAATCAGAGTCCCCCATAGTGTTGTGGAGACTGCCTCTCTCCTGCTCAGATTCTTCAGATTCATAGTCTTCAACCTGTTCCTTGGTCTTGACAGGACCTTTGAACCTTCTTCCCATGTTGAGAAACCCAGCAGACCTTCTAGCCTTCTTAGTCTTCTTGGCCAGCAGTGTCTTCAATTCATCCTGCCCCTTGGATAGGTTCAGGATCAGCTCTTGGAACTGTGCATTCTGTGCCTGGAGATCCTTAACTGATTGTTCAAGAGCCATTGCTGAAATAAACAGCGAGAAGATGAGAAACCTGTGATGCAATGATATGGGAATGCATATGCAATGTTTTCAAGGACCGCAGGATTTAAATTTGCTTAAACAAACAAGAAAGTAACTTTTTATTAGTAATAACTTGTTTTGCCTTTTAGGCTTACAAAAAATGAAAACGAAATAAGTACAAAAGATGGGGTTTTAAGTCTCCCATGGACGTTTCCTCTTTGTGTTGAGGTATGAGTTGAGGTTCCGTTCCTCATGAAGTAGCTTTGTTAGCTCTAGGATCCTTGCTTGGCTTGCTTTGTAATGAGCCTCGAAAGTATCCCTTTGCTCTTTCAGTTGGATCCATGATCTCTGCAAGTCTTCCATATCAGTAGGCATGTCTGGGTGAAGGATGGTATAAGCTGTGTCTCCTTCAGCAACAGGTTCCATGGTAACTGGTAGGACGGCAGGATATGGCATCATGAGTGTCTGAGCACGAGATCGTACCCATCTGAGATAAGCCTCCATAGGAATAGTGTACTTAGGCTCCAGTGTCTTGCTATCAATCCTGTTTACCTTTCCCCAAGCTCGTATGAATCTCTGACGGTATCCCTGAAGATCGTTGTCGTAGTCAAACACAATGCCCCGAATCAACATGTCATGTGGACCATCGCTCCGGGCGTAACCAAACTGTCGTAAAGCTAGAGATGGGTTGTAGGTGATGCCTCCTCTTATGCCTAGAAGTGGCACATTAGGAAACTCCCCACAACGGTCAATGATGGTGACATTCTCCATAGATCTGGAGCACCAATGGATGTCTGAGTGAGAAAGTGACATGATCCTCTTGGACCACCTGAACCCTTGCTCATTCTTCATTACTGAGCGAGGAAGGTGAGAAATAAACCACCTAGAAAGTAAAGGTATGCAGCACATCAAAGTTCCTCTTGCCCTTGTAGTACGGGTGTGAAGAGAATGTAGGATGTCTCCAAGTAAGGTAGGCACTGGATTGTGACTCAGGAATATGTTGATGGCATGAACGTCTATGAACTGATCAGGATTGGGGAACAACACTAAGCCATAAATCAATAAGGCTAAGATCTCCTCAACAGCATCGTAGCTCATAGCCTTCAAGAACATTTGAGCTTTATCCACTAATACCTTGGCAAGAATACCTTTAACTCCACTTCTCGTCTCTAGAACAATGTCAGACTTCTTCAGATGTAGAGCTGCAGCAATAACTTCTGGTTTAAGCTCCTTCTCTAAGCCTGTGAATGGCTTCTGATCAAGAACAGGTATACCCAGAAGTTTAGAGAACTCCTCCATGGTTGGAACCAGCTGATAATCAGGAAATGTAAAGCAATGGTGCTTAGGGTCAAAGAACTGAAACAGCACACTCATCATGTCTTCACTGAACCCTGAAGTAACTAGGTCCAATAAGTGACCATGTCTCTTGTTGAACTGGGAATGATCAGGCACTAGGGAAACCAACTCCTTGAGCTTAGCAGGTATCCCTACAAAGTTGATCCTGATGGTGTTTCTACGAGCAGAAGCCATGACCTGCAACAAAGAACAAAGATAAATCCTTTGGTCCTTGAAATGGTTAGGGAAAATGATATGCTTATGATGCATGATGATGTCATGATGTCATGCTCAATCACAAACATGTGGCACACACAAACAAGTCACACCATAGCCCTAGGTTTAAAGGCTTGCATGAGGTTCAAAGGCAAGTACCCTCCCCTGAAGTTAGATGGTTCATCCTGTCCTACAAAAGTAACCAGGTTCTAAGGGATCTCAATATCATTGATCCTTCACAAGGGTGGTTGTTCAGAAGGCAACTTACTTGCCAACCAAAACCCTCCAAGTTTAAGATCTCAATGAGCGTAGTATCGAGTGTCAACCAACTTCAGTCTGCACCAAAGCCGGTTACCTCACTACTTTCTAAAGGCCAAGATGAGTTAACTAGGGTTCTAAAAGTCAGTTAGTGCATTGACAACATATGGCAGCCTCAATATTATCCTCAACTTGACTTAAGGAATATAAGCACCAACCAAGAAGTCGCACTAACTATGGCCACCAGATCAACCGTATCGATATACGTCGTACAGTTTCCTTGGTCTATTGCCATTTACCTAAGGTACACTAGATCCGGGTTAGGACCTTTCACACATAAGAGCACCCCAACAATATAATAATAAAGCAAACAAGGCAAACAATTTAAAGTGATCTTAATTCCTAAGGGTACCCCTCTTAAATAGATCCCCAGCAGAGTCGCCAGTTCTGTAACACGGTGGGAGAACTGACTTTAAACAATGTTGCGGATAGCAAGAGTCGCCACCGACTTTTATTTTATCCATAAGGAAAGGTTATAAAAGAACAGGAAAGACCTTAGAGAATATTTTGGGTCCGGGGGGTAGGTTATGAAAAGGGAAGGTGTTAGCACCCTTTTCATCCATGGTTATCCATGGGCTCTTAGGTACTTAAGCTCACTTTTGAATTGTTTTGAAAGTGTAGTGTGTGAATAGCAAAAAAAAATTTCAGAATAATTTAATAATAATCCGTGTATGGATGTGAAAAAACTTGTTTGAAAATTTTGTTGGAAATTTGTTTAAGTGTGAAAAAGTTTTGAAGTGAGCAAGTATCTAGGAGTAACCTACCCTAATGTTTTAAAGGTCTTTCTTATTCTTTATTCTTTCCTTTAGTAAGACTATCCCTACTATAATGGAGTAGGTAGTCCTTACTTTGGATGTTAAGGGACATGTGAGGGACAATTGGGTTTTTGAAGGCCATGGTGGGGTGTAATAAGCAAACTGGAGGGACTATCATCATTTTTCGAAAGGGACTCGATTCGTAAAGGCAACCATAAGGGACTTTGATGATTTTTTTTTTTTGAGGGACTTGCTTTATACACCCCACTTAACCATTATTCGTAGGCAACTTGAGGGATATCCTTAGGAAGTGAGACGGCGATTAAGATCGACTTACGTGTGTGACGTGTTTATTTTAATTATCTTTATTTAAAAGTGATCTAAATTTATTTTAATATTACATACATGTTGTTACACTCCCTAATTACTAACCATAATAATAATTAAATAATTAAACAACTTTACATCCAAGAAACAATTACAAAATAATAAGCAAAATAATTAAATAGCAAAGATAAATAAAATATAAATAAGCAATAATAAATAATAAAGGGGGTTAATTCTAAGTTTACTCGGCAAGACATCGCATCTTGTGCCTACGTATCCTTACGGGAGTGGAATCAGAGTAATTGTAGTTCCCCTCAATAGGGAGGTTAGAAACTTCTTGACTGTGGTCAAGGTCTCAAGGGGAATAAACGCATCTTAAGGACACGCTTACGTGGAGTGTAGAAACTCCAAATCTCTACGTTGAAATGTTAAGTTGTAATTAGGGTTAAATTAGGGATTCCACGGCGGGAAACCCTAAAATGAGCGCGGCGGCTCTTTTACCTAATGCTAAGGGTAAAATTGTAATTTTGCCTGCGGCGAGGCATTTGTGAAAATTAGGGTTTGTAGTTTGTAGTTTTGAGGATTTGAAATTGAATGTGTGAAGTTTTACGGACTATTGGCGCGGCGGCCAAACAGTTAGACCTAACCTTCGGATGTGTGCAATGTGACAGAAATAATAGTAAACGCGTGAGATAATTGAATCATGCAAACAGAGAGATAATGTCATAATTTAAACCATGCAAGCAGAAATTTAAAGGCAGAATTTAAAGAGCGATTGTTAAATTCGCGAGGTTACATGAGAGGAGCAGATACAATATGATAATGAAATTTGAATTGAACAATAATAAAATAAAATAAATAACGGTTCTAGTTATTATTTTAAAAAAAGATTTTAGTTATTATTTTAAATTTATCTAAAAAAAAGTTTTTCTTAAAAATAATAGGTTTTCATATTAATTTGGAAAAGATGTTAATGTTATTTATTTTAAAAAACAGATTTTTATATTATAACAAATTTTAATAAATTAATGATAACAATAATAATAATAATGGTAATAATAATGATAATAATGATAATAATAATAAATAATGATAATAATAATAATAATAATAATAATAATAATAATAATAATAATAATAATAATAATAATAATAATAATAATAATAATAATAATAATAATAATAATAATAACAATAATAATAATAAAGCAATAATGAATTTTAAATGTGCCAAATAACCCAACAATGTTGCTAACGCAGAAATGCGCTCATCGCAACCAGATCTAAATCGGACGAAACAAAATTTATCGCAAAGAAAAAGAAATTAAGCAAAAAATAGTATTATTGCTCACACAAAAATGCGATCATCGCAACCAGATCGAACTAACACAAATGTCACGCGTCATGCACACAAATGTGCAAACATCGTATCGACATAATTCGATCAAAAATCTTATATATATAAACTCTAACAATTTAAAAATTATATATATATATAAACGTAACAGTAATAGATAAAGAAAAAGAAATAACGGTAATAGATGAAGAAAAAGAAATAACGGTAAAAGATGAAGAAAAAGAAACAACAGTAATAGATGAAGGAAAAGAAATAACGGTAAACGATGAAGAAAAAGAAACAATAGTAATGGATGAAGAAGAAAACTAAATAACGGCAAACGGCACTCACTCCTCTTAGGTTTTTTTCATTCTCCCCTCTTTTTTCCAACAAGGCAACACATGTATATATAGGGAACAAATTAGGGTTAACACCAAATTGTCAATAATGTCCCTAAAGCCCATTTTAAAGCCCAAACTAAATAATTAGTTAAGAAAAAATAAAATTTAAATAATTTAAAATAATTAAAATAAACTTAAAATAAAAACTAATAATCCTATTGATTATAAAAAGAACAAAATTTTTTTCAATATTTTTTATTTTATGATTTTTTGGATATTTTTATGAATAATTTAGAAAAAAGTGAAAAAAATAATATTTTAAAAAATGATTTAATTAAAATACGAAAATAATAATTAAATAATAATAAAAAACTATTTTTGTTATTTTTTTTTAATGAAAGATAGAAAAATTTAGAGTAAAAATAATAAAAAACAAAAAAAATGACAAAGGTGAGATTCGAACTCTCAACCTCTCACACTCATAACTCCTTACACATGTCCTCCTGCCAATTGTGCCATTTTTACTTTCTAGAAAAAAAATGCATGCCATATGATATTTACCTGCAAAAAGTCAAACGACTACACAAATTTGTTAGTAATTGATTAAATGCAATGAAATGCGACGACAAATCTTAGGGCAAAATTTGGGGTATTACAGTTATTATGATAATATTTCTCACCCAACCTCTCTTTGATGTTGGCAAAAAAAATCATGAAGTTTGACTTTGGTTTGACCACAGTTGACCTCAGTTTGACCTTTTAACTGCATTGACTGCTTTTGACTTATCTGATCATCTGACTGAGCAAACTTTTGAGAAAAGTCTTGAAACTTGACATGGGGGTTCTTATACACATATAAGATGTTATGAAGCTCACTTGAAGTCTTGGAAGTCCATTTAGCCTGATTAAAGTCAGAACCCTAGTTTTGGATGCACTGCTTAGGAGGTGCATTGTCTGAGGGAATTGTCAACTCTTCTGACCAATTGTGAATTTTGTGAACCTTGTGAACCTTCTTGGAACACAAAGTCTTGTATTGTGAGGGCAAATTTTGGGGTGCAACACCGTCAAAGGAAGTATTCTAGTTGATCATTTGGCTCATCAACCAATTAACGACAGTGGATCAATAAAATTTGGCTTCCCAAAAGAGGATGTAATGTACCTAAAAATGAAATATTGTGATGAACTGCTACCAAGCAAAGGGTCAGAGCCAGGATCCCAATGGAGATTAATATTCGACGGAGCTGTCAACGCTTATGGAAGCAGAATTGGGGAAATCATTATTACACCTCAAGGTACCCATATTCCTTTCACCGCCAGATTGGCATTCAAATGTACCAACAATGAGGCCGTATATGAAGTTTGTATCATGGTTCTCAAAGAAGCTATTGACTTAAGGATAAAGAACTTTGATGTGTATGGAGACTCAGCTCTTGTTATAAATCAGATCAAAAGAGTGTGGGACACACGTCAACCTGGACTAATTCCTTATAAAGACAACGCAAGAAGGTTGTTACCTTTATTCAACAAGATTGAGTTTCATCACATACCCCGTGAAAAAAACCACATGGCTGATGCCCTGGCTACTCTGTCCTCCATGATTAGTGTGAATCGATGGAACAATGTGACCAAGATTGACGTAATGAGCCTTGACAGACCAACTTACATATTTACAATAGACACCATCATCGACGGCAACCCATGGTACCATGATATCAAATGCTTCCTTCAAAGACAGGAGTACCCACCTGGGGCATCAAGAAAAGATAGGAAGACTCTCAAAAGACTGGCTGGAAATTTCTTCCTGAACAATGATGTACTCTACAAAAGAAACTTCGACATGGTTTTGCTAAGATGCATGGAAAGACACGAAGTAAACGTGCCAATAAAAGATATTCATGAAGGATCCTTTGGCACTCATGCCAATGGCCATACAATGGTAAGAACAATTCTAAGAGCAGGATATTATTGGCTGACAATGGAATATGATTGTCACAAATACACGAGAAAGTGTCACAAGTGTCAGATATATGTCGATAATATTTATGTACTGCCAACGCATCTCAAAGCTCTTTCTTCCCCATGGCCTATTTCTATATGGGGAATCGATATGATTGACATGATCGAACCCAAAGACTCAAAAGGACATCGATTGATTCTGGTAGCCATTGATTACTTCACCAAATGGGTCGAAGTAGTATCATATGCCAATGTGACCAGACAAGTGGTTGTCTGATTTATAAAAGACAATCTCATATGCCGTTATGGTGTTGCAAGCTAGATATTACTGATAATGGAACTAACCTGAACAACAAAATGATGAAAGAATTATGTGCTGAGTTCAAAATTGAGCACAATAACTCTTCTCCCTACCGGCCTAAGATGAACGGAACAGTAGAGGAAGCTAACAAAAATATCAAGAAAATCATTCAGAATATGGTTGTAACCTACAAAGATTGGCACGAGATGCTACCATTTTCTATTCACGATTATCTCACATCCGTCCACACTTAATCTGAAGCAACCCCTTTCTCTTTAGTATATGGCATGGAAGTTGTACTCCCCGGAGAGGTTGAGATACCATCAATAAGAGTAATGATGGAAGCCAAGCTAACAGAAGCTGAATGGTGTCAAAGCAAAAACAATGAACTGAATCTGATATGAAGAAAAAAGAATGACAACTTTATGATATGATCAGTTATATCAACAAAGAATGAAGAAAGCTTTTGAAAAAAAGGTTCGACCTCGAGTATTCAGAGAAGGCAACCTCGTGCTCAAAAAGATTCAATCATTTCTCACTAATTCTAGGGGCAAATGGCCTCCAAATTATCATGGCCCCTATGTGGTTAAGAAAGCATTCTCAGGTGGTGCCTTAATACTCACAACAATGGATGGAGAAAAGTTTACTTATCCCACAAATGTTGATGCAATCAAGAAATACTTCGCCTAAAAATAAAAATAAAAATATAGCTAGCTAAGTTGAAAACCCGAAAGGGAGACTTAGGCACACAAGAAAAGCGTCTCGGTGGGTTGAAAACCCGAAAGGACGGTCCAGGAAAAAATTAGAGACATAAACAAAAAATAATCATCCCGATAGATTGAAAACCTAAAAAGGCGATCTAGGCAAAAGTTAGGGATTTATGGCAAGTAACTGCATCCAAAAAGACTGGATCCCCAAAACCAACGTCATCTGGAAAGGAGTCCTCAATCAAGGCACCTTTAACAAGAGCTAAAGAATGTCAATAATTCAAATTTGATAAAAGGATAAGTGGTCATTATATTTCAATGTAGCCTTTTTCCTTTTAAATTACCATTTTCTAAACTTTGTAATGCTCCATGGAACCACACATTAGGTTGATCACCATTAAATTAATGAAAACTTGAGCCCTTGTGCCTTTTGTTTGCAACTCTCATTTATTCTGCTTTGCAAAATGACATGTGTATTTGATAAACATTCTTGAAACACAAAAATTAATTTACCTTTTGTTTTCAAAAGAGAATTTCTGAAATTTTTACTTCTTCTTTTTAAAAAATGATGGAAATTTCCTTTTAATTAATGAACACAATGAGGAACATCAACAGCTTCTCTGAAAGCATTCAAACTTCAAAATGCAGAATCAAAATATTTCTTGTGATCAGTACATCCCTAAATGGAGGATCATTACTTCAAATGGATAAGATTGGACATCTTACTCCTCATCCCTAGTAAGGGTAAAGTTTCATATATCCTCAAATAAACGGTGGAATCAAGATCATGTTTCTATCCCCAATGGAGTTTTACCTCCGAAAATCAGAGTAAGAATAGGAATTCCCTTCCTCCAACAAGCTGCTACCTTATAAAAAACTAGTAAAAGTTTCCACTCCTCAATAGTTGCATCCTATTATTTCCAAGAGTAGGTGAAGTTTAGCAACAAGACTTTGTTTCCCTCAACAATACTCATCACTAGTGATACTTTTTATCCCCCACAGTGGCCAAGCATCTAGTTGTATTCACCACCAATCAGTATGTCGTGTCTGTTTTGTCAGCATAAGCAAACATACATCATGCATATTTGATTCATATTCATATTCATATTCATAAATGCATAAGTTACATCATTTACCCCCTAAGTGTTATTTGTCCTCTCTCCATTAAAGTCGTCAGCCTTAGGCAGAATGAGTGTGCCTTTTTATAAATCCCCGCTAAGTTTGATCCTCGTGGAAGATTTTTCTTCAGTTTCCTTTCCACACTTGGATAGGATAAAATCCCAGTTTGAGTTCTTTCCTCATTAGGAAATGCCTTGTTTAGGTAATCTCTCCCCGGTTTATTCCTGGATTGAAATCAGTCCTTGATCACTTTGATAACTTGAACCTCTGAAAGGCAAGAAGACATTTGGCTATGCAATCTTGGAACTTCACTCTTCATCATTGAAGATGATGTTTCGCTTTCCGGGATTAAAGAAAATACCCAATGAAAGTTTCTCAATGACAGACTTTTGGCAATATGGACATCAAATCCACCAAGAAACCTCTACCAAGAAGTAAGAAAAAAGCCATCTCTCAAGAGACTTATTTTGACTCATAAGTTCCCAGTGGGTCAACAAACCGCAGTCTCTCCCTGAGAAGTTTGTCCTACTTCTAAGGAAGTCATCAGCACCTCAAATTAAATTACATCACCTGTCATCTCTCCGAAGAAGTCTCGAAGGGAAGAATGATGTAATCTCTCCAAGAAAACGACGTCTCAACAAAGAAGTTTGTGAACCTCTACATCACATTCGGTAACATTCCCCAGTAGGTCTGATGTTACAACTTTACTCATCATATGGCATCTCTCCAAAGAAGCCTCAAAGAGAAGTATAATGAAAATAATTTTTTTCATCAAATGAATATCTCCTCGATTAACCTCGAATAAAAGTTTAGTGAAGACCTTCACAGATGACTTTCCTTGTCAAGATAAAAACTTGATAAGAAGAAACTAAGAACAATTCCATGGCTGAAGACCAGGATAGAGGGGAGGTTTACTTCAAGAAACTAAGACCAGTTTCATGGCTGAAGACCAGGATTGAGGAGAAATTAATTTCAAACAAAGACCAGTTCCTTGGATGAAAACCAGGATCTAGGAGAAGTTTGTTTCAAGAAACCAAGACCAGTTCCATGGCTGAAAACCAGGATCGAGTGGAGGTTTACTTCAAGAAACTAAGACCAGTTCCATGGCTGAAGACCAAGATCGAGGGGAAGTTTATTTCAAACTAAGACTAGTTCCATGGCTGAAGACCAGAATCGGTGGGAAGTTTATTTGAAACTAAGACCAGTTCTGTGGCTAAAAACCGGGATCAAGGGGAAGTTTATTTGAAATTGAGACTAGTTCCATGCATGGCTGAAGACCAGGATCGAGGGGAATTTTATTTAAAACTGAGACTCGTTCCGTGGCTGAAGACCAAGATCGAGGGGAAGTTTGTTTCAAGAAACCAAGACCAGTTCCTCAGCTGAAAACCATGATCCAGGGGAGGTTTACTTCAAGCAACTAAGACTAGTTCCATGGCTGAAGAGCAGGATCGAGGGGAAGTTTATTTGAAACTAAGACCAGTTCCATGGCTGAAAACCGGGATCAAGGGGAAGTTTTACCATTTCCTAAGTAAGATTACTTAGTAAAAGAAGATGGATAAGCAAAATTGGGATTTTACTACCATTCACATCCACAATCAAAATTTCAGGTATTCTAATATTTAATCCTCTTTTACCTTGAATGTCTGAATGTCTTCCTCATTCACACTTCAGGTCCAAGAAGATTAAATAGGGGCATCTGTCATACTCTAAATTTTAACCACAAGACTTCACATCATTGTGCCAATCATTACCACAATATGTATGTATTTTCATACCTCACCAATCTTTTCAAAGATTGTTGAGTATTCACCTTAACCAAGGATTATGGTTTTGAACTCCCTCAGAGCATTCAGGCAAGGGATCAATCAAGAATTTACATGATCTTAAACTTGTCAAGCCTCTCAAACATCCATGAAAGATCAATAGACCCTTCCCATCAATAATTTAACACAAAATTGCACCATTCCAAGTTAATCAAGCCTCAACACCATCATTGTCACCAAATTAGGGTTTTGATCTACCAAGACTTCCAAATAGAAATTTTCATCTGGGCATGAGAAAATACTTCAATACATGATTTAAGAAGCTTAAAATAACATCATGAGTCCATTCATAAGTTCAAAATAGCCTAAGGGGTTTGCATCTATCAAAAATCAGGAATTAGGGTTTTGACCTAATTCAGTCCCTAGGTTGACTTTTGAAGTATGACATGATCCAAAACTTCAAGATATGTTTCAAGGACCTAAACTACATAATATTGATCTATTCACAATATTGGATTGATTAAAAGAACTTGATTAATAATCAATGCAAGGATTCAAATTCATCTAGACCACAAACTAGGATTCTTGAGAAAAAGTCAACCATACCTTTGACTTTTGACCAAGACATGATCTCAAATCTTGGGACTTGATTCAAGACACTAAAAAAACACCTTTGGAATCCATAAATTAGGTTCAATTTAGCCCAAGTACTTGATTTCATAAAGGATCACGAAGTTCAAGTTACATCTAATGTAAAAAGTCAACTGTGATCAAAACCAAGTTTGACTTTTGGGATTTTTTTGGCTAACATGGCCTCTTTAAGTTAAGAACAATGTTAAATTATGATTTGGATCATAATCAATCAAGAAAAATCAAGAAAAATTAGGTTACTTGAAAAAAGGGCAACCTTGAGAAACTTGAGAAATTTCACCAAGTTATGGAAAGAACTTGATTTTTACCCAACTTTACAAGGCCATAACTTGTGATCCAAGCAACCATTTTCTCCCATCCAAAGCTCAAATGATATATCTTCTTACATAAAATAAGAAGATCTTCCCAAATGTAAACATTAAAGTTGTAGTATGATATACAAGCTTTCCAAAAAGTACAAGAACATCCATTGATTCCACTTGAACAAGAAGTTATGAACCTTACAACATGCCTTGCTACAAATTGTTTTTTTGATAGCATTTGGTACATAACTTGCCTCCCACGATTTCTTGAGCCAATTTTGGACACTTGCATCATTGGATTTCTGTCCAATATCAACATGAATGATGAGTAATCTGAAGCATAAGACCAAGAAGTCAAAAACCTCGTCCTTTAGGCATGTGGAAGTCAATGTTGCAAATCCAAAATCCAATTTTGTCATATAGAATTGAAAGGATGCATTGGGGTGGCATGAATCATTTCATATCAGTCCAAATGAGTCAACACTTATCCAAGAATCAGAAGACCTAAAACCTACAAGTTTAGCTCAAGTCAATGGCTAGAGGATACTTTGACTACATAACAAAACACATTGGATAATAGAGTGATTCAACCTCCATTCACTATTCCTTGTAAAACAAACTTCCTCTACTATAAATAGAGGTAATTTCTGCTTGATCAAAGCACCCCAAAATATAACAACACTTGTTTTCCACCATTTCACTCATCATTTCAAGTTTTCATGTTCATGAGGTGAGAGAATTGATTGTTGCAATAGGGAGCGATTCAACTCAAATTAATGGTCCCAACACCTCACATACATCATATATAAGTGATCCAAACCCTTGAACAATATCTGTAACACCAGATTCATCAAGTTCATATCTCATCCCAAGCAAGCTGCAGTTGGATTCGAGCCCACGAAACCAAACGGTTTCAAACCATTCCAAGCACATCAACAAATTCCTCGAGGTCTAGGGAAGCTGTCTAGGTCATCATTTCACATCTATAACACCTACAATTGAGGATTCAAATTCCTTTTGTACAAGTAAGTCTGGACTTCCCAAACTCTATAATCCATGCATCATAAATTTATTTTCAAGTTACCAACATGTTTCTGCACTTATATAAAATGTTTTCACTCAATCAATTACTATGTATCAATCGTGTATAGGATCTCATAGTGTTCTTTCAAAAGTTAGGGTTCATCTATTCATCACTTGATAACTCACTCTACACTTAAAAGAAATGAAATTAATTTGTACCGTTGAATTCCTTGTTCAAAAATGAGTAACTTCCATGTTTACATCGTGCAAAATCATTACGTATTGAGGGAGATATGAGAGGTTTTCCAAACCCGTCCATGGAGGGAGACACGAGGAAGAAGAAGGAGCTGTTGGCGCCCTTTTTCAAAATTTTGAATTTTCAAATATTTTTAATATTTTCATATTATTTTCAAAAATTAATTTCTCTCTCAATTTTAATCATTTTCAAGTGATTTTTTAAACATAAATCCTTCACATATTTAAATATTTTATTCCACAAAAAAGTCAAAAAAAATATTTTTAGTTGATATATTTTTAAATATTTTAAAGAATTTTATATTAATTTGTTTTAAACATTTTAAATAATTTTGTTTTCTTGATTTTTCAAAACCAAATGAATTTTAAATCATCATGTGAGTAAAACCTTATTTTCCAAACCCTAACCATGGTTCATAACTTGCTTTTTGAATTTATTTGATATTTTTCATAATTTTTATTTTTTTCCTTTTAAAAAAATGCAAAAAATAAAATTAGGGTTTCCCTTTTGATTTAATCTTTCAAAAATTCATTTCAAATACACATGGGTCTCTATTGGAGTGTAATACCTAACACCCATATGTACATAAATAAATTTTGGGCCTCTACTATAATATAAGTCCCACAACGTCTTCCGATATCGTGGTGCGATCATTGTTTTTAAATAAATCATCTGGGCCTCCCCTTGAGTATAAGCCCCAATATTTTGTACATAAAATTTGTTTTAAACAATAAAAAACTTCCATGCGCCTCTCCTTGATTTGCAAGCCCTATACCTCTATTTTCCAAATCATCTGTCAGTTTTAAACTGCTTGAAAATAACTGGGCCTCTCCCAGAGTATAAGACCTAATACTATTCTTTCATTCAAAATACATTATACTTGGGCCTATATTAGAGTGTAAGTCTCATTATTTTCCCTTTTATAATTAAAAAAAGAAGATTCAAATCAAATACACTAGTATTAAGAGGAGCATTATTCTCAATGAAATTCCTTTTAGACCACTTGGACCTCTGCTAGGAGTGTAAGTCACATCTCTATGTACATAAAATTTGTTTACAATCACATGGACCTCTATTAGAGTGTAAGACCTAACACCTTTTGTAAATAGAAAAACTTTTAGCCTCATTCATCATGGGATTTGTACAGGATACAAACAACCATGGGCCTTTATCTAGGGCGTAAGACCCAACACCTTTGTTTACTTAGATATCAAATCATCTTCAAAGTCAAAACTTTCTTCAATTTCTCAAAACCCTAACTCAGTCCTGAAGAAAACATGTAATCAATCACAATACACTTGGGCCTCTATCCAAAGTATAAGACCCGCCACCTTTTTCAATTCAATTCACACTTGTTTATATGCTTATTCATATATTTGTATATATGCTTGTACATATCTTGTTAAGTTTATCTTAGCATTTTAAATCATTCTTAGTTTAGACTAGTTCAAAGAATAAGATCTTTGTCAATCAGTATAACTTAGTTCAAACAACTAGTTCCCCCCTGTACAAATGAATTCTTCTTCCCAATACATTTAGCCTCCTCTTGGGCTTTGTTCAATTGATTCAACCTTGAAAAACTTTAATAAAGATAGGATTATTTCCTGGTGAAACCTGTTCTTTAACCCCTTTAATCTTGGAACAGTTCAACAAAGAAAGAGTTATTTCCCGGTGAAACCTTTCTTGAACTCTTGTTAAGACTTGGACAATCTAAATTACCCAGCCTCCTCTTGAGCTTAGTACAAGGACCCAAAGGCTTCCTAGACGTATCCCTAGCCTCCTCTTGGGCTTCATACAAGGACCCCTAGGCTTCCTAAAAGCATAGGATAAACCCTAGTCATCTCTACACTAATTCCTATGAGAATCAAAATCTCTAAGACATTCAAATTCATCTTTGAGTCTCCTCTGATCCTTAGCAAGGCTTGAATTCCACCTTAAAATCCCTAGCAAGGGTCAGGTTACAATCAATAAATCACCAAAGGAATCAAAGCCTTTGTAGCATTTAATAAATCCAACTCTTCTATAATTTCCAACATGAGCCAGTTTCTCTTTTGATCCCTCAGACCAGTTCGATCTTGCTCTTGGGTTTAATTTTCCTCAGCAAGAGTCAGTTTCCACTTAAACTCCATCAGCCTCCTCTTAGGATTCATATAAGGATTTTCCTCATCCTGCCTCAATCTTGGGCTTTGTACAAGACAAATATAATACTCCCCTAGTTGAGTCAGTTTTCAATCTTTTTTAGCTTCAACCTTGGGTTTTGATCAAGGCACAAAATTCAACATCCCAACATATGAGACTCTGATTCCTCTCTATAGGAGGATATTTCCTCTATATATCACATTTCAAAATAAACAATTAAACTCTTTTCCAGATAATTGATGTAAGTGACACACTTGTTAATTCAAAATCCAAGCTGGAGTCCCTCCTTTATCATGACCAAAGTTCTCTTTCATCTAAGTGATATAAGTGTCAAGCCTCTAGAACACATCCAAGCCAATGTCCTTGTCTTAGCAGGCAAAGATTCATAAAGGAACAAGTGGTATTGCTCTACACTGATTTAAAGCTTCTTCCTTTATGACATTTCAATTCTTTTATAAAGGAAGATTTGGCATTGCTGGATTCCATATATCCCAGTTAAAGCAACTTCCCTACAAAACCTCAATAATTGTGATAAATAGGTGAGATATCTCCCTTTAGAGACGACAAATTCTCTCTCAAAAAATATTTTAGCTTCAATCTTAGGCTTTGAACAAGACACAAATACTCTTTTAGCTTCAATCTTGGGCTTTGAACAAGACACTAATACTCCTTTAGCTTCAATCTTGGGCTTTGAACAAGAGACAAACTTCTCTTTTAGCTTCAATCTTGAGCTTTGAACAAGACACAAACACTTTTAGCTTCAATCTTGGGCTTTGAACAAGACACCAAACTTTTTTTCCTCCCATAGAATAGGAGGAACTACGAATGCTCTGATTTCTCAGTTTCTTTTTTTTAGAATACGTAGGCATAAGATTGTGAAATCTTAGCGAGCATACTAATCAAAAGCCTTAGGTCCAGATACCTCTCCAAAAACAATAGAAAATCCTAAAACAAAAAAAAATATCCTCAACCTCCCAAAGGAGAAACTTTCCCCACCTGACAGTAAATAGACTCAAGAAAGAAATTCAAACAATAAAAACAAATGTAAATGAAGGTTCCTATAGATTACTATAAATACTCTGGGTGTTAATAGCTTCCCTTTGTATAACCAACCCCCGATTCTAGTTCTCTTCGCATTTGTAGGGAAAACACTTGCACGTAGGGTTAGTTTAAGATATCTTCCCCTTCCTTTTTAGCTTCATAGGATAAATATAGGAATCAGAAAGTAGCACCAGGAGACGTAGTGGTCTTTAGCCACAAAAACCAACTGCTACGAAAAGGCAGGCAACCTAGATTGTCATTTGCATCAGAAGTGGATCCTAGAGCAAATAATAGTTCGGGAGTAGTGAATTATGATGTATATGGATAATTTGAAGTACATTGACTTGGAGGAAACAAATTTTCTATGTCATTTGTGTATGAGTTCACAAGAATGGCATGGGTATCACTCATCAAGTTTAAGCATGAGGTGTTTGCTGAGTTTTAGAAGTTCAAGGTTAGGATGAAAAACAGAGGGGTCAGAAGCTGAAAGTTATCAGAACTGATTGTGGAGGTGAGTATAACTCATCAAAGTTTAGAAGGTTTTGTAAAGAGAAGGGGGTCGAGCATGAGGTAACTGCTCCATGTACTCCACAACACAATGATCTTGTTGAAAGAAGAAGCAAGACTTTGCTTGATATGACAAGGAGCATGTTGAAGGAGAAGAAGATTCCTTACACCTTATGGAGAGAAGTTGTTGCCATTGCAACATATATGCTCAACAGGTATTTAGCCAAGAAGTTGAAGGGAATTGTTCCTTTTGAGATGTGGAGTAGAGATAAGCAAATTGTGAGTCATTTTTGAGTATTTTTTTTGTTTGTTACAAACATGTCCCATATGCTACTAGAAAGAAATTGGATGATAGAAGCAAAGCAATGCTATTGATTGGGTACCAAAATAAAGGTGCTTATAAGCTTTATTTTCAAGTCACTAATAAGGTGAAAATCAACACAAATGTCATTGTGAAGGAAACATAAGCATGAGATTAGAACAAGTCTCAATCCAACTCTAGTGCAGTGTTAACACTTGAGTTAACTTTTGAAGATATTTTAGACTCTGAAATAGAATCTTCCTCTAATAAGATTCTGCCTCTAACGATGAGTCATAATATGAAGGTGCCTCTGATAGTGAAGTAGAGTCTAAAGGCGAGTCTAGCTCTAAAGGTGAATCTAATTTTGATCTAGATTCTGATGATGATCCAGACGCTGGTGGTAATCATGCCTCTGAAGGTGGTCACGCCTCTTAAGGTGGTCCAAACTCTAAAGGTAGTCCAACATCTGATACTGTTCCAGCATCTGAAGAAGATTCTAAACAAGTTCAGAGACCATAAAGAATTAGACAAATACCAAGAAGATTTGCAGAGTTTGACATGTTGCAAGATACTGAGATAAACTCTGAAGGGGAAGGCATTTAGTGTGTAATATTGGTAGAATTAGAACAAGTTAATACTAAAGAAGCTCTCAAGAAGAAAGTGTGGTTGAAGTCCACGAAAGAAGAACTTGAGGCTATAGAAAGAAACAAGACTTGAGAGTTGACTGAGCTTCTAAAGAACAAGAAAGTCATCAGTCTGAGATGGGTTTACAAGTTAAAACTGAAGCAAGATGGATTAATTTGTAAACACAAAGAAAAGTTAGTAGTTAGAGGATTTCTAGAAATCCAGATTAGATTACTTTGAAGTGTTTGCACCTGTAGCTAGGCAAGAAACAATTAGATTGGTGATTGATATAGCTTCTAATAGAGACTGGCCTCTAATGCATTTAAATGTGAAATCTGCATTTTTGAATGGACCTTTACAAGAGAAAGTTTATGTGTCACAACCTCCTGGATTTATGAAAAAAATCAGGAAGGGATGATGTACAAGTTGCATAAAGCCTTGTATGAACTGAAACAAGCTCCTAGAGCTTGGAGTTTGAAAATTGATTCATTTTTCAAGCTTTAGGGACTCAAAAAAATGTGAGATGGAGTATGGTGTTTATGTTCAGCATACATCTGATAGTAATATGATTGTTGTGTGTCTTTATATTGATGACATATTGCTAACAGGGAGATGTTCATATGAGAAAGCTAAGTTCAAGAATGTGGTGTTGAATGAGTTTGAGATGACTAATCAAGGAAATATGGTACATTTTCTAAGGATGAATATTTTGTACTCTGATAAGGGTATAATTTTGTGTCAGCTGAAGTATGAACTTGAGCTTCTGAATTGGTTTGAGCTAATAAATTGCAAGTCTAAAATCACACATGTTGAAACAAACCACAAGTTGGATTCTGATGTTGAGGGTGATGTATGTAGATATTACAACTTTTAAACAATTAGTAGGCTCATTGAGATATCTCTGTAATACCAGACCTGGCATCTGTAATGTAGTTGGAATGGTGAGTAGGTTTATGAACAAACCAAAGTGGTCACATCACCAAACTGATATCATGATATTAAGGTATATTAAAGGGACTCTGAGGTATGGAGTTTTGTTCTCCTCTGATGCGAAATATGATTCAGATTTGATATGCTATTCAGGCTGTAATTGGTGTGGAGACAGACTTGACAGAAGAAGTACTTCTGGATATTTCTTCAAGTATCTGGGAGGTCCCATTTCTTGGTGCTCCAAGAAGCAACTAGTGGTTGCATTATCAACCTGTGAAGCTGAGTACATTGCATGTGTTTTGTATGATTGTCAATCTGTTTGAATTATGAACTTATTGTAGAAATTGAAAATCAAGGTGAGCAAGTCTGTGAGGTTGATGATTGACAACAAATCAGCTATAACCCTTGCCAAAAATCTAGTGCTGCATGGAAGAAGTAAGCACATTGATACAAAGTTTCACTTTCTGAGAAATCAATTTCAGAACGGAGTGCTTGAAGTTGTTCGCTATAACACTTAGAAGAAACTTGCAGAAGTGATAACCAAGAAAACCAAAACTGAACACTTTATCCATTTGAGTGATGAAATTGGTGTTGTTGATTTTAATTAGTGGAATATGAATTAATAGATGATGTTAGTTGCAATTTAGATTCATTTCAAGTTGCATTTAGAGTTTGCATTTCATTTTCATTTGTAGGTTCTTATAGTATATAAACTGAGTTCAGTTAAGTTTGTAATAGAATCTGAGTGTAACCATTTTCATCTAAAAGTTAGTTACAAATTTTTTCCTCTCTTCCATATTCTTTATCTTCAACCTTGTACTCCAACACTATTTATAGTTATTATAACAATCCTATAATATTATTTGAATTAGATGTGCAATTCTATAGTCAGTTCTTAGTTGCTATCTAGATCAATTATCCCAATTTCGCAGATGGAGGATATCATTAAACTCAAATAACAATGTATAACATATCAAAAAGTGATTCATTAATGCTACAATCAATAATAATTACATGATTCAAATGGTTAAGACACCACCATCTAATGCGAGCCAGAAATAACATAACTAGACACTTTGATAGCTAAGACAATGCTAATCATATGGGATGAAGGTCCAAATGGTGCACAAACATTGATTTGAAGATGTTGATCAAACATTTATAATCTTTCTTCACTCTTACGATAAACAAAACTTGAACACTCTTTTGATGGAAAACTTGTGTAATTCAGGAGGATTTGAGGCAACTTCTTCCAGTTATACAAAAAGTAACGAGGCAAAAGTTGTGCAGAGTGTCATTAATTCATCATACTTATGAAATTATTGTGAAATTTTCACATTGACTAAGAATATGAAGCTTCTAAACAGTGCTTCAAAACTTTTTTTAATAAACAATGGATTAAAATATAAAGAAAAGAATACTAGGGTTATTCGAATCCCTTACAACGAGAAACACAAACAATCAATTATGATCTACACAAGAACGGGAAATCGACCAAACCGAATAACTACAAGAAGGAGAAATATTCGAGTCAACCACAAACCACTCTCAAGTAGTAAATTTAATGTTTGAAACACACATCTCCACATTAAGATTGGCGCCTTTGAAAATCAAAGGCATTGCGCAATCTCCAAATGTTCCACAACGCTGCCAACCAAACTGTACAAAACAGTCTTCCATCCTCCTTTGCCTTCACTTTGTCCATATTGTACACCAAAATAGCTAATTCCTCCTCCATAATACCTGCTCCAGGACCCAACCATTTTAACACTTCAGTCCATTTCTTCTTGCTGAAGTTGCAGCAGCTAAGCACATAAAAAAGAGATTCGTCGACTTCATAACAAAAAAGGCACAACTTTTCTTAAAGTGATTTATCGATGATGTTCACACCCAATATTTTTTTATAGCAATTACTATTCGAACCTCCTAACCACACGTTAGAATTTAAAGCTGTAGTACTTAAGAAATATATATCAGTCTTCAAAAAATTTGTGTATTTTTTCTTTTTTATCACTTTATTACTCTTCTATTTTAAATTATTTGACCGGTTACCTTAAGAACCAAGCTGCTTCCAAATAAGTCCTATTATTTCATGTCAACAAAACACATACATTACTCTATGTTGGATTCTGAGATGCTATTATATCAAGAACGCAAGAAGGTAACCTTAATTGATGATCCATACCATGTTTAGGGTTGCACAATGTATTTTATTCGAGTTGACCGGATTGGATGATTTCTGACGAACCGGTTAACCTGTCATTATTCCAATCCAATTTTTAAAACACTCACCTAAGATCCTAAATCTTTGTTTTTTCCTTTTTTTTAAAATTATATTTTGGTGTAGTGGGTGCACTACACTAGCCTTTTTCAAAAAATTGCTTTAATTTTGTTGTACATTATTAATGATATACTTGAACGCCGCTTAGATTTGTTTATACGCTTTTATAGTTCACATTTAAGAGCTATAGTGGTAGGACAAAAAGCAGCAAACAAATACAGACTAGGATGCAATATTAGCATCAATTTACTCCAATTTTAACACATGCATGTAACCAAACTAATCGGTTTATGCTCCACCAATCGTTCATATAATTATGTAACAAACATGTAGTGTTAAATCAGCTTCTTATAATAACACTGTCCTTATACTTTGGAGTATTATTTCTCAACAATGTGTATAGCTTTGTTTCTATGGCAATCTCATCCTCTCTATCCTTTTCTTCTTTTAAACAACAGAGATGAATATCACAATAGGTAAGGTTAATTAATATGAATCGATTTATTCTGATGTTTGATTATTGTTAATTTTTTTGGATGCAATTGAAGGGCTACGAAGGAAGTGTCATGGTGGGAAGAATGTGATGTAGTGGGAGGAAGAGATGAGATAGGAGGAGGGACATGGTTGGCTTGTACTTCACAAGGAAGAGTGGCTTTTCTTACCAATGTTTTGGAGCTTCATGTTCACCCTGAGGCCAAAACTCGTGGAGACTTACCCCTCATGTTTCTCAAGGTATATAAATAATATGCACAAATATGTGTATAACTTTTCACTACTTTTTTTTGTTACATTTATAGACAAGTAATAATAACCATAAAAAATCTATTCATATAATTGTAAAATTTTAAATTTACATATAAGTATTTAATTTAATAATATACATTTGATTGGACTAAATTTAGTTACATTTTTATACTTCTTCACTTTGTTAATGAATAGCAGAGCAACAAGAATCCCAAAGAATTTGCAGAAAGCTTAAAAACAGAAGCTCAATATTACAATGGATTCAACTTAATCGTTGCTGATATCACCTCCAAATCCATGGTGTACATCTCCAACAGGCCCAAGGGAAAGCCCATTACAATTCAAGAGGTTCCTCCTGGGCTACATGTTCTTTCAAACGCCAAGTTAAATTCACCATGGCATAAGGTTTCTTAACATACTTAATATTAATTTTCTCACACTTTTATATTCAACACCAATTCTTGCACAATATATTTATCTTAGCAGACGCAACTTGTTGTCCGTTTGTTTTCTATTTCTGTATAATCTTTATTATCTCTATAGTCTCAGCGGCTTCGTATTAGATTCAAAGAGCATCTTGAAGAAAATGGAGAAGGTGAGATAAATGTGAAGGAAGTGATCAAAAAGCTAATGAAAGACAAAGTTAAAGCAGACAAAACCATGCTACCCAATATATGCTCACTTGATTGGGAGTTCAACCTCAGCTCCATTTTTGTTCAAGTAGAAACACCATTGGTAAGTTAATTCAAAATATAATAATAATCATAGAATTAATGGAAATTTATACTTAATTATTTTCATGTATATACATATATAAATTTGCAGGGTTTATATGGCACTAGGAGTAGTGCTGCTTTAACAGTTAGATCAAGTGGAAAAGTATGTTTTTATGAACATTATCTTGATGATGACAACGTGTGGAAGGAGCATGTTATTGATTTCAATATTCAAAAGAAGTAGTAGACAAGAGTTAGGTCCATGTTGAGCTTAAATTAATAAGACATTGTTTGTTTTCTTGTGCTTGTTGTCATTCATGTATGAGGAAGGTATCATGTTAACTGATCCTTTCTCTTCATATTTAAATATTTGTATTTGTATTCAATAAATGTGTCATTGATGAGCACGACTTGTATGAATAATTAACAACTAAATAAACTTCATGATGGATCAAATTCAAATATCAACTCTCCATTCAAATTCATATCTTTTGGTACAAATACAAGTGAAATTCTTTCAAATGAAAAATGAGAAGTTTTAACAAAATGTTCACTAATTTCTCATCATAGTTGCTCAAATGGGTTTTCTTGGATTTGTTATTCTCACAAAGACTTGGCAAAAAAAATTGTGGGGTTGAGTTATTATTTATAGAACTCTTGAGAGTAATATTCATTACAAGAAAATTTATTGGAGATTAGTTTTGGATTATATTGTTTTGGAGAAAATTCTTGAGAGAAATATTTATAGGATATATATAATAAATAGAAGATCAATATGAAATTTCTTAATTGATGAACATTCATAATCATTTTTTTTATAACATTTTTTCTTAGATGTCCATAAACAATATGTTTTGTTAAAACCTTATTTAAAAAATTTCAGTGGAAAAAATTTTAGTGAAGGAAAAATGTGAGTTCATTTTTCAACTTAGCAATGTTTTGAATGATGTCAAAACTAAGAGTAAGACTTAGACTTTGTGTTTTTGTATATTGGACGATATCCACCAAAATTTAGATGTGCATTAAATCATTTTTACCATACGATGCATACAAATATTTTTGAAAAGCCTTAGACATGGACTACACATCAAAAACCAAGTTATATATCCAAACACAGCTGCCCGGGCCGACCTATATGTGCTCTCAGACTGACATATAAAAGTTTTTGCTTCAGTACAGGCCGACACATACGAGTATAGGTCGGCTACCGGGCTCCAATAATGAAGTCTGTGGATTCTGCCCATAGGTCTCCTTCTTCGGGCCGACCTATTGCTTTCATAGGCCGATTTGTAGCCTTCAAAAACACAAATTTTGTTTTGCATCTTATTTTTTCTTACACACACACACACACACACACACACATATACTTATACATGCACCTTTATCTAGTAAGGTACTACCTATACAAAATCAGATTACAAAGCATTCTCATCATCTTCAACCTCTCTTATATGCATACACACAAGTTAACTATACATAATCATTTTTCGATTGGGTGACCATCTAGATTAGGGTTGATAATGTCCAATTAGGTTGGTGTAACCGAGAATATTGGGTTGCGATCTTTGTGTGTTTCAAATAAGAAAATCAAAGTGAGATTTTCCTTCAAGATCATTGTGATTTGAAGGTTTTGGACAAGATCACGTCAACATGGATCCGACCGAGTGAAGGCCTTAGAACAAGGTGGTTTCCTTGTAAGGGAGTAGCGCAAGACGATGAATCGTGTTCTGGAATCTTGGATTCAACAAGTGTGTGCTCGAGATAATTGGAGGATTGCAGCCACATTGTTGGTGACTTGATTAAGCTTTTATCAAGAGTTTGGAGGTGGTTGAATCAACAACAAACAATTGGGTTTTTGGGATTAGAATTCTTCATTCTTGTATAAATATTTTTGCAAAGATAAGGTTAATTGCAAGTATGTCAATTCAATTTTGAATTGCGGACAAACATACTGATAGCGAGGGCAATTGAGGAACTACCTAAAAATATCTTTGTGTCTCTTTATCGCTTTATTTTTCTTTAATTGTTGTTCATGCAAATTATCGATTTAGTTGTTTCGATTAATTCGATTGAAAATTATTTTCAACTATTTTTTAAATTGTTGTTGTTGATATAATCACAATAACTTTGATTGTGATTGATTTTTACATCAACAAAATAAATTGAATTTCCAAATGCAATCAATCTCACACAAAGTGTTTGATAAATTATCTGAGTATTTTTATCGCTTTGTGTTTGTTGGAAATAAGCACTACAAATAGCGTTGCATTTGATTGATCAGTGAATTAATTGTTGATTGAACAATTTGTGTTCATTAGCATTCCATCGATTTTCATTACGCATATCTGAACTTTTCGATAGTAGGTCCGGTTAGACGATTTGATTCGGGTTTTATTTTCGTTGTGCCACACTTTTTGAAAAAGAAATCTAAGATTTTTTGGTTTTTAATTTGTGATCTATTCACCCTCTTTAGATTGAAGCTTATCATATAACAAGTGGTGTTAAGACCTTTGATTAATTTCGTGCTTGAGATTTACTCTTTAGAAGAATGGTTGCCGAACATAAGGGAGCGTATAATATAGCACCAATTTTCACAAGCGAAAATTATGGCTATTGGAAAGCTCTTATGCGTATTCATGTCAATTCCATTGACAAAGGTATATGGGACGCTTTCCAAAATGGTCTGAATGAAATAACTACGACCAAAGCGGTGGGTGTTACATTACCTAAACCGAAAGCACGATGGGATGATAATGATTGAAAATTGTGGTCATATGATTGGAAAGCAGAAAATATCCTCACATCCGCTTTGGGTGTTGATGAATTTTATCGTGTTTCTCATTGTGAGACCTCCAAAGCTATGTGGGACACATTAGAGATTTCCCATGAGGGAACTAATAATGTCAAACAAACTAGGATCAACATATTAAATCAAGAGTTTGAGTTGTTTCGTATTGAGCATGGTGAAACCATCGCGGATATGAGAAAACGGTTCACTCATCTCATAAATCGGTTAAATGCGCTAGGTAATCTCATTTCCAATGAAATTGCTATTAACAAAGTTTTGAGGTGTTTAAAGAGGAAATTATCTTAAGTCGTTTGATCTCACGATTTTGTTTGGTAAGTTGTAAGAGCAAGAGCAAGAGCTCATTTGCTTAGCGAAATACGAAAAAGAATGTGAAAAGAAAGTGAAGAAAGAGAAATGGAAAGACAAAGAAGGGAAGAAATTCATAACTCTAAATACTTCTAGTTCAAGGCCTTCTCATAATGAGTAAAATAATTATGAATGTAATGATGACAGTGAATCCGACAAAGAAGATATGAGATTGTTTATAAAGAGAGTCAACAAATACATGTTGAAGCGTGGTATCAAATATCCCGACAAATACCATGACAAACCAAGAAGGTTATTAAGTTCCTCAAAAGAATATGAGAACAAAAGAGGAAGTCTCGAAGTACTTGTTACAACTATGGTAAACCCGATCATTTCAAGCCGGAGTGTCCTAAAACCAAGAAAGAAAAGGAAAGGGGTCGTCAAAACTCGTATAGAAAAATCTAGAAGAGCATATTCCGCTTAGGAGAGCAAAAGTAATTCATCAAGTGATGATAGCTCTACCTCAAATGATGAACCAGACAAGCTTTTCTATATGGCAAACAACAGAAAGAAACAGGTTGTAAGTCACTTTAAACTTTAAACTTCTCATGACTTAACTTTTTCTCAACTTCAAGAGTCTTTTGAAAATCTAAAAAGGGAAGTTATAGATGCTTTCAAAAGATTAGTTTCAAATAAACGTATTATTTCGGTTTTAGAAGTTAAGATTTTAGAAAATGAAAAGAATATGGAAGCACTAAGGAAATCCATGTTGGATATTATAAAGGATTGAGATGAGGATCCTAAATCCTTGTGGTTTGATTGTGAAACTTGTCACATTTGGTAAAATGAGTCAAGGACTCTTAAAGCTAAATTAGATAAGGCTTTACAACCTAAGGTTACTTTTGCTATAAATACTTTCAAACATGGTTGTCAAACTCTCAGGTAGACTCATAAACTCGTACGAGTTTATGATTTTAAGAAGTAAAAACGAGTAGACTCACAGATAGAATCCTTATTTGATAGAGTCGATTAGACTCAGTTAGAATTGCACAAATGTGTATAAATTTGCGAGTCTATGGCAAGTTTACGAGTTGTCGCAACTACGAAAAATACCGAAGGAAACAAAATAAAAGAGTCGCCACCGAACATTATTTATCCCAAAGAGAGGGAAAGTAAATGATCGAAGAAAAACTAAGAAGAAGGGATAAGACGAGGTCATCACAACCAAATCTTGGGTTCGGGAGTCGGTTACGCAAGGGGAAGGTATGAGCACCTCTCACGTTTGTTGTACTCAACGAGATCCACACTTGTTGTCTAATCAAAGGGTGTGTCATCTAAAAACTACTTCTAAATAGAAATGAGAACAAAGAAAGAGACTCGATAGGACATCGTTTCCCTATTCCTATGTATTCCCTTGTGAAATGGAAAAGTCAGAGTCAACGTGGTTTAGAAAACTACGGGTGATGGGGAAAGGTTGCTCGCCAAGACATCTCCGTCTTGTGCCTACATATCCTCGTCTGGTATGAGAAATCAGAGCAAATGTAGTTCGGGTAACTAAACCACTGGTTGGTTAAGTGTTTTTTATGAGTGAGCTAAGTTCTCATTCCAGCAGTTAGGGTCGATGCATGTTTACGTATAACGAAAAAATAATGTACTATTTTCTAAAAAAATGATTTTTGAAACAATCCCAAAGGATAAATAGGTTTGAATTTGGTTTATGATTTTTAGAGAAGTGAATTGAATTTGTTTGAGATTCACGTTGCACTAAAGACTATGATATATGAGCGAATGTGTCGCATATCGCTCAAGGGGAATACACTAAACACTCTAGACAAGTGAGGAGAAACCCCCCACTCATAATTTCCCATATACTTAAGGCTCGTGGCGTACAACGTTCATCATTCTTTATTAAGTGTCTTAGATTTGTTTGAGATGAGTGGAGAAGACACAAAGGAAAACACTAAAGGGAAACTGAAAACCCTAATGTTATCATACAAAATAGTCCTAAGGTTAGGATGAAATGGAAGTCTACCTAATATTATCATACAAATGATGGACCTATAGATGAGGTCAAGAAGGGATTATCCTAATTGTTATCATGCAAAGGATTGAAAGTTTAATATCTCTCCTACTCCCACCTTAATCAGAAACTAAGTGGGACTAGGAATCCTAAGGGATCATGTGAGCAAGCACAAGTAAACAGTATCCAATTCAATCACAAATGAAAACAAAAAATGAAACTTAAACAAGTCTCGAAAAGAAAGATAAGATGAAGAAGAAAGTAGAAGAAGAAGGAAGATACAATCAAGAAGAACAATCATGAAAGTTCAATGACAAAGGAATATCAAACACACACATCTCAATCTCATATAAAGTGAAATTTTACATCATGTTACAAGTAACCAAGAGCAATCACAATGTCAAACCATGTCACAAGATTTGAAAATCAAAACTCAATGGCAAAACAAAGTGCCTATACACATCCATATGACCTAAACAACTTACAAGAAGCACAACCAATCACAAAGCAAAGTGAAATGCAGTCAAGTGAGATAAGAAACATGGTAGGGAAGCAACAACATCATATCACACATAATTCATGTCAATCATAAAAGAAAGAGCATAAAGAGCCAAGTCATGCATCATATTAATATCCAAACAACTAGCAATAACTAGCTCATGCAAAACACACTTCAAATTATCAAACATGTGAGATTAGGGTATGAATCTAGGATGGGGCATTAGCATACATGAAAGTGTCAATTCAAATCCAAACTCAAAACCTCAAGAAGGATGCATAGACATTGCATCAAGACAAACATAAACAAGCACATACAATTGGGAATGCATCAACCAACACCTTTCATAAAAGGAAACAATTGTTCATGTGAAGTAAGGGAAATGAAAGTCAAACCAATGATCATCAATACATGTTAAGGAAGGGGTATATACCAAGTATTCACATCATTCAATTTTCTCATACATCATTCAAACACAAGTAAATAAGAAGTCTCAAAACTAGGTCAAACATTAAGCACATTCATTTCAAAACAATGTCACATTGGGTCATCAAGATAAAATAGGAAATAGGTAAAAAAAAAATGAATTATGAAACCTGACACGTGTTATATCCATCAAGAACATGAGGGGAGAACAAACCCTAAGTGGTTGCACAAGTGCATCCCTAACCAATTCAACAAGTTCAAGCACATATCAATCACACAAGTATGCATTGCATCACACATAAAAAAATATCTAAAAGCCTCTAGAAATTAATGAAAAATGATCATGATGTCAAGGAGGCAGTAGGTTAAAGTGTCCTAAAAGGGTGTCTAAGGAAGTGTACAAAAAGTGTTCAAACAATACCAAACCTGGGGGCGTGGAAAGCAAAATCCATGATCAAGGTGTCAAATGAGTGTTCAAAGGATCTATCTACATGTACCAAAGTGTGTGCAAAAACATGGGTAAAGAATCAAACAGGAAGGTCATGAATCAAAGTCACACTTCAAAACTAGGTCTAATGGAACACTTTATGAAAATAAATCAAAATAAAGTAATAAAATAACATGAAAATAAAAATATAAAATAAAAAACTAAAATAAAAGGTCAAAGTATCTAAAAAGTATTTTTGTGGAAATTTAGGACATTTAGAATTATTTAAATAAAATTAAAAAGAAAACTAGAAAGAAAATAAATAAAATAGAAAAACAAAAGGGGAGAGTGCATTAGTAATAACTGAACTGGTTTCCAGTTATCATGTGCAAATGGGCCCAAACCTAGGGGCTTGGAAAGCAAAAAAACCTAAAGCCCGTCCAAAATGACAAGAGTCAGAAATAAAAAACCTGAGTGGCTTGACATGTCAGCCTCATTAATTGAGGTGGCATTGAGTCACCACAACCATTGGTACAGATTAAAACACCTCATATCATTTGAATTCAAAAAAAAAAGCACCAGGGCCACGTCACTCTTTCCCTAACCTTCAGACGTCGGAGTCCTAGCTTCGGTCGTCTTCTCCGGTGGACACCTCACAGGAGCCACCATAAAAATCCCAGAAATGAAAAATAAGACCACCTCTCCACTCAAAATTTCATGTAGATTCCAAATACACCCTTACCTTTTAAAAATGAGCAAGTTTTCATGGTGAATTGAAGGATAAAAGTTTTGCACACACATACTGAAACTCAATAAAACGTCACAACAAGCTATGCAAACATTCCCTACCATGTGTAGGACTTCAGATGTATACAATATGAACCTAACATGGGTCTAGAATGAGAGGAATCAGATCATGAAAGTTACTTAGTGGAGAGTGTCCACTGCAACTTCAAATCTTGCAGAAACTTGAAAGGAACTTCACCAAATGCCTTGATACAACTTGAAGATGATGAATCTGGCTTGAAAATGTAAAGAAAACTTTTGAAAAGCAAGCTTCGAAGGTAGAGAAAAATGAGAGAGTGAGAGCTTTGGGTTTTATTTTCTGAGCAGAATGAAGTGTCTGGCTGCTCACTTGGGTTTAGTGAGATTATATACTAGAGTTTTGTGTGGTTAAAAGCCTGTTAATGTGGTGAAAATAATGGATTAGTGATTTTGACAAAAATGATAATGGATGGTGGATGATGAGCATGGCAAGAATCTGATCCCATGTGAGGTGTATGGTGGTGATATTGATTGTCCTTATGATGATCAGAATGAGAGTGGAAGAGGGATAACCTTGGTGAGCAAGTTTTATTCTTCTTTTGATCACTTTCTCTTTTTGGCAAAATAATGAAATGTAGTGCATGAAGGTACATGTTATGTGGTCTCTTTCTAGGCAATGTTTTGGTAAGGTTTTGACAAGGTTATGCGTTTGATTTTGATAAGGGCAAGAGGCTGCAAGAGAAAGAATTCAAAATGTGCCAAAATCCTTCATGGACCATGCCTTAGACTAATTCCCATGTCACTCACTTTATATCATCATAACTTGATGAATAAGAAGCCAATGACGATGAACTTTGTATGATTGGAAATCTTGGACAATGATTTAGAAATTTCAAGTGTAGGCAACTTGAGATATTCCTTGGGAAGGCATAAAAAAGGTGGTTTAAAACCATGTTTCAAAATCTTCCTAGGATAACTTAGAAAAATTCTAAGTTAAGAACTTTGACATAATTGAAACCTCGTCTTTGAATCCACATAACTAGAGGATTTTTGATCCAATGGAGATGTTCTAGTAATTAATATAAAGCTAGAAGAATGATATTCAATTTTCATGTTCAATGGAAATTGATATGAGGTCAAGAACTTGGTGAAAAGTGCCTAAAACTTGTCCATTTTTGACAACTTTGAAGCCCTAACTTTGGAGATATCATAACTTGAGCTCTACACATCCAATTTATATAGTACTCAAAAGAAAGCTTAGAGGATGACTTATAACTTTCATGTTCAAGGAAAATTCATTTGAAGCTTGTGTCATCATATAAGATAGGCTTGAAAGTAGGTACTTCAAGCTGAATTTCTATACTTAGAAAATTTTCTAAGTGTTGAAATGACAAAATCTTGATTTTCTCAACTTTACCTCATCATATCTCCCAAACCATGGATCTTTTGGACTTTCTTCCTTCCATAAATTTGTAATTCATGATGTTCTCTTTAATTTTATAACAAGTTTGCTTCCATTGGATCAAGGATGAGAAAGTTATGGAAGTTGCAAAATGGCTAGAATTTAGGGGTTTCCACACTTAGAAAACTTTCACTAAACCCTAATTCAACCAATATCCTGATGTTATGTTTCCTCTTGACTTTACTTCTTCCAAACACATGAAATCACTTGAAATCACACAACCTACCCTTGGTTGGCTTTGAAATCCAAGACTTGGACCCTATTGAACCATAGTTGACTTTTGTTAACAAGATGAAACCCTAGAGTCCTTTCCACTGATTGAAGCCCTTGTGATGGTTTTTGAAGACACATAATCCATGTAGAAGACCGTCATGGTGTTTGTTTAACTTTAGAATCATGTCTTGCCCAAGAAACTAAACATAAATCTCCTTTGAATCAAAACCCTAATAAGTTATCCACAAGATAGGAGGAGGAGATCAATGCTTGAATTCTTGATTCAAGTGGTTGAGTAACATGTTTTGATGATGATGATGACCTTGTGACTTGAGATTGCCACAAAGTTGAGCATGAACCCTTGATTGAGCTTTGAAGATGAAACTCTTCTTTTGAGTGTTGGATAAGATAACTTGATCCCCCGCCTAAGATCAATGTTATGCACAAATGTCAATGCAAAATGATATGAAACATAAGTCAAGATATGAGAAAAGGTAAAGAAAATTTTTGAGGTGTTACACGAGTCTATAAGTTTTTTTTATAAAACCCCAAAAATGGTCCAAATTATCCAAAAGATTTTTTTAAAAAAATAAAACCCTTGTTTTTTTGCTTTTATGAGAATTAGAAAGTCTCTCTCTTAGTCTCTTCTTTTAACAAAATTTCTTCATTCCTTCATTGACAACATGATCGTGTATGTCTGTCTCTTGCTTTGTTTGCATTCGTTGTCGTAAGAAGAGGGGAAATAAGTGGCATATATGAATTTAGATTTTCGTTTTTGGGGAAACATAGTCACATGCTTAAGTATAGTTTCTAAGATTAGTGGGTCCTGAGGAAAATCCCTTCATGGATTTCTTATATCCAAAGATGCATTCAAGCAAAGAGAAGATAAAAAACAGTTTCAACAATGTTAAGAAAAGGTAAACCTTCTTAATTTTAATTTCTTCAATTTTTTGATTAAGTTTTTGTTGTTTCTAATATAGGATGTTTTGTATTCGTAGATATGCACCTATTTTAAAACCAACTTTAAAACACATTGTTGTAGATAACCAATTTTAAGTAAATGCATTTATTTGTAAATAATATTGTGCAAAGTGGCGGTGGTGAAAACGTTGAATTAGGTGGAAGGGGAACTTCAAGAAATCCAAATTTGGTTAATGATGAAGAAGGTGTTTCATTTGGGACAGAGTTTGATGATGATAGTCAAGATACTGATGAAGAAGATGAAAATGATGATATTAGTGTTTATGATCTAATTGATGCTTTGAATTTTTGGAGCCATTATCATATATGTTTAATAATTTTTTTGCTTTATGTTGTAGACAATTAATTAGAAATTAGTACTTTAAGTCTTTAACGACATATTTTATGACTTTGTTTGTTTTATTATCGAGTTTTTTTTTTGTTTAGATATTTGTTATTGGGGATGAAATTTAAATTTTGGTATTAGTTGGTGTTCTAAAATATATAATTGTGTCATATATGAGGCATTTATAGGTTTAAAAATATATGTATGCGTCATATATGTGTCACTTACATGTTTTTAAAAGTCATTTTTAATTTTTCATAGACTCGTATGAGTCTGCGAGTCGAGTCTATGAACCCTTTACAATTCTGAGTAGACTCGCGAGTTTGACAACCTTGCTTCCATATATGACTTACCATCTTATAATCCTTATCGAAAGTATAGTTATGTTAAAAAGGAATCAAATAGAAAAGAATTATCTTCTCTTAACCTGTATTGTCACTATTGTTGCAAATTTAGGAAACTTTTTGTTCCTAATGGTGCCTTTCAATGGTTACCTAGATGCAACCAAAGTTTTACTAATCCTTAAGGACCTAATTAAAATTGGGTACCTAGCACTATTTATTAATCATTCAAGAAAAATGTATTGACTCTATGAAAGAGAGTATGTGATCTCGTTTGTGGAGCATCAAGGCACAACACGGTGACATGTCCTTATTGTTTTGATCTTTGTGACTAACAAGATGGCTTGTGTTTTCAATCAGGTTAACTCGTAGTCTTTTTCTTTAAATGGTACAAGTGTGTGAATGATTACTAATGTTCTATCCTAGAAGTGTCAAAAAGGTATTATGTTCAATAATGTAGGTGTAGCTCTGGTTTTCGTGACGCGACCACTACTGCATTTAGTGCTACTTTTTGATTTCAAATTTTATCCTATGATGCTTAAAAAGAAGGGAAAAATATATGAAACTATCCTTACTCGCAAATGTTTTTCCTACAAATTCTAAGAGATCTGGAATCGGGGGTCGGTTATACTAAGGGAAGTTATTAACACCCTGAGTATATATAGTACTCTATAGGAACCTTTTATTGTATATTTCTTCTATTGAATTACATGCTTGCTTAGGTTTGTTTGTTGTTTAATTAGGAAAGTTTCTCCTTTGTGAAGATTGAGGAAGTGTTTTTTTTGTTTTATGGTTTTCTATTGTTTTTGGTAGGTACCTAGACCTAAGGGTTTTTTTATTAGTGTGTTCGCTAAGATCTCACAACCTTATGCCTACGTATTCTCAAAAAAAGGGAAATTAAGAAATCAGAGAGTTCTTAGTTCCTCATAAATCTATGGGAGGAAATTGTTTTGTGTATCTTGTTCAAAGCCCAAGATGATGAAGCTAAAAGAGTATTTGTATCTTGTTCAAAGCCCAAGATGTGAAGCTAAATGTTTGACTGAGAGAGAATTTTCCATCTCTAAAGGGAGATATCTCACCTATTCATCACAAACATTAAAGAGATTATTATAAGGGAATTTGCTTTAACTGGGACGTGTGGAATCCAATAATGACACATCTTCCTTTATAGGAGAAGTGAAATGTGATGAAGGAAGAAGCTTTGAACTTGGACTTTGAAATATCCAGAGCAATGCCACATCTTTCTTCATGAGTTTTAACATAACATAAGAAGCTTTTAACTTGGACTTTGAAATATCCAAAGCAATGCCACATTCTTCTTTATGTAAAACAGTTTGATTTGATTTGAAATGTGATGTATATAAGGGATATCCTCCTACTAAGAGGACTCATAGTATCACCTGTGGGGATGTTGAATTTTGTGCCTTGATCAAAGCCCAAGGTTGAAGTTGAAAAAATTGAAAACTGACTCAACTGGGGAGTGTTATATCTATCTTATACAAACCCCAAGATTGAGGCTGACTGGGGAAATCATTATATGAAGTCTAAGAGGAGGCTGAGGGAACTTAAGTGGAGACCGACTCTTGCTGAAGATTATAAGAGAGTTGAACTATTAAATGCCACAAGGGCTTTGATCCTTTTGGGGATTTACTGAGTGTAAACTGACCTTGGATGAGGCTTAAAGGATGAGATTGAATTTCCTAGAGGTTTTGACTCTCATGGGGATTGGTGTATTGATAAAGATGACTAGGATTTATCCTATGCTTTTAGGAAGCCTGTGAGTCCTTGTATGAAGCCCAAGAGGAGGTTGGGGTGCTTTTAGGAAGCCTGTGGGTGCTTGTATGAAGCCCAAGAGGAGGCTGGGGATTGAGACTTTCCAAGTCTAAGAAGAGTTCAAGAGAGGCTTCACCGGGAAATAATCCTTTCTTTGTTGAATTGTTCCAAGGTTAAAAGGGTTTAAAGAAGAGGTTTCACCGGGAAATAATCCTCTCTTTAATGAAGTGTTTCAAGGTTAAGTAAACTGAACAAAGCCCAAGAGGAGGCTGACTGTACTGGGGAGAAGAATTCCTTTGTACAAGAGGGAACTAGTTGTTTAACTAAGTTATAATGATTGAAAGGATCATATTGTTTGAACTAGTCTAAACTAAGGATAATTTAAATGCTAAGGGAAATTTAACAAGATATGCACAAGTATATATACAGATATATTAACAAGTATATAAAAACGTATGAGTTGAATTTGAAAAGGTGGCGGGTCTTACACTCTGGATAGTGGCCCAAGTGTTTTGTGATTGATTAAATGTTTTCTTTAAGATTGAATTAGGGTTTTGAGAAATTGAAGAAAGTTTTGAAATGAAATTGAATTTGAATTTAAATTTGAAGATGACTTGATCTTAAGTAGCAGATGAGCAAAGGTGTTAGGTCTTACGCTCTAGATAAAGGCCCAGATGATTGTTTGTATCATGTATAAAGCCCGAGATGAATGAGGATAAAATATTTTCTATTTATAAAAGGTGTTGGGTCTTACACTCAGGGAGAGGCCCAAGATTTAAAATGATTTTTGAAGAAGAGAGGAGAGACTTATATTATAGCAGAAACCATGATTTTAATTGAGAAAATTGATGATAGGTTTAGATTGAATTTGAAAGTTTGAAAGATTGAAGTTTTGAAAATATGAAGGATATTTTAAAAACAGAAAGGGGGATGGGACTTACACTCCTAGAAGAGGCCCAGGTGATGGTTGAAAAAGATAAGAGGGACTTATACTATAGTAGAGACCCTGACTTATTAAGTTTTGAAAAAGAATGTTGGGGCTTATACTCAGGGAGTGGCCCAAGATTATTTGAAAACAGTGATTTTGAACACTGAGAGGAGGGACTTATACTATAGTAGAGGCCTTAAATTTTTTATTTATGTACAAAGGGATGGGTCTTACACTCTATTAGAGGCCCAAGTGTATGTTGTGAAAACAGTGATCGCACCGTGATTTTGAAAAGCGCAATGGGACTTATACTATAATAGAGGCCCATATGATTTGTTATTTACATATAGGGTTGGGTCTTACACTCTAATAGAGGCTCAAGTGTATTGTTATGAAGTTTGAAAGATCAAATCAAAGTAAAAACCCTAGTTTCATTTTTTAAGATATTTTTTAAAAGAAAACTCAATAAAAAATTGTATAATTATCAAAATGAATCCATTAACCATGTCATAAACAATGATTAAGGTTTATAAAAAGATGTTTTATTCACATGAATATTTGAAATCAAATTGGTTTAAGAAAAATCAAGAAAAGAAATTATTTTCAAATATTTAAAACAATTTAAAATAATATTTTTAAACATATTAAAAATATATCAAATAAAAAATATTTTTTTGGTGAATAAAATATTTAAATATGTGAATGATATTTGTACAAAAAATCATTTGAATATAGAAATTAATTTTTGAAAATATTTAAAATAATTAAAATTTTAAAATAATCAAAATTTTAAAAAATGGCGCCAAGAACACCATTGTCTTCCTCGCGCCACCCAGATTTGCAAAATCACTCCTATCTCACTTGATTCATAATAAAATTGCACGATGTAAACATGAAAATTGTTCGCTTTTGAACAAGGAACGCGATGGTGGTGTTTAATTTCATTTATTATAAGTGTAGTGTAAAATATCATGTGATGAACAAATGAATCCTAACTTTGCAAAAACTAATGTGAAATCCCATACACGAGTTATAAGTAGTAATTGATTGAGGGTTAATGATCTATGAGCATCCAGAAACATGTTAGTAACTTGAAATAACATTTATGATTCATGATTCATGGAGTTTAAAAAGTTCATGCTTACCTTGCAAGAGAAATTTGAATCCTCATTTGCAGGTGTTAGAGAAGTGTTTTAATGATCTAGACAGATTTCCTGGACCTTAAGAAGTGTGTTGATGTGCTTGGAATGGATTGAAACCTTCTGGATTGATGGGCTCGAATCCAACTACAACTTGCTTGGGATGAACTATGATCTTGATGAATTTGATTTTACATATGATATTTAAGTATTTGGATCACTTATATATGATGTATGTGAGGTGTTTGGATCATTGGTTTGGACAGAAATCCTTTGGAATGAGAAATTCGATTTCTCACTTTGGAATTTTGGAACTTTGAACAAAAAGAGGGAAAGTGAGAAAATAAGGCTTAGTGTTGTTTTGGTGTGTCTAGAATCATCAGAAATGCCTTCTATTTATAGGAGAACAATTTTGTTTTGGGAGGAATAATGTTGGATGAGGGATCACTCTATTGTTCAATGGATTTTGTCATGTAGCCAAAGTTTCCTCCTATCATAGCTATGCATTGACTCCCATCAACTTTGCAGGTTTGAAGTCTTCTTGTTCTTGGATATGTCTTGACTGGTTTGTGCATAACCCATGCCACCTCTATGTATCACATTAATGCAACTTAATAAAATTGAATTTCAATGCTTTTGTAATGATGAATTTTCACATGCTAAGCTAGATTCTTGACTCCTTGGTCCCAAGTTAAAGATATCAAGTGATTCATCAAGATTCCTTCTGATCTTAGAAGATGACAAAGCTTGTAAGATGACAAACTTGTTGTGAAAAATCGTGTGATACAAGTAAATCCAAAATCTGTCCTTGAAAAACAGTTGTAGCAAGGTGAGTTGTGAGGTTCATAACTTCTTGCTCAAGTTGAATTAATGGATGTTCTTGTACTATATGGAAAGTTGGGATGATGTACTTCAACTTTGATGTTCACAGTTGTACTTGATTAATCTTGGATCATGGTGAAAAATTCCTCCACATTTTGATGTTTTGACTGATTTTACCTTAGGCAGAATTTGCCTGTGTGTTGAAGTTCATTTCTTTTTTTTTTATTTTGATCATTTCATAACTTGAAATCCATGAAGTTTTTGGATATGGTTCATATTATAAATTTTGTAGTATGTGATGAGATCTACCATTTAAGCTTTGGAACAGAAAATTTGATTGCTTGGATCACAAGTTATGGCCTTTGGAAGTTGGGTAAAAATCATGTTTTTTCCATAACTTTGTGAAATTTTCAATTCTTCCAATTTTGCTTCTTTTGCAAGTAACCTTGATTTCCTGATCAATCCTTATTCAAATGCAACAGTGGGTCATTTTTTCTTGTATAATGGCTTATGATGAATAATTTTTCTCAAAAAGTCAAACTTTGACTTTGTGTATAGATGAATTTTGTGTAGGGAAACCCTAATTCCTGATTTTTGATGAATGAGTACCCCAAGATGATTTTAAACTTATGAATGGACTTCAAGGATATATTTGAGTGTCTTGAATCATACCCCAAGGTTGAAGATCATGTCTTGGTAAAAAGTCAAAGATATGGTTGACTTTTCATCAAAACCCTAGTTTGTGGCTCAGATGGTTTTGAATTCTTGCATTGTTTATGAATCAAGTTCTTTGGATCAATACAATAATGTAAATGGACTAGTATGATGTATTTGAGGTCCTTGAAACATATCTTGAGATCTTGGATCATTCCTTGCTCCATAAGTCATCCCTAGGATTAGATTAGGTCAAAACCCTGATTTTGTGACACAGATGATCTTGAGGTTTGACCAACTTGAAATGATGTAATTTTGTCCTTGGTTCTTGGTGAATGAGATCTCTTTAACTCCATGTATGATTTAGGTACTTGATAAGTTGAAGATCATTCTAATTCTTGATTCATCATTTTCCTGAATCCTCTATAGGGCTTAAAAAACCCTAATTAGTGATCATAATGAAGGAAACAACAATCTTGACTTTCTAAAGTGGGTTAGTGATGCATAAAAGTGTATGTATGAGATGAAAATGATGTGGGCATCTTAGGGTCAAAATTAGGGTATGGCAGTAGGTTTATCTTCAAAAAGACATACTCAAGTGCATCAAATTAAGAGTGATCAACCTAAGATGATGAAACATGGGGATGAGTAAGATAATCATCATGATTGAACAAGATTGAGAGTCCAACATCAAGGATAATAAATAATTCAATCACCTATTGGATACATTATTAATCACACTTTCAAATACCTGTACAAGAAGAAAAATGCCAAGAGCGTTTTATCTCGATTGTGTTTTGTGGCACGTTTTGCATTTATTTCAACTTTCGTTCAAAAGTTCTTTGTGGAATGCAAGTGCATCTTCTGTCTTGTGTATGGTGAGGTAATATCTCTTCAATTATTTTTCTTGTTATGCACGTAAGTATTTCTTTTACCTGTTTATTTTGTGAAGATATATGATGAACTATACGTGTGAAATTTGTGATGTGTCTTTACATCCAAAAATTTCAATGTGACTATTATATGTTGCATTTTATATGTTTATAATAGATACTCATAATTGTCTTCATATGTCATATATATCTTGAACTAACTCATGCATGAATTTTACATGATTGCATGATTCAAGCAAACCAGTTATACAAATCCATTAAATGTATATGTTTCTCATCAAGTTAGGGTGCATGAGTCATTATGGTCTCTACAATATCAAATTAAGTCATCAGTGGTCTCTAAAATTCCATTTGAGTCAAATTTTCTTAAGTTATGAAGTCTTCAAGTCGACACGTAGTTGTACAGGTCGACCTATGTCGAGGAGTTTAGTCTTTATGCTGACTGGTAAAGTATAAGTCGACGTAATCTCGTACAAGCCGGCCTATAAAAATTAAATTTTTCATTTTTTTCTTAAAACTTATAGTATAGGTCGGCACACCTTTCGTATAGGTCATCCTATGACAGTAAGTGGATGAATTATTTCATATTTGACCAAAATTCTTCATCTTCCTGCATTCATCGTTGATTCATGAATCTGTTTCCTTTTCTATTAAACTTTCAGTCAACAAACGCACTCCTTTAGTGTCCTTAACTCTGCACTATTGATGTATAATTCATGTAGTTAAGTCATTCAACCTTCCACCTTCTTGAAACCTTAATGTTCTTCTCTTTTTTATTCTCTATAAATTGTCATCAATTCCTTCTATTTTCCAAACATTAGATTACAATCAAATATCTTTTAGCGCATCCAAATGGCTCCCAAAATTGTGAGAAACAAAAGTGACAAGGGAAAAGCTACCGCATATCTCTGGAAATTCCTGCAGTGGTTCGAATTTTTTAACACCAGCAGACCAACTATTTTTTGAAATTATCGCAAGACTACAACAAAGATCTTGTCCGGGTGTCCTATTCCGTACTACATGATCACAATGAATCTACTTTCAAATTCACTATTGGGAACAAGGTTTATGAGGTTACTTATGACATTTGGAAGAGGTTGTTTCACATCACCATTAGTGATCTTGATGCTAAGGATGAACTTGATCCTTTGGTAACGGACATCCATATTCATAGGGATCTCGAGTGGAATATTTATCTCATTGAAATGCTCAAAGATCTAAGGCAAGAAGACTGTCATAAGGCTATAGCTGTTAGCCAACTCAAGATGGTTCCAAGGATTCTATTATGGCTGGCTTCACATATTTTACACCCTAAGAAATAAGGATACTCAAGAGTAGACAGTGCAGAAATCCATCTTATGTATATCCTTATGTAGAAGATTCACATCAACTGGCCACACTAATTTGTCTCCAAAATGTTCACCATCAAGGAATGTAATAAAGATACATCCTTCTGCTACACATCCATGATTTCTAAAATCCTAAACTTCTTCGACATCGGTGTCCCAAACTTGCTGCTCATCTCTCTAGGCCTAGTTCAAGAATTATCCCAATGTACCTTAACAAATATGAGGTACTTATGGGATGAAAAACATCAAACATATTACCGCAGATTGGGAAAAGTTGGACGAAAGGTGTACAACATTGATGATTTTACAAAATTCGTTGACTCCACTACTGAGCAAAAAGCTGGGGGTGATGAGCCCATTCAAGATGTGGAACATGTAGTTGTTCAGAGGAATAATGATGCTCATGAAGATCAATCCTCCATCACTTTGTTTCTTCAAAACCTATTGATCAAGCAAGATGCTCAAATGACTCAGCTTCAAAATATGCAACATATGAAGACCCAAGATGCTAACTTTGAAGCCTTTCCATCTTTTGTCACATGGAAACTAATCTCCTTGAAGGATGAGATGGACACAAACACAACCTCCACCATCGCAAGGGTCAATCACATGATTGCTGCCCAAAATGAAGACTATCATTGCTACATACAATTCTATCAGGAAGTGTGTGACTTCCTGGACCGTCAGTTTGGAAGTAATGGTCAAGGCTGGTTCCGTGGAGTAAGACCTGGAGGTCGCAGAAGGCAGTGATGTGCAACTACTGAATTGAGTCTATAGTGTGTCTTAGTTTTTTTGTCATGCATTCAGTCTTTCGTTTGTTGTTTGTTTCCATGCATTTCCATTTGGTTTGTTTTGATGTTTTTCTGCTTTGACTTATGTAATGATGCAATGCTTATATTTTGATTAATCAAGATTAATAAACATTACTATTATGGTGTGATTTATTAAGCTTGTGTTATCTACATATGTTTGTATGTTAGTGCACCACTTATTCTTTGCAATTGCCTATGTGTAGTATAAATTATATGTGAACTGTGCATCTATGTGATGCTTCTAATGGAAATTTTTTCTCTTTTTGATGTTGTTAAAAAGGAACAAGTTTATGAAAAGGATTATGCACAAATTCATGGGGAGTTATTAAGGATTATGCACAACTTTAGCGAGAGCTATTTATTGTACTGAAGAAAAATACAAAGGCGGTGAGATTCAAGTTTTGCCATCATCAAAAAGGGGGAGTATGTGATTGCATTATTCAACTTAGCAATGTTTTGGATGATGTTAAAATAAGGAGTAAGACTTAGACTTAGAGTTTTTGTATATTGAACGATATCAACCAAAATTTAGATGTGCATTGAATCATTTTAGCCCTACGATGTATGTAAATGTTTTTGAAAAGCCTTAGGCATGGACTACACATCAAAAACTAAGTTATATATGCAAACACACCTGCATAGGCCAACCTATACGTGCTCAGACCGACCTATAAAAGCTTTTGCTTTAGTACAGGCTGACACATACAATTACAGGTCGGCTCCTAGGCTCTAAAAATAAAGCCTGTGGATTCTGTCCATATGTCACCTTCTTCATACTGACTTGAAGACCTTGATAGGCATGCCTATTGCTTTCGTAGGTCGATCTATAACCTTCAAAAACAAAAATTTTGTTTTACATCTTATTTTATCTTGCATTCCTTTTTTTGCCTAAATTTCACACACACACACACACACATATATATATATATATATATATATATATATATATATATATATATATATATATATATATATATATATATATATATATATATATATATATATATATATATATATATATATATATATATATATATATATATATATATATATATATATATATATATATATATATATATATATATATATATATATATATATATATATATATATATATATATATATATATATATATATATATATATATATATATATATATATATATATATATATATATATATATATATATATATATATATATATATATATATATATATATATACTCATACATGCACCTTTATCTAGTAAGGTATTAGTGAATTACCTTTGCGAAATCATATTACAAAGCATTCCCATCATATTCAACCTCTCTTCTATGCATACACACAATTGAACTACACATAATCATTTTTTGATTGGGTCACCATCTAGATTAGGTTTGATAGTGTCCAATTAGGTTGGTGTTACATAAAATTTTAGGTTGAGATCTTTGTGTGTTTCAAATAAGAAAATCAAGGTTGGGTTTTCCTTCAAGATCGGTGTGATTTGATGGTTTTGGACAAGATCACGTCAACACAGATTAGATCGAGTGAAGGCCTTAGGACAAGGTGGTTTCCTTGCAAGGGAGTAGTGCGAGACAGTGAAACGTGTCTGGGAATCTTGGGTTCAACAAGAACGTGCTCGAGATAATCGGAGGATTGTAGTCGTATTGTTGTTAACTTGATCAAGCTTTGATAAAGGGTTAGAGGTGGTTGAATCAACAAAAAATAATAGGGTTTGTGGGGTTTGAATTCTTCACCTCTTGTATAAACATTTTTGCAAAGATAAGGTTAACTGCAAGTATCTCAATTCAATTTTGGATTGAGGGCAGACGTACCCATAGCGAGGTCGATTGGGGAACTGCCTAAACAAATTGTTGTGTCTCTTTATCGCTTAATTTTTCTTTAATTGTTGTTCTTTCAAATTATCAATTTTATTGTTGTTTCAATTAAATTGATTGGAAATTATTTTCAACTATCTTTTAAATTGTTATTGATATAATCACAATCACTTTGATAATGATTGACTTTTTACATCAACAAAATAAATTGAATTTCCAAACATGATCAATCGTACATAAAGTGTTTGATAAATTGACTTTGAGTATTTTTATTGTTTTGTGTTTATTGGAAATAAGCATTAAGAATAGTGTTGCATTTGATTGATCCATGAATTAGTTGTTAACTGAACAATTAATGTTCATTATTCTTCCATCAGTTTTTATTACGCACATCTGAGCTTTTCAATAGTAGGTTCGGTTAGGTTATTCAACTCGAGTTGTTTCCGCAATGTCATGCTTTTTGAAAACAAAATTTTGCCAACAGTTTATGGTTTTAAATGTGTGACCTATTCACCCCCTCTAGATCGAAGCCTATAGTCTAACAAAAAACAGTACAACATTCTTTGTGAGAGAACTACCTGGTTACTATTCAATACAAACCATTAAAAATAAGAAAGAAAATTATAGGGAGAGAATCATCCATTATTCATAATAGTACCTCTTGGATGTTTGTAAAGGATATGCCTCATTAAAACCATACTAGAAAAAAAATTTAGTGGGAAAAACATCTAGTGAAGGAAAAAGAGTACAATATTATTTTAATAAAAATTTATTTCTCTCCTTCAGCTGAACGAATTCATTTCTCCCCCTCAGCTAAACAACCATTACTCACTTTACCTACAATTTTTTATAATTTGACTCGTGATCCTCGTTGTCATTTATCACTTTTAGCGTTATATTGTATACAAAGACATTGTCAAAATTGACTTTTTTTTTGCTATCTTAATTTCGGTTCCATCGCATTTTATTCATTATATGATTTATCGAGATATTTTTATTTCATATTTCGAGTACTTGATTAGTTCTTCTGGAACAGAAAAATGAATTATGTCAAAGTGATCTTATAAATTTCATATCCTCACTTGGATTATATTTAACTTTAGTTTCTTTTATAGGTAGAGGACTTTTTAACATTGGAACTGACTTTCCTACCATGCTTCAAGTGTGATTAAAACTCATTTAAAATATTAGGTTGTCCAATAGAATAATCCATTTTGAGTGGAGTATTAGTAGCTGGTAACTTTTGTCATAAACTTTGCAAATGAATTGTGTTTTGAACTTCAAGGATCAAAATGATATAATAATTTTTTATTTCAAATTGTTCATTTGAACTTGCGGTTCACACTTTTAGCTGGTTAATCTCTCCCCCTAATATTGAAAAAATTAATTTATCAATTGATAGTTAGTCTACTGGGCTTCAAACAAGTATTAATTATTAGATCGAGATATATCCTCAAATACAGGATTCATATTAAATATACTTTCTTAAACTCCTTTCAAAATTTCATCTTAGCGTACTATATTGGAGCAATTGAATGATCACAACACATCCAAAATTTTACTTAGAGGAGATGTATTAGGTTATTAACCTAAAATAATTTGTAAGTTAAGAGGAGAATTTACATACACTAACTTGTTGGCTTAATGCGAATAAATATCTTAATATTTATATTTTGTGTGTTTCAAATATCTGATTTAGAGTTTATGATCTCACAAATATCAACCATACAATTAACTTTAGATGTCTAAAGGATGGATCTTCAAGTCGTTTTTTTATGTACATGTGCTACAAGATGTTCAATATATACACTAATAATATATGCAATACTTATCAAGAAAGTTATGAAAAAAATTCTAAAATTGAGATCTTAGTCTAAGAAAACAACTTCACAAACTTATGATTGTTAGTAGACAATAAACATTTGCATGATATTTTTGTCGGCGCATCAATTATTTTCAAGAATAACTCAATTTTTCAGATTTTTACTTTCTCTTAAAAACACAAAATTTATTGGATTGAAGAAACTTTTGATTCTTCAATTATAGTTTTCACATTATAATACATATTCATGATCTTTTAGTTGAGAAAACAATTTCACAAACTTCTGATTCTGAGTAGACAATAAACATATATATATGATCTTTAAGTCAATGCAACAATTAATATCATAAAATATTTAAATCGTCTACATGATTGATGTATTGATTCACAAATATCACCTTATATATGTCATAAAAAAAACTCAACTTATAAAAATTTTAATTTTCTTTAGGAACATACAAAACTTATTGGATCGAAAAAGCTTCTTATTTTTCAGTACTAATTTTCGTATCATAATACATCTGAGATGACTCAGCCGGTTTTGCCAACAACATTTTTAAATTTGATTGGCAAGCTTCTGATTTACAATTATGTTTATGTTTTAATTATTCTAACCAATTTCAATGCATAGCGAAAATATAATTGAAATTTTGATGTTATCAAAATAAAAATAGATATCTAAACAAATGATTAATTTTTATTTGATTTTATTTTTAGAAATTAAATCTTAAGAATTAAAAAAATTCATTAATAACTAAATAAAATAATAATATCGTAAGCAAATTTAAATAGAATAATATAAGGAATAAATAAGAATCACAACAAATAAAAAATTAAAAAATATGTATATAAATAATATATTTTTATAGAAAGTACTCAACCAATTTGAAATTTTTTTCATATTCTTCTCATAAAATGATATTCTTATGATATTTCTATACATAGGGATGTAAAAAGTTTAAATTCAATTTAATGAGGAAAATAATAACAAATTATTAAATTTCTCATTATCAAAAATAATAAATATGTTAAATATATCTTTATAAATATGTTTTTTTATCTTGCAATAAAAAATAATTTCAATAGCCATTAAAATAATTTAATATACCAACCAAAAATCAATATTGATACTAAGAGATAGTATCATTAAAATATAATATTTTTAATTTCTACATTAAAAGTAATTCGAATATTATAAAACATTTTAAAATCGTTGTATTATAACTTTAAAATAACGATAAATCATGCACAAATAAAAATTGTAAACACACTTTACTATTATTAAAAAGAGAAATTCAAAATGATATATTATGCAAAATACTATTTTTAGTTCCTTAATTATATCTTTGGATTCAGATTGTTCTCTTAACTTTTTTTTATCAAATTGATCTCTTAACTCTTTAAATATTTCATGTTAGTCCTTTTTTGTATAGTTAGCGGCCGATTTTTGAATTTTTCTAGGACCAATATGAACTCAAGAGTATATAATTGAGGGATCAAAAAGAATATTTTACTAAGAGTAAGTTTTTTTTAACTTACTTCAAATTATAACATTTGAATTGAATCTAATCTAATAGTTAATTAAGTAAAATGCTAATCTAACCATTAGATTAGATTCAATTCAAAGGTTATGATTTGGAATAAGTTAAAAAAGCTTACTCTTGAAGTAAGTTGATCCCCACTATATATATGCTAGAGATTCTTGTGGGACATCTTGGTCTACTTTCCTATTTGGCACTCATCGTTGATTTTTCCTTCTTTAATCATGATTTTTGGCAACCCCTTGATAGCATCTTCAAATATATTTTTCATACTCTTGAGCTTGAGATGACCAGGTTTTTAGAGCCATAGCTTGGTCTCATTTACCTTGGATATCAAACATGTTGAGGGTTGACTTTTATTTTGAGATACCCATAAATAATTGTTGTCTTTTGATCCTTTAATTAACACTTCTTGATCTTTGATAGAAACAATGCATTATGACTTGTTGAAGCTCACATTCAGACCTTGATCACATAGTTGACTTATACTATTCAAGTTTGCAGTTAGTTCTTTTACCAACAACACATCATCAAGGCTAGGGAGATTTAGATAGACTAGTTTGCCTATACCCTTGATTTTTCCTCTTGCTCTATCAACAAAGGTAACCTAACTATTAGAGTATGATGTTAACTCTTCTAGATAGTTCTTTTTTCCAATCATGTTTCTGAAACATCCATTATCAAAGTACCAATATTATCTTAAAAAAACTCTAAGATTTGTGAGATATGAGACAAGTGTTTGATTCTTTGGGTTTCCACATGTCCCTTGGTTGAGTTTTCTTGCCTTTATTTCTGCTGAATCTTAGTTGACTATAGGGTTGAGGATATTTATACACTCTATAGAAATAGGGCCTTATATGGCCATATCTTTCACATTTATGACATTTCCAAGAAGAGTTTTTGTTTATTCTATGCTGAGGGTACATATATTGAGCAGGATGTTGAGACATGTGGTCCAACATCAGAACCTCGATTTTCTTCTCAGGGGAGACAAAATTCTTAGTAGGAATTTTTTCTTCTTTTCTCATGGAACTGTAGTCAAATCATATTCCCTTCACTTCATTAAACATCTTTTCAACTTACATGATTTTATCAAGAGCCTTAGAACCATTGTTTAACATACGTACATGCTTTATCATATTATCAAGTTTGGACTTTAACAATGTTACTTCCTCTTCTAGATCTGAAATAGTTTAGCCAAGTTTCTCTTTTTCCATAAGTAAATCACTTATAGTTTTCTTTTGTTTCTCTAATACCATGCAATCTTCCTTCCATTTACTATGAAAAAGTTTGTATGTTTCAACTAACTCTTCATCATTGATTTCTTCATCCCTAGACTCACTACCAGATTACAATTTTTTAGTCATACCAAGTGATTGACATACCCTTTTTCTATTTCTTTAAAAATGTAGGACATTCAGCTTTAATGTGACCAAAACCTTCACTTTCATGACATTGAATCCCTTTGCATTTAGGTTTGTCTTCTTCTTTGCTCTTGCGTTGGGGACCAATGTTCTTGAAGTTGTCTGGAACTTTATCTTTGACATTTTTCCTCCATCTTCTATCCACTCTTTTCAAAGCTTTGTTAAACTTTCTACCAACAAGAGTTATAACATCTGATAGACTTTCTTCAGTATCACATTGATCTTCATCCACTTTAGTGTTGGATACAAAAGCAATACTCTTGGTTTTCTTTTAAATTCTATCAGTTATTTCCATCTCAAAGGTCTGCAGAGACCCAATGAGTTCATCCACTTAGATGGTGTTAATTTCTTGGGCTTCTTCAATACCTATGATCTTCATATCAAACCTTTTAGGTAAGATCTTAATATCTTTCTGCCAAGTTTTTCTTCAGACATCTTCTCTCTCAATGCAAAAGAAGTGTTAGCAATATCATGCATCCTGTTGTTAAAGTTAGAGATGGATTCATCTTCCTTCATTCTCATATTTTTAAAGTTTGTTGTGAGGAGCTGCAATCTTGACATACGTACTTTGGATGTGCTTTCATGTGTAGTTTTGAGAATCTCCCATGCCTTTTTTACTTCACTACATGTGTTGATTAATCTAAACACGTTCTCGTCCACACCATTAAAAATAGTATTTATAGCTTTAGATTTTCCAAGAGTTTCATCATCTTCAGCATTAGTCCACTCAGCTTTTGGCTTTAATATTGGTGTTCTGCCTTGAGAGGTAGTCACAGGGTATTTCCATCCTTTTATTATAGCCTTCCATGTTTTGGCTTTAATATTGGTGTTCCTCCTTGAGAAGTAGTCACAGGGTATTTCCATCCTTTTATTATAGTCTTCCATGTTTTGTTGTCCATGGACTTAATAAAAGCAATCATTTTAGCCTTCCAATAATCATTTGAAAGTAAGGAATATACTTATCTCAGCATTAAGCGTGAAAGTATTTTACTCAATTTCACATCATAAGAATGCACAAGCTATGTGGGATACTCTTCAAGCCCTTTATGAGGGAACTAAAGATGTGGGGGATTCTAAGATCAACATGTTAAGGTAAAAATGTAGGGAATGGCAACCGAAAGTTGCCGCCATAAAGGAATCTAATGATCTTAATACTTTGGACATCACAAAGTTGTTTGGATAACTTACTGAACAAGAGAATGAGCTTAAACAAATCACAGATAGCGAAGTGAAGTCGAAAAAGAAAGAGAAAGGTAAAAAACAGAAAAATGATCTTTCTTTAAAAATCGACCTCTAAGGAAAAGAAATCAAAAGAAGAAAGTGATAATTATGATGAAGAATCTCCTAAGTAAGAGTAGATGAGGTTATTTTTAGACGATACAATCGATACTTGAAAAGAAACAAGCTCAAGCCTTTCAAAAAAGGTTTAAATTTCAAAAAGTTATATCCACCTAAGACATGTGATGTGAGACACTTCGATGTTTATCAAGTTTGTTGAGAAAGAAAGCGGTCACATCATGTATGGGGACAACACAAAAGGTAAAATTTTAGGAGAAATTGTTATGGGAAACCCATCCACAACCACCATAGAAGGTGTGCTTTTAGTTAAAGGGCTTAAACATAACTTACTTAGCGTTAGTCAGTTATGAGACAAAGGGTACTCCAAGGTTTTTGACACCATAAGTTGCTTAATTGAGCATAAATTAATTAAAGACCTTGTGTTTAAGGGTTATAGGATTGATAATATCAACATGCTTGATTTGGATGATATGTCAATGCATGGAGCTAAATGCTTAGTCACCAAGAGTTAAGATTATTGGTTATGGCATGAGCATTTAAGTCATGTGCTTTTTAACTTCATCAATTAAATAGCATCTAAGAATCTAGTGATTGGTCTTCCGAAAATTAAGTTTTCAAAAAAAAAATATGTAATGCTTGCCAAATAGGAAAGCAAACGAGAGTTTCGTTTAAATAGAAAAATGTTATTTCGACAACAAAACCTCTTAAGCTTCTCCATCTAGACTTGTTTGGCCCTTCAAGTACAAGAAGTTTAGAAGGTAATTATTACATGTTTGTAATTATGGATGACTACTCTAGATTTACTTAGACGTTATTTCTAACCAATAAGGATGAAACTTTGAAGGACAGTGTAAGCATGTAGGTTCTCTGGTGAAGGATATGCATATGAATATGATCGAATGCAATGTATGCAAAAATAAAGTTTTAAATTCCAGGAATTCGTGAGCATTATTTATGTTAGAAATAATCATAAAGCATATAAGCACAAAAATGAACTGGTAAAGAAGTACAAGCTCGAATAAAAATCAAATATATTCCTTTTGAGCTACAACAAGATCAGCATGAATCCTATCAAAGACAACCCTACAAACAGACAAGAAATAAAAGACAGTCCAAGGAGTCTGGTGCGGCAGCACATCAGCATATGCATCCCTCAACAACCCTGGTAGATCCTTTAGCGCATGCTCAACAAATCTGGCTAGACGACCGTGCCTCTCACTCTAATACTTCTCATCCTTCATGAGGTTGCACAATAAATAATGATTAGGTCCCTGAAGAATATCTTAGAGAAATGCCTCTTTCTGATCCAATAGGACTTGCATATGGCGGCTCTGATGCTCCCAATGAGTACTCTCCAAGTGAGACTGACTAATCTCTTCTCGATTCTAATGTACCTGATCCTGCAGCTTCTGAATATCACTGAAGACTTTGTCAAACTCAGTTTGACATTGATAAAGGTCTTTCATCAACTGGTCAGCATGATCCTGCTCACTCTGCAGCTTTGTCTTGTACTCTGATAACTTTGCTTGAAGATCTGCAAGTTGCTTTTTGTAGCTCAACCCATCCTTATGGGCTTGATATTGAGTATTGGCAAGTTGTCTCTTCTTCGAGGCCAGTCCGTCGTAAGTTCTCTTTAAAGCATCACCTACTTTCCTACGCTTGTTTTGCTCAAACTCCACCCCTTTACACATGAGTTCCCTCTTCTGGCGAAGATCCATCTGTAAACTCTCCTTCTCGGGTGTGACTCTATCAAGGTTGAGACAAAGATCAACATTCTCCTTCTTAAACGAGGAACAATGGCAAGTTCAAGAAGCTTGACATTCATGGAAGGCTCGAAAGGAAATGGTAGCAAGGTCGCTTGAACTCGTTCCTTGACCCATTGAGTGTAATCTTCTTTCTCAATGTAATTCTTCTAACCCAACTCATCTCTACCTTCACAGTGAATGTGTACCCATGTAGCACTGAATCTCTTCAACAAACCCATATCATTAACCCCTTCATAAAAGATGAACTTTTCCATTACCTCGGGGTTTGGTTTGTTAAGCATCGGACATCCCAACTGACGGAAGGCAAGCCTCAGATTATAGTTAATTCCACTCTTTGTACCCAAGAGAGGTACATTGGAGAATTTACCACAACGAAGAATGATCTTGGTACCATTGTAGGCACGAGAATACTAAGAGATGTCATCAGCAGTCAGAGACATGATCCTCTGAGACCAGTTGAGATTCCCACTATTCTCCCCACAAGGACCCTTCTGCAGAAGATGAGACATGAACCATCGATATAGCATAGGAGCATAACATACGATAGTTCCTTTCTTCTTTTCATTCCTCAAATGGATAGAATAATAGGTATCAGTAAGAAGTATGGGAACTGAATTCCTGGACAAGAATACACTGATGGAAGCCTGATCGACGAAATCTTCCATGTTCGGAAACAAGACGATCCCATATATCAGTAAATTAAACACGAAGTTGAAAGCCTTCCAATTTCCAGCTTCGGCAAAAGAAACGGCCTTGTCTACTAAAAACTTCGAAGAAAACCCTTGAATACCCTTTCCTTTAGTCTTGATATTGTCTTCCACATGCTTCTTACAAAGGCAAAAAGCTTCAGCAATAAGAGGAAACTTCGAAATACTGCTGGTATAAACGAAAGGAACTTGACTCTTGATTTCAACCTCCAAGATATGAAAGTACTCCTCAAGTGTAGGTGCTAGTTGATAATCCTGAAATGTGAAACACCTCAGTGGCGGGTCATAGAACTGAACAAGTGTATGAATAGCAGTAATGTTGACTTCAGTGTTGAGAATGGCCAAAAGTTTCCATAATCATCTCTGAAAATACTCCTGTTAACTTCAATCAGACAAGATGCCAAACCCCTCAAAGCCTTCAGCTTAGGCTCCATAAACTTGTAACTAAAGATACCTCTGCAACCAGTACTCATCGTCTAGGACTATGCCAATTAAATAATAAGCTCTCGAATAACCTAGAAAATGCACATGCAAAAAATGTTAATGGTTATGATGCAATGGCATGCAACGCAAGAATCACGTAGCCAAGCACAATCTGAACAATCAAATCTGCACAAGCTGAATATCTGCATATAATTCTGTGTCGGTGCAAAAATATGACGCGCGTGAGAGAACAAAAGGTATGAAGAGTCTTGGTTTCCTGCAAAATCCATATCCCTGTCACATGTGTGATCTAGACACAACAAGGTAGTCCCTAGAAAGGTCTCCCAAGCCATAGAACTCAACTGAAAACTCTCTGACGTAACGAATTCTCGCAGGACAGAAGTATTCTCAAGTGAATCAGGATCTGGGTAGTGGCTCTCGTGACAATCCAACTTGCAAAACACAGGCTTCATGACTATCCATGTTCTATCCTATGTGTATGCTTAAGTCCGGTGTTAGAACTTATCTCTCCAATAATATCTACCCATCCCAACAACAGGAGAATATAGCAGATATCCAGAATATGCAGCATATGAATATTTAAAGCAGTAAAGAAATGCGGTAAATAACAAAAAGATAAAGCAAATAAAGTATAAAAATAAACACCCAAATAAGCAAAGAAAAGCAAACAAAACTAGGTGAGACCCCAACTTGCAAGCGCAAGGACTCCCCAGAAGAAATGCCAGCTGAAGCTAGCGGGATTATACCTAAGTGAATCGCACACTTAAAGATACAACAGAGTCGCCACCGAAATTTATTTAGTCCAAAAGCACAGGGAAAATATCGATAAAACCCAAGGGAACAGAAATAGGAAAAGGGGTCAGTTATGCGAAAGGAAGGTACTAGCACCTTAAGCATCCATCGTAGCTGAAGGGAACCATTTTTCTTACTTCTAGGCTTTAATGGGTTATCTATCTAAAGGCTTATAACTAAAAGGAAAAGAAAGAAGAAAATAAGAAAAGAAAAAGAACGTGCTCGCGGAGGATTGGGGCCCTCATGCCTACGTACCCTCATAGTGCAATGAGGAAATCAGAGCTCTATAGTTTAAGGAACCAAGGAGAAAAGAAGATCTGAATGGACCAGAGAGACAGAAGAATGGAAGAAGACGGAGGAAGGTGGCTCACCAAGATTTCGCAATCTTGATCATACGTACCCTCATAGTGCAATGAGGAAATCAGAGCCTACGTAGTTCGGGGAACCAATGCTAAAAAGCGAACAGAGACGATGTCAAATCCAAGAACAAAAAGAGGGAAGCAAGACCCAATTAGGGAATGCAAGAGGAATGGTGTTAAAACCAAGAAAGAAAGAAAAGATAACTCTGCTGAGGAACACAAAAAAGAAGTGATAGCTCCACTGGGGAACACTAAAGAATAGAGAAGATGACTCCACCTGGGAGTGAACAAAAGGATGGAGATATGACCGGGGAAAAAGACAAAATCGAGATAAACGATAAGATCTATAGAGAACTCGGTACATTAACTGACAGGCAGTGATTAATCGAATAAAAATGAGAGAAAGATTTTGTGAGGAAAGCCAAAAGATTGGTGTCGATAGACGGGCTGCGAGGAACCAGAAGAAAGAGAATAATAAACCATATAAAGGTGTTAACTCTAAGGGGATTGCGGTATATTAACTGATAAAAAGTGGTTAACCGAGGAAAAGAGCTAGTTTTAACCAGTAGACGGTGATCAACCAAAAGAAACGGGTGTGGAACCAAGCAAAGGTTGTGACCCAAAGAAACGGGATGTTGACTGAACAAACAGTATTTGACCAAAGGAAAGGGTATTCGAACCGAACAAAGGTTACTAACCCAAAGTTGGTAGTCTTTGAACCAAAGAAAGGCTGCTAACTACAGGGGCTCGATGTTTAACAGGCGGACTGTGATTAACCAAAAAGGATGAGTGATTAACCAAGAGAAGGTGATTAACTCAAGAAAAAAAGAATTGGTTCAAACAGGCGGACTGTGATTGACCAAAAGGCGGGTGATTAACCAAGAGAATGTGATTAACCTAAAGAAAATCTGGTTTTAATGGATAAATCGTGATCAATGAAAGATTAGGTGATTAGTTGGAGGAAGGTGATTAGCCGGAGGAAGGAGATTAACCCAAAGAAAGCTCGGTATTAACAGACAATTATGATTAACTAAGGAAAAGGAGACCAGTGTTTAACTGACAGACATAGATAAATCAGGTAAGAAAGAGAGAGAACCAAGAGAAGGTTGCAAACTCTAGTGGGGACTAGGGTTTGACAGGAAGACTATTTAACCGAAGAAAAAGGATTGACTTTGCTGGGAAGAAGAGGATTGGTCTTAACCGAAAGACGGTTGATCAACCAAGCAAAAGGAATTGAATAACGAATTTCAAGGGAAACCAAGGATGGATTGGCCACAAGAGAAAAGGGAAACACAATGAGAAGGCTACTTCTAAAGAGGAGGTAAGGGTGCAAGTGATCAAGGATCGGCTCGACTGGGGGAATAGGGAAACCACAGTAAGGAGATAGAGGCGGCTATTCCAGGCATCGGGTCATTCTTCCCCTAACCAAAATAGCCAGAATGAGTGTGGGAATTCTCCACTCTCAATCCTTCTCTAACACCAAAGTCTGGTGCAAGAAACGAAACGAACAGCACAGCGGCGCAAAATTTGTACAGTGCTCTAATGCGTTACGAATCTTCAACTCCATAGGGGAAAAGAGAGGATAAAGCTCGATAAGAACCAAAGGAGGAGAAAAAGGGAAGATAAACTAATCAAAATGAAGTTTCGATTAATTAATGAAAGGGCAAAGATGTGCTAACAATTTTCCAAAGAAATGAAAAATCGTTAAAGCAAACAGGGAAATTGTAGATTATACAAGATTAAGTTCATTTCAAAGAGGAATAAATCTTAATACAAACATGAATGGAAGTGTAAAATAGTACCAAAGTCAATTAACATGCATCACAAACCAAGTAATCAAGTGATCAATAAACATGATCATATAATGCCAAAAATTCTAACAAATGTGAAATCAATAAAATCGGGCATTGGAAAATGCACAAGCTTGATTCAAACAGAAGTTAAAATATCCATTAAAATCAAACATATCAATCCATGGGAGTTGAAAGAGGAAGAAATGCCAAACATACATGAAAAATGCACAAAAATGGCCTTCTGGACCACGATTAACACTTTGCTTGTGCAAAAGTGTTAATCGATTAACCCTATAAAAACAGGCAATTTTGCTGAAAAATACATGGTTAATCGATTAACACTTTGATAGTGCAAAAGTGTTAATTGATTAACACTAAGACAGAGCCTAAAAATTATGTTTTCAGAAGCACTTTTGTCCAATTTTGATTTGTGCAATCCTTCACATGTTAGGGCAAACAATCATGCACGAAAATCTAGTCCAAAAACAACAAATAATCATTTATGGAATCAATTAGCACATCAAGAATGAAGATCAAATCATGGCATAATCAATTCACAAACGAGAAAAATGTTGAAACTACATCGCAAACGATACGGTAACAATCAAAATAGTGAAAAGAGTGAGAATTAACCAACCTATAAGACTGAGATTTGTTGTGGATGTTGTTGCAAATAGATTATGATGAAGTTACTCAAAGAAATCTAGAGAAAACAGGATTTGCAATCGAACCGTAACGAAACTAAGCAAAATCCGACGAAAACTCCAAAATTGAAATTACACCGAATAAGCTTGAAGTAATCACTTGAGATGGATCTAAATGCAATAAAACTCCAAGAAAGCAAGAAGAATTAGCAAGATGATGATGACTAAGCTCAAGAGAAAGCACTTCTAATGAAGAAGTTGATACTCTTTAATAGAGGTTTTGAGCTCTAATGAGGTTTTGGATAAAAGTGAAGAAGATTATGAGTAGAAGTTGTAGAAAATTCAGAGAGAATGTGAGAGAATTTAGAGTAATCAAGTGTGAAAAATTGGGAGAATGATTGAGCCTGAAAATGATTGATTGTGAAATGGTGATGATTTGCTTATATAGAGTTTCACTTAGAAGTTGCTAGATTCAGAGTGAGCTTTGGATGTAGCCTTGCAACTAGCCTTGTAGTTTGTTAGCCTCAACTCACTGAGTTGGAGGTTAACTCAGTTAGTTAGGTAGTTGACTCGGTAAACATCCCAATGCAAACTTGAATCTAAGGGCTCACATGCTTGGAAATGAAGCAACATGGTGGTCTCAATCCAAATTAATGTCTTGGAGCAAATACCTTGAAGTGTTTAGAAATGTCTTTAAGTGTCTAGAGTTGTCTAGAATGTTCCACACAATTCTAGAACAATGTAGACCCAAAAAAATGAGAAGTGGAAGTTATTGTTCTGAAAATACAGCAGATTCTACAAATTTTGCAAGGGTTAATCAATTAATCCATTTGCACTAGCAAATGGTTAATCGATTAACCAGGCTAAAACTTGCCCAATTTTTCCTAAAAAATGATGTTGTGGTCATGGCTCTGCTTTTCGACCTCTTGCTCTGATGAATAGGTGTAGAAATTTTTATTTTGTGCTTGTTTTGATGATGTCATATCTTTGGGAGGATATGATTAATCAGAGTCAAAAAACCTGAAAGTTCCTGCAACAAAGATCATAGAGAAAAAGCGAATGCGTATGCCGGCGATGAAAATGCACATGTTTATGCAAATGCAAAAAGAGGAGGTCAAATTTTGGGTTACGACACCAAGGGTACCAACCAAAAGTTGGAATACAACACAGATACAAAGGAAGTAGAATCGACTTTATAGGGGAGCACCAGTAATATGAGCACATCAATGACTTTAATGGGGGTAAAATAAGACAAAATCTCCTGATATAAACCGTTCTCCACTAAGGAAATTTCTGGCAAAGATGATATCAAACATGGCTTATGCTTCGAATGCATATGCTTGAAATTGGCATAATGCTCCATACGAGATGGAAATGCTATGCAATTTAGAGGATGCAATGCAACAATGCTTATGTAAAAGACACTCCACTGGGAGAAGTGCCGAGAACACCGGAAATAAAACTCTGCTGGGGGAAACAAGCTGAATTGTTTCCAGATCAAGACCTCTGCCGGAGAGAAAAACCAAAAAGAAAGTCCTCTCTGCTAGGAACTATGAATAACGCCTGCTGGGAAATTGCCCCAAGAATCTGCTGAGGAAAAGGTGCCAATAAAGATTGGGATTTGAACCTATTGAGAAATACGTCAACTGCTGCTGATCAGAAATCAACTCTGCTTGGGGACAATGGATAATGATGCCAATCCTGCTAGGGGATCAATACCAAACTCCACTTGGGGGAGAGATCAAAAGTACCAATCTTGTTGGGGAACAACATCGAACTTAACCTGCAATTGGGGAACACCTTTAAACCTTACCCTATTGGGGATAAGAGTACACCATTGATGGAGAAATTACACTTCCTAACCTGACGAGGAAAGCATATTCTAAGACTCTATGGGGAATACAAAAATCTCCACTAGGGGAAACATCCAAAAATTCTCCTGCTAGATACCTGCCTGTCCGCAAACCAACATTATCCAGTCTGGGGTATTCACCTTCTTAATACTCGCTAGGGAGTAATACACAAACCTGGATGGAGGAAAGCAGTCTTCTACACTTCTGTTGGGGAGCATCACAGAATATGCTTTACTGAGAATGCTAGAACTTCCCTACTAGGGAAAGAAACTCTATTGGGGAGAGGAATCATAACGCCCTTCAAACAAATAACAAACAACGAGATATTCTAAGTGCAAAATGGCTAGCTTAGTCACCATCCATGATATCCATCACTCAAGCAATTTTCATTGTTTTTGATATGCTCTAAAAAGCCTAATGTTTTCACATGCAATGTTTATCAAAAATATTGTATGTTTTTTGCAAATAAAACAGTAAAATAAAATAGGAATGAAAAGCTTTTTGAGTGAAATGATACTTTATTGATTGAAGTGGCCTGTAAATAGGCAGTTACAATTTGGAACCAATTCCTGAAAAGAGGTCATTGCGTAAAAGTGAAAAGAAAAAAAACACGTCGGCAATGTGGGAACAGATATCCACCATGCTTCGATTCATTTATGACCCATATTTCTTCAAAGTTCGCAGATAATTTGCCTTTTGAAAAGACTGACTGAGTTGATTCATTTCCTTGTGAATTTCCATGTATCAAGAATGGTTCACAAATTAAACGCAGACCGCAGCCTCTCGCTTCCAAATCCCTATTTTTTTCCTAGATCGCCCTTTTCTGTTTTCAATCCACTAGGATATCCATTTTTGCCAAAGTTTCCTTTTGAATTTTTCAACTTTGCGGGTTTATTATTTTTTCTTTTCTTTTCCCTAATTTTTGCCCGAACCTTTTTCTTTTTGTGGTTCGCCGGGATGCCCCTTTTTTCCTGGACTTTTCTTTTTGTTGTCCAGCGGGTCTCTTTCATGCTTAGTATTTTTTTACTATGTATGCATTCACAGGGGACATAAAATCTTCGCCATCCATAGTCGAGAGTAACAAGGCTCCATCAGAGAAAACTTTTCTTACAACGTATGGCCCTTCGTAGTTTGAAGTCCATTTGCCCCTGTGATCTGTCTGAGGAGGGAGGATTTTTTCAAAACCAATTCGCCTATCTAAAAACACTGAGGAAGCACTTTTTGATCAAAAGCTTTCTTCATCCTACTTTGGTACAACCTACCATGTGCAATGGCTGCTAATCTTTTCTCTTTGATGAGATTCAACTGATCCAACCTGGATCGTATCCATTCGGCTTCATTGAGTTTCACATCTGCTAGAATTCTCAAAGAAGAAATCTCATCTTCTAATGGTAGGACTACCTTCATACCATACACCAGTGAGAAAGGAGTTGCCTTGTCGATGTATGCACCGAAGTACGATAACCGTGTAAAGCAAAGGGCAATATTTCATGCCAATCCTTGTACGTTACCACCATCTTCTACACAATCTTCTTGATATTCTTGTTTGCTTCCTCAATAGCGCCATTCATCTTCGGACGATATGGAGAATAATTGTGATGTTCAATTTTAAAGCTCTGGCATATCTCCTTCATCATCTTGTTATTCAAATTTGAACCATTATCTATAATGATTCTCTCAGGGATACCATAATGGCAGATGATGTCCTTCTTTGTAAACCGGGCGACTACCTGCTTAGTGATGTTGGCAAACGAAGCTGCTTCTACCCATTTTGTGAAATAATCAATGGCAACCAAAATAAAGTGATGCCCATTGGAGGTAGTCGAATCAATCATTCCAATCATATCAGTGCCCCACATAGAAAAGGGCCAAGGAGATGTCAACACATTCAGAGGGGCCGGTGGCACATGCACCTTATCAGCATAAATCTGGAATTTATGAAATTTTCTGGCATATTTATAACAATTATACTCCATCGTCATCCAATAATACTCTGCTCTCAACAATTTTATGGCCATAGCATGTCCACCGGCGTGAGTACTGAAAGAACCCTCATGAAATTCTTCCATCAACATGCCTGCTTCAAGTTCATCAACACAACGGAGCAAGACCATGTCAAATTTTCTCTTGTAAAACACATTATACTTGTTCAGATAGAAATTACCAGCAAGCCTCCTCAGAGTTTTCTTATCTTTGCTGGATGCCCCTGACGGGTATTCTTGACTTTTGAGAAAATATTTGATGTCATAATACCATGGCTTACCATCTGACATGTCTTCAATAGCAAATACAAAAGCAGGTATATCAAGGTGCATAATGCTGATTGTCGGAGCCTCATTCCAGTAATTCACCTTGTACATCGGCGCTAACGTTGCCAACGCGTCTGCCATCTGATTTTCAACCCTAGGCACATGATGGAAGTCAACCCTGTTAAAGAAAGGTAACAACCTTCTGGCATAATTCTTGTACGACACCAGGTTTCCTGACGAGTCTCTCATTCGCTCTTAATCTGATTAACCACCAGTGCTGAATCGCCATATACATCAAGATTCCTGATCCTCAGATTAATGGCCTCTACTAAACCCATAATGCGCGCTTCATATTCCGCTTCATTATTGATGCAAGTGAACATCAATCGGGCAGTAAAGGTATGTGAGAATTATGAGGATTATTAATGATTGCCCTGATCCTGTTACCATATGAGTTGACAGCACCATCAAAAACCAAACTCCACTGAGATTCAATTTCAGGTCCCTCGTCAGGCAAAGGCTCATCACAGTCTTTCATCTTCAGAAACATGATATCTTCATCCAAAAATTCAAATTTCATAGGTTGATAATCCTCAATCGGTTGTTGAGCGAGATATTATGACAGAACACTTCCCTTGATGGCTTTCTGTGAGACGTACTGAATATTGTATTCTGTCAAAACCATCTGCCAACAGGAAATATTTCCGGTGAGTGCTTGCTATTCGAACGCATACTTAATTAGATCCATCTTTGATATTAACAGGGTTATGTGGTTTAACATATATTGCCTCAGACGCTTAGTTGCCCAAGCGAGTACACAACATGTTTTCTCCAGCATCGAGTACCTTGACTCACAATCAGTAAGCTTTTTACTTAGGTAGTAGATGACATGCTCTTTTCTACCTGTCTCGTCATGTTGACCGAGCACACACCCTATCGAACTCTCAAGAACTGTAAGATACATAATCAAAGGTCTTCCTGCCACCGGAAGCATGAGTATCGGAGATTCCTGCAAATATTCTTTTATCTTTTCAAATGCTTTTTGACAGTTTTCATTCCACCTGACCGCTTGATCTTTTCTCAATAATTTGAATATTGTTTCACACGTGGTTGTAAGATGAGAGATGAACCTAGCAATGTAGTTCAGCCTCCCTAAGAAACCACAAACCTCTTTTTTCTTTTTCGGCTCAGGCATCTCTTGTATAGCTCTTATCTTGGAAGGATTTACCTCGATACCTTTTTTACTAACAATGAAACAAGTCGTTTACCAGACCTCACCTCGAAGGTGCACTTGTTCGGATTCAACCTCAGCTTGAATTTCCTTAACCTCTCAAACAGATTCAACAGATTAACCAGATGTTCCTCCTTCGTTTGTGACTTCGCAATCATGTCATTAACATAAACCGCAATCTCTTTGTGAATCATATCATGAAAGAGAGTCACTATTGCCCGTTGATGGTTTGCCCCAGAATTTTTCAATCCAAAGGGAATTACCTTATAACAGAAAGTTCCCCACGGTGTTATGAACGTCATTTTCTCCATGTCCTCTGGGGCCATTTTGATTTGGTTGTACCCAGAGAAGCCATCCATGAAGAAAACACAGAGTACTGAGCAGTGTTGTCAACTAAGAAGTCAATATGAGGGAGCGACACAATATAAGCAACCCACAAAACATAGTTTGTCATAGTAAGAAATCCAGCATCTAACTGTTTCTGCATCTCTTCCTTGATTTTGACAACCATGTCCGGTCTTGTTCTTCTCAACTTCAGCTTGACCGGATGATGTAACACCTTTTTCTACCCCACAAATATAATGGCAAATCAATCATATTTATCAGAGTAAAATATTGAACGCAATAAAATCATCTCAAAAGGGCGCACATTTCTTAATAATTCAAATATAGTCAATGCTCCGTAAACAACGAGTTTTCCCAAAATTACTCAAAAATTGCTCAAAAGGCAGCGGAACTCAAAAAGGTAAACATCCAAAGTTTTCCTTGCGCAGCAACATAATCAAAATAACAATAATCAAATAAAATGTGGTTCAACTCCAAAGACCCCAACCCGATGTTACACTATCATAGCAAGACCCTCTAAGTCAACCATAATGGCCAATGACCCAAAAACTTCAAAAAGTCCTCGACGACATCCATGGTTAAACTTGGTCATCTATACGTTACCCAAGTGGAGACAACATTCAAACAGGCAGGGTGAGTAAAACGATTCATAATAATCAATATAGGAATCAATATATAAAATGGCGTCATTTTCATATTCAACATCATCATAATCATCAAGGAACATCAAAGGCCACAACATTATAAATTACACTGAATTGTCACATAAATGCAAATGCAACAAGACTCATGCATGTGGTATCAATCAACAAAATTTGATGGACACTGGACTATCAACCCTCCATAGACCTACAACAGTAGGATCAATTCTACACGAGAACTGGAGCATAATAAAATCCCTCACATCCGCACAATGGGACTGAAGCCACAAGAATCAAGGTCTTGAACCGAATTCCATAATGCATATGAATGCATGATGCACCTGTTAGCATCATCATCATAATAAAATCGTTAGGTGCATCATCATTCATCAAAATCATCATAGCAATCATGTCATCATAAAATCATCAAAACCTCGTGAAATTAACATCGTAAATCATCAAAATTACTCATGGGAATCATCATATAATCATGTAATAATCACATAGGAATCGTAGTTATACTCATGGTAATTCATCAAAGAAATCACAACATTAAAGCATCAACACAGCACGACACAAGATCAGAATTCATGAAACTCTGCTACGTTCACTAGCAAGTTCGATGTGTGAGTCTGAGGCGAATGTTCGCCGTGCGAAGCATTCTTCGTTGTGCGAACTCGCGATTACAGCAAATCGCCGTTACGCACTAGCACCAAAACCAACCCAAAAACCTCTACGATTTCCTTCCCGAATGCCTCAAAAACATCCCTAAATCATTTCTAAGGTATTACGGCGATAAAGGCACAAAATCTATGACTTATTAGGCCAATCCCGTATCCTATTTACGCCTCCAATTCCTATAATTTCTTACAACTACCCCATGTTGCACCCTAAAAATTTGCCCAACCTTATTCACTTGGTTTATGTTTCAATTGCATTAGCATTTGCATATAGGGCCATGTACATAGGTTACTCATCTGCATAGCATAAGCATAGCAAGTCAGCTAACAGGGGACCAATCATTATTCTCATCTCTAGAGGCCTATCAAGAGGTTATTATCCTGATTCAACCTCATTCAAGTCATCAGAAAAGAATTTGGAAGCTATCAAGTCAATGGATCAAGCAGTTCATCTATCTCCTAACTGAGGGTGTCTGAGGATCAACAAAGAAATGGTGAGCTGTGGGCTGAGCATGGGGAGTATCTAGACATCTTGGAGGACTTAGAAAGTCATTTGGAGAAGGAGACAAGTCATTGGTGAAGTCACAAGAATTACAGTTGAAGACAGTCAACTAGGGTTTCATCTGGGTCAACCCTGGGTCAACTCTAGGTCAATTGACTGATTGAAAGTCATTAAGGGCTATTGGAGAGATGTGGGGTTCATCATTTGACATGAAGAATAAGGATATGTTGTTATGCTAAGAAGAATTCAAGAGAAATCAAGGAGAAGAGGAGTTTTTAAATTAGGGTTTCTGTGTAAAATTCCCTAGTTTAGGACAAACTTCCAAGCAAGATAAGTCAAAATGCAAGCTTCAAATGGATCCTTGGCCAACATGAAACTTGTAGAGGATCTCAAAACCTTTAATTTGAGTGGTGGAATACATCAAGGAGATTTATAGAACTCAAGTTATGGTCCTTGCAAGTTACAGGTCATCTGAGGTATCTGAAGTTTTGTCTGTGAAAGTGACTTGACTTCCAAGCAATTTTTACCCCTCAAGGAGATTTCAAATGAATTTCTGGTCAACATAAGAATTGTTCCTCATTGTCTTATCTTTCTATAATGGTATGGTATGCCTTCATATGATTTGTGGAACTCTACTTATGGTCTTGGCAAGCAAAGGGTATTTTGGTCATCTGGTGATTACAGGTCATTCTTAGCCTATACCTAAAACTCATACAAGGGAGTTTCAAATGAAAAACTTCCCAACATCAAAGTTGCTCAAAATGCCATTTTAAGTCAGGAAAAGAAGTCATGAAAGTTTGGAAATGGATGGAACAATACTTGATAAAAGTTGGTGAAAAATGACTTAAAAAAGGCATATAACTTGAAAAAGTTCAAGTTGGAAAATGGTTTGAGAGATCTACAAGTCCAATATGGGTCATCCAATATACCAAATTGATTCCCAACATCATTTTAAAGACATTGGTTCATCCACTTTTTTGAGTTAGGGTTTAAAAATTGGACTTGCTTTGTATTTTTGTTACTTGCATAATAAGGCAAGTATAGAAAACTTGGCACAAGATGAATTTTCAAGGCAAGGAGCTTACATATACTTCTCATATCTCATGTAAGGAGATTTTGACATAAGTTTGGAAAGGTGCAAGCATGAGATAAGAGATATTCAAAGTATCATGGCATGAGAAGTTCATGAAATTTCCACAACTTTCTAGAATCCTCCAAGATTATTCTAGAAACCTCTAAGTTTGTTAATCATCATCTATATATTGGATTGAGATCATTAAGAGTAAAGGTTGGTGATAGTTGATGTTGAATCCATTTGCAAATCATATTGAATTTTTTCCATCATTTTTCCATTTTTTCCCACACTTTCACATGTTTGAATTTCCATTTTTTTCAATCCTTTTTCTCTCCATTTTTTGATCCTTTCTCATTACCAATTAATTCAATATACTACATAGGATTTTTCCATCAACTTTTGAGAAGATTTTAGTGCAATTCCATGGTTGTATCAACATGAAAAAGTGAGCTCCAAGTGCAAAAGTGATTTTCATTTCCTCACCAATTCAAGCATTTTCTTTGATCCTAATACCTCTACCAAGAATTATTGAAGGTTTCTACACTTTTTTCCAAAGAAATTCGTGCTCCATTAAAGCTCCATAATTCATTTTTTCAAGGTATAAAGAATTCGACATAACTCATGATTTATGAGTCTTTCTTGCATTATTGTTGTTGCATCACATTGCTCTCATCCCCTACATGGATTCTAGTACAAAAAAGATGGTTTTTATAACAATTTTTGGTTCTTGAGTTTTTCTTGAGGTGCCACATTTTGGGAGTTAGAGAGAGTTTCAAGAAAATCTAAGACCATATTTGGATTCCTTGAATTTTTTCCTTCAAGTTTGACTAAAATTTTGTGCGAAACGGATAATTATTGATGGAGTTATGGTGCTTCAAAGTAGCAAAAAACTCATGTTCATGGGGCTGCGGGTTACTATTCACAAAGTTGAAATTTTTGATTTGGAGAAGAAGGTGTTAACACCGTTGGATGCATTTCCAAGTCAAGGTTTCTTCCATTCATCCAACGCCTCTCACTGCGCCACGTAATCGGCCACATAAGCCTCATGCCACTTTTATTTATTCATGTTATTTTCTTTTATTTTTCTATTGCCATGTTTCTTTTATTTTTTCTGTTTTATATGCTGACTTCAAATAATCATAAAAAATAGGAAAATTAGCCTTTTTGATCCCCATTTTTTTGTGCTGAATATTTAAGATGTCTAGGATTTAATAAAACTGGAATTATAATTTTACCATTTTGTTACATTTTATTTGGATTTTTTACATTTGGGTCGTCATAAAAAGGCCAATGCTGGTGCTATCATTTTGTTGAATTTCTTTAACCTATCAAAACACAATTTAAATGTCAATCCTTTTGCAGGGATCTCATACACATGATGAGGTATTATGATATATTTTTGTGGGAATTTTATTGTACCATTTTAATTGGTTTTGGATGCTTTCTTTAACATGCTCCACTTTAATCTTTCCTTTGGTATACATGAGATATCTTGCAATGTTTTCATCTTGTTTGACCATTTATCTTTGGATATTTTTGTGGTATCTCTCACCCCTGGTTTGTGGCTTGATGTAGGGCATTGGAGATTTTTATTTGAATTTTTTAGCACCTTTTGCTATTTTTCTCATATTTTGTATTCGAACTTGTAATTTGGACTTCCGAACGGACTTTATTTTTGTTAAGGCTCCAACGGCCGATTTGTGTTTGCGTGGTGAATGCCGTGGTTTATATTTCTTATTATAGATAGGCTAGAGGTATTTGAAGACCCCTTAGGTGGCTGTTATTTGTATGTGTAGCTTGCCCGATTATCGACTTGTTTGCATGATAGCACGTTGCGATTCCAAATAGTGGATTACGCGTTTCATTCGGAGTTTTCACTCGATTCTTTGCATATGATCACTTGATATTTTCTTATTCCATCCATGAATGGGCTTGAGGTTGAGATGAACCTTCCTCCCCCCTTTGCATTGCATTTACCATTGCTATATTCATGTTCACTTGTATGCGGTTATTACTTGTATTTCCGTTTCTTCCTTTCGTTTCCTTTCCCGTAGGACTTCCATTCTTCCTTGTTCAAGGGAGGATGTGATAGACATTAGGAGTTAACCCATGCACGATAACATTAGGGTAGATTTTATTCCCTTTTAACCCTAGGATTTGTAGAGTGTCATCTCTTCTTCCTTCAAAACAACAGAAAAACATTAATAAAGGTTATAACAGAGATTAATTCATTTCTTCCGTCAAAAGATTTGAACAGACATCAACCTTTTGCAATAAGAAAACCCTTGTTTAAGGTGAGATTTTTCATAAAAAACAACAGACAGACTTGTGTCGTACGTGGCCCGAACTACGTTTGCTCTTATCTTTCATGCTGTATGAAAGTACGTAGGCATAGGATACGATATCCTAGCGAGCAACCTTCCCCTCCTTTCCCGTAGGTAGGCGAACTACGTTGACTCTGATTTCTCGTTCCAGGCGGGAATACATAGGCATAAAGTTCGATACTTTGCCGAGTCATTTTTATTTTCATTTTATTTTCTTTTTAACCCTTGACCTATAGTTTAGATAGAATAACAATCCATACCCGAAAACAAGCGTGGATCCCGTCGAGTACGACGGACGTGAGGGGTGCTAATACCTTCCCCTTGCGTAACCGACTCCCGAATCCAGGTTTTGGTTGCGACGACCATACCTTTCCCATGTTGTGCGAGGTTTACTCTGAGCGTTTCCTTTCCCTCCCGTGGGATAAATAACGCACGGTGGCGACTCTTCTGTCAGCCGGCGCCGATTTTCGCAGTAGCGACACCCCACATCCATTAAAGTTCTCACAATCAATTACCATATACGGTTAAAACCTCAACAACATATTTTTGGCCACAAAGGCCTAATTTCCCTTACTCTCAAATCAGCCTCAAACCTATCAGACCATCAGTTCAAATCCCTCAATGTCATTGAACTCACCATCAGAAAGGCAACAACAATTCAATCAAAAATCCCTAAACCCTTAAATCGGCTTCAAACACATTAAATCACATATTGAAAATAATGAAGGCAATATTCCTCATACCTTAATTGCCGACTCTAAGCCTTTCTCTTTGATTTCTTGGAAATCTTGCGAAGCTTTTGCCTCAATCCTCTTCCTTAGAGCTCTGGCCTCTATTTCTTCCCTTTTCACAGTCTAACAAGAATAAATCCTAATTCCCTCAAAATTCCTTTTTGTTAAACCTAACTTTGGGCCTTTAAAATTGGGCTTTCCAACTTCACCCTCACTAACTCCTCCTCAAATGTCCATTTTGCCCTTAATTCACTTATATTTATTTAAAATAATAATAATACCAATATATTCATATTATATACTATTATTTAAATAATTAACTCAAAATCCATAATTCGCAATATTCACACCAATCACCGAAAATCATCAAAAATGTGAATATTCATATTTAAATAAATTAAATAAATATTCTAATAAATTTGGGGTGTTACAACTCTCCCCACTTAAAAAAAATTTCGCCCTCGAAAGTTACCTCAAGGAAACAAAGTCAGATACGACTCCCTTATCTGATCCTCACGCTCCCAAGTCATACTTCCTTCAGCTGGTCCTCCACAAACTACCTTTACTAAGGAAATCTCTTTCCCTCGCAGTTGCTTCACTTCTCGTTCATCAATCCGAACTGGCAATGCCTCTACAGTCAAATTATCTTTCATTGTACATCATCCATCTAAATCACATGTGACAGATCTGGAATGTACTTCCTCAACTGAGACACATGAAAAACATCATGCAAATTCGCAAGCGACGGCAGTAAAGCAATCTGATATGCTACTTCTCCCACCCTCTGTGAAATCTGATACGGACAAACGAAACATGGTGTGAGCTTTCGAGACTTCAAAGCTCGGCCAACACCAGTTACCAGCGTAACTCTCAAAAACACGTGATCTCCTTCATGGAACTCAAGTGCTTTCCTCCTCTTGTCATGGTAACTCTTCTGACGACTCTGCGACGCTTTCATCTTTTCTTGGATCATCTTGATCTTTTCATTCGTCTCTTGCACAATCTCAGGTCCGAGTACAACACTCTTTCCTGATTCATACCAACACAAAGGAGTCCTACATCTCCTACCATACAATGCCTCATATGGTGCCATTCCAATACTAGAATGATAACTATTGTTGTAGGTAAACTCAATCAACGACAAATGACTATCCCATGATCCACCTTGATCTAATACACAAGCTCTCAGCAAATCCTCTAAAGACTGGATAATTCTCTTTGTCTGTCCATCCGTATGCGAATGATAGGCAGAACTCAACCTCAACTTAATACCCAACCTTGTCTGCAAGCTCTCTTAGAACCTCGATGTAAATCTCGGATCTCAATCAGACACAATACTTGAAGGAATACCATGCAGTTTCACAGTATCATCAATATACAATTTGACCAACTTCTGCAACAAATAATTGATCCTCATCGATATAAAATGAGCCGATTTGGTCAATCTATCAACAATCACCCAAATTGAATTGTATCCCTTGCTGCTGAGCTGGTTGATATGCGGGTGCTTGTTGCACCGTCTGATAAGTTGGAATAGAATTACTAAAAGTAGGTGTGACAGATGCCACATATGGTTGTTGGGCATACTGCACTGGATACACTGGTTGTTAAGCAAAATTTTGCTGAGGTTATGGAATATAGCCTTGTTGAGGCTGCTAATACTATCGGTAGGGTTGCTTCCAAGTCTGATTCTTCCTCCCCACTGTTATGGGGTTTGTCTCTCCCACCTTCTTCTTGTGAAAATTGCCACTGAATTTCTTAACATTACCGTTGTTGAAACCACTGGAGCTGCTAGTCGTTTTTCCGTTTTTCAATCCTAATTCTACTCTCACCCCCACAACCACTATATCAGAAAAATTCGTTGTTACACTGCTAATCATTTTCTCATAAAACTCCAGTCTTACCGTGTCCAAGAACCGGTCTATCAACTCCTTTTTATTTATAGGAGGTTCCACCCGAGAGGCAGTCTCCCTCCAATGTTGTGTGTACTCTTTGAAAGATTTAGAACTTCTCTATGACATACTCAACAACTGTCTTCTGTCAGGGGCTAAATCCATGTTGTACTTATAATTCTTTATGAAAGCATCAGCCAAGTCCTGGAAACTGTGAATACGGAACTGATCCAAGCTCAAATACCATTTGGCAAATGCTTTTTTCAGACTATCTTGGAAGTAATGGATCATTAGCTTATCATCTTCTACGCGAGCAGCCATTCTTCGATAATACATGATCAAGTGTTTTCGAGGACAAGTAGCACTAGAATATTGATCAAAGTTGGGGACCTTGAATTTCTACGGAATCACCAATCCAGATACTAAACCCATATCCCTGGCATCAGTACCAAAGATATTATTTCCCTCCATTACCCTGAATTTCCTCCCTATGGTTTCTACACTTTCTTTTAATTTCTCATGACGTCTACTTCCTTCTTCAGACCCATCAGGAATTTCAAATACTTGTTGTCAATTATGAAAAATAGGACGCAGTTGGGCTTGCACAAAGGCTGAAGTATAGGTTGGAACAGCTTGAGGAATCTCTGCCCCTAGAGGAACTGACTGTTGATTAACCGGCATTATAAGAGGTGGCGGTGCAAAACCAGGAGGTAACCCATAGGGTGGTACATTTGCAACAGTGATTGCAATTGGAGTTGGCTCCACAACTATGTTAGTGACTTCAGAAACCACAGTAGTCTGAGTGTCCATCTTTTCATTAATGACTTGTAGGACTTCCATAATCCTCACCTCGTAGATCTTCAAGTTCATTGTCGACCTTGTCCAATTCCAAATTTTGTTATGCCATCCTTTGACGAGCTTGGGCTCGTGTGTTGTACTAGTGTTTGGAATTCAGTGTGACTGGCTGAAGATAAGACAACGAGATGAGACACAGAACGGGAAATGCACATGAAATGCTTATGAGTGCAAATGCAAATGCAAAACTAAACATTCAAGGAATCCAAAGAAATATTCACAAACATTATAATAATGGAGAATAAAGCAAGTTCAAAGTATTCATAAATTAAGAACTGAGAGTTTGACATAATAATTCGAAACTGAAGTACAAATCTTCAATACAAATTAACAATAAAACACAGAAAATAAGATCCTAAATCTTCTGACGAGAGGGCCCTTCATCTTCTGGTTGATTCCTTTTTCCACCCTAATGGAGTAACTTCTGAAGTTCTTCTTTTTCTTGCATGGTCCTGAAGTATTTATCCCTCTAATCCTTGCCCTCTTTCTTAGATTTATCCAAAGCAGCTTTCAATTCTTCAACAAGAGTGGGTTTTGCAGGGATTGGCTCAAAGCGGGCGTAGAACATCTTCAACGCTCTTTCTTTAGCCCATGATAGGTAGGGTTCTGAAATAGAATAGTCAGGGTAACCCAAAGCGGTCATCCCTTCCGTGTGAATGTGACACCAAGCATACACAATACGAGCCTTGTAAACTGGATTTTTTCCCTCTTCAAGGTAGAAACTCCTCAAGAGAACTGGGTCAGGTTCATTCTTCATCGGGTATCCCAACTGGCAGCATTCTAAGATAGGATTGTAGCTGATACAACCATTAGTGCTAATAAGAGGTACATTTGGGAAATCTCCGCAAGTTTAAATCATGGCGATCCCTCCATACATAGGGTCATGCCACTTAATGTCTGAGTGTTTGAGTAACAACAATCTTTCTATCCACGAGAGTCCACTCTGCATATACCAAAGTGTTGGTAGTCTCGGCAAGTGCAAAATAAACCATTTGTAGAGAAGAGCGGTGCAACATACAATATGTCCAACTCCATGATAGCTTCTTCGATGAATTGAAAAATACACATCAGCCAACAAAGTAGGAACAAGATTCTTGATCAAGAAGGGATTGATTGCACTCTCGTTAACAAAATCTTTAGCAGTGGGGAACAAGAAAAGCCCATAAGTAACAATGCTAAGATGGTCTCGAATGCTTCGGAGTTCCTCGACTCGGCATAGTACTGAGCTTTTCCAAATAGGAACATAGCTGGTAATCCATAATAACCCCCTTTGGCAGTCATGTGAGAATGAACCTCCGTCAGCTCTAGATGTGTCACCTTTGTAATAACTTTCTCACCCGGAGTCCCTTCCCTCCTAGAAAATGGATTAGGAGTGACACCTAACTCCATAAGCGCAGAGTATTCTTCCAAGGTTTGTAGCAGTTGGTAGTCTAGGAATGTGAAACAATGATAGATGGGATCATAGAACTGCATAAGTGCCTTCAGCATCTCTTCATCCACTTGAAGTCTTAGTAACAACAGCATACTCCCATACTTGGCTCTGAACGCCAAAGGGTCTTTTAACAAACCTCCCAGCTTCCTCAGATTCTCCAAATTTGGACTTTAGAACACATACTATGAGGTTGTCCTCTTTCCAGAATACATGTTATAATATATTCAAAACAAACTTTAGTTCCTTGAATGGTTAGTAAAACATGAATGCAAATGCGAAAAGTGTCATGGAACTCAGATATATGCAAACATCAAATAGTCTTAAAGACTCAACTTCATTGCTCAATAAGATTGAACTACAAAAAAAATAGTACTCCTTACAAAAGTCCTAAACAGAAAGCTAAATAAAAGCTAACAAAAGTCCTAAGAAGATTCTCCTGACAGCCTCATATTGAGCTTCTTGATCTCGTCTTTCATCTGGGACTTCTCAAGAATAAGCTTATCCACGATCAACTTCCACGGGGTCGACTGAGGGCTAGAGGAAAATAAATCCTCTTGCGCCTTCCTCTTCTTACAAGAGAGCACTTATTCATCCTTCAATCGTAGTTGCTTCTAGAGTTCTGCATTTTCGTCGACAACCACTTGATACTTGTGCTTCCAAGCATATTCTGTTTGTTGCTCCTTTCTCAAAGTGATTCCCAACTTCTCCTCCTCAGACATGAAGATCAAGGTGCGCTCCTCCTTCAAATACATGGGCTCTTGTTGAGAATAAGGCATCTTTAACTCGATAGCCCTCTTTCAGACCCATTGAAGATATGGTTCCAAAGAAACACAATTAGGTTTCCCTAGATCTTTCTTCCCTTTCTTATGCAAGTGACTCCAAGCTTTTAGGATCTTCTCTTTCAGCTCTTGATTATTCTTCTCTTCCTTGAAGAAAATACTTTTCACATGAACACTGTTGGGTTTGTCCTTCAAAGGATATCATAACTGCCGACGAGCACGGACTGGGTTATAGTTGATCCCTCCGTTAGTACCAAGAAGAGGTATATTACTAAAGTCTCCAGAGCTATCAATAATCATTACTCCATCATAGTCATGATTGTACCAATTAATTTCAGAATGAGTGAGAGCCATGATCTTATGTGACCATCAACCTTTCTTAAGATCCCAAAAAGTGTTAGCCTTAGGCAAGTGTGAAATAAACCACTTGTATAGTAAAGGAACACAACAGGTGATCATTCCACCTTTGTGGAAATTCCTCAGATGAACAGAATGATAGGCATCTGCTAACAAAGTAGGCACAGGGTTCTTCTTCAAGAAGATTTTGATGGCATTGAGGTCCACAAAGTTTTAAAAACTAGGGAACAAAACGATGGCATAAATGAGCAAGCCAAGGATAGCCTCGAATGCGTCCATGCTCAAGTGATCAGCATAATATTGAGCTTTACCCACTAAAAACACTACAATCAAACCAAAAACTCCTCCTTTTGTGGTCATATTATTTTGAATATCAACCAATCCTAAATGGGTAGCCTTATCAATCACCTCCTCCTTAGGGTCTTTCTCCATGATTGGAAAAGGAGACTCATCAAGAATGGGCAATCCAACTAAATAAGAGTATTCTTCTAGCGTAGGTAAGAGCTGATAACCAGGGAAAGTGAAACAATGGTAGATTGGATCATAGAACTGAAGAAGTGTAGAGAGGAGTCCATTATCCATCTTTATCTTTAACAATGACAACAGTTTCCCATATCTTCTCTTGAATCCCTCTAGATCTGTCATCAAGGTACTCAACCTCCTTAGGTCATCCAAGTTAAGACTATTGTAAGCGTACTTCAATGTTTTCTTCCTTTTACTGTCTATAACAACCCTGGTGTTTACAAACAAAGGTCTGAGTTCCATAAAACTTTTATGATATGATGCTTATGAATGCAAGGGTGCATAAACACAGGCACACAAAGATTCACATATACACATATGAATAAGTAAACAGAAAAAAGCCTAGGTTCGGAGAACACGAGTATGGAGCCATGGTCTACCCATCCTAAAAGGTGTGTACTATGGGTTCTTGTATTTGTAGAACAGTGTTCTAAGAAGTTCCCAGAGTCACCAACCCATCTTTTGGATATTATCAATTTCCCAAATTACTCGATAGTCAATAATCTTTTCTGAAGAGCAGCAATAGATTCTTCGGGCAGCATACGAAACATCTTGTATTCTTGACTTAGTGTATTCAGCCTTGATCTTTTCACCTTGGCGGTTCCTTCGTGAGTCTCCATCAAAGTATCCCAGATTTCCTTAGGTGATCTGCATTGTGAAATTTGGAAGAACTCATCCATGCTTAAAGCACTTTGCAAAATATTGATAGCCTTTTTCTTATTTAGAATTTTCTTTTTATCATCATCGTCCCATGAACTTTGAATTTTTGGAGTACCGCCACCATTTACAACACTAATTGGTATATGAGGGCCAGTTTCAACAGTTTCCCATATGCCTTCTCCTTGTGCCTCTAAATGTGCCTTCATGCGAATTTTCCATAAGTCGAAATATTCACCAGAGAACAAAGGAGGTTTATTACTGCTACCGCCATCATTGAAGACCGGATTTGCGCTAGTGGAAGCCATCTAGATCTTTTAGGAATAGTTTACCTATAACCTACTCTGATACCAATTGTAAGAGTGGAATGCACCTAAGAGGGGGTGAATTATGTACTTTAAAATTTTCTTCGATTTTGTGGTAGAATTATGATTTTACTTTCCTAAAAGTTTCTACGTGAGAAATGTGGTAAAATGCGGAAAGTAAAAGTGACACGGCGAGATATCCTGGTTCCCCTCATAGTCCGAGAGTACTCCAATCCCCTTTCAACACGAAAGAGATTTTTAATAATTGTTTGGTCCTATACAAGACTTTCTACCTAGTCTTTCTATACATATGCAAAACAATCAAACTACCAAGAACAAACTCTTGGATTTTCAACTAAGTCCAATGAGAACAAACCTCTCAATATGGACCTCTTGCTTCCAAAAATCCTGGACAACAAGGTAACAATCCTTACAATCTTAATTCCAACAATCCTGGAATACTTAAGAATGTAAGCACAAGATATTTGAATAACTTATTTGAATGGTATTGAAAGTGTCTTCAAATTTATCAATCTTTTGATTGATCTTCCTCTTGATTTTCCACCTCTATATAACTTATCAAGTGTTCAAAATGTAAGAGATTGAAATATGGATGAATTTCTAAAAATTTGAGAATGCAAGTTTCACTCTATAAAAATTTCAAAATTTTTGACACCTGAAAAATATGAAAGGAAAGAGATGAAAAATATTTGAAAATTTTATGCAAGAAGGTGATCTTTAAAATCTAAGTTTAGAGGTTTATATATGCCTCTTAACACCTTTTCAGAATGGCTATAAAGATCAAAAGATGCCATGGTTCAAGAAGAAGAGGAAAACATTTCTCAAACCAAAAGATGCAATTTTCTGGCCTACACACCAGTGGTAATCGGTTACCATAAGTGGGTAACCGGTTACCTGCCTTTAACAAAATCAAATTTTGAAAAATTGCAGCAAGTAATCGGTTACCAGGATTGGGTAACCGGTACTCAGTGACAATTTCCAAAAACCAGTTTTTCCCAAAAAATAATGCAAAGTGCATAGTTTTATGTAAAAAGGTTCTTTTATGCAATGCACGAAGGAGATGAAGTTTGAACACTTGAATAAGGTATATAAATGCTTAAATTGTTGTACCTCCATTGTGTCAAACTTTTTCTTCTTTCTTGATCAAACTTTGATATATTGAATTGAAAGAGAATTGCTTGAGCTTGATATAATCTTGAAGGCTTGAAAACCATCCTTGCATGTTGTAGATTATGTCGTCATCAAAATCAGTTGAGAAGCTTGTCTTCACATGATGAAGCTGAGTGGGTACGAGCCAGGTTGAATCAACTAAACCTCATCAAAGAAAAAAGGTTGGCTACCATTGCACATGGTCGGTTATAATAGAGTATAATGAAGAAGGACTTTGATCAAAAAGTGAACCCTCGGTGTTTCTAAACAGGTGACCTGGTTTTAAAAAGGATCCTTCCTCCTCAGACAGATCACAGGAGCAAATGGACTCCGAACTATGAACGACCATATGTTATGAGAAAGTTTTTCTCTGGCGGAGCCTTATTTCTCTCAACTATGGATGGTGAAGATTTTACATCCCCTGTGAATGCAGACGCAGTCAAAAACTACTTCACATAAAAGAGATATGTTGGACCACAAAAAGAAAGGTCCAGGCAAAAAAGGCCATCCCGGCGAACCACAAAAAGAAGAGGTTTTGGAAAAAATTAGGAATAAAATAAATGAAAAGAATCGAATAAACTCGCAAAGTTGAAAACCTACAAAGGAAACTTTGGCAAAATGGGGATCCCGGTTGATTGAAAACTCGAAAGGGCGATCCAGACAAAAGTTAGGGATTTGAAAGCGAGAGGTTGCGATCTGTGTTCGATCTATAAGCACATCTTAAAACCTGGGGATTTCAAGGGATAGGAATCAGTCAAATCACTCTCTTCAGAAGGCAAAGTATTTGAGAACATCGAAAATATACAAGTCATAGCTGAATCAGAACCTGATAGAAATCTGTTTCCACATTGCCAATCTATGTATTTTCTTTTGCTTTTACGCAATTACCTTTTTCCAGGAATTGCCTCATAATGTAAATTCCTATTTATGGGCCAATTCAATTAATAAAATTGCATTTCATTCAAAAAGTTGTCCATTGTTGTTTTTATTTTTACTGTTTTGTTTGCAAAAATGTCTGATATTTTGATAAATATTGCATGTGAAAACATTGAAGCTTTACAAAGCATGTTAAAAACAATGAAAGTTGTTGAAATTGTGAGTGTTTTGGGTGGTAACCGAGGTTTCCATGTCACATATGGAACATTCTTTTTGTTGTTATGTGTTTGTAGGATGGCTTGATCTCTCTTCCTCGGTAGAGTTTTCTCTCCCTGACAGAGATTATTGAAGTTTCACCATCCTCAACAAAGTATTATGAGTTTTTTGACCATTCTCCCCAATGAGAATACAGAAGATTGTTTCTCTAGCCAGAGTTGTATTTTATCTATTTCTCTCTAACAAGAGTTTGCTATCCAAGACAGGGTAGTGGTGTTTGTTTGTGCTTCCCGAGCATATTTGCATCGCTAAATATGGTTTTCGCTTAACCTTAACAAGGTAGAGAAGGGGAATAATTCATCACTAAAAGTATAAGTTCAATATTGTTTCCTAGCAGGTTTGGTATCATTGACTTTTCTCTCCAAGAAGAGTTTGTTTTTTATTTCCTCAGCAGGTAAATCAGCAGAAGTTGATATTCCTAGCAGGTCCAAAGCCCAATTGTCATTGGCATTTTTTTCTTCATCAGAACTCGATAGATTTTTCCCCAACGGATATCTACTATTCATACCTTCCGGTAGTTTAAGTCCATTTGGTGTTCTCTGACAGAGGTTACAACTAAGAAGGTAGTCCCGTTTGTCTTCCCCAGCGAATTTGTTTCTAGTTTCTTAGCACTTCTCTCGGTGGAGTGTCCTTTTGCATATCATAAGCATCTTTGCATTGCATCCTCAAATGTGTAGCATTTCCATTTCGTATGGAGCATTACGCCATATAAACAATTCCAACATATGCATTCAAAGCATAAGTCAGGTTTGATACCCTCTTTTTCGGGTCTTTCCCCAGCAGAATTTATCTCAACATAGGAGATATAGTTTAACCTTATACCCTAAATAATGGATTTATTTATCCTATTTGTGTTTCCTTCTAGAGGAATTATTTGACGCTCCCCCAGTAGATTTGTTTGTTTAGACTTCTCTTTTCCTTAGTGGAGTCATCTTCTCTTCAGGTTGTAATTCCATTTATTCTATTTCCTGTGAACCTTTGTAAGAACTCCTTTGGCAGGAATTTTCTGTTAAGTCCACCTTCGACTGGCATCCTCGGTTGTGATTCCGCCTTCGACCGACAAACCTTTTTAAGTCCTCCTTCGGCAGGCATTTTCTTTTAAGTTCACCTTCGGCTGGCATCCTCGGTTGTGAGTCTGCCTTCGGTCGGAAAACCTTTGTAAGTCCTCAGAAAGCATTTTCTGTTAAGTCCACCTTCGGCTGGCATCCTCAGATGTAAGTCCGCCTTCGGCCGGAAAACCTTTGTAAGTCCTCCTTCGATAGGAATTTTCTTTTAAGTCCACCTTTGGATGGCATCCTCGGTTGTGAGTCCTCCTTCGGCCGACAAACCTTTGTAAGTCCTCCTTCGGCAGACATTTTCTTTTAAGTCCACCTTCGGTTGGAATCCTCAGTTGTGAGTTCGCCTTCGGTCGGTAAACCTTTGTTAAGTTCTCCTTCAGCAGACATTTTCTTTTAAGTCCACCTTCGGCTGACATCCTCGGTTGTGAGTCTGCCTTCGGCCGACAAACCTTTGTAAGTCCTCCTTCGAGAGGAATTTTATTTTAAGTCCACCTTAGGCTGGCATCCTCGGTTGTGAGTCCGCTTTCGGCCAGCAAACCTTTGTTAATTCCTCCTTAGGAATGCATTTTCTTTTATGTCCACCTTCGTCTAGTATCCCGGTTGTGAGTCCGCCTTCGGCCGGCAAACCTTTATAAGTCCTCCTTCGGCAGGCATTTTCTTTTAAGTCCACCTTCGGCTGGCATCCTTGGATGTGAAACCGTCTTCGGTCGGCATTCCCCTTTGAAATTCCATCTTCGGATGGCACCCCTTGGTTATGAGTTCGCCTTCGACCGAAAAACCTTTGTTATGGATGTGAGTCCGCCTTCGGTCAGCATTCCCCTTTGAAATTCCATCTTCGGATGGTATCGTTTGGTTGTGATTCCGCCTTCGGCCAGCAAACCTTTGTTATGGATGTGAGTCTGCCTTCGGTCAGCATTCCCCTTTGAAAGTCCATCTTCGGATAACACCCCTTGGTTGTGAGTCCGCCTTCGACCGGAAAACCTTGTCCTTTTGTTCGTTCTCTCCCCTCATTTTACAAATTTCTGATTTCTTTTTGTATTCAATCCCCTTCTACCTTGAATGTCTGAAAGTCATTGCTATCATTCCTTCAGGTCCAAGTTGATTGAATAGGGGAAGTTGTAGCACCCTAAAATTTCCGCTATTTGTTCAACCCTAACTGGCTCATGCTTCATTCATCCACATCATCATTAATGATACCATGTCATTGGTGTTTGAGACATGGGATCAAGTTGTTTATGTGGCTCAGGACTTTCTTTTATTCCATGTTCTTAAGCAGTAAGCATCAGAGGCTCCGACATCTATTTTCCTCGGTGATTCGGTATCGGACCGTATTTTTTCAGCAGGATATTTTGAGCGCAGGAAATAATTCATGATTTATTTCAGGCATTATTCAGGTTCAATATCAAATGACAAGTTTTAGAGGCAAAACTATGCTCAGAACAGGTGGCAACAGTCAATTCTCCAAGTTTCCCTCCAAAAGGCGCAAGAATTCAAATTTTGGGTGTGTTAATCGATTAACCAATGTATATTTTGCCTAGAAATTTCAGTTTTCAGCACTACAGCATTTTCAACTCACTTTGATCACTTGATTTCACATTTGCATCAGTAGAAGGATCTAGGTTGATTCCAAAATTTGATTTATTTTCTAAATTATTTTCACTTCCCTCCAAAAATTCAAATAATCTCATTCCTAATCCCAAACCAAAATTCTAACCCACACTCCAAACCTCATTTACACTCCTAACCTAGAGCTTATTTAAGCTAATTTACTCCAAATCTCACATAACTTCACTCATTTTTCTGATTTCACTACACTTCTCATTCCCATTCTCTCAATTGTTCTCTCATTTTCACTCTCATTCCAAAACCCTCAAAAGAGCTCCATAACCAAAAGGTTCACAAATTGTGCATTGCAATTTGTGAATCCTTGAGCTACACCTCCATTGCATCATCTTCCATTGTTCAGTTCTGAAGTTGCAACTTATTTGGATCTTAATCAAGTTTTGGAATCACTTCTTGAAGAGCTTTTTGCTTATTTTTGGATTAATGCTTGGATCTTCAAGTTTCCTTGTCAAAGCTTCATAGATCTCTAGTTTTCTTACTTTGATCCATCAATTTCAGTTTATTAACATTCACCAAAGCAAATCTCAACTTTGTAGGTTGGTAGTTTTCAGGTCTACCTTTGATTTGGCTTAATTTTGAATTTCACAATGTAGATCCATAAGATTTTGATGATAATTGGTCTATTGATTGCTTTGATTATTGACCTTGATGGTTGATGGGTTAAATTGGTGTTTGATTGTTGTTATTTAGTTTAATTTTCGTGTATAATTGCATACCTATTCATTTGGATGATTGGATAATTGATTTGCTGCTGAAAGTGCTTTTGAAAAGCTATTTTTCTACTTCTGGTACAGTGTTAATCGATTAACCTACTGGTGTTAATCGATTAACACTACTATTTTGTATGTATTTTGCTGACTTTCATGGTGTAATCGATTAACAACCGGAGGTTAATCAATTACACCTGCTGCAGAATGTGTTTTTATTGCTTTTTCAAGCTTGTTCAGATTCCTTTCTATCTTTAAACTTCATGGATTGATATGATGCATATTTGTGGATTGTTCTTGAGCTATTTCACATCATGCTACAATATGAATGTGATTTTTCGACACGCGATACATTGATTTTCATAATGCATGTTCATGACTATTGTAATCCATTCTTGATGCTTTTTTTATGGTGTTTGTGTTAGAACACAGATTGGTTCTTAATATATCTCTATGTTTTTATGATAACATTAATGAAATTTTGTATGAAGTAAATATATACTCTAATCGTATTCAAGTGTTTTTGTTTCAGATATTAAAATTAATATTCCTCTGGAAGCAAAAACTCCTCTGAAAGTTAAGAATCGGAAGACTCTAAACGCTACCTGAAAGAGACTCTGAGCGACGTTGCAGAAGACTCTGAGCAAAAAAGCATATGTAAAGAATCAGAAGACTCTGGAAGTATTTAACGCTGCAAGTATAGAGGCTCTGATATTCAAGTTTGCTCTGATAAAGATCATTCACGCTAAAACACATGGCTGCAAATACTCTAAATAGAGTAACACGGATCTGAAGAACAAGGAACATCATCATAGGATCTGATGCAAGACTGTTCCGAATTTGTTGAAGAAGATGTTGTTCAAATAAAAATCTGTTGGCATATTCCTTGTCTTTATCCAAACAGCTCTTTCCTCATTCGTGCATGAAATAAGAATTCAGACAAAAAGGATTTGTCTGAACATTCCTCTTCTGGGAAAGAAAAGTCAAAGAAGACAGAATGCCAGTTGCACGCCCTTTAAGAAATGAAAGTGAAGTAATGAAAGTGAAGTTCTGCTTAAACAAGACTTCTACATCATTTCTAGTTTGACGAATCATTGAACAATCAAAGAACAATATCCAAACATCTCTCAACTTCATTCTAGATTTAATTCGTTCTTCATTTGTGTAAAATCACAGTTGTGATATAGCTTTTTAGAAGCAACTCTTAAACACACATTGTATTTTTACTTATTGTAAAGTTCCTTAAGAGACCAAGTGTGGTCAGATTTCTTGAGAAGACTAAGACTGTTTGTCTTAGTGGTTATCACTGTAATCAGTTTGATTTAGTAGATTAAGTCCTTGTTGAAAAAGGCAAATCACCTTGGTAGGGTGGACTGGAGTAGTTTGAGTTCAAACGAACCAGGATAAAAATACCTTGTTATTTTTAATATTGTCATAGTTGTTAGTTAAAACCCTTATTCAACCCCCCCCCCCTTCTAAGTGTTTTTCCTACCTTCAGTTGGTATCAGAGCTCCGGCTCTGTAGTGCTATCACTTAACAGTGAAAGAGAAAGATCCAGTTGGGAAAAACTCTTGATTTATTATTCTTGATTTATCATGGCTGAAACTTCAACTTCAAACAACAACAAATATGATGATAGAGATAGAATCAGCACCAAACCTCCCATGTTTGATGGAGAGAAATTTGACTATTGGAAAGATAGAATGAAAAGTTTCTTTCTAGGCTATGATGCTGATCTATGGGATTTGGTCACTGATGGTTACATTCACCCCACTGATGGTGAGGGCAAAAAGGTTGACAGAAAGTCAATGACTGACCAACAGAAAAAGGATTTCAGAAATCATCACAAAGCTAGAACCATTCTGTTAAATGCTATATCTCATACTGAGTATGAGAAAATTACAAATAGAGAAACATCATTTGACATGTTTGAGTCATTAAAGATGACACATGAAGGAAACTCTCAAGTGAAGGAGACAAAGGCCTTAGCACTTATCCAGAAGTACGAAGCTTTCAAAATGGGGGAGTCTGAATCTGTGGAAACTATGTTCTCAAGATTCCAGATCCTAACTTCTGGTTTGAAGGTTCTGGATAAAGGTTACTCCACTTCTGACCATGTCAAGAAAATAATCAGAAGCTTACCATCAAGGTGGAGACCAATGGTTACAGCGCTAAAACTGTAAAAAGATCTGAATAAGATCACTCTAGAGGAACTTATCAGTTCCTTAAGAAGTCATGAGATTGAGCTGGAAGAAGACAAGCCTCAGAAGAAAGGTAAGTCTGTTGCGTTAAAATCTAACAAATCTGCTAAAGCTTTGCAGGTAATTGAAGAAAGCTCTGAAGAATCCTCAGAAGAAGAAAATGAATTGTCTTTGTTGTCCAGAAGGATAAATCAACTCTGGAAGCATAAACAAAAGAAGTTCAGAAACTTCAAGAGATCTGATCAACATGGAGAATCTTCTGGACACAACAGATCTGGCAAGAAAGAAGTTGTATGCTATGAGTCCAAGGAGCCAGGTCATTATAAAAATGAATGTCCCAAACTTCAGAATGACAAACCCAAAAAGATGTTTGAAAAGAAGAAGAAAGTTCTGATGGCCACGTGGGATGACTCAGATGCTTCTGAATCCTCAGCAGAGTCAGAGGAAGAATGTGCAAATATGGCACTGATGGTTGACATGGAGGACCATGAAGAAACATCTGAATCTGGATCAGAATCGGATTCAGAAGAGGTATTTTCTGAACTTACCAGAGCTGAACTTATTGAAAGTTTATCTGAAATACTTGAAAACTACAGTAAGATCAAACTCAAATACAAGAAGCTTCAGAGCTATCTTGCATCTGAGACTGATCAGCTGAGATCAGAAGTTGCTGAGCTAAAAGAAAATAAACTTCAAATGAAAACTGATTTAGAAAAATCTCAACAAAAGTCTAACTCAGATACTATGTCATGCTCTAAAAACATTTTAGAAGAGTATGATTATAGTTTTCAGAGGTTTCTGTCCAGAGGCCTAGATAGAAGCAAAATGGCTTCCATGATCTATGGCGTAAGCAGAAACAATAGAAAAGGAATTGGATATGAATCACCCTTTGGGAAGGATTTAAATCCAAAACCTGCCGATAAGCTGATCATCAAGTATTCTCCTCTGTACACCCATTTTAAATATGGTCACCTGAATGATATAAATCACACACGTACAGATCAGAACACTAAAGCTTTTGTTAAACCAAAATTTTGTCAGAACAAAGATGCTTTTAAGGGAAAGAAGTTCAGACAGAATTTCAAACCAACTAACTCCAGAGGACCCAAGAAAATATGGGTACCTAAAGATAAAATAATCTTTGTTGTAGATGTCCTTAGCAGCAAAGTTAAGACACCAGTCATGGTACATGGACTCTGGCTGCTCACGACATATGACGGGAAGAAAGTCTATGTTCCAAAGCCTGGAACTTAGATCTGGAGGTGATGTGAAGTTTAGAGAGAATCAGAAGGGAAAAATCATTGGCTCTGGAACTATTGGTAATGGTAACCTCCCTTCCATATCTAATGTTTTACTTGTTGAAGGATTAACACATAATTTATTGTCCATAAGTCAATTAAGTGACAATGGTTATGATATAATCTTTAATCAAAAATGTTGTAAAGTTGTGAGTCAAAAAGACTGTTCAATCCTCTTTAATGGAAAAAGGAAGAACAACATTTACAAAATTAATCTTTCAGAACTAAAGTTTCAAAATGTAAAATGCCTTATGTCTGTTAACGATGAGCAATGGGTCTGGCATAGAAGATTGGGTCATATTAGTATGAGACGCATATCTCAGATTAATAAGCTCAATATGGTCAGAGGACTTCCTCAGTTGAAGTTCAACTCAGATGCTCTTTGCGAAGCATGTCAGAAAGGAAAATTTTTAAAATCCTCTTTCAAAGCTAAAAATGTTGTCTCTACCTCTAGACCATTAGAGCTGCTTCATATTGATCTATTTGGAGCAATGAAAACTGCATCCATCAGAGGCAAGAAGTATGGATTAGTCATAGTTGATGACTAAAGTAGATGGACATGGGTAAAATTCCTGAAACACAAGGATGAGTCACATTCTGTATTCTTTGACTTCTGCAAACAAGTCCAAACTAAAAAGAATTTTAATATTATCAAAGTCAGAAGTGATCATGGTGGAGAATTTGAAAATAAATACTTTGAAAAATATTTTAAAGAAAATGGCATTGCACATGATTTCTCATGTCCTAGAACTCCTCAACAGAATGGAGTTGTAGAAAGGAAAAATAGAACATTGCAAGAAATGGCCAGAACCATGATCAACGAGACAAACATGGAAAAACATTTTTGGGCAAAGGCAATCAATACAGCATGTTATATTCAGAACAGAGTGTCTGTAAGACCTCTTCTGGAGAAGACTCCTTATGAATTATGGAGGAATAGAAAGCCCAACATTTCTTATTTCCATCCTTTTGGATGTGTTTGTTTTATTTTGAATACTAAAGACAATCTGAACAAGTTTGATTCTAAAGCACATAAGTGTTTCATGCTTCGATATTCTGAACGCTCTAAAGGCTACAGAGTATACAATACTGAGACACAAATTGTAGAGGAATCAATTCATGTTATATTTGATGATAAGCTTGAAAATCAAAAGCCAAAGTAGCTTGAAATCTCTGCAGATAGAGAAGTGCTTCTCACAGACTCTGAAGATTCAAAAGCAGACAAAGCTCAAGCAAAAGCACCAGAAGCAACGTCAGATGCTACTCCTTTGACTGCTCAGATGGACAACTTGACCATTTATGAAGAACCAACTGTTAAAGGATCATCTAGAATCAAAGCCTCTCATCCAGAGGAAATGATAATTGGAAAGAAGGATGACCCTATCAGAACAAGATCCTTTCTCAGATCATCTAGAACGCCATTGTTTGGTTTGGTATCAATCATTGAACCTACCTCTATGGATGAAGCTCTGCAAGATAATGATTGGATACTTGTTATGCAAGAGGAACTAAATCAATTCACAAGGAATGATGTTTGGGATCTGGTTCCAAGACCAAAAGGATTTAATATTATTGGAACTAAGTGGGTTTACAGAAACAAGCTGAATGAGCTAGGAGAAGTTGTCAGAAACAAAGCAAGACTGGTCGTTCAAGGCTACAGTCAGCAAGAAGGAATTGATTACACAGAGACATATGCTCATGTGGCAACGTTAGAATCTATTCGTTTATTAATTTCTTTTGCTGCACAGAATAACATCACTCTGTATCAGATGGATGTTAAAAGTGCTTTCTTAAATGGTTTAATTGAAGAAGAAGTTTATGTTCATCAACCTCCTGGTTTTGAAAATGAAAATTTTCCAGAACATGTTTTTAAATTAAAGAAATCACTCTATGGTCTAAAACAAGCTCCCGGAGCTTGGTATGAGAGGCTGAGTAATTTCCTTCTGGAAAATAATTTTCTTAGAGGAAAGGTGGATACAACTCTATTTCATAAATCAATTAAGAAAGACATTTTAATCTGTCAGATTTATGTAGATGATATTATTTTTGGTACAACAAATATTACGCTTGGAAAGGAGTTTGCTCAATCTATGCAGGCAGAATTTGAAATGAGCATGATGGGAGAACTCAGATTCTTTCTGGGAATTCAAGTCAATCAAACTCCAGAATGCACCTACATACATCAGACAAAGTATGTGAAGAAGATTCTGAAGAAGTTTAACATGACAGAAAGTAAGTTGGCTAAAACTCCAATGCATCCAACAAGCACTCTAGGAAAAGAAGAGGTAATTAAGAAGGTAGGTCAAAAGCTCTACAGAGGTATGATTGGATCTCTTTTGTATTTGACTGCTTCTAGACCTGATATTCTTTTCAGTATTTGTCTGTGTGCTAGATTCCAATCAGATCCTAGAGAATCTTACTTAACAGCTGTTAAGAGGATTCTGAGGTATCTGAAAGGTACTACTAATGTGGGTTTGTGTTACAGAAGATCTGATGAATATAAACTAGTAGGATTCTGTGATGCTGGTTATGCTGGAGACAGAGTAGAACATAAAAGTACTTCTGGAAGCTGTCAGTTTCTGGAAAGTCATCTGATCTCATGGTTCAGCAAGAAGCAACCCACAATAGCACTTTCAACAACAGAAGTAGAATATATTGCTGCTGCTGGTTGTAGTACACAGATGCTCTGGATGAAGAGTCAACTAGAAGATTATCAAATATATGAGAGTAACATTTCTATCTTCTGTGATAATACTTCTGCTATTTGCCTATCTAAAAACCCTATTTTACATTATAAGGCAAAGCATATAGAAATTAAACATCATTTCATCAGAGACTATATTCAGAAGGGAATTATAAGTTTAAACTTTGTTGATACAAACCATCAATGAGCTGATATCTTTACAAAACCCCTTGTTGAAGATAGATTCAAATTTATTCTGAAGAATATTAGTATGAATTTTTGTCTAGAATAAAAATATTATTCAGAAGAAAATTTATTCAGATGAAAAATGATTAATGTCTATATTCTGAAATATTTCATCTGTTTATTTCTTTTGGTACTTTATTTATTTTGTGAAACTCTGAACTAACAAGTCTCAGAGGATCTGAGCGTTGATTAACGTTTCTTATTCTAAAGAGATTCAGAGGCACAACAACATCAAACACGTGTCACATGAAATCTGAAAAGGTGGAGTGTAAACAATGAGACGCCGTTTAGAGGTACTGTTTGAACAATTAATTTTCTCGTTTTCCTTCTCATGCTTGTCAGAATCATTAAATGCATTTTAATCATTATTCTTTTTGATGTGATTTAATGTTTTAATTAATTGTGAGTAAATGTTGAACGTGTGATTATGTGTCCTAAATTTTTTTTTCCCCTATATATTCCACAACACAACACTTTTCACTCTCTCTCACACCTATATGCATTTTTGCTTGCTACATTGCTTCATCTTCTCGTCTAAACCAAAATCTTCAAGAAGATCAAGTTATCTATCTAGTTCTTCAATAGCAACCTCATCTTCATCAACTCAAAAGCTTGCATCTGCAATGGTTGGATCTACATCTGAAACGGGTAACGTCACTTACAAAGAACCTGAAACAACCCTTCTCACTCTTGTTGAAGATATGGAAGTTCTTTGCGAATTCATGGTTGATTTTGACTGCATTGCAAAGAATGGGTTTGATTTGCAACCAATTATTTATGCACAAGGATGGACTAAGTACTTTGATAGACTGTTTGGTCCAGTCTTCCCTCTTTTGGTGAAAGAATTTTGGGTTCATGCAAAGGTATACCCAAAATTCATTATTTCGTATGTGCTGGGTAAAGAGATAATCATAACTGAAGACTTGATTCGCAAATTAATTGGATATGAAGAAGTAGATGGTGTTCACAATCTCTCTGCTGGATGTATAGACATGGATGATGTCTACAGAGAAGTTTTTACAACTGGGCTGGCCTCAAGCAAAATCAAAGATCTGAAAGTGCACTACAAGATCTGGGCGAAGATCTTTCTGGGATGTATTCACCATAGGAAATCAACCAACTCTCCATATTACATCAATGTAGAAAAACTGTACTTTCTGTACTGCTTGGGAAATAACATCAAGGTGGATCTGCCACACTTGTTATTTGCTCATCTGTGGAGCCATGTAAAACTGTCCAAAGAGGAAATCACAACAAAGCATCAGAAAATCAGAAACTAGATCCCAATGGGCAGATTGATTTCTGATATTCTAACAGAAAATGGTTTAGTTGCTCATCTGACAGAGGCAGGTCAGATAGAAGAAATGGTTCCAATTCTGGGAAAGTCTCTGGATGGGAAAAGTCTGTAGATGATGAGACTTGTAGAGGAACTTCAATCAGAGCCAGTCAAGATGGACTCTGCTGCTTTGCACAGAAGAAGAATTCCTGTGATAGATTTTCCTATCTTCACTGCTGAAGAACCAAAGGAAGTTCTTCTGAATTACATTGATGTATGCATAGCAGATGGAACCCCCATGCCATCAGACTTGCTAAAAAGAGCAAATGAACATGCACTAGATTTCTTTGAGGAGAACAAGAGAAAGAATAGAAAGGTCTCAGAGGAAGGATCTACAAGGACTAAGAGGAAAGCTTCTGGAGAAGCATCTTCTGTAAAGGCCAAACGCTTAAAGAAGAAAGGTAACCCTTCTGCAAACTTATCTGCTATTTTGGAACAAGTAACAAAACCACCAACATCTATATTTCCTCCTCCCTATGACCCCATACCTACTCCCTCTCCAACACACACTACCTCTAAACACTTTTCATTTGAAAATGTTCATGAATCTGTTCCCCCTTCTCAACCTCAACCACAAAATAACTCCCCTCAACAGAACCAAACACCTTTATCTGATCAACGCACCACTTCTGAACTAAACCCTTTTGTAAACCAACCATCTGAACAACTACCATCTGAACCACAACAATCTGAAACAATACCATTTGATCCTGAACCTGAGATTCTTGATCTCCAACCCCTTAAAACAGTGTTTCATGTTTCATCTGGATCATGTCCATCATCTGAATCATCTGATTCATCTGATGCATCTTCTGGTAAATCAGACACTATCTCACTCACACACAACTCCCCAATCCATTCTTTTGATATTCCTGAAACAATCCAACCAGTTATCCCCTCTGAATCTAAGGTTGTTACTACCTCATCTGTCCGTATTCCATCTTCACCATATCCTCCTGTAATCATTATTCCTACTTTTTCTATACCTTCAACCTCTGCTCCCATTAAAACATCACCTTTAGAAGCCTACCTGAAACCCAAACCTAGGCTAGATGTTGGTGCACTGTTTTCTGGTTTTGAAAAAGAAATGAATATGTGGTTGTCTTCTATTAAGAAGGACTCCCTCACAAGCATAAACCCTGCTGATTCTGAAGCCATCTGGACAAGATTCAGAACTAGATTCAACTCTGAGGCTTCAAACCTTCAAGATATTTGCTCTGACGATGCGAAGGTGAGATTTGCTGAAGCTGTCAGACTCACTCTTCTAAGAGTTAGCAGAACTCCAACTCGACTTCTAGAAAATACACCTCCAAAGGTTGTGTGTTCTTCTTCTGAAGAAGCTGCTACACTTCAGATGACTGAGGTTTCTCATACTGAGAAAGTTATCACAGAGGCTTCCATTCCTGAAGACGTTTCTGCATCTGCTCAACCTTCTCCTATGGAAATAGAGAATGAATCTGCAATGGTTATTGACAATGCATCTGCTTTTGTGAGTGTTCCAGACTCTTCTAAGTTGAAGACAGAAGAAGTTGTAGATCTGAAGATTAAGGTTGAAAAGCAAGAAGCTGAAAACGTTGAGTTCAAGACATGGATGATCAAACAAGAGAAAACAACATATGAAATAGAATACTGGATGGCTAAGCAAGAGGAATCAACATCTGAGATCAAGACTTGGATGGCGAAGCAAGAAGGGTCAACCTCTGAGATAACGAATCTTCTGAAGATTTTGGCTTCTCGTTCTTCTTCTTAGTTGTTTTGTTATTTGTGCACTTTTGTGTTGTTTTTGCTCATCTTGTTTATCTTTTGAATTTCTTATCAATGCATTTGTGACTGTTTGGTTTTTCCATCTGATTATATGATATGCTTTATTTTTTTCCTCTGTTATCGTTTCATGTCTTCAAAAGTTTTTTCTTTTTGATATGACAAAAAGGGGGAGAAAATGAAAATTCTAATTGTTCATATAAACAGTTACTAAAATGGAACTCAGGCATGTTTAAATTTAACTAACTTTGAATTCAGTATTTCAGAGCTCAAATTTTTCATCAGATAAATTTCATAGAGTAACTCTGAACAAACTCTGAGAGTCTCCAAAGTTTGCTCTGACTCTGGAAAGAATACTTGTGCTGAAAGGGAAGTAATTATTTTTTCTATCAGTATTCAATTCAGGGGGAGATTCATAATATCATGGGGAGATGTATATATATATATATATATATATATATATATATATATATATATATATATATATATATATATATATATATATATATATATATATATATATATATATATATATATATATATATATATATATATATATATATATATATATATATATATATATATATATATATATATATATATATATATATATATATATATATATATATATATATATATATATATATATATATATATATATATATATATCTTTGTTTTGAACAAAATTTCCTATTGTTTTTGTCATCATCAAAAAGGGGGAGATTGTTAGAACACATATTGGTTCTTAATATATCTCTATGTTTTGATGATAACATTAATGAAATTTTGTATGAAGTAAATATATACTCTAATTGTATTCAAGTGTTTTTGTTTCAGATATTAAAATTAATATTCCTCTGAAAGCAAAAACTCCTCTGAAAGTTAAGAATCAGAAGACTCTGAACGCTGCCTGAAAGAGACTCTGAGCGAAGCTGTAGAAGACTCTGAGCAAAAAAGCATATGTAAAGAATCAGAAGACTCTGGAAGTACTTAATGCTGCAAGTACAGAGGCTTTGATATTCAAGTCTGCTCTGATAAAGATCATTCACGCTAAAGCACATGGCTGCAAATACTCTGAATAGAGTAACACTGATCTGAAGAACAAGGAACATCATCAGAGGATCTGATGCAAGACTGTTCCGGATTTGTTGAAGAAGATGTTGTTCAAATAAAAATCCATTGGCATATTCCTTGTCCTTATCCAAACGGATTTTTCCTCATTCGTGCATGACACAAGAATTCAGACAAAAAGGATTTGTCTGAACATTCCTCTTCTGGGAAAGAAAATTCAAAGAAGACAGAATGCCAGCTGCACGCCCTTTAAGAAATGAAAGTGAAGTAATGAAAGTGAAGTTCTGCTTAAACAAGACTTCTACATCATTTCTAGTTTGACGAATCATTGAACAATCAAAGAACAATATCCAAACATCTCTCAACTTCATTCTAGATTTAATTCGTTCTTCATTTGTGTAAAACCACAGTTGTGATATAACTTTTTAGAAGCAACTCTTAAACACACATTGTATTTTTACTTATTGTAAAGTTCCTTAAGAGACCAAGTGTGGTCAGATTTCTTGAGAAGACTAAGACTGTTTGTCTTAGTGGTTATCACTGTAATCAGTTTGATTTAGTTGATTAAGTCCTTGTTGAGAAAGGCAAATCACCTTGGTAGGATAGACTGGAGTAGTTTGAGTTCAAACGAACCAGGATAAAAATACCTTGTTATTTTTACTATTGTCATAGTTGTTATTTAAAACCTTATTCAACCCCCCCCCCCTTCTAAGTGTTTTTCCTACCTTCAGTTTGGTTATGCTTACTTGTTTTCCCATTCTTGATGCTCACACTTTGTTGGATATCCGATTCATGTTCTTGTTTTCTTTCGACTCCATGAACGCATCTTCGTTTCAAGCAATTTAATTGTTGATTTGATGAATTATCCATGTTACTTTTGGTGAACGCTTAAGTGTGCAATGTCATTGGAGTTTGTTCATGCCTAATTGCTTGTGCTTAATTGTATATACATGTGTATCAATTGCTCTTGCTTGATGTTCATTCATGTTTGCAATCCATGTGCATTTGCTTAAATGTGAAAGCATGTTCTTGTTCATTTCTTGCGATGCATGATTATGCTTGAATGGTGGACATGTTTATTATGAATTGATGATTATGCTTGAATGGTGGACATGTTTATTATGAATTGATTAATCTTTGATGCATGCTCAACTTGATGTTGTGTTGTTACATGATCATCCTTGCTTGATGCTTATTCATGAGCATTTGTTTTGATGCATTGCATGCTGCCTTGGTGTATACACTGTTGTTGTGCTGAAAACATGTTGTATAATGACGCCTTGCTTGTCGGGCTATTTTTTACACATGTTCTGTTCTGGAAATGCATATTGTTAAATGTTGTTTTGTTCATTTGCTGGATTTTATAGTTCTGCTGAGCTGGAGCATTGTTGTTGCTGCTATTTTTGGTTTATTCCCCTTTGTTTAGTTGTGTTTTTGCATGATCACTTAGGGCCTCCTAGTCCAACTTACTTTTTGATTAAGCTTGGAGTATGATAGACTTTAGGTTCATATTTTGTATGATAACATTAGGTAGACTTCCCTTTCTTATCCTCAACTATAGGGCTATATTGCATGACAACATCTAGGATTCAGTTTCCCCTAGTTTCCCTTTGAGTCTCTCTTTTCTCTTTCTTAAATAAAATCAAAACACTTAGTAAATACGATGAGTATTGTGCGCCATGAGCCTTAAGCACATGGGAAGTGATAAGCGGGAGCCTCTCCTTACATTGTCTAGAGTGCTTTGTGTACGTCCCGTCTTGGGTCGATCTTACGAAATATTCGCTCATATGTCATAGACTTTAGTGCAATACAAATCTCCAACAAATCAATTCACTTCTTTAAAACTCATGAACAAATTCAAACTTTTTTATCCTTCGGGATTGTTTGTCAAACGTTTTTCAGAAAAGGCGTGTTATTTCCATTCTATCGGAAACAGACATTGACCATAACTGCTTGAGCGCAAACTTAACGTCTCTCATAAAAAACACTTAACAACTCATAAGTTAAACTATGGCCGCTCTGATTTCTCATACCAGATGAGGATACGTAGTCACAAGACGGCGAAGTCTTGGCGAGCAACCCTTCCTTCTTCACCCGTAGTCCTCCAAACTATGTCGACTCTGACTTTCCCATTGCACGAGGGATATACGTAGGCCTAGAACAACGAAGTCCTTTCGAGTCTCCTTTTTGTTTTTCCCTTTCTGTTAGCAGATAGGCTTTAGATGAACACATCATTTGATTAGAACAAAAAGAGTGGATCCCGTTGAGTACAACGGACGCGAGGAGGTGCTAATACCTTCCTCTCGCGTAATCGACTCCTGAACCCAAGATTTGGTTGCGAGACCATGTCTTATGCCTTTGTTAGGTTTTCTTCGATCGTTTCCTCTCCCCCGTCGGGATAAATAATGTTCGGTGGCGAATATTCTGTTTTTTTCGCAGTTGCGACAGTATGAAACCAAATATTTCCTACTTTTGTATTTTCAGTTGTAAATGTGTCCTTTTAAATAATGGAAATAACGATCTTGGTAAATTTGATGCTAAGTTTGACGAAGAAATATTCATAGGGTACTCATCTTCGAGTAAAGTATATAGAGTTTATAATCATAGAATATCATGGGTTTTATAATCTATTCATGTTGCATTTGATTAATCCTAACCCCAAAAGACGCGGAAAGGTATTATTTATTCTAATATTTCAGGTGTGATAACAGAGAATTTGATTGACAATGAAAGTACCAAAGAGGATCCTCCGTCACAGAAGGATAAGGGCATTAATGTAGATGAATAAGAAAGCTTACATGAGGAAGACAAACAAGAGATATTAAATCAGCTACCTTAAGATTGGGCGATTACAAATATCATTCATTAGATCAAATACTAGGAGATATCAAAAGAGGTGTAAGTACTACATCTCATGTTAACAATTTTTATAAATACTTTGTTTTCTCTCTCAAATCGAACATAAAACGCTATCTTATGTTTAAATTGACGAGGGATGATTACTTGCTTTGCAAGAAGAACTTATCCAATTTAAACACAATGACATTTAAGACCTTATTTCGCATCCAGTTGATAAAATTGACATTGGCACTAGATGGGTATTTAGGACCAAAATGGATGAAAATGGTGTAATTACTAGAAATAAAGCAAGGTCAGTGGCAAAAGGGTATAGTCAAACTGAAGGAATAAACTACAAGGAGACTTATGCTTTTGTAGCTCATCTAGAAGATATTCGACTCATTTTGGAATTCACTTGGTGCCTAGATTTTAAGCTTTATAAAATGGATGTTAAATATGTTTTTCTTAACGACTACAAAAATGAAGAAGTCTATGTCTCTCAACCTTTTGGTTTTGAGGATCACAAAAATCCTAATTATGTTTTTAAACTCAAAAGAGCCATTTATGGTCTCAAACAAGCTCCAAGATGAGCTACCTTAGTGGGTTTTTAACCAAACAAGGATTTAATCATGGCAAAGTAGACACCACTTTGTTTATTAGATGAAAATGAAATCATATTCTTTTAGTTTAAATATATATCAATGATATTATTTTTTATTCTACTAACGAATCTCTTTGACAAGAGTTTGCAAGTTTGATGCAGGGTGAATTTGAAATGTTCCTCATGGAAGAGCTCGCATATTTATTAGGATTGCAAATCAAGCAAATCAAAGAGGAACCTTCATAAGCCAAACAAAGTATTGCTTGGAGCTTCTCAAGAAGTTCGATATGAAAAATTTGAAGAGAGTCCCAACACCCATGTCTTCAAATTTGTTTATTGAAAAAGACGACAATGGAGTGGAAATTGACATCACTAAATATAGTGGTATTATAGGATCCTTAGTCTATTTAACAGCGAGTATACCAGATAATATGTTTAGAGTGTGTATGTGTGCCAGATATCAGACGTCTCCTAGGAAATCTCATTTTAAGATTGTAAAAATAATTTTGAGGTATCTTAACGAAACCTCACAACATAGTCTTTGGATTCCCAAGGGTAGAACATGTAGCTTATTAAGTTTTTTTTTATTTTGGAGGTGCAAGTCGGATAGGAAAAGCACTAGTGGTATTTGTCACCTGTTTGGAAATTGTTTAAGTTTCTTGTCACAGTAAGAAGCAGCATAGTGTTTCTATTTCTACCATCGAGGTTGAATACATAGCCATTGGTAGTTATTGTGCATAAGTCTTATGGCTAGAGCAAGAATGTCTAGATTACAATTTAAAACTTGGTTGCATTCCAATCAAGTGCGATAACATTATCGTGATAAGCCTCATTAAGAATATGGTACTTCACTCAAAAACTAAACATATAGAAATCTGGCTCCGTTTTCTTAGGAATCATGTTGAAAAGGGAACTTTATTTTTTATTACACTGATACGAAAAAATTAGCTTGTTGACATTTTTACAAAACGGATATCATCATAACCTTTTCACAAGATTTGTATAGAATTAGGAATCTTGGTTTCCTCATGCTTTAAATAGATTGGATTTATGTTTAGTATCTTTTGCTATTTGTATATTGTTATTAACTAACACTCTCTTGTAGCAAATCATAGTTTCATCAACTCCATTGGTATGTCTCTATAACTCTTGTATCCGGATATATGGTTGTGTGTGTGTTTGTTCTACATATGTTCATTGGTTTTCTTATTACATTCTTTATTTCACTTTCATCTCTAGAATGCTTATGTTTGTTCATATTTTCATTTAAAGTCTTTTTAAATGTGTGTTGTTAATTATGTGTATTTGAGCATTCATATATTCTTTTTCATGCATTATTTAATCTTCCATTTATAGTAGTTTAGATCACTTAATTTTTTCTGATGTCTTGTTACATGTCTATTTGCGTGTTTGTTGCGTCTATCATGGCTATCTTTGTGTTTTTTATTTTTTCTCTTATGATGTATATTCTTCTTAGATATTTAGCTCATGTGTTCATCTGGAAAAAAAATTTGTTACTGGTTATTTGGCATTCAGACTCATTAACATCTACCTCTTTTTTGCCTTGTCAAATAGGGAGAAGTTGTAATGTGAGTCGAGATTTGTTTTATGTATTTTACATTATTATGTGTGTGCAATGTTTTAGGGGGGGGGGGGAACAAGCATTTGTTTTCTTTGGCTCAAAGTGAACTCAATACTAAGTGAAATATTGCCAAGCATCAAAAAGGGGGAGACTGAAGTTGCATGTCTCTAATATATTGAGAAGAACCCCAATACGGTTTTGTTGCTTGTCTCTTAGGCTGACATTTCTTTATTATTTTTATTGAGTATTGAATCACAACTTTCACTTTATCTAAATCATGCAACATTGTGATTCGAATCAGAAGTTGCACCTGATTCGAATCACATATTTCCTGTTAGCCTCTGCCCAGTTTGATTCGAATCACCACTTACACATGACTCGAATCACACAATTTCACACATTTTTCGTTGGCCACTGTCTAATTTGATTTGAATCATAGTTCTACATGAATCGAATCATGGCCTTTCATTACTCAAATCATAGTTATAACTTGACTCGAGTCATAAGAAAATTGATCACTTCTTTTATGTTGATCTGGTTTCACTATACTTGTTCACTTGAATCAAATCAACAAATGTTCATGACTCGAATCAAACAATCCTTTTTCCCCCTTATTTTTTGTGTTTAATCTCCAGCATCTATAAATCTTTTTTTCACCTCACTTTATTAGAATAAAAATGAGTATAGTGTATGTAACTACGTGATAACAACTTCCATTATTAAAAACTCAAAACCACTTACAAAAGATATTGTTTCATCTTCTATCTTTTGTTTGGATTCATATCTTGATTGAAATATTTTCAATGGTAAGGGGATACGTGTCTTAAAACAAACATTTTCTTGAAGAGTGTGTAAATATTTTTAAAAGGCCTGCAAGATTGTGGTAGTTGTGACTGGTGGTGACAAACTCTAGTGACAAAAAGAAGGTTATTCTCTCCAAGAACACCATGGTAGTGTTGTGTAGAAGCCTATAGACAAGGTAGGAGTTCTTCTTAATCTTCAAATAATTCATCTCTCAAGAAATTGGTGGGATCAAGGGGGATTGTCACATACTAAGACTTGGAGCAGATTGGTGAAGTTGGAAGATTCAAGAAGTGATAATCGAGTTAATATTTTACAAAGTGTTAGGCATCAAAGTTGTATTTAAGTCAAGATCCAATAATAGATTTATTTTTCTCAGCATTATTAGTGACTCTGTGATTGTATAAACATGTTTAATATTTGTGAAAACATAGTAGAACAACAACTTTCAAGGGAAAATCATTGGAGAGTGGAGTAGGCTTTTGCAAGGATGATAGATCTGAATCATTATACATCCATGTGTATTCTCTCTCTCTCTCTCTCTCTCTCTCTCTCTCTCTCTCTCTCTCTCTCTCTCTCTCTCTCTCTCTCTCTCTCTCTCTCTCTCTCTCTCTCTCTCTCTATTTTTTTTTGTGTGTGTGTGTATGTTGTGTGCGTGTGCGTGTGTGTGTAATATCCCATATACTCTTAAGTGCTATTAATGTTGTCAGTTGGGACCAATAGAGTAATTAGTGGACTCTCGAGAGGTCAATCTTTATTAAAAGAGAATGACCATTATTAATAAGTATAAGAGGTGGCATTTTAGTAACATGAATAATTAGTCAATTGGTACTATAAGATAAAATATCAATTGAGATATTTTGTATCACTACTTAATATTATATATTATATAATAAGAGAAATGAGAAAGAGAGTTATCAAAAAAGAGGAAAATAGAAAGAAAAGAAAGAAAGAAGAAAAAGAAGGGAAGAAGAAGAGGAAGTCCATGGAAGAGTTATCATCATCATCAACAACAACTTCATTTCATCATCTTCTTCTTGAACAAGGTGAGTTCCATAGATAGAATTAGGATTTTATGTTGTGTTGATATTGTGGTGTTGATGTTATGTTATTTTGTGTTATTATTGTTTTTGATTGCATGATTGTCATGTGTTTTGGTGTGAATTCATGTTAGTGTATGTTTTGACATGAATTGGAATGATTAAAATTTGGAAAGGGAGTGTTTAGAAGATGGATTTGTGAAGAAAAGTGATGAACCAATTGATTGGTTCTGGAACCAACTATCAAATAAATAACAGTTTCATGTTCCAGTGAAGAAGAAACGAAATCTAACTCATGTCAATCTATTGTCATGATGGACCAATTGATTGGTCCTATATATTTTATGGTTTGCAGAACCTTAATGCAATTGATTGGCTTCCAATGCAATCGATGAGTTCAGTCTTATTTTGTTTAAAACCACTTATTCCATGTTTCTAAACCACCTTATATGTATTATAACTTATACTATGATGTGTATGCTTTAGATTAACATTAATCGGTCAAAATTCATGCGATTGTTAGGGTTTAACCTAGAATCTTAGTGAGGTTTAAATATGTGGTTCTTGTTTCCACCATAATTTAAGAACCATGGATCTGATTGATATGAGACTTGAAGCAATGGAAAGATAATTAAATGAGATATTACATGGTGATGAGAGACCATGAATTAAACAAGGATGCTTGGTGGAGGATAGTAATGATTACATGCCTTATGTGTTTCATGTATGACATTTTGATATGCTAATGTGTATGCTATGAATTAGTTGGATGTCTTGTTTGTGTAATAATAAGAATTAAAGTCTTATAATGATGAGTGAGGAAACCTAGGAGTACAACTAGGTTAATAACTTAGAAATATAATCTAGGTTATGGAAATAAGTTATGTGGCAATGCTTGGACGCAGGGGTACCTTGGTGTGTCATGGACAAATAGTCGTTGGAACTATAGCTTAGTTATGAACTAATATGCATTATGAGTATATGGTAGGAATTGATGAGTAATATCACCTAGTGATTGGTGAGTACAATCACGTTGCATTTGATGAACTAGTCATGTATTCGGAAACAACCCTAATGTCGTGCTCGTCCTAAAGGTCGATGCTTATGAAAAGTAAGAATTGGTATATATGCACTAATGCTTTGGTACACCAAATGGGTTAGAGTCCCATAGTGCATCCAAATGTGTTAGAGTCTCATAGTAGACCTCAAAGTGGGTTAGAGTCTCATACGAGGAATAAGACTCAAAATGGGTTTGAGTCCCATTGGGAGCGACAATTCTTAGATTGGGTACGGGTCCCATGAAAGAATCTGAAATCCACAAGAAAATTAAAGTATAATACAAGGATCTGTGATCTGTGTCGAGAATCCTAGACCTAGGGTTGGCCGAAAAAAGATGCCTTGGTACGGTTTCTGAATAATGATTGTGTTGAGTTAGTGAACTCAAGCGTACATGTTTCCATACAATGCGAAAAATTCTCCTAGTTGGTTAAGTCTTTATCTTTTTAAAAGACTTGAGTTAGGAAATTGATTAGAAACCCCGTAGAGCCAAGTGAACCCATAAGATAAAGAAACTCACTGATATTATTATCTCATCCCAATATTGTTGTTATTTTTCAAGTATTTCCTTGAAGGTTGAATTACAAAGAAGTTGTTAGATGGTGTTTCGAAGGTTTACGAATGATTTGATCTTCCGCTATGGATTGTGTGCAATGAAGATATTACACATAACTCTTAGTTTCATTTTAGGCTTTATTGTATAGCATGTGCCACAGTTTTGTATTTAGTTTGAACATGTGTATATAATGATGTCATTAGCCTCTTATGTTGTGTCAATATAAAAAATCAACACTTGTATGATATTATTCTAGATATATATTATACAGGTTGTTGCTCTCTCTCTCTCCCTCCTATGAAAATATACATACATATATATATATATATATATATATATATATATATATATATATATATATATATATATATATATATATATATATATATATATATATGGCAAAATATTCTTCTTGGTCCCTTAACTATACCTCGGGGTTCATTTTGGTCCCTTAACTTTAAAAAGTTTCATATTGGTCCCTTACCTCTTCAAACGTTCCATATTAGTCCTTTTTGAGCTATTAGTAACAGAAAAAAATCAAAAAACCGTCGCTAAATTCGTCGCTAATAGGTCAAAAAAGATTAATATGGAACATTTGAAGAGTTAAGGGACCAATATGGAACTTTTTAAAGTTAAGGGACCAAAATAAACCTCGAGGTATAGTTAAGGGACCAAGAAGGATATTTTGCCTATATATATATATATATATATATATATATATATATATATATATATATATATATATATATATATATATATATATATATATATATATATATATATATATATATATATATATATATATATATATATATATATATATATATATATATATATATATATATATATATATATATATATATATATATATAATTTTAATTTTCATAGGTTATTGCATGTTCAGGTAATCTTTTCTTAATTACATAAGCATAGGTTTTGTTAAAATCAGAACCTATTTGTTTTGTGCTGATTAAAATCTTCAAATTGTAGTGTTAAAATCATATAAGAAATTGAATTTTATAAAGAGTCCATCTCATCTCATGTAATTTGCAAATTGTTGATTCATGGTAGCTTGTAACTCTTTGGATATAATCTCTCATCAATCTGAAATAGTTGTTAATTATTGCATAACTGTATGCATCATTAATTTCTAATTCAAGCATAACGTCTCTATTTTTTGCTATATGAATTCTACATCGAAAAAACTCTTATCTTTCATTTTGAAAATTATTAAAAAAAATTAAAAGATCTATTCACCCCGCTCTAGACTGTTTCTCTACTCCATATTCTCACCCAACATCGTCGTCCCAACTTTACCTGACTATTGGGCCTTAATATAATACCTAGCCATGTATTTCAATATAGATTCATTTTCTCCACCAGAATACTCTCAAAACTTGGAGATCTCAATCCCTCGGATAATATCAGTTTGCAAAACCTTGTTAGGAATGGAAGAAACAAAGTAGGGCCTATTCACTTTGTCTGCGTTAAATATATGCATGTTCCGTACTCTTTCAACTTTGTTTTTCACATGTTGTTTCTCGACATTATGCATTACTTCTTCTATGACACTATCTAGATTGTAATTTCTATTAACCAGGGCCACATTTCGAGGATTTATCTATGTCACTTCGAGCAATGGGTGTGTGTGAGATTTCTTGATGGACCCTTTTGTCATCACCTTCATTATAGGCTCCAAAACATCAACAATTCACCTAACTTATCTAGTCATTTTAAATGTTGTAGTGATATTCTCGATCATTAAATTAAACGTAATGGTGATTTGATGTGTAATCTTGTTCAGCATTTCTCTTTTAACTTCCAACAAAGACAATATTACTGCAAAAAAACGAATAAGCTCTGCCAATATATTGTGATGCGTAGAGCTGATACCATAGACAATATATTGTTGATAGCGTAAGAAAAAAATAATCTCCATGTTAAATGTTTTGGATTCCCGCAATATTAAATACATATCATACATAATAAATACACCACTTATAGCATTTCTTTACTTTAAATTTAGTATATATTTAAATTTAAAATTTACTTTTTATATTTCAAAACACTTCATAATACTAATTAAGATTTATTTAGTAATTAAAAGTCATATATATATATATATATATATATATATATATATATATATATATATATATATATATATATATATATATATATATATATATATATATATATATATATATATATATATATATATATATATATATATATATTCTCAATTGATTTCATAATAATAAAAAAGGAAAAAAGTATTATTAAAAAAATAAATAAAACAATAATCATAAGTCCATAACATAATAAAATAAATTTTGTGTCAAGTTGATCTCAAAGTTTTAAAATTAATCAAATAAAAAATTGACTAAAGAAAAAAAATAAAAGTGATATTATGATTTTGGTTTGAGAGAAATCAATTTTAAAATTGGATCAAATAAAAAATCAGTTTTTAATAAGAATCGGTTTTAAACCAAACCGACTCAATTATAAATCGGTTTTAAAAAAATTAACCAATTTTATAAAAATAATTTTACAAACTAAACCAAATCATATAATTGGTCTAATTTAAATTGATTCAAGAATCATGCACACCCCTACTATAGATAGGATACGCTGGTTTATTGAAGAATATCTTTAGCATTTAAGTCAACAAATCAATAGATAAGTATATATAGACTTGTTACTTGTTTCCATTTGTTGTAATTAACAGTGGGACTTAGACTTTGATGTATATTTTATATTTCATATCATCTATATATATATATATATATATATATATATATATATATATATATATATATATATATATATATATATATATATATATATATATATATATATATATATATATATATATATATATATATATATATATATATATATATATATATATATATATATATATATATATATATATATATATATATATATATGTGGAACTCATACGTTTAAAATATCCAAATGTTTGTAAAAAATGTTGGTCGGTTCCTAAATGCGAATGTTGAAGATTTTGCTTTGCCACATTTCCATTCAAACGGAGTTACCCGATTTTTCATTCGATCTCTTGAAAATGACCTCTGATCTTTAACAAAATTATGTATTTTTATTTAATAACAGACATTTGGATTTAGTCGTAGAAAAAAGAGAAAGACTACTAGACCATTAACAGACAATTGCGTGCAGAGTTTTTGTGGGCCATTATCAAACTCTTCCAATTAGGTCATTCTCCTTAGATTAGTAAAAGTAATGCATAAACACACATCATGTTTTTGGTATTTCGTATAGCATTTCTCAAGCTTTACGCCTTCCTAGAGAGATTGGGAGGATTTTTGTATTATTTTTCTTTCATTCATTTGCATGTTGATGGGACCTTTAACCGCAAGTTATTAACCCCCATGAATATGGCCTAAAGGTTCTGGAATTCGTCAACTATTCATTTGGTTTGGTTGGTACTCCAGTAGAATAAAAGCCCATCCTATCAGCTTTGCCCACATTTATGGCATTTTATCACTTTTTTACACCTCAAATTCCTACCCATTCCCCAGCAAAAGATAATTATAATTAAGTACTGTATGAAGGAACATGCCTTGTTTTCCACACATCATTATTTAATCCGTCAATTTTATTTTTATATTTTCGGTCACGTCGATATAAATTTCAGATTATTTAAATAACTGCCGACAACACACAATGACAAGTCCGCTTAAGACATACGTGTAGAACTACCCTTCTGTAAAATCCTCAAATTGGATTGGAAAATTAAGTTCAAAGCAATATAATAATAAAATGCTTCATTATATTGTTTCAAATATACAATATTCAAGCTCTAACTAAACAAGGAAAAACCTTAACTGGATTAGCTCTGTAGAGCAAAATTTGCTATTTGCAGCACCAAGTTCGGCAAATTTGAAAGGAAAAAAAAAAACATTTTGCAAAAGCAAATTATAAACCTATTATAGAAATCTTCCCGTGGATATGCACATGATAAGATATCTGTACATCTTGAAGACATCCCACTTAAGATTAAAGCATCGAGTCTAGATACTGATAATAATGTTTTCTGGTGAACTCTAACAAGCTACCGTACATTCGATCAGCCACGCCAACAAACAAAGCCTCGGTGTCAGGGCTAAAAGATATACCAGCAATCTCACCAAATATATCTATCTCTTGACTATGTGTATAACCAGATTGTGAATCAAAAATATGGACGAAGTCTGCTGGCTCAGCCATGGCCAAAAACCGTCCATCTGATGTGAATCTTAAGCCCCTTATTGCACCTATTCTTCCCTTTAATACTGCTAAGGACTGTGAAAGATTTCTTATGTCCCACAACCTGCATGTCCTGTCCTGATTCCCAGTTGCCAATATTTGTCCGTTAGGGTGCCAAGCAGATGAGAAAGAATAGTCCAAGTGCCCTTTTAGGTTTCCAGTGATCTGAGAGATACCATAAAGTGGATGTAAAATCAGAATTTAAATAAAACACCAAGACAGTGTAATACCTAAAACATCTGCAAATTAAACTACCTTCCCCGTGTTAGCATTAGCTATCAAGCCCTCGGTACTGTCCCCAAGAACAGCTAACAACTTTCCATCTGGACTAACAGAAGCATTCTGCAAAATTCAAATTGTTATTGTAGTGTTCATATTTCTTAGAGGTGAAAATTAAAATATTAGCAGAAATATCAGTTGATGATCCTCACATTGACAGACCAATCATACTTGAAACAACCAAGAGAAGCAAAATTCTCTGAATCGAAAACTCGAATTTGGGAATCATTATTTGCTGCAATGACCCTCAATGACCCACTGCAAAGAGGCAGTCGAGTTACAAACCAAGCAAGTAAAAATAATTAAACATAAGCTTCTGTGTTTAGATGCTTACCTGGAGTTGCAGAAAATATCCACTGCATTGGTTATGGCATTATCATCTGTAGTTATTTTACTGCAGAATGCAACTCCAGAATGATTCAAATTCTGGTACAAAAATAATTAAAACCCGTTAAAAAAGGGAACTACATAAGTTGCGATTACTCAATTGAAAGAAAGTATGATATGCCCAGTGCCCATCCATACCTTGCAAATAAGCTCGCCGTGGAAACCACCTGCCACCATCAGGTTCTCCTTAACTGCCATGGTGCTAATTTGCACTCGCGAAGTAGGGTGGGCTAATCCAGAATGCTTCTGCTAATGAACATAAGGGCAGTAAAATAAGATGATATTGAGTATAAAAGAAACAAATTTCGTTTGATCAGCTAAGTAGCTACATACAAGGGTTGGAATAATGGGTTTTGCCACATTAAGCACTTCTTTACTCCTTCGTAGTAATGAGGACCAATGCATCACGGAGTAGTTTTGCATAAGGTATACATCATGCTTTGATGTTGCCCACAACAGATTCCTCAGCTACAAGACACGTCGATAACATCAATATCATCACCCAGAGAGAAATATATGATAATAAAACAACAAATTAATATCACTCCTGAGAAAATAAGGCACCACATTCTAGCATTGAACGTGACCCGTAATTAGAAAAGCATCTATGAGTAACAGCTACTCTAATTGTTAGATCGGTAGGGTATTTGTGTTATGTTAATGTGTTGGTGCATATGATTGTTACCGGATCAAGTTTGATGCAATATAGGTTTGTATTTGACCTTATGTTATTTGTGTAAATAGAGATATCTGTCAGCATTATCCACAACAAAACCTCTTTTCCCTTTTTCCTTATTAACTCCTAAAATGTCAACACTAGATATATTCCTTAATGAGACACCTCTACTGAATTCTGCATCTTAAGTAACTGCCATCCTACTTTTCTTACCTGTGAATGACAGGAATTTTATTTGTGGAAGATATTGGTCTTAAAAATGATAGGAGTGTAAAAAATGATGAACATCAGATATGAGTGGCCAGACTACAGATGATGTCAGCGATTTTTGTAGAAACTGACAGAAATGAGAGAATGATATGGTTATAATCAAGTATAATTGCCAGAGTAGTGACTGCACAATCAATCACACAACATCATGGAAATCAGAAATTACTAATGTATGTAAAGAGTTATGATATCTAATAGGAAGGCTAAAACTAAATATCAGAGATTTTATCCAATTTATAGAAACTGTAAAATTGATAATATTTATGAAATACCAGAATTTATAAAAATGTGAAATTAGTTTTTTTTTTTTGTTACTGAAATACTACCAGATAGTTAAAACATAAAACAAAAAACATAGTTCGATGACTATAAATGCAAAATGAAACAATATCTACAGCAGTAAAGAGGTGCTCAAAGTAGGGAGAAAATTGTAAACAGTAAGAGAGATAACTACTCAAATATTGTGTAGACATGAAGATTCTATAAATATACTGCCAAACATCATGACGTCGCGAGGCTTCTTTTGACAAAACAAAATCAATCAATAACTACTAATATCAGATATTTGTAGAGCCCTCTCAAATGTGGTCAGATATTTTCCTATCATACCATAAAATTATGTCCTCCCAAGCTGCTCACTTTCCACCTGCTTTAAAGAGAGAGATAGAAGAGGCCTAAATGCATAAACAGGTTAAGCAATAAACTACAGTATATTGCAGAATTAAATAATGCTGCAATATTATATGAACATATATCAATTAAAATGAGAACAAATACACAAGGGAATAATCATGTATATGAAGTAGGCAGATGTAATAATGGGAAACAACCATAAAACTAAAAATTCTTGCGGAAAACAGTAATATTGCAACGGCTTAAGAATTACTACTATTAACTGTTGTTGTTGCCGTTAGAGTGGCTATTCTGAAACTATGCAAGTACAGAATTACAGCTAATTACATTGTCATAAGTCATATACACCAAATTTAATGTTTCCACATGAAAGGGTTATTGAAGACAATATGTCAACCATGTATACTTTCCTCTTCAACCATCATGTAAGGAACTTCACAGGACTAAACTATTTAACTTAGCGAAAATTAGTGTACTGTGCCCAACTATTTAGTGTAATACTCTGCAAAATCCAGTTAGGAACGGTACTGGTATATTACAACTTCATGTGTACTGAATCTTAATTGACAGGAAAGGGATGGTATAAACTGCATAAAGTTCTCATCTGATCTCAAGTGTTGTATGTGGGTGTGGATAAGTGGCTGTGTGTGCATAGTCATTATGTTAAATGTAAGAAAAATACTTTTTGCTTCCCGGGAAATCACTAAATTTTTAAGCATGCAAGTCATACCAGAGCTTGATGCATCCATATCATCAATTGGCATGAAAACGTCTTGTCTGTAGATATTAGAAAAGAATATCTGGCATGTTTAGATTGACTTATTTGATCTTATTTAAGTATAAAAGCATTTGTGAGAGACTCTTTGAATTGTGAGACTTTTTTAGAGAACTTATGCAAACAGTTTATTCAATATCCACAAGATGTTTTCTGCCTATGAACTTCTGCTTATTTTCATAAGCTTTCAGGATAGCCTATAAAAATAGCTTATAAGTTATATGAAAGTATTTTGAATTTATTTTATACTATTTAGTTATAGAAATAATACAAATAGCTTATTGTATAAGTGTTTAGTTAAGTCGTTTATTAAACACGGGTTAAGTAATCCTGCAAAACTAGAATACGAAAATTATGCAAAGAAAATTTTGTTATAGTCATAATAACTCATAATAAGTCAAGTATGACTCCAATAAACAGTTAGAACTAAAGCACTATCTGGAAGCAAATAAAATAATCCATTAATCAGATAAAGTAATTCAAAAAAAAAATTCAAAATCAACCATGATATTACAGAAGTAATATAAAAATGGCAAATAGAAGCAGAAAAATGAACTAAAACTTCTGTTAAAATCTAAAATCTAGCAGTGAATTAAGTATAAAACACATAAATAACAATCCAAACATAGAAAATCTAGCAAAAAAAAGAACAAAATCTCTACCTGAAAGTGCACAATTGTTGATTTGACAAGCCTGGTATTAAACTGAAAATCATAGAACGATTTCCCTTTCTGCACTTCCAAACATTCCTAACAACCAAAAAAGATTAAAAAATAATAAAGTTTAGAAAATTGAAAAACGCAACGAAATTAATAACTGTAACTTTTCAACCGAAAGTAACCTTATCAAGCTCCTCGTGAGAGCGCGTGAGGCTCTCGTAATTCTTATACTGTTTCAAACGAGTCTCACGGTATTCATCTCTAGTATAATTAAGCATCTCCCATGGAATTCCCTGAATATCTTTCCCGTTTCTTGCTTCCATAGCAGAAGTATCCGTCTTCGCATTACTCTGTTGTTTCAAATGAAAATTGAACTTCAATTGAACGAACGATAAAATAAACGAAAATTAAACAGCGAAGAGAAAAGGTACCGTATCGAAATCGTCTTCGGAGTCGGAATCGGAAGTACGGTTAGGAACATTGTTGGAGAAGGTATCTTCGTCTTGGAAATCGGAGAATTCGAAGTAGTCGTCGTTAACGTATTCAAGATCGTCGTTGCTGAACTGTTCCATTATGAGTGTTGTTGATTAACAAAGAAGAATGAAAACGAAGGAAGAAGAGAAGAATAATGTTGAGAAAGAGCAAAGAAATGAGTAACCGATAGTGTTGTACTTATAGAGAAGAGAGTGAGAAAGAAGGTAGAGGCGTAGAAGGAGGTGGAAAGAGGTGGGGTCCACTTTGGTATTTAATCAGGTTGTGGGCTCCATCTAACCGGCCGTTAATTTACGGCTTTTTTGTTCTGCCGTCAACATAAGGAGTACCGGTAATTCTAATCTAATCAAACCATTTACCTCTTCCGTATGTTTCGAAAGAAAATTGAAAACTTGGTATGTTCTTCAATATTTATTTCTATTTTAAAGTTCATAAAACACATTTCATACAATTACATGAATTTCTGCATATTTTAAAACAACATTAACAATTATCATCTTGATTAAAAATAATAAATCAATTTTTATTGTTTATAGAGACACTAATAGTTTAAAGAACTATCACACTCCACCATAAAAAATATAGTCATTTGAAGTATTCACTTTAAAAAATTTCATATTATCTGTCTTCATTGATAATCATAATTCAAAAGAACTATGATATTTCACCATAAATAATATATTCACTTGAAATTACATCACTCTAAGAATTTTCATATTGTTTTCACCGAAAATCAAAGTTCAAAAAAATTATCATACCCCATCCTAATAAATATATTTTAATTTGAAGTTAAAGCACTCTAAGAATTTCACATTATCATTACCAACCATCATATTTTAAAAGAACTATTATATGCTACCATAAAAAGTATAGTCTCTTGAATTATATGATAATATTTTAGCAAGTGTACTAAATTGATCAGAAGTAGTAAAATAATTTATCTCTAGAGAATTTGTTTTATTCTAACAAGAGTAATCAAAGTGTGTTTTGAAAGGTAAGATTGGGGTGCACAATGGGCTTTGGTTGATAGAAAAATAAACAAAAATGAGAAAATATCATATTAACAAACGACCAAGTTTTATTCGAATCCCCTCAGTATCTATGTTGATTATTCTGTTTATTTACTATTGATTAATCTTACAAGTCTACGATGAACTAACACGATAGTTATATCCAATTTCTTGGTGTATAACTCACTAACTTAAACGATATCACAGTGCCATTTTGGTTGTGCCACGATGTGGTGACAACTTTAGATTCTGCTAGGATGTCTTTTCGTCGTGGCACGATGAGTTATTTTTATGGTTGGTCGTGACACGATGTTGCACACGATTTTTCTAGGGGCTTTGGCACATTTTTGCTCCTATTTTCTTCATATTTCTTCATTTATTTTGTTTCTTTATTTCCTTCTACTTTTCTCACAAACTAATACAATTTAAACTCAATTAACATCAAAATGTTAACTAATTCTCCATAAAATTATGTGATGACAGAGAGTCATCATTATACCACTCCAAAAAAATTCACATCATCTTCATCAACAATCATAGTTCAAAAGGAGTATCATACTTCATCCCGATGAATATACTTCACTTGAAGTTAAATCCCTCAAATAATTTCACTTTGTCATCAATGAAATTAAAGTTCAAAAGAACTATCACTCTACATTAGAATAAGAGTATATTTCAGTTGAAGCTAAACTATTTCAAGAATTTCTACATGTCGAAAATCATACTAAAAATTTATTTCTCAACTTCCATGATGGTGGGAAGCTTTTCAACGATCGATATAATCACGCATCACACCTTACATCAATGTCAATAAATGTCATGTACTAATTAACACCTTGTGTAAGTCTTATTATTAATTTTCTCTGGGACAAAGTCCACAATAGAACTTGTGACTGGAGCTTAACAATACATTCACAAAACTATATTTCTTTTCTGATGTGGAAGATCAAACAAAGTTACAGGCTTAAAGCATACTAAGAACTCATACACTTAAATTGAACCAAAAGTTTTTATATCAATTGTTAGGGAGTCTGATGAAGTTGGAAGCAACAACAAGTGTAATGCTTCAAGACCAAAAGAATGGAAGACGTCACACTTTCACCCAAAATCTTAAGGCTTTTGATACCATTTTGTGAGTGCAATATACTCTTAAATATGTTTTGAATGATGTCAATGAAGGAAAATTGCGATCTAAACGCAGCGGAAAACAAAAATTTCCTTTAGTGATCCTTACGAATGAGCATGGTCAGTGATAGAATCGTTACCTCTTTGTGGCGATTCAGATCTTTGATGCAGCGATCACAAGCGTTGATGAAGTGCAACGCCTCTACTCAGTCCACACGAACAGCTTCCGGTCACAGTGCTAGCTGCTTACGAACGGAATTATTTGAGTGAGAAAAGAGAATCAAAACCGAAATTGCATCAAGTGAAAGCTTCATCACAAGGGTTCCTTTTATAGACTCTCTTGTGGGCTGCGGGCTAAAACCCAATTCACATGATCCATAATAATATTATATATTATTATAATAACTATTATTATAATAAATATATTTATTTTATTATTATTTTATAACCATTATAAAATAACAATAATTATTATTATATTATCCGAATTTCTATTTTTCACTTAAGTGCACCGTACCTTACGGTGTTCCTTTGATTTCTCTATCTCATCAAACTGTCCTTATGTGTGTGACCCTGTAGGATTTCGTAACGTTGGTAATTATATTAAATTATATATTTAACATAATAAACAGTAAGCGGTATCTAGCAACACATCACTGCTACCCAAGTCACGAAAATGTCATGTGATCTGACAAAACCTTTTTCGTGATAATATATGTTTGTACAATTACCCTTTTGCCCCTATGTCTATATTGAACACAAGGCATACACTGTGTCATCCTTGTCCAGTTCAATATTGGGCCCTTAGACATTTCTCCTGTTATGCAGGATTGGCAAATTCCATCTAGGACACTCATGTCCCTCAGCATGCTTCGTGGAGTGCCCATCAACTGTCTTTATGATCATCCAGTTACGGATAATGTTTGATCAGCAATAAAGCACCCGACTCTACATCTAGGGTCCATAGTGGTTTCAGGTCGAAGGGTGGTAATACACCATTATCACCATGAGAATAACTTATGACACTTTGCATAACATACTATGTAGTATTCTCATAGCGGGTCAATCCGGTATAAATATTACTCCTAATATTTATACCTATGTCAAGACTTGATAACTCTTTATCCATGATCCATGAGATGTGATCATCAGTCTATCTTCATAATAGTCTCAATGCTTTTAATGTTATCCCACTTTGCAATAAAGCTTGACTACGAATATTTTAAGAATAATGTCTTTATGTTTAATGGGATCTCATGATTAAGTCACACTTAACATTTCATTAAACAAACTAACTATTCTAGGGACTTTATTATTCTGAAAGACAAACATAATAAAGAAATGCCTTTTATTATTAAACGAATAATCCGATACAAGTACCAAAAAGTATTGGCCTCTAGGGCTTACACCAACAATCTCCCACTAACACTAGAGCCAATTAGGCATACCCTTAATACCCATAGATCTAGTATGACCATCATGCTTCTGTTGTGCAAGAGGCTTTGTTAATGGGTCAGCGATATTGTCAAGTGTAGGTACTCTGCATATCTTCACATCTCCCCGATCGATTATCTCTCGAATGAGGTGATAACGCCTAAGTATGTGTTTGGATCGTTGGTGAGATCTAGGCTCCTTAGCTTGTGCGATAGCACCATTGTTATCACAATATAAACCAATGGGATCCACAATGCTAGGGACTATGCCAAGTTCACTAATGAACTTCTTGATCCAAACAGCTTCCTTTGCTGCATTTGAGGCAGCAATATACTCGGCCTCAGTTGTAGAATCAGCAACTGTTTCTTGCTTTGAACTTTTCCAGCTCACAGCGCCACCATTGAGACAGAACACATAACCAGATTGTGATCTAAAATCATCCTTATTTGTCTGGAAGCTAGCATCAGTGTAACCAATTACATCAAGCTCTTCCTGACCTCCATATATCAAGAATGAATCCTTAGTCCTTCTCAAGTACTTAAGAATATTCTTGATAGCTACCCAGTGAGCATCACCGGGATCAGATTGGTACCTACTCGTTGCACTTAATGCATACGAGACATCTGGTCGAGTACATAACATGGCATACATGATAGATCCTATTGCAGATGCATATGGAATCTTATTCATGCGATCCCTTTCTTCCTTAGTTGAAGGGGATTGTGTTTTTGATAAACACAGACCATGTTGCATAGGTATGAATCCTTTCTTGGAATCATGCATATTAAAGCGTCTCAACACTTTATCTATGTATGTACTCTGACTTAGGCCAAGCAGTTTTTGTGATCTATCTCTATAGATCCTAATTCCTAATATATAGGCTGCTTCACCTAGGTCTTTCATAGAAAAACAATTCCCTAACCAAGTCTTCACTTGTTGCAAGGTAGGGACATCGTTTCCAATGAGTAATATGTCATCTACATATAATACCAGAAACACGATCATGCTCCCACTAACCTTCTTGTAGACACAAGGTTCATCTTCATTTTTGATGAATCCATATTGTTTTACGGTTTCATCAAAACGAAGATTCCAGCTTCTGGAAGCTTGCTTCAATCCATAGATTGATCGCTGTAACTTGCATATCTTTTGGGCATCTTGTGGTATGTCAAATCCTTCAGGTTGTGTCATGTACACATCCTCAAGAAGATTCCCATTAAGGAAAGCAGTTTTGACATCCATCTGCCATATTTCATAATCATGATATGCAGCGATGGCAAGTAAAATCCGAACAGATTTAAGCATTGCAACTGGTGAAAAGGTTTCATCATAGTCAACCCCATGAATTTGTTTATAGCCTTTTGCAACCAGTCTTGCTTTATAGGTATGTACCTTACCATCCATGTCAGTCTTCTTCTTGAAGACCCACTTGCATCCTATAGGGTTAACTCCTATAGGAGGTTCTACCAAGGTCCAAACCTGGTTTGTGTACATGGAATCCATTTCAGATTTCATGGCTTCTAGCCACTTCTCAGACTCAGGACCAGTTATGGCCTCTTTGTAGGTCACAGGCTCATCTTGATCCATGAGTAATACATCACCCTGATCACTTATGAGATATCCATATCTCTCAGGTTGGTGACGTATCCTGCTTGACCTACGCTGGTCTTGTTCTACTTGAGCAGGTTGCTCTTCCACAACTACTTGTGTTTCCCGCTCTAGTTCCTCCATAGGTGTTTCAATGTTTTGTGATTCTTGAATTTCTTCAAGCTCTATTTTCCTCCCACTGTTTCCTTTGGAAATAAAATCCCTTTCCAGAAAGACTCCAGTTCGAGCGACAAACACTTTGCCCTCAGAAGGATTGTAGAAGTAATATCCTCTTGTTTCTTTAGGATACCCCACAAATAAGCATTTGTCAGATTTGGGCTCAAGCTTGGTTGAAATTTGTCGTTTGACGTAAACTTCGCAACCCCAAATCTTCATGTAAGACATATGTGGTTTCTTACCACTCCATATCTCATATGGTGTCTTATCAACCTTTTTGGATGGAACACGGTTAAGTGTGTAAGCTGCTGTTAATAATGCATGTCCCCAAAAGGAGTTTGGAAGATCGACGTGACTCATCATGGATCGGACCATGTCTAACAGGGTTCGATTTCTTCTCTCAGATACACCATTCCATTGTGGTGTTCCAGGAGGAGTAAGTTGGGATAGAATCCCATACTCTTTTAGATGGTCATCAAATTCTAGGCTTAAATATTCACCGCCTCGATCTGATCGAAGAACTTTAATATTCTTACCTAGTTGGTTTTGTACTTCATTCTTGAATTCCTTGAACTTTTCAAAGGACTCAGATTTGTGTTTCATTAAATACACATATCCGTATCTACTGAAGTCATCAGTAAAAGTGATGAAGTACTGAAAACCTCCTCTGGCTGGTATGTTCAGTGGTCCACATACATCAGTATGTATGAGTGCCAAAAGATCATTAGCCCTTTCACCTTTTCCTGTGAATGGGGACTTTGTCATCTTTCCAATTAAACAAGATCTGCATGTCTCATATGATTCATAATCAAAAGAGTCCAAGAGTCCATCTTTATGGAGTTTGGAAATGTGTTTCTCATTTATGTGGCCTAATCGACAGTGCCAAAGGTAAGTTGGATTCAACTCATTAGGTTTCAACCTTTTAGTATTAATGTTATAAATTGGCATTTCAAGATCAAGGACATATAGTCCATTATTCATTTTTGCAGTAGCATAGAATATATCATTCAAATAAATGGAGCAACAATTGTTCCTTATTATGAATGAAAAACCAAACTTGTCCAAACAAGAAACGGAAATAATATTCCTGCTAATTGCAGGTACATAATAACAGTTCTCTAACTGAATTATTAAACCACTAGGTAAAGTTAAAACATAAGTTCCTACAGCTAAAGCAGCAACCTTTGCTCCATTGCCAACTCGTAGGTCAACTTCACCTTTTGCCAAATCTCTACTCCTTTTTAGCCCCTGCACATTAGTACAAATGTGAGAACCGCATCCAGTATCTAATACCCATGATGCAGAAGTAGATAAATTAATTTCAATAACAAAAATACCTGAATTTGAAGTCTCTACTCCATTATTCTTATCTTCCAGGTACTTTGGGCAATTTCTCTTCCAATGTCCGGTCTTACCGCAATGGAAGCAAGTGCCCTCCTTTGCTATTCCTCCACTAGGCTTCAAAACAGGAGGAGTGGGTTTGGGTTTGGCAACTTCCTTGCCTTTCCCTCTACCACCCTGTTTGATGGGCCTCTTGTTCTGTTTCTTTCCATTACTGACCATCAGAATGGATTTCCCTTTTGTCTTCATATTCTGCTCAGCAGTTCTCAACATGCCTAGCAGTTCTGGAAGACTCTTGTCCAAGTCATTCATATTGAAATTCAGGACAAACTGACTGAAGCTCTCTGGCAACGATTGCAAGATCAGATCAATCGCAAGTTCTTTTCCAAGGGGAAACCCTAATCTGTCAAGGTTCTCCACATACCCAATCATCTTGAGTACATGGGGACTTACAGGGGCTCCCTCAGCTAACTTGCTGTTAAAAAGGGACTTTGAAACCTGAAACCTCTCATTTCTTGCTTGCTCTTGATAAAGCGTTTTCAGATGTCCGATCATATCGAACGCAGACATGTTCTCGTGTTGCTTTTGCAACTCAGAGTTCATGGTAGCAAGCATGAGGCAAGCGGTTTCATTGGCATCATCGAAATGCTTCTTATAAGCATCTCTTTCTGCCTTTGGTGCAGAACTAGGAGGTTCCTCCTCAGGAACTGGTGTCTCCAAGACATACAGCTTCTTATCGTGCTTGAGGACAATCCTCAGATTACGGTGCCAATCCAGGAAATTTGTCCCAGACAATTTTTCCTTATCTAGGATGGATCGCAAAATATTGTTCGATGTGTTTGTTTTCATGGTAATCTACAAGAGAAATATGAAAATATAAGTATCATTAAAACAACATATTTAATTAGGCCTTTAATCAAATATGCTCCCACTATTTTATTCAAAACAAATGACCCTCATCATTTGATTCGGAAAATCCCGTTGGAAGACTTTCTAGTGGGTCGAGATCCATGTTTCACTTTGTTTTAAGTCAGCGTTAGGCTGATTACACAAAACTAAGTTATTTAGGTAGGAACTCCTTCCAATTGTATCTCATACAACTCTCGAATATTTTCAATTGGGTGAATAACTCCTTATTCTGATCCATCACATGAATCATTCCCAATTCTTGCTTCTAAACATATATAATCTTATTATAATTTGTTTAGTTAAGTTTGACCCATTGTTTTAGCAATTGGATATTACAATTATCCCATCACACCTTACTAATATAGAACATGCACCTCGCGTAGGCGAAACCTACAATGCTCGATACTAGTCTTGATGAGTGCTAAAAATTGGAAAGCATAAACTTAATATTTAATTTTGAGGGAATTTGTTATTAGTTTGATCTCACCGGCTTAACATGCAAAACGTCTCTCACATGCATCAACATACAATTACATGCATCAACATACATATAAAAAAAAGATACAATTATGGCCCCTAACGCAATTGTTCTCTCAAGCCAATGAGAGAACCTAAGCTAACCTAATAACGATCTAAGCTTCTCCAAGCATGATCTCCAAGGTTATCCTCCTTTAATATTGAATACTTCCTTTTTTTTTCATAACATAATATTACATTACATATAAGAAAACTCGTTTTACATACGAGGGAGTGAGATGAGAAAAGAAGTTACATAAAGAGATTGAGAGAGAGGCACGACACGCAGGCCGTATTCAAAAATCCCAAAACAATAATAAAGGAAAAACTAAGGCCATAACTGATCATCACAAATAAATAATAATAAACACACTTTTATTATTAGTTTAAAATTCCGATAATTAAATAAACTAAATTAAATTTCGGCTGATTGATCACACTTTGCAGACTTAGCCGGGGGTTCCGCTGCCCGGTCAGCGGACGGCAGCGAAAAATTTTATGAACACTTCATTGTATTTCACGTCGTTTCCTGCACAACTTTTGTGCATTTACAACCCCAACCGGAAAAGTCTGCGGCAATACAACACTTGTACTGCCATTAATCCTAATGCAACAATTTCATGCCGTCAAACACAACTCGATTGATAACTCAATATGATAGATCAACATGTCATTGCTTCACCATACTAACGTCGGATTCCGAAGCGAATGAAAATGATGATCTTTCAAAAGAATTACAATCCTTATGTGATTGAATGGATGAAATCAAAACAGTATATCCCATATACCATCTTTGCATCAGAATTTCTTATATCTTATATAAAAGTGATCGATCTAATTGTGTAACCTATGGATGATCAATGTATCGCACAACTTCACCATACTAATGTCGGTTTCTGAAGCATAATCAACATCAATCATCCAAATCGTACACAACAGATGCCAAATTTAATTAATCGTTTATTGTTAAATTCATTCTGTGTTTTAATCGAATTAAATACAGAAAAGACGGAAATTTAACAGCTATCAGATCCATGGTTTCGTAAGTGGCTCTGATACCACTGAAGGAAAATTGCGATCTAAACGCAGCGGAAAACAAAAATTTCCTTTAGTGATCCTTACGAATGAGCATGGTCAGTGATAGAATCGTTACCTCTTTGTGGCGATTCAGATCTTTGATGCAGCGATCACAAGCGTTGATGAAGTGCAACGCCTCTACTCAGTCCACACGAACAGCTTCCGGTCACAGTGCTAGCTGCTTACGAACGGAATTATTTGAGTGAGAAAAGAGAATCAAAACCGAAATTGCATCAAGTGAAAGCTTCATCACAAGGGTTCCTTTTATAGACTCTCTTGTGGGCTGCGGGCTAAAACCCAATTCACATGATCCATAATAATATTATATATTATTATAATAACTATTATTATAATAAATATATTTATTTTATTATTATTTTATAACCATTATAAAATAACAATAATTATTATTATATTATCCGAATTTCTATTTTTCACTTAAGTGCACCGTACCTTACGGTGTTCCTTTGATTTCTCTATCTCTCATCAAACTGTCCTTATGTGTGTGACCCTGTAGGATTTCGTAACGTTGGTAATTATATTAAATTATATATTTAACATAATAAACAGTAAGCGGTATCTAGCAACACATCACTGCTACCCAAGTCACGAAAATGTCATGTGATCTGACAAAACCTTTTTCGTGATAATATATGTTTGTACAATTACCCTTTTGCCCCTATGTCTATATTGAACACAAGGCATACACTGTGTCATCCTTGTCCAGTTCAATATTGGGCCCTTAGACATTTCTCCTGTTATGCAGGATTGGCAAATTCCATCTAGGACACTCATGTCCCTCAGCATGCTTCGTGGAGTGCCCATCAACTGTCTTTATGATCATCCAGTTACGGATAATGTTTGATCAGCAATAAAGCACCCGACTCTACATCTAGGGTCCATAGTGGTTTCAGGTCGAAGGGTGGTAATACACCATTATCACCATGAGAATAACTTATGACACTTTGCATAACATACTATGTAGTATTCTCATAGCGGGTCAATCCGGTATAAATATTACTCCTAATATTTATACCTATGTCAAGACTTGATAACTCTTTATCCATGATCCATGAGATGTGATCATCAGTCTATCTTCATAATAGTCTCAATGCTTTTAATGTTATCCCACTTTGCAATAAAGCTTGACTACGAATATTTTAAGAATAATGTCTTTATGTTTAATGGGATCTCATGATTAAGTCACACTTAACATTTCATTAAACAAACTAACTATTCTAGGGACTTTATTATTCTGAAAGACAAACATAATAAAGAAATGTCTTTTATTATTAAACGAATAATCCGATACAAGTACCAAAAAGTATTGGCCTCTAGGGCTTACACCAACAGTCAAAACTAGGTTGCTTAGTTCTTTGTGTATGTTGGACCTTATAGTCTTTGTCTAGATGTGCATCATCATTAAAGGACATGTGAAATTAGATTCAATAGGCCATAACATGCTAAAAATATTATTTTTCATGAAAAAGCAGTCAATGGGTCGATATGTACAAAGATGAGTCAATACACACTAAGTTGATTTTCAAAGGAAATGATTATGCCTTATATGTATCGATACAAAGGCCTCTTAAGTCAATACAAGTTGCAAATGAGTCGAATCATCCATGTTTGGAGTCGACTCAATCTGAAATCATTTTTTAACAAAACAGCTTTGCCTTCTATGAGTTGATACATATCGTGATTGAGTTGATACATAGCGTGAATTAGTCGACTCATACTGAAGCAATTTTTAATGCAGATTTTTCTCCCCATGATATATTGACTCATTGGGGCTTCATATTGACTCATTAGCCTTATGTATTAGCTCATTCGAATTTATAGTTAATACATCATGTTTTGAGCAAATATATGTATTGACTCAATATTTTCAAAACTTGTAATTTTGGCAAAAAAATAATAATATGTTTTGTTTGTTATTTATTTTACACACACATTCATATAAATATGCACTCATGCATCATTTCAAAATAATTAAAACCTAAAAGATACAAAGAATTTTCATCATCACTCATGTTGTCAAAAGTCTAGCGGCCATGAGAGGCTTTCCAATTTCTTTTATTCTTCTCCCTACGAACCCCTTCGAGATTCTGAGCCGCCTTCTTGTCGAAGACCGCGCTGTATCGAGGGCATAGCATAACTTCTAATTTCTTCCTCTGACATCTGTGAAGGAAATCAGTAAGGATTTCGTCATACTTTGGAAAAGCCACCTTATTGTATTCTTCCTGTCAAAGGTCCTCGTCAACCTCCATCGAAGTTTCCTGAGAGACTTCGACCATGTTCACACCCACGCTGGCCTTTTCAGCAATGTCCAGCTCTTCCATCTTAAGCCTAAGGCCCTCAGTAGCCTCAGTAAGATTATCAATTTGGACGAAACCCTCAGTGGTTTCTTTTGTTGTTATCATCAAGTTGAAATCTTTAGTGATTCCTTCGTTGGAGCCTTCAGTGACTCCATGAATGCAACTATCAGCAATTTGTTTCTCGAAACCCTCAGTGGTTTCTGCGGTGAAGCCTTCAGTGACTTCATGAGCGAAATTATCAGCAGTTTCTTTCTTGTAACCCTCAGTGGTTTCTTTGGTGAAGCCTTCAGTGACTTTGTAACACCCCAAATTCTTGGAATATTTATTTAATTTATTTAAATACGAATATTCGCATTTTTTGTGATTTTCGATGGTTGGTGTGAATATTGAGAATTATGGATTTTGAGTTATTTATTTAAATAATAGTATATTGGTATTATTATTAATTTAAATAACTATAAGTGAATTAAAGGCAAAGTGGACATTGAGGAGGAGTTAGTGAGGGTGAAGTTGGAAAGCCTAATTTTAAGGCGCAAAGTTAGGTTTAACAAAAAAGGAATTTTGATGGAATTAGGATTCATTCTGTTAGACCGTGAAAAGGGAAGAAATAGAGGTCAGAGCTCTGAGGAAGAGGATTGAGGCAAAAGCTTCGCAAGGTTTCCAAGAATCAAGGAGAAAGGCTTAGAGTTGACAATTAAGGTATGGGGAGTATTGCCTTCATTGTTTTCAATATGTGATTCAATGTGTTTAAAGTTGAATTAAGGGTTTAGGGATTTACGATTGAATTGTTGTTGCCTTTTTTATGGTGAGTTCAATGAGTTTGAGGGATTTGAGCTGATGGTCTGATAGGTTTGAGGTTGATTTGAGATAAGGGAAATTAGGCCTTCGTGGCCAAAATTTGTTGTTGAGGTTTTAACCGTATAGGGTAATTGATTGTAAGAACTTTTAATGATTGTGGTGTAGTTGTAGGAAATTATGGGAATTTGAGGCGTAAATATGATACGGGATTGGCCTAATAAGTCATAGATTTTGTGCCTATACTGCCGTAATACCTTAGGAATGTTTTAGGGATGTTTTAGGGCATTGGGGAAGGAAATCGTAGAGAGTTTTGGGTTGGTTTTGGTGTTGGTGCGTAACAATGATTTGCTGTAATCGCGAGTTCGTACAACGAAGAATCCTTTCCACGGCGAACATTCGCCCCAGACTCGCACAGTAAACTTGCTAGCGAATGTAGCAGAGTTTGTTGAATTATGATCTTGTGTAGTGATATCTTGATGTTTTGATGAATTGCCATGAGTACGACTATGATTCTTCTGAGATATGGTGCTGGTGCGTAACAGCCATTTGATGTAATCGCGAGTTCACACAGCGAAAAATCCTTCACACGGTAAACATTCGCCCCAGACTCACACAGCGAACTTGCCAGCGAATATAGTAGAGTTTCGCGAATTATGTTCTGGTTCAATGATGTCTTGATGTTTTGATGTTGTGATTTTCCTGATGAATTACCATGAGTATAACTGTGATTCCTATGTGATTAAATGAATGTATGATGATTTACTATGAGTATAGCTGTGATTCTTATGTGATTAATACATGACTGTATGATGAGTACCCATAAGTATAATTGTGATCCTTATGGGATTAATACATGATTGCATGATGACTCCCCATGAGGGACTGTGATGATTTGTGACGTTGATTCCATGAGGTTTTGATGATACTATGATGACGTGATTATTATGATAATTTTGATGAATGATGATGCACCTAGGGAGTTTATTATGAGGATGATATTGACGTGTGCATCATACATTCATATGCATTCCGGATTTCGGTCTAGGACCTTGATTCTTGTGGCTTCAGTCCCATTCTGCAGATGTGAGGTATTTTGTTGTGCTCCGGTTCTCGTGTAGAATCAATCCTACTGTTGTAGATCTATGGAGGGTTGATGGCCCAGTGTCCATCGAATTTTGTTGATTGGTATCACATGCATGAGTCTTGTTGCATTCGCATTTATGTGACAATTTGGTGTAATTTATAATGATGTGGTCTTTGATGTTCCTTGATGATTATAGTGATGTTGAATATGAAAATGAAGATGTTTTATATATTGATTCCTATATTGATTATTATGAATCATTTTACTCACCCTGTCTGTTTGAATGTTGCCTCCACGTGGGTAACATGCAGATGACCAGGTTTAGCTGTGGATGCCGTTGAGGACTTTTTGAAGTTTTTAGGACGTTGGTCATTGTGGTTGACTTAGAGGGTCTTGCTCGGATAGTGTAACATCGGGTTGGGGTCTTTGAGTTAAACCATGTTTTATTGATTATTGTTATTTTGATTATGTTGTTACGCAAGGAAAACTTTGGATTTTTCCTTTTTGAGTTCCGCTGCCTTTTGAGTAATATTTTTGAGTAATTTTGGGAAAACCCGTTGTTTATGGAGCATTGACTATTTTTGAATTATTGAGAAATGTGCGCCCTTTTGAGATGATTTTATTGCGTTCAATATTTTACTCTGATAAATATGATTGATTTGCCATAATATTTGTGGGGTAGAAAAGGGTGTTACATAAGTGGTATCAGAGCAGGTCGGTTCGTCCGGCTAAGTTGTCTAATGTTATTTGTTCCCTAGTATGCAACATGTGTGTGAAAACACTATCGGTACGCATTTGTTTTCTAACCTTTGTCTGCAGAAGTGGGAATGAAACAAGTGGGGGAGAAGCTTGTGCTTCTCCAGGATGCTTCATGTGTGGAGTGGTGGCTCAGTGTGTCGATGAACGCTCTTATAGTTTGGTAAAGATGGTTTATGCCCCATCATGATTGAGGAACTGATCACCTTTAATCTCTTGTTGATAGTAGACGGAGTCATGTTGGATGGGATAAACGTGTCTTGCAAGCTTAGATGGCGTGTGCAGTGAACTGTTTTGAGTTAAGCTAAGTGCTTACAGATTGTTTTGGTGAGTCGGTGCAGGATGGTGCTGAGATGTTTATTTTAATGGAAACTTTGAGTGTTAATAAAGTGGGGAAGTTGGCGGTGTGCCAATTATTTGTGATTATCCAGAAGTTTTTTCTGATGAGATAAGTGATTTACCGCCGGAACGTGAAGTGAAGTTTACGATCGACCTAGTTCCTGGAACTAGTTTGGTAGCGATGGCTCCATATCGTATGTCCACACCAGAATCGAAGAAGTTGAAAAATCAACTTGAAGATCTACTTGGGGAGAGACTCATCGAGTGTGTCACCGTCACTATGCCAAAAAAGACCTTTAGCAGCGCTTTTTTTGGCCTTTAGCAGCTAAAGGTAAAGGCAGCGTTTTTTTATGGAAAAAGCGTTGTTATAGGCTCCCTTTACCAGCACATTTAGCATCTCTTATTTACCCCTTTAGCAGCGCTTTCTTAGACCCCCCCCCCTTTTCCCCACCTATAACAGCGCTTTTTTGAGCGCTCTCTATGCCCCCTTTAGCAGCGCTTTTTTGTAAAAGCGTTGTCTAATCTTCACGATTTAAAATTATTTTTTTAAAATAATCACATTTTTTATATATTTTTCGATAAACCTGCTTATAACAATTACATTCTCTGCTTATAACTCAGGCCTTTATTTCAATACTTTGGCCTTATATATACATTGTAATTCAACACTTTGGCCTTTAAGTATACATTGTAATTCATCACTTTGCCCATAATCATTTTAATACACATAAACCTGCTTAAATATATTACAACACAATTCGATCCTCAGAATTACAACATCACAAATACAGTCAATTTACATATAATTACAAATCCGTTAACTTTACAAATAGATACGACTTCCAGAAATATTATTATCCCGCATCAATATTTGATGATACATATACCTTATACAATTCTCAACTCAAGAATAAATTGACACCATTCCTCCTTTATTTCTTCCAATCCTGCTTTCGAGTAAGTACCGCACTTGAATTCATCAAAGTACTACATAATATAACAGAACATGCACGATTTAGTTTTAAAACTAATTACTCAGATGAAATATTGGTTAATCATCAAAATGAATCATATAATTTATGAATTGATCCATACCATGATTGAAATCTCTATTTGACCAGAATGAATAATTTCCTTCATAAAGCGCAATACAAAATATCCGCAGTCAATCCCATTACGCTGACGAGGACACTGTAAATGGAAAAAACAAACGAACATTTATCAGGATATATAGTTTAAATAGTTTTATCAAGTAGGACCACTATAACAGTCAAAAATGGGAAAATATACATGCACTCTGATCCAGCTAATGTTGTTAGCCTTGCTTTTTAGCACTGTTGCTTCTCTTTGTGCTCCGAATATTTGTATAGCTCTAACATAATATAAACGCATATTTAGAACAATGTCACATAATAAATAAAAATATATAATTATTCAGAACATTATATCTCATCACTTACATATCAATCATATTCTTCATATCAGGATATTTTGTTTGATCGTCATCCAATGAGTCCAGATAATACACTATTTCTTTCATCGGATTAATCGCGGCCAACAACCAGTGTCCACTATAAAATAAGACAACAGTTTAGACAGAAATGTTATATAGAATGGCAAAAATAGAATAATCATAATAAATGAATTTAGAATGAAATCTAACCCATTGTCAGTATTATATGGCAACAAGAACAACTTCTCTGTAGTCGCAACCATAAATCTTTGGACTATGTAATCTTTGACTACATCTGGTGTGTGATCTATTGCCCATGAGTTGATACAGCTAGTAGATAAGAATGTGAATATTGAAGTCAAATCATGCGGGACCAACAACTTGTCATACAAGATCCTAAAAGAAAAACATAATCAACATTAGAATATTCAGTTAAATGAGCAAATTTTAAAATGTTCAATTATTTAATTAAAATGGATCGGAGTACCTGATGTAGGAATGCATAACACCGATGCCCAATTCAGAATGTTGGAAAATCTGGTTCAAATCCTCCTTAGCAATTGTTTCGGTATATTCAAAACCGAAAATACATTCCTCCATAGGTATTTGACGGATGTCACCCTCAGCCACATTTGTTGTTCCTACATATATTTCAAGGCACAACCTAAATCGAGGAACAGATGCTTTTTTTGGCTCGACCTTTTTTTTGTTGGGCACCTTGGAAGATTCAGGCATCTTACCCTTGCTGACTTGTTGTAATTGTTGATTATGAACCTAAAAGTCATATAAGTTCAGTAATTAATGTCTAATAAGATAATCATGTAATTGTAGTAGTACCTGTTTCTTTGATGCAGCTGAATCGGTTTCCCGCATAATAATTCCCTTATCTTTTTATTTGGATTTCATAGGAGTCTAAGATCATCATGTAAATAAGAAAATGTAAATGTAAGAATAAATTTCATGTATGGGTCATAAAACATTTGAATATTACAAGGTTCATAATGGTGTTCAACCTACCTCATCATCTATGAAAATGAGATTTGCCGCCCATGCAACATACGCTTCTATTATGTCTCCCACCACTGTTGCGTCTGAAACATCATCTGGTATAGGCAACAACACACCCCCCTCTAACGCAATATCAACCGACACTTTCAAAAATCTAGCAGGGAGCGATTTATGGTGAAGTGAGTCTCCCACGGTGTTATGCACCAAATCCCTTACCCCTCACACGCCCAGAATACTCAGGGATATTTAACACCGACTCAGTAAGCTCCTGCAATCATCGTCCTCAGCTGGAGTTATACTCTGGGATAGAGTCTCCTGAAATATAGATAAAAGCATATATAAATATATTATACACTTTTAATCAGTTACTGACAAAACTAATGTTGTACTTACACATTGTTCAAATACTTGTTGAACTTCTTCCTGAACGACTCCATCTCTTCCCACACGGGCAGCCTTCCACACAACATGGTCCGGAAGAGATGTCGCATCACTTTTCTCCTCTTCTAACTACGCATTAAGATGGATAATAAAGCATTCATATCCTATTATATATACTTACTATTTTTGGTAACTATATCATATTAAAGCATTTATATATACTTACTATTTTTTGTTCTAAGCGTGCATATCCCAAACGCCCTTTTTTGTATGGATACGCGGGTTTTGATGCCCGTTGTCGATTTATGCCACTCACAACCTGAAAAAACAAGTTTAAGTCATATCATAACTCTTGTGGAAGAAGTATATATACTATACATTGTTCATGATAAGTTGTACTTACTAAAAATTATTTGGTTCTTCGCTTGGCAACAAATGTCTCCCATTCTTCATTTGAAATCAGATCAGCGTACTTCTTTGGACGCTCCGAGTCGACAAAGTTTCCATCAGAATCTTTAAGAAACTTGTTCGTTAAAAACGCTCTAAATCCCCTCAGTCGTTTTCCGGCCAATTGAAGACAATATTTTCTCCTGCAATCATCAATATTAAAAGATCTCTGCAAACAAATACACATACATATAACATGTTAGTATAATTAATTTAAAGATGTAACCGTCAACATAATTAAAAATAATCAAATATCATACCTGTATCTCGCTCCAAATTTTGTCTTTAGTCAGTTGTAGCGAAGGAATTCTCCAATTATCGCAAGTAATCGGAATTTGCGAACGTACAAGTGCTCCAATGTAACTTGTCAGCATCGCATCTTTAGGCTCAACTAATTGATCTCTTTCATTCCAATGCACATCATACTTTACACCTTTATCTCTCGCACATATATTTTTTTCATAATCGTTATTCCTCTTTTGATATCGCCTTCCATGTCTTTTGTTGTTTCGTTTCTATCATGTGATGTTTCCTCATTGGTGGCCATAATACCTGTAATTCAGAAAAACCAAAGTATCAAATGAATGACATGCAAATATTGTTGGTGTAAGCCCTAGAGGCCAATACTTTTTGGTACTTGTATCGGATTATTCGTTTAATAATAAAAGGCATTTCTTTATTATGTTTGTCTTTCAGAATAATAAAGTCCCTAGAATAGTTAGTTTGTTTAATGAAATGTTAAGTGTGACTTAATCATGAGATCCCATTAAACATAAAGACATTATTCTTAAAATATTCGTAGTCAAGCTTTATTGCAAAGTGGGATAACATTAAAAGCATTGAGACTATTATGAAGATAGACTGATGATCACATCTCATGGATCATGGATAAAGAGTTATCAAGTCTTGACATAGGTATAAATATTAGGAGTAATATTTATACCGGATTGACCCGCTATGAGAATACTACATAGTATGTTATGCAAAGTGTCATAAGTTATTCTCATGGTGATAATGGTGTATTACCACCCTTCGACCTGAAACCACTATGGACCCTAGATGTAGAGTCGGGTGCTTTATTGCTGATCAAACATTATCCGTAACTGGATGATCATAAAGACAGTTGATGGGCACTCCACGAAGCATGCTGAGGGACATGAGTGTCCTAGATGGAATTTGCCAATCCTGCATAACAGGAGAAATGTCTAAGGGCCCAATATTGAACTGGACAAGGATGACACAGTGTATGCCTTGTGTTCAATATAGACATAGGGGCAAAAGGGTAATTGTACAAACATATATTATCACGAAAAAGGTTTTGTCAGATCACATGACATTTTCGTGACTTGGGTAGCAGTGATGTGTTGCTAGATACCGCTTACTGTTTATTATGTTAAATATATAATTTAATATAATTACCAACGTTACGAAATCCTACAGGGTCACACATATAAGGACAGTTTGATGAGAGATAGAGAAATCAAAGGAACACCGTAAGGTACGGTGCACTTAAGTGAAAAATAGAAATTCGGATAATATAATAATAATTATTGTTATTTTATAATGATTATAAAATAATAATAAAATAAATATATTTATTATAATAATAATTATTATAATAATATATAATATTATTATGGATCATGTGAATTGGGTTTTTAGCCCGCAGCCCACAAGAGAGTCTATAAAAGAAACCCTTGTGATGAAGCTTTCACTTGATGCAATTTCGTTTTTGATTCTCTTTTCTCACTCAAATAATTCCGTTCGTAAGCAGTTAGCACTGTGACCGGAAGCTGTTCGTGTGGACTGAGTAGAGGCGTTGCACTTCATCAACGCTTGTGATCGCTGCATCAAAGATCTGAATCGCCACAAAGAGGTAATGATTCTATCACTGACCATGCTCATTCGTAAGGATCACTAAAGGAAATTTTTGTTTTCCGCTGCGTTTAGATCGCAATTTTCCAACAGTGGTATCAGAGCCACTTACGAAACCATGGATCTGATAGCTGTTAAATTTCCGTCTTTTCTGTATTTGATTCGATTAAAACACAGAATGAATTTAACAATAAACGATTAATTAAATTTGGCATCTGTTGTGTACGATTTGGATGATTGATGTTGATTATGCTTCAGAAACCGACATTAGTATGGTGAAGTTGTGCGATACATTGATCATCCATAGGTTACACAATTAGATCGATCACTTTTATACAAGATATAAGAAATTCTGATGCAAAGATGGTATATGGGATATACTGTTTTGATTTCATCCATTCAATCACATAAGGATTGTAATTCTTTTGAAAGATCATCATTTTCATTCGCTTCGGAATCCGACGTTAGTATGGTGAAGCAATGACATGTTGATCTATCATATTGAGTTATCAATCGAGTTGTGTTTGACGGCATGAAATTGTTGCATTAGGATTAATGGCAGTACAAGTGTTGTATTGCCGCAGACTTTTCCGGTTGGGGTTGTAAATGCACAAAAGTTGTGCAGGAAACGACGTGAAATACAATGAAGTGTTCATAAAATTTTTCGTCGGGGCGCTGCCCCTAACAACCCCGCAAGGAGGCGCTGCCCCCTTGACCCCCGTCCGCTGAACGGTCAGCGGAACCACCGTCCGCTGACCGGGCAGCGGAACCCTCGGCTAAGTCTGCAAAGTGTGATCAATCAGCCGAAATTTAATTTAGTTTATTTAATTATCGGAATTTTAAACTAATAATAAAAGTGTGTTTATTATTATTTATTTGTGGTGATCAGTTATGGCCTTAGTTCATCCTTTATTATTGTTTTGGGATTTTTGAATACGGCCTGCGTGTCGTGCCTCTCTCTCAATCTCTTTATGTAACTTCTTTTCTCATCTCACTCCCTCGTATGTAAAACGAGTTTTCTTATATGTAATGTAATATTATGTTATGAAAAAAAAAGGAAGTATTCAATATTAAAGGAGGATAACCTTGGAGATCATGCTTGGAGAAGCTTAGATCGTTATTAGGTTAGCTTAGGTTCTCTCATTGGCTTGAGAGAGCAATTGCGTTAGGGGCCATAATTGTATCTTTTTTTTATATGTATGTTGATGCATGTAATTGTATGTTGATGCATGTGAGAGACGTTTTGCATGTTAAGCCGGTGAGATCAAACTAATAACAAATTCCCTCAAAATTAAATATTAAGTTTATGCTTTCCAATTTTTAGCACTCATCAAGACTAGTATCGAGCATTGTAGGTTTCGCCTACGCGAGGTGCATGTTCTATATTAGTAAGGTGTGATGGGATAATTGTAATATCCAATTGCTAAAACAATGGGTCAAACTTAACTAAACAAATTATAATAAGATTATATATGTTTAGAAGCAAGAATTGGGAATGATTCATGTGATGGATCAGAATAAGGAGTTATTCACCCAATTGAAAATATTCGAGAGTTGTATGAGATACAATTGGAAGGAGTTCCTACCTAAATAACTTAGTTTTGTGTAATCAGCCTAACGTTGACTTAAAACAAAGTGAAACATGGATCTCGACCCACTAGAAAGTCTTCCAACGGGATTTTCCGAATCAAATGATGAGGGTCATTTGTTTTGAATAAAATAGTGGGAGCATATTTGATTAAAGGCCTAATTAAATATGTTGTTTTAATGATACTTATATTTTCATATTTCTCTTGTAGATTACCATGACAACAAACACATCGAACAATATTTTGTGATCCATCCTAGATAAGGAAAAATTGTCTGGGACAAATTTCCTGGATTGGCACCGTAATCTGAGGATTGTCCTCAAGCACGATAAGAAGCTGTATGTCTTGGAGACACCAGTTCCTGAGGAGGAACCTCCTAGTTCTGCACCAAATGCAGAAAGAGATGCTTATAAGAAGCATTTCGATGATGCCAATGAAACCGCTTGCCTCATGCTTGCTACCATGAACTCTGAGTTGCAAAAGCAACACGAGAACATGTCTGCGTTCGATATGATCGGACATCTGAAAATGCTTTATCAAGAGCAAGCAAGAAATGAGAGGTTTCAGGTTTCAAAGCCCCTTTTTAACAACAAGTTAGCTGAGGGAGCCCCTGTAAGTCCCCATGTACTCAAGATGATTGGGTATGTGGAGAACCTTGACAGATTAGGGTTTCCCCTTGGAAAAGAACTTGCGATTGATCTGATCTTGCAATCGTTGCCAGAGAGCTTCAGTCAGTTTGTCCTGAATTTCAATATGAATGACTTGGACAAAAGTCTTCCAGAACTGCTAGGCATGTTGAGAACTGCTGAGCAGAATATGAAGACAAAAGGGAAATCCATTCTGATGGTCAGTAATGGAAAGAAACAGAACAAGAGGCCCATCAAACAGGGTGGTAGAGGGAAAGGCAAGGAAGTTGCCAAACCCAAACCCACTCCTCCTGTTTTGAAGCCTAGTGGAGGAATAGCAAAGGAGGGCACTTGCTTCCATTGCGGTAAGACCGGACATTGGAAGAGAAATTGCCCAAAGTACCTGGAAGATAAGAATAATGGAGTAGAGACTTCAAGTTCAGGTATTTTTGTTATTGAAATTAATTTATCTACTTCTGCATCATGGGTGTTAGATACTGGATGCGGTTCTCACATTTGTACTAATGTGCAGGGGCTAAAAAGGAGTAGAGATTTGGCAAAAGGTGAAGTTGACCTACGAGTTGGCAATGGAGCAAAGGTTGTTGCTTTAGCTGTAGGAACTTATGTTTTAACTTTACCTAGTGGTTTAATAATTCAGTTAGAGAACTGTTATTATGTACCTGCAATTAGCAGGAATATTATTTCCGTTTCTTGTTTGGACAAGTTTGGTTTTTCATTCATAATAAGGAACAATTGTTGCTCCATTTTTTTGAATGATATATTCTATGCTACTGCAAAAATTAATAATGGACTATATGTCCTTGATCTTGAAATGCCAATTTATAACATTAATACTAAAAGGTTGAAACCTAATGAGTTGAATCCAACTTACCTTTGGCACTGTCGATTAGGCCACATAAATGAGAAACGCATTTCCAAACTCCATAAAGATGGACTCTTGGACTCTTTTGATTATGAATCATATGAGACATGCAGATCTTGTTTAATTGGAAAGATGACAAAGTCCCCATTCACAGGAAAAGGTGAAAGGGCTAATGATCTTTTGGCACTCATACATACTGATGTATGTGGACCACTGAACATACCAGCCAGAGGAGGTTTTCAGTACTTCATCACTTTTACTGATGACTTCAGTAGATATGGATATGTGTATTTAATGAAACACAAATCTGAGTCCTTTGAAAAGTTCAAGGAATTCAAGAATGAAGTACAAAACCAACTAGGTAAGAATATTAAAGTTCTTCGATCAGATCGAGGCGGTGAATATTTAAGCCTAGAATTTGATGACCATCTAAAAGAGTATGGGATTCTATCCCAACTTACTCCTCCTGGAACACCACAATGGAATGGTGTATCTGAGAGAAGAAATCGAACCTTGTTAGACATGGTCCGATCCATGATGAGTCACGTCGATCTTCCAAACTCCTTTTGGGGACATGCATTATTAACAGCAGCTTACACACTTAACCGTGTTCCATCCAAAAAGGTTGATAAGACACCATATGAGATATGGAGTGGTAAGAAACCACATATGTCTTACATGAAGATTTGGGGTTGCGAAGTTTACGTCAAACGACAAATTTCAACCAAGCTTGAGCCCAAATCTGACAAATGCTTATTTGTGGGGTATCCTAAAGAAACAAGAGGATATTACTTCTACAATCCTTCTGAGGGCAAAGTGTTTGTCGCTCGAATTGGAGTCTTTCTGGAAAGGGATTTTATTTCCAAAGGAAACAGTGGGAGGAAAATAGAGCTTGAAGAAATTCAAGAATCACAAAACATTGAAACACCTATGGAGGAACTAGAGCGGGAAACACAAGTAGTTGTGGAAGAGCAACCTGCTCAAGTAGAACAAGACCAGCGTAGGTCAAGCAGGATACGTCACCAACCTGAGAGATATGGATATCTCATAAGTGATCAGGGTGATGTATTACTCATGGATCAAGATGAGCCTGTGACCTACAAAGAGGCCATAACTGGTCCTGAGTCTGAGAAGTGGCTAGAAGCCATGAAATTTGAAATGGATTCCATGTACACAAACCAGGTTTGGACCTTGGTAGAACCTCCTATAGGAGTTAACCCTATAGGATGCAAGTGGGTCTTCAAGAAGAAGACTGACATGGATGGTAAGGTACATACCTATAAAGCAAGACTGGTTGCAAAAGGCTATAAACAAATTCATGGGGTTGACTATGATGAAACCTTTTCACCAGTTGCAATGCTTAAATCTGTTCGGATTTTACTTGCCATCGCTGCATATCATGATTATGAAATATGGCAGATGGATGTCAAAACTGCTTTCCTTAATGGGAATCTTCTTGAGGATGTGTACATGACACAACCTGAAGGATTTGACATACCACAAGATGCCCAAAAGATATGCAAGTTACAGCGATCAATCTATGGATTGAAGCAAGCTTCTAGAAGCTGGAATCTTCGTTTTGATGAAACCGTAAAACAATATGGATTCATCAAAAATGAAGATGAACCTTGTGTCTACAAGAAGGTTAGTGGGAGCATGATCGTGTTTCTGGTATTATATGTAGATGACATATTACTCATTGGAAACGATGTCCCTACCTTGCAACAAGTGAAGACTTGGTTAGGGAATTGTTTTTCTATGAAAGACCTAGGTGAAGCAGCCTATATATTAGGAATTAGGATCTATAGAGATAGATCACAAAAACTGCTTGGCCTAAGTCAGAGTACATACATAGATAAAGTGTTGAGACGCTTTAATATGCATGATTCCAAGAAAGGATTCATACCTATGCAACATGGTCTGTGTTTATCAAAAACACAATCCCCTTTAACTAAGGAAGAAAGGGATCGCATGAATAAGATTCCATATGCATCTGCAATAGGATCTATCATGTATGCCATGTTATGTACTCGACCAGATGTCTCGTATGCATTAAGTGCAACGAGTAGGTACCAATCTGATCCCGGTGATGCTCACTGGGTAGCTGTCAAGAATATCCTTAAGTACTTGAGAAGGACTAAGGATTCATTCTTGATATATGGAGGTCAGGAAGAGCTTGATGTAATTGGTTACACTGATGCTAGCTTCCAGACAGATAAGGATGGTTTTAGATCACAATCTGGTTATGTATTCTGTCTCAATGGTGGCGCTGTGAGCTGGAAAAGTTCAAAGCAAGAAACAGTTGCTGATTCTACAACTGAGGCCGAGTATATTGCTGCCTCAAATGCAGCAAAGGAAGCTGTTTGGATCAAGAAGTTCATTAGTGAACTTGGCATAGTCCCTAGCATTTTGGATCCCATTGGTTTATATTGTGATAACAATGGTGCTATCGCACAAGCTAAGGAGCCTAGATCTCACCAACGATCCAAACACATACTTAGGCGTTATCACCTCATTCGAGAGATAATCGATCGGGGAGATGTGAAGATATGCAGAGTACCTACACTTGACAATATCGCTGACCCATTAACAAAGCCTCTTGCGCAACAGAAGCATGATGGTCATACTAGATCTATGGGTATTAAGGGTATGCCTAATTGGCTCTAGTGCTAGTGGGAGATTGTTGGTGTAAGCCCTAGAGGCCAATACTTTTTGGTACTTGTATCGGATTATTCGTTTAATAATAAAAGGAATTTCTTTATTATGTTTGTCTTTCAGAATAATAAAGTCCCTAGAATAGTTAGTCTGTTTAATGAAATGTTAAGTGTGACTTAATCATGAGATCCCATTAAACATAAAGACATTATTCTTAAAATATCCGTAGTCAAGCTTTATTGCAAAGTGGGATAACATTAAAAGCATTGAGACTATTATGAAGATAGTCTGATGATCACATCTCATGGATCATGGATAAAGAGTTATCAAGTCTTGACATAGGTATAAATATTAGGAGTAATATTTATACCGGATTGACCCGCTATGAGAATACTACATAGTATGTTATGCAAAGTGTCATAAGTTATTCTCATGGTGATAATGGTGTATTACCACCCTTCGACCTGAAACCACTATGGACCCTAGATGTAGAGTCGGGTGCTTTATTGCTGATCAAACATTATCCGTAACTGGATGATCATAAAGACAGTTGATGGGCACTCCACGAAGCATGCTGAGGGACATGAGTGTCCTAGATGGAATTTGCCAATCCTGCATAACAGGAGAAATGTCTAAGGGCCCAATATTGAACTGGACAAGGATGACACAGTGTATGCCTTGTGTTCAATATAGACATAGGGGCAAAAGGGTAATTGTACAAACATATATTATCACGAAAAAGATTTTGTCAGATCACATGACATTTTCGTGACTTGGGTAGCAGTGATGTGTTGCTAGATACCGCTTACTGTTTATTATGTTAAATATATAATTTAATATAATTACCAACGTTACGAAATCCTACAGGGTCACACACATAAGGACAGTTTGATGAGAGATAGAGAAATCAAAGGAACACCGTAAGATACGGTGCACTTAAGTGAAAAATAGAAATTCGGATAATATAATAATAATTATTGTTATTTTATAATGGTTATAAAATAATAATAAAATAAATATATTTATTATAATAATAGTTATTATAATAATATATAATATTATTATGGATCATGTGAATTGGGTTTTTAGCCCGCAGCCCACAAGAGAGTCTATAAAAGGAACCCTTGTGATGAAGCTTTCACTTGATGCAATTTCGTTTTTGATTCTCTTTTCTCACTCAAATAATTCTGTTCGTAAGCAGCTAGCACTGTGACCGGAAGATGTTCGTGTGGACTGAGTAGAGGCGTTGCACTTCATCAACGCTTGTGATCGCTGCATCAAAGATCTGAATCGCCACAAAGAGGTAACGATTCTATCACTGACCATGCTCATTCGTAAGGATCACTAAAGGAAATTTTTGTTTTCCGCTGCGTTTAGATCGCAATTTTCCAACAAATATGTAAATAAGAAATATATACATAAGAAATGTATAAATAAGAAAAACATATACATAATTTTATTGAATGACATAATATGTAATTTTATTGCATGATATAAATATGTAATTTTATTGAATGAGACAATATGTAATTTGACAAGTACCTTTGTCACTAAGATCTCTTTCTTTTCTTCGTCGGAACATGATTTACTTGTCTCTTAACAACACGGACAGATGGATTGATCCAAATTCCCTCGTTATGATCATTTCTAATATATGTTTCGTCCGCTCTAATATTCTCATCTGGATCATCTATAATATAAGATTCCTTCTCAACATCAACATCCCCCTTGTCTCCAATGTTATCATCGATTACTTTGTTGGAAAAAATAACTATAGACCATTTTGTACTTGTCGGATCAGTGATATAGAACACTTGTTTAGCTTGCATGGCTAGAATAAAAGGCTCATCTTTGTACCTCGCCTTATTAAGATCCACTTGCAAAAATCCTGATTTATTCATTCTTATTCCACTATTATTTTCAACCCACTTGCATCCAAAGATAGGAATCTGAAACTTTCCATAATCAAACACCCAAATGCGCTCGATAACCCCAAAATACGACAGATTCGCATATTTGGGGTTTAAGTCCTTCACACTTGAAATGTGCATTGCTTCAGCAAGCACGGTGACACCACTATTTTGCATTGTACTCTTATCATCTTGTTCTTTGGTATAAAATGTGTATCCATTAATTGTGTATGCGCTATAAGAAAACACATGCAAACTTGGACCATATGCTAAACATCTCAACCTTTCTGTTATTGAAGCGGGATCAGAATAAAACTTTGAAAAAATATGATCCTTGAACCATGTTATAAAACTTCGATTGTGCTTACGTACTATCCAATTTTCATTTCGATTCAGATTTAAACATCGGAGAATGTCCTTGTGAATTTCAACATACGGCTCAAGCAAAGAATCCTTCGCACGGTGAACATTCTCCCCAGACTCGCACAGCAAACTTGCCAGCGAACGTAGCAGAGTTTCGCAAATTATGTTCTGGTTCAGTGATGTCTTGATATTTTGATGTTGTAATTTTCCTGATGAATTACCATGAGTATAACTCTGATTCCTATGTGATTAAATGAATGTATGATGAATTACTATGAGTATAGTTGTGATTCTTATGTGATTAATACATGACTGTATGATGAGTACCCATGAGTATAATTGTGATCCTTATGAGAATAATACACGATTGCATGATGACTCCTCATGAGGGACTGTGATGATTTGTGACGTTGATTTCTTGAGGTTTTGATGATTCTATGATGACGTGATTATTATGATGATTTTGATGAATGATGATGCACCTAAGGAGTTTATTATGAGGATGATATTGACGTGTGCATCATGCATACATATGCATTCCGGACTTCGGTCTAGGACCTTGATTCTTGTGGCTTCAGTCCCATTCTGCAGATGTGAGGTATTTTGTTGATTGGTACCACATGCATGAGTCTTGTTGCATTCGCGTTTATGTGACAATTTGGTGTAATTTATAATGTTGTGGCCTTTGATGTTCCTTGATGATTATGATGATGTTAAATATGAAAATGACGATGTTTTATATATTGATTCCTATATTGATTATTATGAATCCTTTTACTCACACTGCCTGTTTGAATGTTGCCTCCACGTGGGTAACATGCAGATGACCAGGTTTAGCCGTGGATGTCGTCGAGGACTTTTTAAAGTTTTTGGGTCGTTGGCCATTGTGGTTGACTTAGAAGATCTTGCTCTGATAGTGTAACATTTGGTTGGGGTCTTTGAGTTAAACCATATTTTATTGATTATTGTTATTTTGATTATGTTGTTGCGCAAGAAAAACTTTGGATTTTTCCTTTTTGAGTTCCGCTGCCTTTTGAGTAATATTTTTTAGTAATTTTGGAAAAACCCGTTGTTTACAAAGCATTGACTATTTTTGAATTATTGAGAAATGTGCGCCTTTTTGAGATGATTTTATTGCGTTCAATATTTTACTAATAAATATGATTGATTTGCCATAATATTTGTGGGGTAGAAAAGGGTGTTACAGACTTCACGGATGAAACTTTCAACGATCTCTCTCTGTCAAGATCCTCTGTAACCTTGACCATGACTGTTTTGTTGGCGAAGTCTTTAGTAACTTCGACCATGTTGATTATAGATGACTCCGTGTAGTGGGCGTCAGCCACCTGAAAAGGGCCAGAATCAATCTTCATTTGGGCCTTTAACTTCTCTCCAAATCTAAGTCTTTCATCCTTAATTTTATTTTGAACGAGACCCCTGAAAAGAAAATATTGAGATGTTTTATGACCCAAGAAATTATGATACTTACAAAAACATCTCCTTTCTCTTTGTTCTAAAGGAGACATTTTAGCACTAGGAGGCACTATCATTTGTCCGTCTTTAACTAACAAATCAAAAATTTCGTCACATTTTGTGATGTCGAAAGTATATGTTTTTTTAGGAAACCTATCTCTCTTTTCTGGTTCGGATGGGTTTTTTCCATTCGAAGGAGTCTAGACCTTACAAGAGTAAGGTGACCCTCACTTTAGTTCAGCAAGGTCAATTTCGTTTTTGTCGAAGTCTAAGGACTCGTTATATATTGCTTTGTCGTCTTCATTAAATTCGACGTAGGCTACCCTTCTATTATTTTTATTTGCCCTAGCCTTTTCCTCCTTTAGGCGTTCTAAATGTCGAACCCTATCAGCTAAATAGGCCATATCCCTCAAGTATTGAGTGTATAACTTCTTCCTAATAGAGTAGTCAAGGCCCCCCAGCAGCCATTTCGACCAACTTATGTTCTGGCACATATGTGAAGCATCTGGCTTTGAGTTGGAGAAATCTGTTCAAATAATCGTCTATTAGCTCGGTAAACTTTTGTTTGATACTAGCCAATTCTTTTACGCTAATCTTGGTTTGTCCCATATAAAATTGTTCGTGAAAAAATCTCTCCAATCGAGTCCATGTATGGATCGGGTTTGCTGGCAAGGTTGTGAACCACATGAAGGCGTTTTAGTGAGAGAGCTTAGGAAATATTTAATCCTAAGGTTTTCGTTGTTCGAAATCTCCCCTGCCTCTATTAAGTACCTAGTCATGTGTTCGACAGTAGATTCATTGGTATCCCCCCAAAACTTAGTGAATTTAGGGACTTTCCCTCTAGTGGGTAACACCGATTGCAAACTGTATTCTGATAATGGTGATGTGTAATTTGGCTTTCGAAGGTCAAAATTTACACCATTTCGCACCATAATCCTTTCGACCATGGCTGCTAGATTGTTATCTGTTGCCATATCCTCGTGTTGAATTTGTTGTATGACATTGTCAACATCCTGGTTTTTATTCACCGTTACTACCCTTGGTTCCTCCTCTATTAGAATTTGTAGTTGATTCCTAAGGGGTTCGACTCTAGTTTGTTCGACAACCTCTTCCTGGTTCACAACATTCGCTCGGGTGTGTTCCTTTGGTTTTGTTGGACTTGGTTAATAATGACATCCTCTCTAAAGGCTACCCCTTAATTTTCCATCATATACTTCCTCTGTGGGTGTCGAGGAGGTTGTGGTACACCAAAAAAGTCAGTAATACGCGTCTTTTGTGCGGCCATTTGTTGGTTGGCTTGGGTGGTGTTTTGTATTAGAGGATTAAATATTGTCCTCATTGTTTGGGCGAGCATCTGAACTATTTCATGGTTACTCTCGTCCATTTACTGCCTAATAACCGCTACAAAACTATTGGTTAGGCTTGACATATGGGTGGAAAAACTTATCCCTACGGGTTGGCCATTTTGACCCATATTATTAATCCTAGACCCTGACCTCTATAATGGGGAAGTTACATTCATTATAAGTTCTGAGAACGTTGACCCGACGTTATGTAAGTTCTCCATCACGGATGTTGGCATTCCATAAGGCTGTTCTCGACTGCTTAAAGGCATAGAAAATCCTGGCGACATAAATGGTTTGTTCGAAGCGTTCTCTATTGGTGGTGGGGGGTTACTAGAGGACCCTGTGGCTCAATGTAAGTTAAAATGGGCTCACTATGGGCAATTTACTGCATAGGCATCGAATCTGCCATGGACGGTATCACTGTTGTTCCCCTTGTCGAAGACGCTGGGGTAGGTTCTCCATTGTTATTTGATGTATTTTGAGGATTTGAATTGTTTGGCTGATTTTGTTTTGTCATTTTCCTCGTGTATCTTCTCCTTGTTTTATATTCGTTAGTGGTGGCTACTTTACCACTTCTCAATAACATACAATGAAGTTTGGAAAGATTGTTTAAAAATGTCACTAGCATTGTCCCATTAGGCGTGCCAATTTGTTTACCGTGAAAATTGGTAAACAACCGCTGGTCTCTAAATATTGGTTAGCTTACAGGATCAACTAGTAAATCTTAGGACATATGCTAATACTTTTTAAATTAAAGTCTGAGAGATAATAAACACTTCAACAATATTCATGATTTGAAAGTAGTTTACTTCGAAAATGTAAAAGAAATTATGTTGCAGGAAAGTAATCGAAAGTGCAGTAAAATGCATCAAAAGTAACTTGTGCGAATAAAGAAGATAAATTTATGGGTAAAAGTATAAACTGAATTTGATTAAAATGTAAGAAAATGACGTTTCATCAAACGTACATTTCTCAATAACTATTTTCTCTACACACTGAGTACTTTGAGTAATTTGAGTGACTTGTACAAACTTGATCACACACGAAATCCTAACACTAAGACCTCTTATTTATACTAAATCGAAATAACTTCCTTTAATGACCTTTCTCCTAAATCAAGACAAGTGTCGCTCGGTATGTCTTCATTTCCATAACGTGTTCCACGTGTCTTTTCTTTAAATTGGATAAGAACACAGTTTCCTCTTTTATTCAAACTCAAACTTCAAATTGAAGATACCATCAGTAGTGTCTTTGTCGAACTACATCTTCAAACTTAGAAATTTTCCCTAAGTCCAACCAACCCTTCCTTCTTGCACAAGGGTAACTTTGACTGGATTTTCATAATTACATTGTCCTATCGAAGTCCATCATAAATTCACATAATTACTTGTTCTGAACCGGTCCAAAACTGGTTCTAAATAGATTTTAATTTTAATCTAAATTATTTAGTTAAATTTAAATTTAATTTTCTTTAAATTATATCAATTTTTAAATTTAAATACTTAGATTTTAATATATTTTTCTTTGAAAATAAAAAATATATTTTAAAAAACAATTTAAAAAAAAAAATCTAAAAATTAAAAATACAACTGAAAATAAAAAATTCTAAAATAAATTTTTTTAGCAAATTATATGGACTTAACTAATATGTTATAATACATATATTTGTATATTTCAAAACCTCCATCTATTGGTGGAGAAATCTATAATATTTATAATCATTTTTTCATAAAGTTTTAATGAACTTCGAAATTTATAAATGAAAACTAGAGTCAAATCCAACAAATTAAGTTGTGGTATATTTTTTTGCACATGACAAATCAAACTCGATGCACTAAAATCTATATAATTAATTACTCAAAGTTTATATAATTAACGGTTAAAAGTTCATATAATTTGTGAAACATTAGTACACCATTTTAGGTAGTTAAATAATTTGTAAACAATTTTTTTTTTTCATTTTGAAATATAAAATTCTGAATTTTTTATAAAATTATTTTTTTATGAAATTTGAAAAAATTAACTTAAAAATAGTTTAAAATATAAAATTGATTTATAACATGTATATGATAAAACATGAAAGGTACAAAATGAATAATCAAATTCATATTTTAGTATTTAATTTAAGTTTTTAAAAGTGGATTAATTTAAATACAAATTTAATTAACAATAATTAATTTTTTTACATCCCTAATTAGATGAAAAAAAAGGCGGGTTTGTGGTGCAGTTGCTTCTAATTTGAATGGTGAGAGAATGATTTGAAGAGTGGGCTCACTATACCAAATGTGAACAAACATGGAAGTGAGCACGCGGAAAAGGAGCACATGACGTTCCAAATTTTGCAGTTCAAGAAATACAGTGACGACAAGGATTGAGGTGAGGTCCCCGTTGAGCCAATGGTTTTTCGCTAGCGAAATACAGTCCACCAATTGTTATTTGCCCATCCACGTGTTCGGTAGAGAGTATAGTTCACAAGGCCTGGCACTCAGTGGATCCACCACGTGGCTTTGCATATTTACTGCGACACATACTAACACTAGCTAGCACCTTATAATTAACGCCGTTTCTTCAGCGTTTATTTAACCATGGTTAAGTTGCTTCACATGCAAACACGACACCGGTTTCTTTCGTGGGTTGAGCTGCTTTTTTCAGCACAAACCACCTCCATTTTATTAAAAAAACACTCTTTTATTTTATTTTTCATATTAAAAGATGAGAATATTACATTTTTACAAATGAATGCTGCAAAATATTTATCCTGGTTACAAAATCATTCGTGTATCAAATAATATTCACAGTATTTATTTTTATCTTCGATTTGATTGATACGAATTAAAAAAAAGAATGTGACTTAAAAGTTGATGATTATATTAATTTTTTAGTTGATAAACATGAATGTTTATTTATAAATGTAAAAGTTTATTAAAAATAATTTTATTTTATTTCTATTTTTATTTTTATTTTATTACTTGCAATTATATATTATTCTATAAAAAAATAGTTTGTTTAGCAATACTATTTATTATTATTCAATAAAAAAATATTTCGTTTTACAATATAGTATTGCCTCCGTTTTAATATTATAAGTAAATTAGTTTTTTAGATTTAAATTAATGTATTCATATATTCAATTATTTAATTAATCGAAAAATGTGAAATTTATTTATAATATAAAACGGAGGAAATAATATTGATTTATTAGTTTATCTTCTACGATATAAACAAGATTTGATTTATCTCTAATAATTTTAAAAAATTATATAAATTTTAAAAGATAAATAAATAATCTGTAAAAAAAAAACCACATAGACAAGCCAACATCAACAAAAGTGAAGATTTGTTATCAACTTATCATCTAAGGGACAAAGCAACATACAAGAAGAATCTAGTTTTTTTTAGGAGGTAAATTTAACTTTCATTGTAAAAATATGATATATTTAACCCAAAATCAAAAGGATAAAGATCCAAAATTTTGAATTTTAAATTATCTATTTTGAACAAATGAGTTAATCTAAAGACTTAAATCAAATTCAAATTGGTCATGAATTTAAGATTGAGCTATGAAAAGATACTTATAGAATTTGAGTAAAATTTGGCTATGAGTCTATTCCGACTAAAGTTATCACATTCTAAATACACTAATCAATATGTTGGAAGAGTTGATAACACGACTCTCATAATAAAAACAACTCAAATTCGATCTAACAAAATGCAATTTGAATTTGATCCTCTTGTTTGGTTTTCAAAATTGTTAGGTTGTATGCTTTATGGTTGATTGCATTTTGTTAAAACAAGCATTCTAGCGAGACGTTGTACTAGATGTCGTGACATGCTAGTGCGATACTGAAGCAGATCTTGTTCAAGTATTCTAGTGAAATGTCGTACTAGATATCGTGACATGTTGGTGCGATACTAAAGCAGATATAGTTTCCCGTTTTGGAAGATTTGGTTTTATAAGTGAGCATTCTTTGAAAATTTGTTTCACGAATTTTTCGGTCCAAGGAGCGTGCATTCTTAGATGCAGAGGTCGACTTTATCTTTGTATTGTTTCCTAAGAAAGGATGGCATATCATTTAAGGAAATATGAGATTTGATGAGATTTGTTTCTGCATAAGATTTGATTTGGATCTGAACTTTTGAAAATAATATATTATGGATCTGCATTTAATAATATATTACTTTCTAGAATATTATGGATGTGCTATTTAATTTAGCCCGATTTGCTCATCAAGTCCATACTTTTTTCGAAGGTTATTTATAAGAAGTCTCAAAACCTAAAAAGGGAAGGTAGCCGTATTTTTGTGAGAGTTCTTTAGGTTTTTGTTTGTTCATTGTTGTTTGTGAGCCACTCTTGTATCACCTTGATACTAGAGCTAGAATGTTTTTAGTAGAGTTGTAATTGTGAATCACTCGTAAGCTTTTAAGCAAGAGTGCATTCTATTTCTTAAAGTGTGTCTTCTTTTTTGACTGTTTGTTTTATCATCACTGTTGTGTGATTGAGGGGAAGTCAAAGGGGTCTTTTATCTAACAATGTCTTGGATAGGAATTGTACGGGTAGTGATTAGGTGCGAAGATTGTAAATCAGAGGTTACTTACATAAGAGCTTCAAACTAATATTATTATAGTGGGTTTTCTTCCTGGCTTGGTAGCCCCCATATCTAAGTGACGTTGCACCAAACTGGGTTAACAACTTTCTTGCGTTATTTACTTCCTGCAATTTTGTTTAAATTGATCATTGTTAATTCTAATGTCACGACGTCGTGACATTGCATTCGACATTCTGGTGCCGTGACATCGTATACGACATTTGTCCACTACATACCAGAATTTCAATTGGCATCAGAGCAGGCACCCTGATCTATTTTGGGTGAGCTCCAGGGAAGATACTTTTTGGTACTATGGACAAAGAACAAGGATTTATCAAAAGACCACCTATTTTGGATGACACCAACTATGATTACTAGAAGGCGCGTATGATGGCTTTTCTAAAATCTATGGATAGTAAAAATTGGAAAGCAGTTATCAAAGGTTGGCAACACCCTGTTGTGAAGGGCAAAGATGGGAAGGACACAATTGAATTGAAGTTAGAAAAGGACTGGTCTAAGCAAGAAGATGATCTTACTCTTGAAAACTCCAAAGCTTTGAACTCTTTGTTCAATGGGGTTGACAAGAATATATTTAGTTTAATAATTATCTGTATTATGGCCAAAGATGCATGGAAAATCCTCATAATCACTCATGAAGGTACATCAAAAGTAAAGATGTCAAGACTTCAACTTCTCACCACCAAATTTGAGAATCTCAGAATAAAAGATGACGAATCCATTCATGATTTTCACATGAATATTCTTGATATTGCTAATACATCCAGTGCCTTGGGAGAGAATATGTCAGAGAAGAAGCTGGTTAGAAATATTCTTAGGTCGTTGCCTAAGAAGTTTAACATGAAGATCACAATGATTGAAGAAGCCCAAGACATCAGCAACATGAAAGTAGAGGAGCTTGTTGGGTCACTTCAAACATTTTAATTGGCTATCAATAAAAGATCTGAAAAGAAGAACAAGAGCATAGCTTTTATATCCAACACTAATGATGAAGAGGTTCAATGTGACATGGAGACTGATGAAGGAATTTCTAATGCTATTGTGCTTCTTAGGAGGCAATTCAAGAAGGTGATGAAGATTACGGATAGGAAGCCAAAACGAGATGTCAAGAACATGTCATTCGACATTAGTAAGAACAGTGATTTTCAGAGAAAAGCAAGAACAGATGAGAAGCTAAATCAAGGAAAAGGTATTCAGTGTCATGAATGTGAGGGTTTTGGTCACATTAGATCATAATGTTACAGATACCTCAAGAATCAAAAGAAGGGCATGGCTGTTTTTTGGTCTAATGATGATGATTTTGAAAGTGAACCTGATGCAGAAACTGCTAAGCATGTTACAACCCTCACTGACAGATGTGAATCTGATGAAGATTCCTGTGATGAGGATGTCTCTTATGAAGAATTAGCTACTTCCTACAAGGAACTGTGTATCATAAGTGAAGAAGTGTGTAAGATATGAGAAAAGCATAAGAGAATCATAGCTCAACTACAGGTTGAAAAAGAGAATCTTTTACCTATTGTGTCTGATCTTCAAGATGAGGTAACCCTATTGAATTCTAAACTTGAAAATATGACTAAATCAATGAGAATGTTGAACAATGGGTCTGATATGTTAGATGGAATACTTCAAGTTAGAAAAGAGGTTGGAAACTTAACAGGTATAGCTTTTAATTACCAATCTCAAAATAAACAAGGAAATACTCATGTGACAAAATTTATTTCTGCTGGAAGGAAGAATTGAAACGAGAAGAGAGAATGTAACAAGTTTCATACCTAAATTGTAGCATTGTCGTCTTCGTCGTAAAGTTACAGTACTCTCGTTTTAAACTCTGTTTTTGTCCTGGTATTCAAGTTAAGATGTTTGTGTGTGTGCGTTGTCTTGCAACGAGTGTTTGTTCCCTTTAGCAATTTGTGCAAATCGAATAGGAGAGGTCGAAATTCGTTAGTCGACGAAACAATGAGTTGTGGCGTGAGAAAGTTTGTGCATTTGGTTTCGTGTAGGTTGATGGTTTCATATGCAGGTTCTTGTGTGTGGAGTGGTATTTGTTGAAGTTTCGGAAGGAGAAAGGAGAGAGAGTGGCGGGGGGAGTTCTGGGGAAGTTGAGGATAAATAGTGAAAGAAGAAGAGGACGGATTGCACGACAGGGTGGTTGGTGAAGAATAGGGTTGACTGTGTAGAAGGAGAGGTGAACAAAACGGCAAGGCGAGCAAGAAGAAGAGAGTTTTGTTCTGGACTCTATATGGTTTTATTGATCATGGTGAAAACTGTGTAGTGGATCGGGCTCTTAGGCCCATTACTTTTGATTTTTTGCATCAGCCTGAACCCCTTTTTTGCTTCATCTTGAAGCTATCGGGCCTTAGGCCCTTGAACTCTCTTTGTACCCGTGTCATTTGGTGCACCCCCCTTGGTTGCTTGTTTGATAGTTTTTTAAATTTAGTTTAGATAATTAGTTTGGGTAATTAATTTTGATTAAATTAAGTTTTGTTTTGCTAAGTAGATAATAATTTTAGGATTTTATTAGTTAACCTTAATTTGTGAACTAACTTATTATTAAATTTTGTTTAAGATTTAATTAATTAGCTTTAGTTTTAATATTAACTTAGGATTAACTTTTAATTAGATTTAAATCTTGAATTTTCTAATTAGTTTTTAATCTTGAATTATGTTTTTAATTTTGATTAACTATAATTAAACTTTAGAAACTAATCTTGACTTTAATTGATTGATTAACTTGAATTTTATTCTTGATTTTGGTTTAGTTTCAATTAGTTCTTGAGTAACACTTGTGAATATTTATTTGACGGTACTTGTATATATTTGCCTTTGGATATTTATCTGAGTTTCGATACTTGATGTTGTTTCTGATTGCAATGCTTCGCGTTTACTTGTTGCTTACCCCTGTATTCACATGATCCCTTAGGATTCCTAGCTCGACTTAATTTCTTATTAAGTTCGAGTTAGGAGAGACATTAGGCTTTCAATCCAAGCATAACAACATTAGGTTAGCTTCCTTCCTAATCCTGATCTTAGGGCTACATTGTATGATAACAGTTAGGGTTCAGTTTCCCCTAGACCTTCTGTGCGTCTTTCTCTTCTCTTTCAAAAAAATAATCAAAACACTTAATAACTATGATGAGTATTGTGCGCCACGAGCCTTAAGTACATGGGAAATGATGAGTGAGGGGTCTCTCCTTACTTGTTTAGAGTGTTTAGCGTATGCCCTTTGGGTGATATGCGACGCATTCTCTTATATGTCACAGACTTTAGTGCGATGCGGATCTTAAACAAAGTCAATTCACTTCTGTTAAGGCGTTTCAGGCCCATCACCTTTTCTCTCGCCCTCGTGTGATCGAGATCCCGTTTTCTCGTAGTTCCATGAACTACAAATGCTCTGATTCTTTATTCCCTAATGAGGATATGTAGGCACGAGAATTCTTATCCTTGGCGAGCACACTAACAACTAACTTCCCTTTTCTCTCGCCCCAGTATGATCAAGACCAACCTGTTATTTCAAACATTTTCTTTCGCTCCAGTGTGATCGAGACCTTTGTCCTGTAGTTCTCGAACTACGTTTGCTTTGATTTTCTCATACCAGATGAGGATACGTAGGCACAAGACGACGATGTATTGGAGAACAACCTTCCCCCCATCACTCGTAGTTTTCTGAGCTACGTTGACTTTGACTTTCCCATTGCACGAGGGAATACGTAGGCATAGGGCGACGATGTCCTATCGAGTCTCCTTTTTCTTTTCTCTCCCCTATTTAGCAGTATCTTTTAGATAACTCACCCCTTTTGATAGACAACAAGCGTGGATCCCATTGAGTACAATGGATGTGAGGGGTGCTCATACCTTCCCCTTGCGTAACTGACTCCCGAACCCAAGATTTGGTTGCAATGACCTTGTCTTTTCCCATTTCTTTTAGGTTTTCTTTGATCGTTTTCTTTCCCTCTCTTTGGGATAAATAACGTTCGGTGGCGATTCTTCTATTTGTTTCCGCCGGCCCTTTTCGCAGTTGCGACACTTACTTACATTTGAAACTAGCATGTGATATTCTATTTCAATTTGTTTTTTTATTATTTTTATGTTAGTTTCATTTTCGCATGATATTATACTAGTATTGTCATATAAATTTGAATATATTTTGTTTTTATTCGAACCTATTTATTCTAAATATTCAATAATCTCACATTTTCTATCTAACTGAACCTTTGTTAATTTATTAGTTTGTGCGACATTTTCAATTTCGATTAAGTGTTTCTCAATGTGATTAATCAAAATATTTCCTTAATTAATTACGAAAGTAGTGAATTCTTGAAGTCTAACACTTCTTGGATTCTTAAACGGTCGCTTTTGGGGCGCACGTCTTAGGTTGTAACCGTTTCGTCTTTTGTTTATGAAAAACAATTAATTTTCATTTAATATAATCAAGGCGCCTAATTACTTAATTTGAGTAAAATATTTGATGTACCTACTCAAATAGTTTTTCTTAATTAAATTACGAAAGAATTGAATTCTTGAGGTTTAGCACTTCTCGGGTTCTTGAAAGACCGCTATTGGGGTGCACACCTTGGGTAGTGTGTCATTCGACTTTTCATTTCTAAAACATGCTCCTTAGTTATTTGGACAAGGAAGCGCCATTGGAGTCTAGCATTCCATGTGGCACCTTCGTTCGTCAAACAATATTTCATAAATCAATTGAATGAAAAAGGTGTCGTTGGGATCTAGCATCCTAGTAATATCGGCGATTGATCATTAGCATTCGTCATCAACCTAATGTCCACACTCGAAGATTTCGTCGTGGTTTTGTTATTATGAGCACCCCTAGGGACTAGTATCAATCCTCACCCCTTTCGCAAACCCGTAATACAACAACAAGTGGTATTTTATTCAAACTTGTAAGTCGAGCGCCTTTTGCCTCGCCATTAACCTCTTTTCGCAACCAATCCAATTCCTCTTTTCTTAAAAAACCATTTTCTTAATCAAGCTTACGAAAGAAGGAGATTCTTGGAATCTAGCATTCCTTGGATCTTCGAATGAATGGCTCTTAAGGCGCACGCCTTGGATTGTTATTCATTCAACCTTTCGTCTTAAAACACTTAATCTTTATCGAACATTTTCTCAATCAACTTAAGAAATAAGGAGATTCTTGAAATTTAGCATTCCTTGGATCTTCGAATGAATGGATCACAAGGTACGCCCCTTAGGTTGTTGGTCATTCAATCTTTCGAATTCAAAATGTTCATCCTTTCGCAAACATTTTCAATCGGCTCCCGAAAGAACTGAGTTCTTCGAATCTCGCATTCCTTGGATTCTTGAGTGACAGCTCTCGAGCCACGCTCTTTGGGTTGTTTGTCATTCAATCTTTCGTTTCCAAACCAAACTTCAACAGTTCAACCCCTCTCTTTTCGTGGTCTTCTCCACAAACTACAGACGCTCTGATTTTTCATTCATTTTTGAATGTAAGATACGTAGGCACAAGATTGTGATGATCTTGGCGAGCTACCTTCTGTCCATCTTCCGTTTTCCTCCTATATCCCTCCTGTAGTCGAACTACGAGCACTTTGATTTCTCATTCTCGTCCGAATGAGCATACGTAGGCACAAGGGCCTCAATCCTTGGCGAGCACCCTATTCTAAAACTACTCATTTTCCTTAGTATCGAATCTTTTTATTTTTACCGTTTCACATTTATCATTGAGAAGAAAACAAACAAGCTTAGATAACGCTCATCACAAATAGAACTAAGAGGTTCCCGTTGAGTACAACGTATGTGAGGGGTGCTAATACTTTTTCCTTGCGTAACCGACTCCCGAACTCAAAATGTGGTTGCGACGATCATGTTCTTATCTCTCTTAAAGGTTTTCTTGACATTTTCCTTTCCCTATTTTGAGATAAATAAAATTCGGTGGCGAATCTGTCAAACCGCATTCTGTACCTTTCATGAGAGGGTCGTATTTTGATTTTTCGAAGTGCGACACTATGCAGCATATTAACGACAAATGTTTTCACACTTAATCATTTTTTTACAAGATTGCTATCATCCTTTGTCGAATCCTTCAACTCGAGTTATCAAGGTAACACTTATAGTTAGATTTTAACATTATATAACAATATGAAAAATTATAAGTCTCATATTACTTAGATATGGTAATCTTATTTCATTATATAAAAAATTTCATGTTTCATTAAAAAAAATTCTGAATTTTTGTCTTTTTCACTCTCTTTATTTTGAATTGCTGAAATACCTACTTCTTTCCTTTTATTTTTACTCATCCTCTCCATTTAAGATAAACAGATGATATTCCATAACTAGTTATTAATTAGTTACAACTTTTTAATAAACTATTAATATTTAGACTACATTTAATATATTAATTAGTTATAACTTTTCCACAAAACAGTTTATCTTTTGATATATTTTAATATCCAACGATTAATATATCCTATCATGCAAGTAGGTGGTGCACGTATGAGTTTGAGAAACTTTATGGTACCAAGATTCATACTGGTCAATTTTTAAAATATAATTGTATATAATAATAGTAACAATAATTATAATATCAATGAAAAAGACATTCATTAGATAAGGTAAAGCGTCGATGGACACATTGCACTTTGCATATGTAGCTTCTTGATTAAGGTTGTTTTGTTCAACTAACTTTATAATTTTCAGGCAGATAATTTTGAATACTAAATAATAGGTTAGTATAAAGATGATATTGGACGCAACTTTCTTAAACTAGTTCGATTGTTTGAATCAGTATTAAAGTGCTCCTTCTGGTTCCATCGATTAGTTCTTAGTGTTTTGCTTTATCATTGGACTAGGATTCTATGATACTATTTATACGAGAATTGTGTCATTGTTTGGTTTGCAATTTGAATGATATTGTTGGCTGTGAAAAGAATAATCTTTTTGTTAGAGGACTTGAAACTGACAGCAACGTCTTGTTTAGACGGATGTCGGTATGTATATATATATATATATATATATATATATATATATATATATATATATATATATATATATATATATATATATATATATATATATATATATATATATATATATATATATATATATATATATATATATATATATATATATATATATATATATATATATATATATATATATATATATATATATATATATATATATATATATATATATATATATATATATATATATATATATATATATATATATATATATTAATTCTTATGAATTTTAAGATTTTAGTATTTAAGATATTTTATGAAATCATAGAGTTTTCTAGTTTTATTTCATTTTAAAAATATATACATTGATAAATACTATGTTTGTAATTTTTTTTCTTAATATCTCAATTTTTACTTTTAATTATTTAAAAAAATTAGAATATTTTTTTAAATATTTTTCATCCATATTATTTTATCCTTTTGTTAATGATTAACAAAAATTGATGTGGCACGTAGTAATACCAGCACGACAAAGATGTCACATGATAATTTATTTATATTGTTAAAATTAATCCAAAACTTTTTGAGAATTTCTAATTAATCTTGACCTTAAGAAAGATTATGTGCAGCAACTTTAATGAAAAATGAAAAAGAAAGAAAGAGTTTAACAAAATCAAAGAAAGAAGATAATGATTTCAAATGCGAAATCTCCGTCCACAAACTATGGAAACCTTCTTTATTCACTTTGCAACTGCAAAAATTGTGAATACAAGTTATTACAAAATAGGGGTTACTTCCTTTATTTATAGACGAGAAAGCCTAAAAACACAAATGCCCAAAATTACTAATTTTGGTCTTAAGTCGAAATCATGTGTCAAACAACCTGCTTCGACACTTCAACATCTAAGCAACTCGACAGACACACACACACATTAGGCTAATTCAACTAGTCCTTATTTCTGTCGAGCTACACTGCTTTGACACAAAATTACAAACTCAACACACCACGTAATTCATTGTGTCTAAGCTATCTATATTCATCATATACCTTAACTTCTTGAACACTTCGACTTACACTCCTTTCGTCATGATATCTGCAATCTGATTCTCAGTTCTGTAGTGTTCCAAGTTCATCTCCCCTTTTGCTACCTGCTCTAGAAGATAATGGAATCTCATTTCGATGTGTTTGCTTCGCCCATGTGCTATTGGATTATTTTCCAGGTTGATAACTGACATGTTGTCGATCTTCATGGTAATTGCTCCAAGACTCTTCACTGTAATCTCTTCGACCATGTTCACCATTCATGCTGCTTGACATGCACAAAGAGAAACAATTATGTATTCTGATTCGCATGAAGACAATGTCACTACTGACTCCTTTCTCGAACTCCAAGCAACTAGTGCACCACCTAGTATAAACATATAGCTAGCTGTGGATTTTTTATCCTCAACATCACTATACCAACTTGAATCAGTGTATCTCACTATCTTGCATTCTTTTCCTTCATCAGCTGCATGAAACAAGATGTTGTAGTCGAGAGTTCCTTTCAGATACCTTAGTATCCTCTTCGTCGCTGCTAGGTGTGATACCTTTGGCTTATGCATGAATCTACTTACCATATCCACCCTATATGCTAAGTTAGGTCTTGTGTGACAAATGTATCGAAGTAACCTAATAAGTCTTCTATATTCGGTTGGGTCGACATCATCTTCATCTGAATCTTTTGACTGTTGCATTATGGGCTCAGCTGAAGTCAAAGTTGGGTTGCAATCTTGCATCTCAAATCTTTTGAGTATTTCGCTTGCATATCTTCTTTGGTGCATCATCAAACCTCTACCACTTTTATAGAATTCGATGCCAAGGAAATATGAGAGATTTCTCAAGTCTAACATTTCAAACTCCTCACTTAGGTCATGTTTGAAATCTTCATTCTCCTTCTTGCAACTTCCTGTTATCAACAGGTCATCGACATAGAGACATATTATTTTGTCTCTTTTGTTAATGTCTATTAACAAAAATTGATGCAGCACGTAGCAATACCACCGTGACAAAGATGTCACATCATAATTTGTTTATATTTTATATTATTTATATGAATTAAAGTTATCGTAATGGAAAGCCTATCGCTAAATTCGTCGCTAAAATGAACATCATACATAAATTCAAAAATTGTAGCTAATCCGTGATTAATTCTTAACTAAGTCAAAAACATAGTTCTTATGACCTAGACTTTGTTTTTTTTTCAAGATTTTTTTCGTGAAAATTTATCACATTATAAAAATTTATCATAATATGAGGATCACATTATGATATTTCAAGAAAAATGTTGGAATCAAGTATCAAGATTGGATAAGTTTTAGAAATCAAAGGATTGAATCGAGAAGATTAAGATACAATGGCAATTCATATGTATATAAGTTTTAGGTACTCAAAATCTTTACATCTAAACCATTATGTGTTTCTTAAACATTCATGCATGATTACCATTAAAAACACAATTTTTAAAAGGCAAAATTTCAAGTTTTTAAAGGAGTAAATCGATTGATGTGTTATCTATTTGAAAAGCTGGTTTACGTAAACTATGGCATTTTGAAACCCCCACAATCTTACAGATTTTTTGAAACAATAAACTAATTCGGAAATTGTGGTAGTTTGAAACCGTTGCAATTTTATTGTTTTCTGAAACAACACATTGATTCGTAAACTGTGGCAGTTTGAAACCTCTTTAACTTGCACAGTTTTTTTTAAAACACCATACTTTTTTGAAAAATATGAACCATTGTGATTCAAAAATATTGTCAATGATCATGAAACTTTTCCAAAATATTGCGTCAAATCAATGAGGCGTAATGAGATGTATTTAAGTCAAATTATATTATTTTTTAATGACCTTTTCATACATCAACGTTTCATATAATTTAAACTATTTTTTGAAGTGTTCATATATCCATTACATTGAAACTTTATGCATAACTTTTATATCATTGAAAAAGAGTTTCATTCAATTATTTTGAGCACTTAAGTATATATATGTTTGGATTGTGATCAAGAGAAAGAGAAAATAAAATTGATTATCTTGGAATTCAAGCTAAATATTACTCAAATTTCTATACAAGTGTGTATATTTCTTTTCATCATATCGTGCTGGTGAGAGGTGTTCGTAAATAAGAAGTTGTGTACTTTCTATTTTGTGAAAAGATCATTTAAATTGGGTTGATTGAAAACCCACCATAGAATTGTTTTAGACGAAGGCGGCTTATTTACAGGGAGGGTGAATAGATCCCCAAAAAAAATTTGCTTTACAAAAACTGTTTTAAAAATCAATGGCTAGCGGAAGAGACATAAATAGATTAGTCTAAACCAAACCGCTATCGAAAATCTCAGATATGTGTATATGAAAACCAATTAAAGATAATGATAAGAAGTTCAATCAATATGTTTTAATCACAATCCCTTGAAAGCTACTTAACAAATAACACTATTCCCAATAATAAATCACATAAAAATACTATTGAGACAAATTATTGAACACATATGTGTGCAATCGATATTGTTTAGAAATTTGTATAGTTTTCTTGATCTTAAAATCCAACCACAATATAAGGGATTGTGATAAACTCAACAAAACATTTTTCAAGGTTTTCAAACAAATTTACCAAACATATTAATCGCACAAATGATGAGCTCAATAATTTGCAAATAAAATGTAAAAAGGATACAAGAATTTGTATAGGAAGTTCTCCAATCGGTGGCCAGCAACACATCGTGGTCTCTAATGCCAGGTGAGAAAAAAAAGGGATGTACCTGCAAGGCATTCTGATGCTAAAGTAAGTTCAGAGTGAAAGAAGGCAAGTACAATAAGGAACATAATTGAATCCTTGACTCTCCTTCAGAGGAGGGTATTTATAGAGAGCCCCTAGCGCTGGGCCAACGGTCTCCATTATGGGCTGAATGATCAGACCCATAATAGATAACTGCCAAGATTCCTACATGGAGGTAGGGATGAGTAGCTCGTTCTCATCATCCTGGGTCAACTGCCCCGCATTCTCCGGAAAGTGGAAGACTTTCCCGTTACGAAGGGAAGAATGTTTCCACGAGATACACAAGATCAATTACCCATGTGTCCTCGGGTGAGAAACATGTGGGGAATATGCTCTTCAACGACTATAATGGATTGGGTCTTTGTGTTGGGCCTTCTTCGACGCGGAGCTGGACTTGGCTGTGCCCGAAGGTGGGCCAGTACCATCCCTAGTTCAGAACAGGAGCCCCCTGAGTCATTTCTCTCAGAAAAGGGAGCAATGACTTAGAGTCAGTTCATATTTCAAAAAGGGACAAAGGAAATATGTGCGAGGAGATTGTTTGTTCAAATTTGTGGCCACGAGCTCATGGAGCTACGCGCGCGAGGAAGCGTGAAAGTTATTCCTCGTGCCCGACATCGTGAGCCTGTTAAAAGTTTTTCATCGAGTTTCTGCTTGCGAGGATGTTAAGCGGTCGCGTGTGCTCGACAACATGATCCTGTTTCGAGTTTATCATCGAGGCAATGTGCTCGTAAGGATGCAAAAGTTGTTGTCTGTGCTCGAAAACATAACTTGGTTTAAGCCTTTCTCCAAGGACATGCTTGCAAGGGAACGTAAAAAGTTGAGCCTCGTGCTCGACGTCTTGGAATCTGGAACATTGATAAGACTTGGAACGACGAACCTCGAGCCTCATGTCGTAGCTATTTAATGCACAATGATGACCTGTGAGTAGGGGTGCTTAAGAGCCAGACAACGTCACGCTTACCCATGTCGTGGGATTGCTTATATATAGTAAGTATGTGAGGCTATTTGGTATGCTCGCTTCATTTCCAAAGTTCACTTCTCTCTTCCAATCGTTAGTCATGCCGCCGCTGTCACCATTGTCAACGCCCTTTCCACCTCCGTAGACTTCAAGAATCTTTTTCGATTAAGTAATTCTCTGTTACTTTTCTTGATTTACATGACCATTATTAGTTTTAGGAAGGGGATTTTGTCGCCCTCTTTGCCTTTTAGGGTCCAGTTCCAGTAGATGTTAGTATTTCGTGGTGGTTTTTCCATCCTCAAGCGCCAACTGCCTGTTAGAACACAGATTGGTTCTTAATAATTACTCTTTGTTTTGATGATAACTGTTAGGAAATTTATATTTAAGAATTATATACTCTAATATTTGTTTGAGAGTTTTATTGCAGATTAAATTTATATTAACTCTCTAGAAGCAAATTTGTCTTGAATACAAGAAGTTATTCTGACTCTGAAGCGCCAGATGCATCTTACAGAAGAATCAGTTTGCTCCTTACAGAAGATCCTGAGCGTAGTCTCCAGAAGGATCTGAAGCAAGAAGCTCCAGAACATTCTGAGTTAGAAGCATCTGAAGATAATCAGAAGCATTTGAAGCTGAAGCATCAGAAGTATAGAAGAATTTTTGATTGAAGAGTTTCTCAAAGCATTAGTCTACAGAAGTTTCTGAAAGTACCTACGCTTCCAAGTACTGAAGTTTTGTGTCAAGATGCTCTGATGATCAACACGCTAGAAGCACACACGCTGCAGAAGACTCTGATACAACAAAGTTCTGAATCTCATCAGAAGACTCTGAGCCATTCAAACTCTGAAGAACTTGCTGAAACTGAAGAAGTGTTTTCAAGAATGTATCCGTTGGAACTATTCAACGTCTCTTTCCTTATTTGTGCTAGACACACTTACACAGATAAAAAGGATTTATCTGTGCCATCTATTTCAAGGAAAGGTCAGTGCATGTGAAGACAAAAAGGCTCAGACCTTTTGGACTCTCTTTTCAATGATCAGCTTGCATGATTCAGCTGCCTATAAAAGGAGATCTTCACTTCATTCTTTAGTGCTACTCTCTTGCTGAAAAGAAATCAAATATTCTATAAGCTCTCATTCTTAAATTCTTCATAGAATCTCATTGTACTTAAACTTAAGAGAAAAATCACTGTTGTGATTATAGCTTTATAGAAGCATTAAAATCTCTTGTATTTAATTTACATTGATTGTAAAGGATATTCCTTAAGAGGATTCAGTGTAAATCAGTAGCTCTTGAGAAGACTAAGAACTGTAGTTCTTAGGTGATACTATTGTAATCAGTTTGATTTAATAGTGGATTAAGTCCTTGTTGAGAAAGGCAAATCACTCTGGAAGGGTGGACTGGAGTAGTTGTTTAACGAACCAGGATAAAAATAATTGTGTGATTATTTTTAAGTACTAATTTTCCATACTTATTCAACCCCCCCCCCCCTTCTAAGTATTATCTCACCTTCAGTTGGCATCAGAGCTCCGGTTCTGAGTGTGCTACCACTTAACAAGTGTCAGTAAAGATCCAGAGAGATATACTTTGATCTATATATTTATTTGTTATCATGGCTGATAATTCAATGTCAAATATCAACAATAAATATGAAGAGAGGGATAGGATCAGTACCAAACCTCCAATGTTTGATGGAGAAAAATTTGACTATTGGAAAGATAGAATAGAAAGTTTCTTTCTTGGGTATGATGCTGATCTTTGAGATTTGGTCATTGATGGATATGAACATCCTACTGATGAGGATGGCAAAAAGATTGATAGAAAATCAATGACTGAAGTGCAGAAAAGAGATTTCAAGAATCACCACAAAGCCAGAACTATATTGCTTAATGCAATCTCTCATACTGAGTATGAGAAGATTACTAACAGAGATACTGCTCATGACATGTTTGAGTCACTCAAAATGACCCATGAGGGAAATTCTCAAGTTAAGGAGACAAAAGCTCTGGCTCTGATCCAGAAGTATGAGGCTTTCAAAATGGAAGACTCAGAATCTGTTGAAGCCATGTTCTCCAGATTCCAGATACTCACTGCTGGGCTGAAAGTTCTGGACAAGGGATATTCCACGTCAGATCATGTAAAGAAAATCATCAGAAGTCTGCCCATCAGATGGAGACCAATGGTGACTGCCCTGAAGATGGCCAAAGATCTGAACAAGATCTCTCTAGAAGAACTCATCAGTTCATTGAGGAGCCATGAGATTGAGCTGGAGGAAGATGAACCCCAGAAGAAAGATAAAGGTAAATCCATAGCTTTAAAATCTAACAAAACTGCTAAAGCTTTGCAGGTCATTCAAGAAAGCTCCGAAGAATCTTCTTCTGAAGAAGAAGATGAGCTATCCATGTTGTCCAGAAGGATTAACAAACTCTGGAAGCACAAGGGAAAGAAGTTTAACAACTTCAGAAGATCTGACAACAGAAAGGAATCTTCTAGTCACAGAAGATCTGCCAAGAAATAAGTGGTGTGCTATGAGTGCAAAGAACCTGGGCACTACAAGAATGACAGCCCTAAACTTCTGAAAGAAAAACCTAAGAAGAAGTTCAACAAGAAGAAGAAGGTTCTGATGGCAACATGGGATGACTCAGATGAGTGTGAGTCATCTTCTGAATCAGAAGAAGAATGTGCAAACGTTGCACTGATGGCCAGGACAGAGGATCAAGAGGAAGGTACCTCTGGATATGAATCAGAATCAGAATCTGATGATGATGCAGAAGAGGTAATGGCTAAACTTACCAAAGAAGAACTCATTAAAGTTTTAACAGAAGTTCTTAAAAGTTATAACAACATCAAACTCAAATACAAGAAGCTGAAAAGCAATCTTGAATCTGAGATTGATCTTCTGAAAACAGAACTTGTTGAGCAGAAAGAAATAAATTTAAAAATCAAAAATGACTTTGATAGAACTCAACAAGAATCTGATTCTGAAACTAAGTCTTGTGAAAATATTTTAGAAAAATATGACTCTAGTTTTCAGAGGTTTCTCACTAAGAGCATAGACAGAAGCAAGATGGCTTCCATGATCTATGGTGTTAGTGGAAACAAAAGAAGAGGCATTGGTTATGAGTCTTCATCTGGAAGCAATCCAAAACCTGTTGACAAACTTTTCATCAGGAAGACACCTCTGTACTCTCAATTCAAATTTGGTCACTTGAATGACATTAAACACACAAGCTCTGAGAAGAGTACTTATGTGTTTAAACCAAAGGCAAGTCAGAATAAACATTATGTTGCAAAACAGAAGTTTAGACAAACCTGCATACCAACTAACCCCAAAGGACCCAAGAAGATCTGGGTACCTAAAAACAAAATAATTCCTGTTGCAGATGTTCTTAGCAGCAAGGTCAGGACACCAATCATGGTACCTGGACTCTGGATGCTCACGACACATGACAGGAGAAAGGTCTATGTTCCAAAGCCTGGAACTTAGATCTGGAGGGGACGTGAAGTTTGGAGGGAACTAGAAGGGCAAGATCATTGGATCTGGCACTATTGGAAATGGTAAACTTCCCTCTATTACTAATGTTCTGTTAGTTGAAGGATTGAAACATAATCTATTGTCCATAAGTCAATTAAGTGACAATGGTTATGATATAATCTTTAATCAAAAATGTTGCAAAGCTGTATGTCAAAAGGATGGCTCTATCCTATTCAGTGGAAAGAGGAAACACAACATTTATAAAATTAACCTTTCAGAACTTAAAGTTCAAAATATAAAATGCCTCTTATCTGTGAATGATGAGCAATGGGTCTGGCATAGAAGATTGGGGCATATTAATATGAGATGTATATCTCAGATTAATAAACTCAATCTGGTCAGAGGACTTCCTAAGTTGAAGTTCAACTCAGATGCTCTGTGTGAAGCATGTCAAAGAGGTAAATTTTCAAAATCTCATTTTAAATCAAAAAATGTTGTTTCTACCTCCAGACCATTGGAATTACTTCACATTGATCTGTTTGGACCAGTGAAAACTGCATCCATCAGAGGCAAGAAGTATGGGTTAGTCATTGTAGATGACTACAGCAGATGGACATGGGTAAAGTTTCTAAAACACAAGGATGAGTCTCATTCTGTGTTCTTTGACTTCTGCAATCAAGTCCAGACTGAAAAAGATTCCAAAATTATTAAAGTCAGAAGTGATCATGGTGGGGAATTTGAAAATAAACATTTTGAAAAATATTTTTCTGAAAAAGGCATTGCACATGATTTCTCCTGCCCTAGAACTCCACAACAAAATGGAGTTGTAGAGAGGAAAAATAGAACATTGCAAGAGATGGCCAGAACCATGATCAATGAGACAAATCTGGCAAAACATTTTTGGGCAGAAGCAATTAACACAGCTTGTTATATTCAAAACAGAGTGTCTGTAAGACCTCTTCTGGAAAAGACTCCCTATGAATTGTGGAGAAACAGAAAGCCTAACATTTCTTATTTTCATTCTTTTGGATGTATTTGTTATATGCTTAATACTAAAGATAATCTGAACAAGTTTGATTCCAAAGCACAGAAGTGTTTCATGCTTGGTTATTCTGAACGCTCTAAAGGCTACAGAGTATTCAATACTGAAACACAGATTGTTGAAGAATCTATTCATGTTAGATTTGATGATAAGCTTGGCTCTGAAAAGCCAAAGCAGCTTGAAAGTTCTGCAGATAGAGAAGTGATTCTCACAGACTCTGAAGCCTCAGAGGAAGAAAAGGCAAAGATCAAAGAATCTGAAGCAACCCTAGATGCTACACCTTTGACCTCCCAACTAGACAACCTGCATATTTCTGAAAGACCATCTGTCAGAGGATCTTCTTCCAGAATCAAAGCTTCTCATCCAGAAGATGTGATAATTGGAAAGAAAGATGATCCAATAAGGACAAGATCATTTCTCAGAACTTCTGAATCTTCTTTATTTGGCTTAGTGTCAATAATAGAACCAACATCTGTAGATGAGGCTCTGGAAGATAATGAATGGATTATAGCTATGCAAGAAGAGCTGAATCAATTCACCAGAAATGAAGTTTGGGATCTGGTTCCTAGACCTAAAGGATTCAATATTATTGGAACAAAATGGGTCTTCAGAAATAAGCTGAATGAAAAGGGAGAAGTAGAAAGGAATAAGGCAAGGCTGGTTGCTCAAGGATACAGTCAGCAAGAAGGTATTGATTACACTGAGACATATGCTCCAGTGGCAAGGTTAGAATCTATACGCCTTCTTATTTCTTTTGCTGCACAGAATAACATCACTCTGTATCAGATGGATGTTAAAAGTGCTTTTCTTAATGGAATTATAGAAGAAGAAGTATATGTCCACCAACCTCCTGGTTTTGAAAGTGAAAACTTTCCAGATCATGTTTTCAAATTAAAGAAATCCCTTTATGGATTAAAACAAGCTCCCAGAGCTTGGTATGAGAGGTTGAGCAACTTCCTTTTGAAGAAAAATTTTATCAGAGGAAAAGTGGATACAACTTTATTCTGTAAAACTGTTAAGAAAGATCTGTTGATTTGTCAAATTTATGTAGATGACATTATTTTTGGATCAACAAATATTACGCTTGGAAAGGAGTTTGCTAAATGTATGCAGGAAGAATTTGAAATGAGCATGATGGGAGAATTGAGATTCTTCTTGGGAATCCAAGTCAACCAGACTCCAGAATGCACCTACATACATCAAACCAAATATGTTAAAGAGCTTCTGAAGAAGTTCAACATGGTTGATAGCAAAATGGAAAAGACTCCAATGCATCCTACAAGCACTCTAGGTAAGGAAGAGGTAAGTAAGAAGGTAGATCAAAAAACTCTACAGAGGTATGATAGGATCTCTTCTATACTTGACTGCTTCTAGACCAGATATTCTGTTTAGTGTCTGCTTATGTGCTAGATTCCAATCAGATCCTAGAGAATCACACTTAACAGCTGTTAAGAGGATTCTAAGGTATCTGAAAGGTACTGCTAACATGGGTTTGTGTTACAGAAGATCTGATGAATTTTCATTAGGTGGATTCTGTGATGCTGACTATGCTGGAGACAGAGTTGAGCGTAAAAGCACTTTTGGAAGCTGTCAGTTTCTTGGAAGTCATCTGATCTCATGGTATAGCAAGAAGCAACCTACCATTGCATTATCAACTACAGAGGCAGAATACATTGCTGCTGCTGGATGTTGTACTCAGATGCTCTAGATGAAGAGTCAATTAGAAGATTATCAAATCTATGAGAGTAATCTTTCTATCTTTTGTGATAATACTTCTGCTATATGTTTGTCAAAAAATCCAATCTTGCATTCTAAGGCAAAACATATAGAAATTAAACATCACTTCATCAGAGACTATGTTCAGAAGGGTGTAATTAATTTAGCTTTTGTTGATACAGATCATCAATGGGCTGATATTTTCACAAAACCCCTTGCTGAAGATAGATTTAAGTTCATTCTGAAAAATATTTGTATGGATTTTTGTCCAGAGTAATATTTATCAGAGGCAACCTCTCAGATGCAAAATGTTTAATGATCTGAAGTATTTCTTCTGTTAATTTATTCTATTCTGATTATTATTTCTGATGTGAAAATCTGAACTAACCATCTTTAGAAGATCTGAACGTGGCTAACGTTTCATTTCTTGAGAGAATTCAGAACAACATGCAAGCAAATACGTGTCCCACAAAATCTGAAGAGGTGGCGTGTGGACAACTGAAAAGACGTTTGAGGTGAAATTTGAATAGTAAATATCTTGGTTTTCCCCCCAAATCTGTCAGAAGCATTTATTATTTGAAATGATTTTATTCTTTTCATTTAATGCTGCTCAAACGTGCGTTATTTCTGTCTCTTGGTGTGCCTACGTGATTAGTATAAATACTTGATGTGTATTCACTTTCACACTTTTCACTCTCAGAATTTATATGCATTTTCATCTTTTGTTCTCTCTGCATAAAAACTCAAAACCTAAGTGTTCTAAAAAGCATTCTTCAATGGCGTCTTCCTCTTCAACAACTGCACAGTTTCAATCAACAATGGCTGCTGTGACTTCAGATAACCTAGGTGCTGCTCCATATACTCCTCCACAGAGAACTCTTCTCACACCAGTTGATAAACTAGAAGTATTGTGTGAATCTATGGTGGAATTTGATTCTTTGGCTGACAATGGGTTTGATTTTCGCTCCATTGTTAGAGCTCAAGGCTGGGTGAAATATTTTGATAGATTGTTTGGACCAGTTTACCCTCTACTTGTTAAGGAATTCTGGATTCATGCATCTGTGTATCCAAAGTTTATTCTATCATCTGTGTTGGGAAAGGAAATCATTATCATAGAGGATCTGATTAGAAGACTGATTGGTTATGAAGAAACAGATGGTGTTTCACATCTGCCAGCTGGGCGCGTTGATATGGATGAAGTTTATGAGGAGGTTATGACTGCTGGACAAGCCTCTAACAGATTCAAAGATCTGAAGCCTGATTACAAGATCTGGGCCAAGATCTTCATGGGATGCATACATCACAGAAAGTCAACAAACTCCCCAGATTATGTCAACAATGAACAGATCTATTTTATGTACTGCCTTAGTCAGAGTAATAAGGTAGATCTTCCTTACTTATTGTTCATGCATCTGTGGAATCACATCAATGCATCTAGAGAATCTGTGAAGGAAAAAGGCCAGAAGATCAGGACTTGGATACCTTTTGGAAGGTTACTATCAGATCTTCTCACTGAAAATGGTTTAGTGGCTGCTCTGTATGATGCTGGTGTTACAGAGGAACTAGAGTTCATTATGGGAAAGCCTCTGAACGCTAAAAGCCTTCTGAGACTCAAGATTGTAGATGAACTGACTACTGCTCCAAAGAGGTTAAATATGTCTGATCTGAATAAAAGAGTTCCAGTATCAGATTTTCCTCTATTCTTTGCTGAGGAACCTAGACACATTGTTCTGATGTATATAGAGGAATGCAAAAGGGAAGGAGTGCCTGTTCCAGCCAATGTATTTCAACTTGTCAAGCAACCACTGCCAGATGCAGGAGAAGAAGAAGAAGCAGAAGTTCCACTTCAAAGGAAAAGATCTCAGCCTGTAGCAGAATCTGAACCTGTCCAGAAGAAGGCTAAGATTGCTGAGAAACCAAAGGATCTTCTGAAGAGAAAGGACTCTGGAGAAGCTGCCTCTGCATCTGCTAAGAGGATTAAACTCAAAGGTACTAAAGCTTTTGTTACTTCTAAAAATGTTGTTATTAATGATTCTTCTATTAAGTCTGTTCCCAAACCACCTGTCACTCAAACAACATCTGTTGCTGCCCCCAGTTCTGTCTCACCTCATAAACAACCTACTGCTCCTGTATCAAAACCACCTCAACCCAAACTACACATCAAACACTTTACTCCACGTCCTTCACCAAATGTTCCACAACCAACAGAACCACAACAAACAGAACCACAATCATCAGAACTACCACAAAATTCTGATAAACAAAACTCTGCTCAACCACAAACAGAAAATCAACCAAAATCTTCTGATCATCCAGAAAAACAAACCACAGAAGATCAACCACTAAAAGACTCTGTCATACCACCATCAAATACTACATCTTCTGAACCTGTAGCACCTGTTACTTCTGAACCCTCTAAAGTAACTTCTGCTCCTGTTTCATCTGATCCACCATCTCAACAACCTGATATTCCTTCAGAACCATCTCATATCCCTGAGACAGAAGTTCTTGACATCACTCCATTAAAAACAGTGTTTCAAGTTTTTTCTACCTCTTGTACACCTGAAACATCTTCCAATTCATCTGAATCAGAAATTCACCCTGATTTTCTGATTAATCCATCTGACAAATATCCTGTCCATGACCCTGAACCTGAATCAACCTTACCTGCTAAATCTACCATTCCAGACCCTATGCCTCAACCAGCAACATCATCTGAGATGATTGTTCCCTCTACCAATCCATCATCATCTGGAATATCTTGTGCCCAAGTGTCTTCTCTTTATCATAATTTATCTTATGGTTTCAAACTAAAAGATTTTTATGATAGAGTTGAGCCTTCTGAACCTTTGGAACCTCTGAAACCAAAGCTCACTCAGGCCCTTCCATTTGTAATCCTTTCATATATTCAATCTATGAACAATGAAGGATCATTAGCCACCATTTCTGCTACATCTGGTAAAGCTGCTGTTTCAGCTCTGCATCCTGCATCTGATAACACAGTTGCATCTGATAAGCCATCAAACTCTGCATTCGTACCATACTCCAATGCATTTTTTGATATTGTTTACCCACGCACAAGACCTCAACCAACCCTGCTTAATGCATTAAACAGATCTTTACCTCAAAAACCAGAAATTCCATTCTTTCCATATGTTCCCCCACCTCTGATTTCCATCTCAAAATCACTGATACCACCAACTCCCAAACCTAAACAGATGACTCTGGAAACCTTGCTTAAAACACCACCCAGACTTAATATTGATCATTTATTTCAAACGTTTTTGCAAGAAATACAGATGTCTTTAGGTACTGTTCAGAAGAGATGCTCTGAAACTATGGATGCAAATGAGACTGACATCATCTGGAAAGGTTTTGTCAATAGATTCAATACAGTAGCTTCTAATCTGAAGAACATCTGTTCTGATGATGCAAAGCTCAGAGCTGAAAGAACTCAATTCTGGATTGTAAACAAGACTGAACCTCTGCTTTGTTTGGATGATCCTCCTCCTCCTCCACCAGAACCAACTGCCAATGCATTGACTATGACTCTGGTAGAATCCTCTTCAGGATCTCCAGAACATATGGAAATTGACTCTGTTCAGGATACAGAACCTCCATCATCAGAGATAAAGACAGAAAATCCAGATTTGGGAAACAAGATTGCTGCTCTGGAAGCTGGTCAATCTGAAATAAGATCTTGGATGGCGAAGCAAGACAAGAAATCTGAGGACATGTCAGAGTGGATGTCTAAACAAGATGAGAAGAATGAGACAATAACTAAGTTCATGTCAAAGCAAGAGCAATCACAATCTGAGATCACAGACCTATTGAAGATGCTTTTGTCAAAACACTCTTAGATTTTTTTCTCATGTTTATGCATCTGTTGTTTTTGCATCTGTATGTTATTGTTATATCTTCTGATATTTTCCAATGTACTTTTGCTCTGTTATGATTAAATGAATCAGTTTGTTATTCTCCATTGAATTATCTGCTATTGTTACTTTTATTTGTCTTTATTAAAAGTTTTTTACTTTTTGCTTATGACAAAAAAGGGGGAGAAAATAAAGATCTGAACTATTTAATATAATTTCACTAGAATGAATCTTCAGACATATCTATTCTTTCTAATATCTAAATTTACTATTTCAGAACATTTGATAAGAATACTCTATAAAAGAATCTCTGAGTTTCTCAGATCATTTATATTTTATCAAACTCTGAATCTCATATCTGCAAGATAGTCTGACCCTTGATTATTACAAAGACAAACAAGATCTGACTCTGAAGATTACTCAAGATAAAAAGGAAGTTTCTATTCCTTTTTCATATTTAACTCAGGGGGAGATTCATCATCTCAGGGGGAGTTATAATTCTTTATGTTCAATTAAATAAAAATTCTGATACTTTTTGTCATCATCAAAAAGGGGGAGATTGTTAGAACACAGATTGGTTCTTAATAATTACTCTTTGTTTTGATGATAACTGTTAGGAAATTTATATTTAAGAATTATATACTCTAAAATTTGTTTGAGAGTTTTATTGCAGATTAAATTTATATTAACTCTCTAGAAGCAAATCTGTCTTGAATACAAGAAGTTATTCTGACTCTGAAGCGCCAGATGCATCTTACAGAAGAATCTGTTTGCTCCTTACAGAAGATCCTGAGCGTAGTCTCCAGAAGGATCTGAAGCAAGAAGCTCCAGAACATTCTGAGTTAGAAGCATCTGAAGATAATCAGAAGCATTTGAAGCTGAAGCATCAGAAGTATAGAAGAATTTTTGATTGAAGAGTTTCTCAAAGCATTAGTCTACAGAAGTTTCTGAAAGTACCTACGCTGCCAAGTACTGAAGTTCTGTGTCAAGATGCTCTGATGATCAACACGCTAGAAGCACACACGCTGCAGAAGACTCTGATATAGCAAAGTTCTGAATCTCATCAGAAGACTCTGAGCCATTCAAACTCTGAAGAACTTGCTGAAACTGAAGAAGTGTTTTCAAGAATGTATCCGTTGGAACTATTCAACGTCTCTTTCCTTATTTGTGCTAGACACACTTACACAGACAAAAAGGATTTATCTGTGCCATCTATTTCAAGGAAAGGTCAGTGCATGTGAAGACAAAAAGGCTCAGACCTTTTGGACTCTCTTTTCAATGATCAGCTTGCATGATTCAGCTGCCTATAAAAGGAGATCTTCACTTCATTCTTTAGTGCTACTCTCTTGCTGAAAAGAAATCAAATATTCTATAAGCTCTCATTCTTAAATTCTTCATAGAATCTCATTGTACTTAAACTTAAGAGAAAAATCACTGTTGTGATTATAGCTTTATAGAAGCATTAAAATCTCTTGTATTTAATTTACATTGATTGTAAAGGATATTCCTTAAGAGGATTCAGTGTGAATTAGTAGCTCTTGAGAAGACTAAGAACTGTAGTTCTTAGGTGATACTATTGTAATCAGTTTGATTTAATAGTGGATTAAGTCCTTGTTGAGAAAGGCAAATCACTCTGGAAGGGTAGACTGGAGTAGTTGTTTAACGAACCAGGATAAAAATAATTGTGTGATTATTTTTAAGTACTAATTTTCCATACTTATTCAACCCCCCCCCCCCCCCTTCTAAGTATTATCTCACCTTCACTGCCATCGTACTTTGAGCAGAAAACTGGAAATTCGTGTGTTTCTTGGGGATGCTCATGGACTTTGCGATGAAGTTATGAGTTTCCCAGTGAGGCCTATGAATTTTCCAGTAATGTTCACGAAGTTTTCGGTGAAGCTCATGAATTTTTCGATGAAGCTCATGAAGTTTTCGATGAAGCTCATGAAATTTCTGGTGAAATTCTTGAAGCTTTTGTTGGGCTTTGTGTCGAGGCGATTCCTTCCCGTAAGGGTGCAGAAACTTTATGGAGAACCTTGTGTCGAGGAGACTCTTCCATGTGAAGATTCTGATGAAGAATCTTCGTGTCGAGGAGCAGATCCTCACGATTTACGCATTTGCCATTTAAACAAAGGGCTTTTGGTCGAGACCATGTCCTCGCGCCACTCCTCGCCCTTTCACTTGATTTGTAATGGAAGGGAGGATTTGATTTGATCGTCAAATTCACTATTTTAATTTCCTTTTCTTTTTCAATTTAAAATGGCTCGTCACGCTGAGGAATCCTATCTGGTCGACACCATCACTGATGCCAACTTATATTGGGTCGGGCAGGAACCTCGTGGGTCGCTTCGCACTTTATTGACGATCCGTCGAATGCCTTTACCATATTCGAGGAACTCAAGCACCCCCGAGGCTCCGAAGTGCTGGGAGGTATATAAACCTAAAAAGACGAAGCATATTTGCTCGACCTTCAAGGAGGACCGTTTCGCGATGTATGAGTCCTCCTTTAAGAAGTTAGGGATGCGCTTGTCATTCAACGACCTTCAGATGAGGATCTTTGTTCAGCTGGAGTTGGCACCTTCCCAGTTGCATCTAAATGTGATCGCATTCACCAGGGCGTTCGAGATCGTATGTTGATATCTCAAGGTCGGTGCCACCTTTCCCTTGTTCTTTCATTGTTTTCACCTGCAACGACAATCCTCAAACGGGAAACACAGTTGAGTGTCCTTCAAGTAGTCGAGGAAGCTGTTCAAGACGTACACGGACTTTGTTTGTACCTTTAAGGATAGGTACTTTCTGGTTAAACATGTGATAAAGGCAGCCATCGACTCCATATTTGAGCGTGTGGTAGAGGTCGAGGAAGATGGCCGTGTATGTTGTGATGAAAACGGGGAGGAAGTGATACAGCTGGAGGCGAGGTTTTCCCTTTACTGAGAGATGACCCATTTTTACAAGGGCACAAACTACTATCTCGCCAAGCCCAATGAGCTAGATACTGAGGATCAACTCACGTACAACAAGATTATGGCGTTCGTGGACAACTTTGTTCCCAGTCAGTGTGTGACCAAGAACGGTAGCGCAATCGTCGATGAGGCCAGTCATCCTGTTTACAAGGTCTGACTTATCAATACCAAGGACCTCCTTAAGTGTCGTATTGTTGAGGAGGCTTTAGAGCTTTTAGGTAATTGTTTTTCTTAACTTGCTTGTGTGCTTGTTTTTCCTAAGTATGCTAACCCGTGTTCATCTTTATTGTAGGTAAAATAGCCAATCTTCAATATCGCATTGTCAAGCTTGTTGTGAACAAGGCATGCAAGAAAGCTCCCAAGAACCGGGTCACTCAGATTCTGAAACAATCCAAAACAGACTCCGACCTTGGCACCTCCTCTTCACCATCGGGCAACCAGTCTCCCTCTCAACGGGACTCTCAGGCCAAGAAAAGGCACCGTGCAGAAGAAATCGGGACCATTAATCTCACCGCAGATGGTTCCAAAGAAAATTTTATGTTTCCCCCTGCCATCTCAACAAGGGTTTCTTCGAGTGAGACCATTCCTTGGTCGTGCATTACGTAGAGTCATCAGTCATCTTGAAGCTTGACAAGGCGGGTAGGAGGAGAGCATTGGCTTAGGATGCAGCGACCCCGATGAGGGTCTTAGAGAAAGCCTTTGTCCTTAATGACGAGGATACTTGTCCAGCCGCCGAGCTGAGAAAGTTGGAGACAGTGATCAAAAGACTCAAGGCGAAGAAGATCGAGGTAGAGAATGCCTTTACCAACTACATGGAAAAGTATGTGATCCAGGTCGGGCTTCTGACCGAGCTGGGTGAGTGTTAGGGATGAATTGGTACTAATTTTTATATATTTTATCGGTCCCTTTTTCCAATTTCTTATTAAAATCACACAAGTTTTTATCATAATTTAGTACGCATTCAATTTAAGTTATTGTATTTTTATTTCGAATAGATATTTTAATTTTTATTTAAGTCTTGTAGAATGTTTTATCAAGAAAAGAAGGATTAAATAAAGAAATCTCTGGAGCAACATTCGAAGATCAAAGTTTGGCAAAGGAAGTGCTGAAAAAGCAAGCAAGCCTCAAGTTGCCCAGTTTGCGCAGCGACCATCCTTTGCGCCGCAAACTGACTGAAAGTCAGTCACATGCAATTGACGACACATGTTGTGTCTTGGAAAAGTAAACCAACTTTTGTGTAAGATGGCTCCCCAGAGCCTATATATACCTTTTTCCTTGCATGTAAAACATCATCATTTCAATTTTAGAGTTTAGTATCTCTTAGGCTTGTAAGAAAATCTTAGGGAGATTTCAAAGTGGATTTTCTTGAAGTTTTGGAAAAGCTTTATGCAAGAAGAAATTCTTGAAGATTTTTCTGTGTATTCAAGGAAGATGATGAGTAACTAATTCCATTCTTGTCAAAATTGAGGTATTAGTTATCTTATGTTGTTTATGTAATATCACTATCCTTGCATGTAACGAACTACATTTGATATAAGGAATAATATTTTCTCTTTACATTGAAAAATTAGAATTGAATCATTATTGAGAAAGATAGTTCAATTCTTGATCTAAATTTTTTTTCCAAATAGAGAATAAATTGTAGAGATTGTTCACTACTTTTCTTTGATGTTAAACATTCAAGATTATTATATCAAGAGTTAGATGGAGAGATCGTCTAAAGATTTATATAATAATGATCACAATTTTATTTAGACATAAATATTATTGAGAGGACAATTGAATGTTATCAATGGAGTTTGAATGCATGCATGTGATATTAAGAACATATAAAGAACAAAGATAATGAAACTCAATCTTGACAAGGTTTCCAAACTTTATTCTAAAACCATTTTCATTGTCTTGTTTTCTTATAAGTAATAAGAACGATTCATTCACCAACAAACAACTTGAATATCCTTAAACTTACAACAATCTAAATTATAGAACGGCGGTAATAACACCAATCTCTGTAGATACGATATTAAAAATATTTGCCGGAAATATACTTTTCAACAAATTGGCGTCGTTGCCGAGGATTGGTGTCAATATTACATGCATTGCAATAATTCATTGTTCTAAGTTCTTATTTTTATTATTTCTATCACTCTTGTGTTTCACTTGGTTTGTTAGTCTTGTAGATTCTAGTGCATGCGAGAAAAGGCCACCGAGGAACAATTTCAATTCGATCCCGAAATTGAAAGAACAATCCGAAGGCTTAATAGCAAGACACGAAGGAGAAAGAAACTAGCCGACAAGAGGAACCGGAGAGAAGAAGCAACAAATTCCGCACTTACTCAAATCGAAGAGGAAGTTGTAGAGACCTTTGAAGGAAGTATGGGTGATGAAGCTCATACCGAAATGTCTGCCAATAGTCCAAGACGGACAACTCAATTTGCTCGAGGCGGAAGGAACACAAAGATGAAGACTGGAATCCTTCAACTCCTTTATGAAAATCCATTCACCGGAGTGGATCATGAAGATCCGTACAATCATCTCATCAAATTTTATGAGATTGCGGGTTCTACGGGAGTAGATGAAGCAAGTGAAGAAAACTTATTCAAAATGATGTTTCCACATTCATTAGTGGGAAAAGCAAAGGAGTGGTACCTTGATCAACCAACAAGAGTGATGACGGATTGGAATTTGTTAGAAGAAAGATTCCTAGAGAGGTATTACCCTCAATCCCGATTCATGGAAGCCAAAACGGCTATTTCGGTATTCACACAAGGAAGCAACGAGTTTCTAAACGAGGCTTGTTGATGATCTCACACAAATTCACATTTTCCTCAATGGACTCCAAACGTCACATAAAACACTCTTGGATGCTACCGCGGATGGTTCTCTCATGTCAAAGAATACGGAGGAAGCAAAAACCATTATTAATCAAATGACACTCAATGACCGACAAAGACAACACGACCGTAGTCCTTTACAAAGGAAAGCGGGAGTTCTTGAGTTGAATACCAATGATGCCATACTTGCTCAAAATAAGCTATTGTCCCAACAAGTGGAGCTGCTCACTCAACAAATGCATAAACTCCCACAACAACTGAAAGAGATTCATGGAACACAAGTTAGACATCAAGTGGCAAGTTGTGAACTTTGTCAAGGGGATCATCCAACCGGATTTTGTCTCCCGATTCAAGAGGAAGTAAGCTATGTCAACAATCAAGGTCAAGGTTACCAAAGATATCCTCCACAATACAACAACAATTTTCAAAGGAACAACCAAGGCTACCAACAATCAAGATTCAACAACCAGAATTTTCAGCAACAGAATCTATATCAAAGTCCAAACACATAGGTCCAACAATCACAAGGCGGAATTTCCAAGTTAGAAGATACGCTTGCACAATTCATACAAGCTTCCATGGCAAGTTAAAAATGCAATGAAGCAGCAATCAAAAACTTGGAGACTCAAGTAGGTCAACTTACAAAACAATTGGCAGAACAACAAGCAAGTCCATCATTCTCCGCCAACACTCAAACTAATCCAAGGGAGCATTGTAAAGAATTTATCACAAGAAGCAGTAAAAAAGTGGCAAGCAGAGGAAATGAGGAAATTACAATGGAGGATGACACAATTATCACAGCCGGAAACCAAGAGGAGAAATTGTTGGAAGCTCAAAATGATGAGGAGAAAAATTTGTCTCAGGTCGCGCCGCATTAGTCCTTCGCGCCGCGAACTGGGCACGATCAGAATTCTAAAGGTGGTGTTCAGAAGGCGTCAAAAATAAAAAACAACAAAAGGGGGGGATAAAGGCTTGAGTCATGTTCCAGCTCAACACTTACCTTACCCGCACGCACCATTAAGGAAGGACAATGCTAGGCACTATGCACGATTTATGGATATACTCAAGCAACTTCAAATTAGTATTCCATTTACCGAAGCGATAGAACAAATGCCAAAGTATGCAAAGTTCTTAAAAGACATTCTCACAAAAAAGAAGAGGTATACTGAAGATGAAACAGTTTTACTTGATGCACGGTGCAGTGCTATAATTCAAAAAAACATCCCGAGGAAGGAGTTCGATCCGGGCCGAGTAGTTTTACCGGTAACCATCGGAGATACATACATTGGCAATGGTTTGGTTGATCTAGGATCTAGCATCAATCTAATTCCCTTATCTGTTGTCAAAAGGTTAGGGAGCATTGAGATGAAGTCTACAAGAATGACTCTACAACTAGCCGACAAGTCTACCACTTCACCATTCGGAGTTGCTCAAGATATGCTAGTCAAGGTAGACAAGTTCTTTTTTCCGGTGGATTTTGTGGTAGTAGACATGGATGAGGATCGCGATGTTCCTTTAATTCTTGGAAGACCATTCATGAAGACAGCCCGGATGATGATTAACATTGATGATGGTCTCATGAAAGTAAGAGTGCAAGATGAAGAGGTAACTTTCAATCTTTTTGAAGCCACGAAGCATCCTAAAGACAAGCACGATTCCTTCCGAATCAATGTAACCGAGGAGGAAATCATTGAAGTTGCAAATCAAGTCCATCTTTCTAGTTCCTTAGAGAGATCTCTTATAGGAGCTTACAACGTCTCAACCGAAAAGGAGGAAAAAGAAATTGAGGCAATTTTGGGGGAATTGGAGTCTTGTAGAGAGATTGCCTCTCATGAAGAAAAAAATGAGGAGTTGGATGAGAAGAAGAAAGTGGAAGAATCAAAGCTGGAATTGAAAATTCTACCTCCACATCTGAAGTATGTATACCTTGGCGATAATTTCACCAAACCGATGATAATTAGTAGTGCTTTATCCATCCAAGAGGAGCAAAAATTGACACAAGTGCTGAAAAAGAATGAAGGCGCAATCAAATGGGTATTATCGGATTTAAAAGGTATTAGCCCAGCCTATTGCATGCACAAGATCATGATGGAAGACAACTACAAACCCGTTGCTCAACCCCAAAGACGCTTAAATCCATATATGAAGGAAGTGGTGAGAAAAGAAGTCGTTAAACTATTGGAGGCTAGAATGATCTATCCTATATCCGATAGTGAATGGGTGAGTCTGATGCAAGTAGTTCCAAAGAAGGGTGGTATGACGGTTATTAGAAATGAAAAAAATGAGCTAATTCCAACTAGGACGGTAACCGGATGGCGTATGTGCATTGACTATAGAAGATTAAATCAAGCCACAAGAAAAGACCACTTCCCACACTACCTTTCATGGACCAAATGTTAGAGAGGTTAGCCAGCAAGAATTTCTACTGTTTTTTAGATGGTTATTCGGGTTACAACCAGATTTCGGTCAACCCGGAAGACCATGAAAAAACAGCCTTCACATGTCCTTTCGGAATTTTTGCTTACCGGAGAATGCCTTTTGGACTGTGTAATGCACCGACAACATTTCAAAGGTGTATGCAAGCCATATTTTCAAATTTAATTGAAGAATGCATTGAAGTGTTTATGGATGATTTTTTCGTCTACGGTGCATCCTTTGATTTATGCTTAAAGAATCCTGATGTGGTATTAGAGAGGTGTGTAGAAACAAACTTGGTGCTGAATTGGGAGAACTGTAACTTCATGGTGACCGAAGGTGTTGTTCTTGGACACAAAATCTCCTCAAAATGGCTGGAAGTTGATCGAGCAAAGGTGGAAGTTATTGAAAAACTACCACCTCCAATAAATATCAAAGAGATAAGAAGCTTCCTTGGACATGCTGGATTTTACCGAAGGTTCATCAAAGATTTCTCCAAAATTGCAAAGCCCTTGAGTAATTTGCTCAACAAAGGTACGTAATTCCTTTTCAATGAGTCATGTTTGAAAGCATTTCACAAGTTAAAAGAAAAGCTGGTAACCGCACCCATAATTTTTGCACCCAATTGGAAACTTGATTTTGAACTCATGTGTGATGCAAGCGATTATGCGGTTGGTGCGGTTTTGGGTCAAAGAAAAGCCAACATTTTGCATGCCATACATTATGCTAGTAAAGTTTTAAACGAAGCACAAGTTAATTATGCAACAACTGAAAAAGAGTTACTAGCCATAGTGTATGCCTTAGAAAAATTCAGAGCTTATTTGATCGGATCTAAAGTTGTAGTTTACACAGACCATTCGACAATCAAATATTTGCTAACCAAGCCGGATTCCAAACAAAGGTTGATTCGTTGGATTCTATTACTACAAGAATTTGATTTGGAAATCCGGGATAAAAAAGGCTCCGAAAACTTGGTAGCCGATCATTTGTCCCGATTGGTAAATGTGGAAATTACAAATAAAGAAGAAGAAGTGCGGGAAGAATTTCCGGATGAAAAACTTTATGCAATTCAAGTGAGGCCATAGTTTGCCGATTTTGCTAACTATAAGGCAACCGGTTTGATACCGGAGGACCTCACTTCGAATCAAAGAAAGAAATTTTTGGCCGACACAAAGTATTATGTTTGGGATGACCCATACTTATTCAAAGTAGGTGTGGATAACATCCTAAGAAGGTGTGTGACTCTTGAGGAAGCAAAAGATATCCTTTGGCATTGTCACAATTCTCCGTATGGGGGTCACTATAGCGGTTTAAGAACCGCCACTAAAGTCCTCCAATCGGGATTCTATTGGCCATCCGTGTTCAAATATGCATATGAACACGCCAAGAATTGTGACAAATGCCAAAGAAGCTGAGGAATGAGCAAACGAGATGAAATGCCCCTAACCAACATGTTGGAAGTAGAAGTTTTTGATTGTTGGGGCATTGATTTCGTCGGCCCATTTCCCCCTCTTTCTCTAATGAATATATCTTGGTAGCCGTCGACTATGTGTCAAAGTGGGTGGAAGCAATTGCCTCACCTAAGGCCGACTCCAAAACAGTGATAAAGTTTTTAAAGAAAAATATATTCTCACGTTTTGGTGTGCCTAGGGTACTAGTGAGCGATAGGGGGATCACATTTACACCCTTGGAAAAAGTTTTAGAACATTATGGTGTAAGGCATAAGGTGACCACCCCATACCATCCACAAGCAAATGGTCAGGCGGAGGTGTCAAATAGAGAAGTCAAAAGGATCCTTGAAAAAACGATCTCAAATTCTAGAAAAGAGTGGTCCTCAAAGTTAGATAAAGCTTTGTGGGCATATCGTACCGCCTACAAAGCTCCCATTGGACTAACACCTTTTCAAATGATCTGCGGAAAGACTTGCCACCTGCTGGTAGAAATGGAACATAGAGCACTATGGGCTCTCAAACTTTTAAACTTTGACTCCATTCAAGCCGGTGAGAAAAGAAAAGAACAACTCCATGAGTTGGAGGAGTTACGAAACAATGCATATCACTCAAACAAAATGTACAAGGAGAAGGTAAAAGCATATCATGACGGTAAAGTTCATCAAAAGGTATTTAGAGCCGGACAATTGGTGCTCTTGTTTAACTCAAGACTTAAGTTATTCCCTGGTAAGTTAAAATCTAAGTGGTCGGGACCATTTGTGGTAAAAAAAGTGAAAGATTACGGGGCTATTGTGATCGAAGACCCCAAGTCTCAAGAAAGTTGGACTGTGAATGGGTAACGATTAAAAGTTTACCACAATGGAGAAATAAATTGTGAGGTTTATGTCATCTCACTCACCGAACCATGAGAAATCACTTGAGTGTCGAGCTTGAACGATGTTAAATAAAGTGCTCGTTGGGAGGTAACCCAACCTCTGTAAGTTTTTCTTTCATTTATTGAATAAGCACAGTCTTCAACTTCCAACAAACTTAGCATTGATGCTCGCATACAAAACTTTCTATGACCTCGGCAAAGATCAACACGTATGAAATGTTAATTCTGAAACCGTTAATGCAACATATATGTTTGTCTTGAAGTTTTAAAAAGAGATATCCCAATAACTGGTGACCGAAATCACTAGTTAGGATATAAATTAATTTTTATAAAGCCAATATAAAAGCTGGGCATAGCTCATAGGAGTCAGGAAACGTTATCTCACTGAGTATGCTTTCGAATTAAACCTTACTTCAATTAGGACTTTGAAAGGTTGTATCGGTTTAGTTTACGACTTGTAAAACAAAGGAATAAGGGTCAAAGTTTATTTGTACCCATCCATTTTTAAAAGACGTTCATTCTCCTTAAAAATTTTAAGTGTTCAATCGAGCTGACTGAAAATTGCCCCGGGCTAAAATGAGGTTGAAAAATGGTTAAAGGGGAATTAACCGCTTTATATCTAATGTTTAGGAGGTTTAAAAAAGTGTCTTATATCATCAACATGTTTTATTCAAAAGCATACGTCAAGAGACCTTACGTTTTTGATTCGTCATCCTCCTCCCAATTCTTCACCAAAGTGAGGAAAGATCGGGTAAAAGTTGGCATTATAAAATTATGAAGAAAATTTTTAAGGGTGAAACGAATGGATTTCTTCAAGACAAACGCCTATTGCACTACTTATCCAAAATAACATGTTCTTACATGCCAATTATGCTTTTAATCAAAGAAATAAAACACAGAAGCAAACAAAACTAAATGGGTGACTAACATAACAGTGTTCCATTCACGATTGGTCTTTCTCTTTTGAAGGTTAGCACTTCATTATCAATCATCCCTTGGACTTTCTCTTGAAAAACTTTGCACTCTTCAATCGAATGCCCCAACACTCCATCATGAAATTCACAGCTGGCATTCGGGTCAAACCACGGTGGATGCGACTTCATGATTCTAGTCTTTCTGGGGGTCATCACCGAGTTTCAGATGAAATAAGACCATAGTTGACTGTAAGTCACTGGGATAAGATCAAACCAGCGAGTCTCTGCTTTCGGAATACTCAAAAGTGCCTTCTAATTCTGAAACTGTCTTCGAACTTGTCGATTCTGATGCTGATCTGGGGATATCATCCTTCGCTTATGAGGTAGTTGCTACTTGCGCTGAGCATGCGCTTGATACTGATGTTGAGGATAAGGTATTGGAACCGGATCTGACAGGATTTGAGAGGAGTCTCGAACTGCATTAACATCAACGCTTCTTTCCTCTAGGGAATCATCAACTAAAATTTCTTCATTAGCTTGGCCGCTCGAGTTATCCTGAATTCTCCCACTTTTGAGCGCATTCTCAATGTTTACTCCTACTTCTATAATTTTAGAGAAATCTGATGGCACAACGCCCACCATCCTATCATAATAAGAGTCTGACATCGTTCTTAGAAACATTTTGGTTAAATCTTTCTTTGGAAGTGGTGGACGAATTTGGGCTGCCAACTCTTTCCATCGTTGAGCATATTCCCTGAAAGATTCATTATCATTCTTACTCATTCCTTCTAGTTGATCACTGTCTGGAGCCACGTCCAAATTATAATTGTATTGCTTTACAAAAGCATCGGCTAAATCTCTCCAAGATTGAATTCGATTCCTTTGTAGCTTCATATACCACATTAGGGATGCCCCAGATAAACTTTCTTGAAAGTAATGAATCATCAGTTTGTCATCGTCAACATAAGCAGCCATCTTTCGACAAAACATTGTCAAATGGTATCTTGGACAACTAACACCTTTGTAAACTTCAAAGACAGGCATCTTGAATTTTGGAGGAATAGTTACACCTGGAACCAAACATAGGTCACGAGCATCAAGGTCAAACGCATTAGCTTCTTTCACTATATTCAATTGTTCTTTAAAATCACATAATTCTTTCTCCATTGCTATGAATCTAGGATCATCCATATTCATCTTAGCATGAACATTCTGAAGATTAGGTACAGGCTGTGGAAACCGGGAAACTTGAACAACCAGGTTGTCTTGCACAGGCCGAGGTTGTGTAGGAACATCCATTTGTTGAACATTGTCATCAGAAGGAAGATCAAATAGTGGATTAGTCACCACTCTGAAAACCAGTCATAGAATCCATATCTTCGTTCTCTTTATTATCCCTTAGTGGTAGTTCAAGCTTGGTTAGACGGTCGAGATGTCAGCTGACAGACAAAGACAAAAGACTGGAATGAGCCACAGAAGAGGAGAGATATATGCATATGCAAAATGCTAAATGCTAATGCAAAAAATGCATAAATGAAAGATTTCATGGAACTTAAGCTTCTTATAAACATTATAGAATACCATAGAAATTTTTTTTATTATTTTTTGATATTTTTTTTATTTTTTGTTTTATATTGGATTACAAATGAATATTCTTATAAGAGTCCTTACTTAATAGCTAAATAAAAGCTAAGAAAAGCCCTAAGGAAGTCCCTCATCGTGCTTGTTGATATACACTGCTATTTGGGTCTTCTTGAATATAAGTTGTCTATAATCGTCTAAAGATTAGTTTGATAGAGGAAAATAAATCCTCCATCTCTTCTTTTGTTCTTGTTGGAAGTAAGGGGAAATCCTTTGTTCACTTGGACCTTCCATGACAATGATAATCTTTTGAACTTCTAATGATCCTCCAGGATAAAGGAAGCCTCTCGTATTTGTCTTTTTGAGTGTCTTGATTCTATCAATCGGGGCCCTTAGCTTCCTTAGGACTTCCAAGTTAGGACTCTTAACAGAATATTTCAAAATATTTTCTTTTGTAATCCCTATTGGTTTCTGTAATGTTTATAAATAAACTAGGAATTCCATGAAACCTAATGTAGTGTGATGCCATATGAATGCAGCAAACACAAATAAGCACATAAGGACACACAAAGATAAACGAACAAGGGGGACCCTAGGTTTTGCAACGAGCATGGAGCCAAAGGGTATACCCATTCCCAAAGGTTGTGGACTAATGGTTGATTGTACCTGCAGAACAAGGTTCTAAAGGGACTCAAAATCATCAAGCCGTCTTTCGGATGTTATCAATTTCCTAATTACTCGAGGATTAATAATATTCTCAAGAGAACTTCTTTCGAGTGTAGCTTTGTGTAGCACTATTTTGGGAGTACTCCCTCATAGTCCCGCACTACGTCCTAATAAAGGCCAAAGTAGGGTTAAAGTAACTACGGTCTTCAATATCATAAGCTCCAAGGTCGAAAATAGTGAGTGTCTTCACGATTACTCGTTCAACAGTACTATCTCAAGAGGGCCTCAATTGAGCGGGATTCTCGATTTAACTTAGTCGGGATTCAACTCCCTATAAGCCTCATCGAATATATCACCATCCTATCTTAATTTCTCTCAAGTTCGGGTGTAGAACTTTTATCTCACCTCTCAAGGATAACAACCCAAAAAGACACAAGAGAAAGTATACAAATAAACAATTAATCAAGTAAGCAGATATATAAAGCAGTAAACAAATAAAATAAGATAGGGAAACCCACTAGAGGCATCCCCAGTGAAGTCGCCATTTCTGTCGCGGTGAAATTTGGATACCAAATTATTGATTAGTTTGAATCTTTAATTCATTTTTGCAACCGAACTTTGATTTGTCCAAAGGAAGGGATAAAGATCGAAATTCCCACAATGCAATGCGAATGCAAGGTTCAGAGAGTTTTAGGTTCGAGGGTTGGTTAAACTTAGGGAAGGTGCTAGCATCCTAAGTTTCTGTAGTACTCTACAGAAACCTCTTGTTTTATGTTTGGTTATTGCTAAGTGTTTATCTGCTTAAAGGTTGAAAGACCTAGGGGTTTATTTCTAAGTATACTCGATAAGATGTCGCATCTTATGCCTACATATCCTTACGGGAGTGGAATCAGAGTATTTGTAGTTCCCCTAAAGACTTTGAGGAGTTCTTTGACTGTGGTCAAAGTTCCTACGGGTTTAGGGTAGTTGATTGATTGATTTTAGGAGAAGAGATGTGTTATTATTTTAAGAGAGATTTAACCGCCACAAGTTGTAGGAGTGTAGTCTTTGCATCATCTTAAGAGAGAAGCTCAAGTACTCGGATAGAGATCAACGAGGTACGCCTCTCTTAAGGCAAAGTTCCTACGAATTGATTATATTGTTGTGGGGTGGAGATTCTATCTCGCTTAAGATGATTTGGCATCTTTCTCTAATGTGTTTGAATATTGAATATTGTATGTTGAGTTGTATTATTTTTGTCCCTATGTTGTAAGATAAAAGACAAGGTCCTTCCTATGGGGTAGGATCTAACTTAGAGATCAATTTGAATGGGATCAAGGATCATAGGGGAGAATGATGCAAATGATGTGCACTACACACAATTGTTGAATCATGTGTAGGGTTTTCCTTTGGACGGAATGCGATGCGAGAATATAAATACGGTAATGTGAATTGTGAAATAAATTGCGAAAAATAAACCGTACACAAACGCATGAAAACGCTAAGTGAGTGAATGTGAGTGTGAACGGATCGGAGTGAGGCGCAAGCGTGCACGATTGATTAAATTTTAGGCGAGTTGAATTGATTTTACAGAGAGGAGTTGAATTGATTTTAAGAAAAGTTGGATTAATTTAAATGAGAAAATATTCTGTTTTGATGAGATTTGGTCTTAAGCGAGCGTTGAATAATTCTAGAGAGATTGATTTTAAGAAAAATTATAACTAGTTTTATTTATTTATTATTATAGCCATATATATAAAAAGGTTTTAGTAATTATAAAAGAGAGTAGTTATTACCAGATAAAAAACAAAATTAAGAAATTCGTTATTATCTTTTAGTTGCAAAATATTTAAAATAATGAGTTTTGAATAATTATGTTATTTAATAAAATAGAGAAAAAACTTTGTATAAGTTTCTTTATTAGTTATTAGTTTTCATATTTATAAAAGAGTCTAATTACAGTTAATTAATTTGTTAATATAAAAAAGTCAAATAAAAGGGTTAGATGGTTTATTAAATAGAAATTATTATTAAATTATTTACTAGATTAAAATGTCATTAACGTTAATTCAAAGACAGGTTGATTAAGGTTAAATCAAATAAATGAATATTAGTTATATTCTAAAAAACGGTTGATTTAAAAGGGATTAGTGGTCCATTAATTAAATTAGGGTTATTTAGTTATTAATTAGAAGGTTAATTAGAGGTTTAAAAGGGGGGAGGATGATTAGGCGTGCGCGAGTGCACCAGGGCTACGGTGGGCAGGAGACGTGAGGGTCGTTGGATAGGATCCATCGGAGATCAGCGATTTGTGTGCGAGGTGCATCATAGTGTGTGTGGTGTGCCGTGTATGTGATTATACAATAAAAAAATCACAAAAAAACTAAAAACCCTAATCTGATCCCTTTCTCTTCTCCGCCTCTTTTCCCTTTTTCCTCTTTCGGCGTCATCTCTCGATTCACGATTTGTATTCTTCTTCACTTTTCTTCTTCTATTCTAAAACAAAACATGGACAATACAAAAGAAAAACAAATGTTAGACAGAAAGCTTAAAGAAACAAATGACGATTACGACGTCAATGGTTCCGGGCTCGCGACGATCTATGGAGACGGTAGAGATTTCTCGCGGACGAAAAGAGGGTTTGATTCGGTGGTTTCATCCGGCGACGGCAAGTGGGTTCGTGACGGATGATTGGGATAACTAAGCTGAGGGTTTGGGGTTATGACTTCGTGGCGGAGTCTTCAACAAGATAAGTTTTTACTCTTCTTGATTTACATGCTTAGGGTTGGAAATTTGGGGCTTTTTTTGTGAGTTGGTAGTTGTTCCTCTGTGTGTGTCCTCTCCTCCTGAACAATTGTTTTTGCGAATCCTTTATAGGCCATTGAACATTGATGATGAAATCCGGTTTTGGAAATTAGTTAATGGTGTTCAAAACGTGTTTGCCCGGTTTTTTTGGAAAGAAATGAAATATTGTTGATTTTGTCTGATTTGCTATTAATCCCGCTTCAAACTTTCCATTAGTGCCCAGGCTATTTCATGATTCTTACGATCCTTGTTTAATTCGCCATCATTTCTTTAACGATATAATCTGATTGTCGGTTGATGTTTGTTTTGGACAGGTCAGAGGGTTCGTAATTGGGCTTTCATTTCTCCACTTATTTGGATTATGCTAACTTCATCTCAAATCGGACGACATCAGATTTCCAAAGAACCAGGGCCTGGTTCTAATATGCAAGTGTATGACAGTCTCGGATTCAGGAACGGTATGCTGTGAGCATGGGGTTTGGAATCGTCCGACGGTGTCTATATTTATTCTTGAGGGAACTGCTTCTAACGATTGATGGTGGCTCGAGAACATACGCAAGGTAAAGAACAAACTATGATGAACACATTCTGGCTGTATAGTTATGCAAGAAACTGATTAGATAAATTCTTCAGGTTATTATGTTGATCCGGTTGAAACAAAAAACTGAAGGGCGGTTATGATGGATGCCGGCGGAAGTTGGAGCTTGTTAGTTGCATTTGGTTTTATAAGAAGTTGTAAATCTCTTAGCACTTTCAATGGCACTACTTCCTTCTTCTCAACAGACCATACGACATTCAAAATATCACTATGCAGGGACTTCACTTCAGGCGAGAACCGGTAAAGTTCTTCTAAACGTGCTACCAAAACCAAACATTAGTTTTAGTGATAAGTCCGCTACTGACATAGCTTTGGCTAATGGCTTTTGTAGCTCATTTTCTTCATCGAGTTTAAAAAACATCTTTCTACATATCTAACGGTTTTAAACTTTATGTCTTTATGACATCTTAATGCTTTCTTAGTGGTTTCCGCCTGCAGGTGCGCGGAGGCCGTGATAGCGGTGTTGCTCTTACTTGAGGCTGCGACCGGGGCTGTTGATATTGTGGAACAACAGACTGTCGATGAGGGTAATACTGTTGATACTGCTGTTGGTATTGCTCTGTTATTGTGAAAGTCTTAAACCAATGTCATATGCTTTGTAGGTTGTTCAAGAGCGAAGGTTGCCGATGTTATGCTTCGGTATTTCAAGGTCTCCGTTTGTGGCGTTATGCTCAAACCCTTCGGTATTGAACTTTCAAAATTAGACCCTCTTTCTCGTGAATTCACAAGGAGGAAAATGGTGGTCTATGTGAGTGTTTTGATTTGTTGTTCTCGGTTTTGTTAACAGGGTTGGAAACTAAACTCCATGGGTAACGATACAACCCTAGCATTAAAGCCATTATGGAAAGGAACAGGTATCTAGCTGACCATAATAATCAAGATTGTTAAGTTGTATATAGAATGCTGATGTGAAGTTGGTTTATGATGATTCGGATTTGTGCTTGATAATTGGTGAGTCATTATGAGTGGTTCGTTCATGATTCTTGGTAATCATCTTTTTTTGTCCCGGATTAACAAGTCTGCCTTTGATTTATGCAGGGAAATGCCATGGCCGTGTACCAATCTCTTCTTCCTCCCTATCATTTACCAGCACTCTTTATTAAGAATCATGATTCCAACAAAAATCAAAAGAAAGCAACCAAATGCTGTTTGCGGTAATTATGCAGGGCAAAATCGACACACTGTGAAGCTGCAGGTCTGGTAGCCGCAGGCAGATCATGGTGTGGCGCGGGCGTAACATTACTGCTATGGCTTAGGATAATTCGACAGGTTCCGTGATTTACAATGACGGTTGCGATGACGACCTGATTTCGTTTTAATCTCTGTAAAGAAATTAAAGTGGCAAGCTGCAGCGACTTGCTGGGATTCTCGCAAGAAGGCCATGTTTTGTAGGATAGCAGGAGAAGATTTATTATGTTTTAAGCAACTGATTCCTTCTATCAATGTGTTATGTGACTTTGGCATGGAATTGAATTTGTTTTTTTTGTGTAAACTTGATGTAATGATCCATGATTATCATGGTTTAGAGGTTAATCATTCAGTGGTGATTGGTGTATGCTGATGATTAGGGAATTTCATGACTTTGAAAACACACGCGAGAAGTGGCCTGTGACTGCTTGTGTTAGTAATTTAATTCCTTGTATGGAAATTAAATAGTTTGAAAATTAAAATAGTTTGGATACTTCACGTCTCACCCTGCTTGAATTTCCAGTTTGTGACTTCACTTGAATGATCCCTAAATTCTTCCAACCATGAGACTTTAAAAGATGACCTTTGGATTTTGGTGTCCAACCTCATAAATCTTCTCCTTATAGTTTAGAAGTTGCATGAACCAAAACTTGTACTTGGGTGGGTAATGGGCTTGCAATTGGATATGGATACCGCAATGACAACGGAAGATAGAAATGGTTAACTGATGAACTCGCACAATCTAACTGTCACTTGAATTCGCAGAAATTCATGTAGAACTTGAATTTAATTCTTGGCTGAAACTAAATGTTCCAGATACTTTATGTCTTTGAACAAGTCCGAATTAGTGAACCATTAGTGGAACTCCAAGCAAGCCTTTAAACTGTGATGATTTCTTTGCATGAACAGGGCTTTACAGATTCTTTAAAACACAACCTTGCCATCCGAAATGAGCCAATTAGATTCAGGAAGCCACGAACCAAGCTTGAAATACCCTGTAGGGACACCACAAACCAAATGACACCAACTTGGTCGACTTGATCTCGGTAAGAACCCGAATTCAACTTTTCTATCTGAGTAAAACCTTGTCTTCAAAGTACCTTTGAATGGGAGAATGAGCGACGCGTGCTTGAGACTATTGCACCTGCACAATCTGGTTAGTCGTAATAAATAAAAAGGGCAATGCGTAAAAACAAGGAGGTGGGATCTTAAGGTAAACATTAGGGTGCAACACATGGGCGGTGGTGAAGATGATGAAGAAGAGTGAAGATCTTATGTTGGTAGTATTTGTATCTTTTTTTTGTTATTTTAGTTTTATTATTTTAATTTCATTTTGCACATTGGTGGCTCTAGTTTCACCATTAAACTCTATATTGTATGCACTTCTATTTTGTGACTTTTAAATTGTGTGTTTTTGGTATACCCCACTTTTTTTTGTTTAATCGTCTTTGTGCTTGAGTAAGTTGAAGGAACCAAGATGATTGCGACGAACAAGTTAGGAAAATTTGAGTGGTGATGATAAGAATCAGTTGTCGACACTTCAAGGTACACCTTATTTCTATTTTTATACTTTATATGAATAAATTAATGGTGTGTTACAAATTTTTTATCATAAAATTCTTTGAGTTACATGTCTACTTTGAATCAAATTAGGACCTAACCAATTGTGATGTAACCTTTCATTATATACTAAAATGCGGGAGACCGACAATTCCTTTTCAACTCATTCTTATCATGCTAAATCATGCATTAATCTATTTTTTGTGAAAACTTTTTTGAAAAGGATAGAGGCAATCTTTGTTATTGAGAAAAACCACTCGGCCAAAGAAATTAAAAAAATAACCTTGTGAGGAGTGATCCATAGTAAACCCCTTTTGAGCCTATATTAGGATCCATCCGAAGTATAAATTTAAATACCATTGATAATATGATAAATAAATGGATCCTAAATTCCTTCGTTTCAAGTGAACATAAACCAAAGTTGGTCGCATGTTGATTTTTTCCTATGTCTAAGTAAAGAGTATGATTGCATCAACTATGGTTAAAATGCTAAAGTTGGGGAGAAAACATAATACATCACCTTGAAAATTTTAGAGCTAACAAAAAGAAAAATGAAAAGAAAAGCTCACGTTGGTGTGTTATCAAAATAAAATAAAATAAAATAAAATAAAATGAAGATTGTTGAATAAAATGAAATGCTCTCTTAGAATTGGCAATCTTTAATTGAGTCTTGTGATCATGTCCTTTCTCTATAACCCGAGTCACACTATAACCCTTAAAAGACCTCTTGATTCTCAAAATTTTCATGATATAGTATATGTGGTGATAAACGCATGATTCGATGTGATGTTGATTTAATTGTTCGGATGAGTGTAAGAAAACCCTTATGATTATTCATCATCACTATGATGTGTGTGTAGTTTTGATTCAATTTTGACATGTATTGCTTGAAATTTCTTGGTATAATTTTTGTATCCAATCATTATTTTTTATTCATGTTTTGTCTAAAATCGAAAGTAAGTGTATCATAAGAGTATCGTATGCTTTTGAACCATTTGAATGTCATCCTCTAGCACTTGTTTCATTCCTTGCTTTCGTAAATTGGGTTGCTTTAACGAATGACTTTTGTTTAGGGACAAACAAAATGATAAGTTGGGGAGAGTTGTTAGGGACCAATTGGTACTAATTTTTATATATTTTATCGGTCCCTTTTTCCAATTTCTTATTAAAATCACACAAGTTTTTATCACAATTTAGTACGCATTCAATTTAAGTTATTGTATTTTTATTTCGAATAGATATTTCACTTTTTCTTTAAGTCTTGTAGAATGTTTTGTCAAGAAAAGAAGGATTACATAAATAAATCTCCGGAGCAACATTCGAAGATCAAAGTTTGGCAAAGGAAGTGCTGAAAAAGCAAGCAAGCCTCAAGTTGCCCAGTTCGCGTTGCGAACTGACTGAAAGTCAGGCACATGCAATTGATGACACATGTTGTGTCTTGGAAAAGCAAACCAACTTTTGTGTAAGATGGCGCCCCAAAGCCTATATATACCTTTTTCCTTGCATGTAAAACATCATCATTTCAATTTTAGAGTTTAGTATCTCTTAGGCTTGTAAGGAAATCTTAGGGAGATTTCAAAGTGGATTTTCTGAAGTTTTGGAAAAACTTCATGCAAGAAGAAATTCTTGAAGTTTTTTCTGTGTATTCAAGGAAGATGATGAGTAACTAATTCCATTCTTGTCAAGATTGAAGTATTAGTTACCTTATGTTGTTTATGTAATATCACTATCCTTGCATGTAACGAACTACATTTGATGTAGGGAATAATATTTTCTCTTTACATTGAAAAATTAGAATTAAATCATTGTTGAGAAAGATAGTTCAATTCTTGATCTAAAATATTTTTCCAAATAGAGAATAAATTGTATAGATAGATTTGTTCACTACTTTTCTTTGATGTTAAACATTCAAGATTATTATATCAAGAGTTAGATGGAGAAATCGTCTAAAGATTTATATAATAATTATCACAATTTTATTTAGACATAAATATTATTGAGAGGACATTTGAATGTTATCAATGGAGTTTGAATGCATGCATGTGATATTAAGAACATATAAAGAACAAAGATAATGAAACTCAATCTTGACAAGGTTTCCAAACTTTATTCTAAAACCATTTTCATTGTCTTGTTTTTTTTATAAGTAATAAGAACGATTCATTCACCAACAAACAACTTGAATATCTTTAAACTTACAACAATCGAAATTATAGAACGACCGTAATAACAAAAATCTCTGTGGATATGATATTAAAAATATTTGCCAGAAATATACTTTTCAACAGTGAGATGAAGGGGAGCTGGCCAAGGCGGCTGAGGAGAACAAGATCCTCGAGGGGAGGATCGTCGAATTGGAAGACGCTGTAGCCTCTGTCGATGACGAGTCCGTTGAAGAGGAGGCATTGCTGACTCGCGGTGAGTAGGTTTCACGGATCATGGTCCTTAAGTAAGATTGATTAGATACCGTATGGATGGTTTTCAATAATGCAGTTGCTCAGCTCCAAGTTGTGAACCCCGGGGTCGAGCTTGTCACCGAGGGGATTGGATTTCTAAACTAGGTGGTCGACGGTAAAATAGTCGCTCCCCCTAGCCTTGACAGCGACACCGAAGGGGAGACCCAACCCGAGGAGGAGGAAAATGTTTAGATTTATTTGTTTGTATCTGTTTGGCATGTGTGCCATGATTCGTATTTGTCTGGCATGCGCGCCATAATTTGTAATACTTGAATAATAGGCTCTGCACGTTTGTTGTAATGCTTTGACGTCATCGTCCTTTGTGGCCATTATCTTAATATAACTTTTCTTTTTTGACATGTGGGTATATGCCTTTGTATGTTTTGCTCGCCGAGTATATAGTGTCCTTGGTTAATACTTATGTTTGTTTGCGAATTATTTTTTCTAAGTGTCCGTGGGGTTTTGTTCAACAGAATTGGTGCTCGACAGTGTAGGGAACTTATTCGAGTGATCGGATTTGGCTTTCGATTGATAGCGGTGGAAAGATCTCGATTGAGATCTTAACACCACGGCGTGAACTTTCCATCGCGAGCTGGGTGTTCTGCCTTAGTGGTACAATGACGGTGGAACTCAGTTGAGTTTTCCTCGTCAGGCTAGGGATCTGCTCGTCAAAGAGTGGAAACCTGCCTTTTTGTTTAAGTTTGGGACGTTGTGCTTGTACCCGAGCACACCTCCGTGGTCGAGGCACATCCTGTCATTGTTAAATAGAGTACACCGACTATCAGGCCTAGCAGTAATACTGTTGACTTTTACCTTTCTTCTTGTCGAACTTACCATCCTTTTGCAAGAATTTTTCCTTAACGGCCAAACCTTCACCCACCAACGAAGGTTTATGCTCTTTCGTTCGTTCAAGTCCTTAGAATACAAGGTTGATTGAACTTCTTCAAAGCTCAGAGACTCCCTTCCATACAAGAGAGTTTCTTTGAAGTGAATATGTGTTCTGAGCAAAGCACACAACAGCAGCAGTGCTTGATCTTCATCATCGATCTTCACATCAATATTTTCAAGATCAAGAATCAGCTTGTTGAATATATCTAACTGCTCAGCCAACACTTTGTCTTCACTCATCTTAAATGAATACAAAGCTTGCTTCAGGTAGAGTCGATTTACCAGAGATTTGGTCATGTACAAAATTTCAAGTTTCACCCATAATTCTGATGTTGTAGTCTCCTTTGATACCTGCCGAAGAACCTTATCACCAAGGCTCAACAAAACTGCGCTGTGAGTTTTCTCAATCATGCCCGTCTTTTCTTTTGCTGTTAACGCAACGTCCATGGCTGCCTCTCCCTTCAACACTTCTAAACAACCATGCTGAATCAGTAGGACTTTCATCTTCAAGCGCCACAGATTGAAGTCGTTCACTCTGGTGAACCTTTCAATCTCATACTTTATTGAAGTCATCCTTTCCACGCTCACCGCACCAATTTGTTATGAATCAGATGTCTTGAAATAAAATATAAACGGTTTCTTTATGATCAAGAAACACATAAGGGTTAGGGTTAACAAAGAAACTAAGGTAAAACAACAAGGATAAACAAAATTTGGTTATAAATTGTTATTCTTTCCTTTCTCTTAGAAACAAGATTACAAGTATACAAGAATAACAAAATAACCTCTCTCTCTCTTGAAATTAAAATTTTATCTTCCTATTTTTCCTTATACCAAGATGAGAGACTAGCATCCTATTTATAAGAAAAATAGCATACTAACCTAATGAACTTTTTAACAATTACCTATTATAAGCTAACTTAGGGTATAAGCTAACTTAAACAATTGGGCTTACAAGCAAGACTCAATTCAATATGCTAACACACCTAGCAATATTGACTAATGCATGTTAGAACAAACTTTGACTACAACACGCATTACTCCGACAGCAGCATGCAAACAAATTTTGACTTCATACTTAATTCTTATCGAACCAGAAACTATCCTTCGATCATACTAGAGTTCAATCTAATATCTCATAAAGCTCATTCAGAATCCTTTAGAAAGTTTCTTAATTAAGAAAACTCTCCACACTTAAAAGGGGAGACAAACTTTTTCTTCTTTTGCATTGGTGATTCAAATCCATTTGAACTCCTTTATATTTATACAACTTACTATTACACAATTTTAGTGAATCTCTTACAACTTGAAACACTCTTGCACGAAAAAAAATAAAAATAAAACTATTAGAGTTTTTTACAAGAGTTTGAGAGAAACCAAGTTTCTAAGCCCTTAAAAATAATAATGATTCTAAAAGACTTACATAGACGTTCAAGTAGAAACACAAAAGAAACAATGAAAAAAATCAATTCAACTAATTCATGTAAATGAACTAATCAAATATGAGTTTAACTAAACTTGATTCGATTCAAATGAACAAATAAATCAATTAATATGATAAATGATTCAATTAACTTTCATTTTTTATTTGATTCAAATGGCACTGCATGAACTAAATGCGAGCTGAATCAATTTAGACTAAGACATAATTCAATTCACTTGAATCAATTCAAATAGAACATTGAATCTATTCACAAAGTATATAAGCATTCAAAAACACATTGAATTTATTTCCACCAAAACGTCTTTCGATTCACAAAGTTATAGAGAACTCACAAAATGTATTTGGTTCAATTCAAACATACAAAACTTTGTACAAATATAATATTATGCATAAAAATTCATTTTAAATGCAATGCAAAAGACATCCAACATAAATGGATTAAATATAAGTTAAACTACTATAAAATACTCAAAACAAACATATTAAATCTATTAAACCTATAGCTGAAAACTAAAGTGCAACTACAAAGATAAGACAAATTAAACAGAAGAGCTTTGATTTTGATTTTGATATTGATATTTTGTTCAAAAGCAAATTGTTCTAAAAATTAACTTGCAAATAAATCTTTAATAAAGCATTCATCTTTATTAATCAAGTTTAATTCCTTGATTATTTATGTTGATACTTGTGAACTCAATCCTATAATAATATGTGATGGGTCTAAAATAGGGATGGAGTGCTTGAATAGAAAGTTTTACTTGTAGGGCACATCTATTGAAACATAATAATTAGCAAATAAAATAACATAAAGTAAGTAGTGATTACCTCTAGAATAGTAACAAGTCTTCACTCTCTATAACAAGAAGAATTTTCAGCTCAATAATGCAAGTTTCAGTTTCACACACTCACTTCACACTATGACCCTCTCATCTAGCACCTTTACCTTTGTCACCATCATCTTCCTTTTTCTCAACCTGGCCCTCACTCAACCACCTCCATTTGCTTGTGACTCTTCAAATCCATCCACCAGATCCTACCCTTTTTGCAACCCAAAGCTTCCCATCACACAACGAACCAGAGACCTTGTTTCCAGACTCACATTGGACGAGAAACTCTCTCAACTCGTTAACTCAGCCCCTCCCATTTCCCGACTCGGCATCCCTGGTTACCAGTGGTGGAGTGAAGCACTTCATGGCGTTGGCAATGTTGGCCCTGGCATCTTCTTCAATGGCACTATCACTTCCGCAACTAGCTTCCCTCAAGTTATCCTCACCGCTGCTACATTTGATTCCCATCTTTGGTACCGAATCGGTCAGGTACATCCTCCACATTTTGAATTTAAGTCCATATATATAACTGTTAACTAGCACACCAACACCATACATTCAGATACGTCAAATATGGATGTGATGTTAGTGTCAGACACTAAATGAACACCAGAGATATCTTTGTTCAGAAGTGTCGGTACTACAGGGATTGTTAGACTAGTTGGAAATTTACGGTAACAATATGAAATCACTTACATACGAAAGATCCATTTAGCAAAGTGTGTTATAGTTTTTGAATTAATGTGGAAATGAAATAGGTAATTGGGGTTGAAGCTAGAGCAATGTACAATGGAGGGCAAGCAATGGGGATGACATTTTGGGCACCAAACATAAACATATTTAGGGATCCAAGATGGGGTAGAGGACAAGAAACAGCTGGTGAAGATCCTATGATGACTTCTAACTATGCTGTTTCCTATGTTAGAGGACTTCAAGGTGATTCATTTCAAGGTGGTAAGTTAAGGGGACACCTTCAAGCTTCTGCTTGTTGCAAACATTTCACTGCCTATGATTTGGACAATTGGAAGGGCGTTAATCGCTTTCACTTCGATGCTAAAGTAAGTTCGTCTCTTGATATTACAAACTCAAACTCTTACACTGAGCGCTGATGCCTCGTAGACAATTATTGAATTGATACTAAATTGCCATGACTTTTTATGATTCAGGTGAGTTTGCAGGATTTGGCAGACACATATCAGCCACCATTTCGTAGTTGTGTAGAGCAAGGACGAGCTAGTGGGATAATGTGTGCTTATAACCGTGTAAATGGTGTTCCAAGTTGTGCTGATTACAATCTCTTAACTAAAACAGTTAGAAAACAATGGGGATTCCACGGGTGATTAATCATTTCATTTTTTACCTTATCTATCTGAATCAATGAATGGTTTGGTTAGTTATTAATTAAGTCTAACCTTTTGGGGTGAAAAAAAAAAACAGGTATATCGCTTCAGATTGTGGAGCAGTTGGGATCATACATGACCAACAAGGATATGCAAAATCAGCAGAAGATGCTGTAGCCGACGTTATGCAAGCTGGTATATATTTTGCGACCTAACCATCTTTATACATTGTTATCATCAGTTTCTTATTTTGCTTTATTTGTGATAATGCTAATAATAATAACAATTGTAATGCTTACTCATAAAGCATTTGTCACTTATCTTTTGTCTGTTTGTATGGCTTTGAATATCATCCGCATGATAGTAATTATAAATTCATAGTAGGCATAATAGTCACATGGTTTTGGCCCACCTGTTGTACTATACCACTACACTAGCCATGTGTTTCTCAGTCTCAACTAACCCTTTGTAATAATTCTGATGAATCGTAATGAATGTGCATTGAAATTTTGCAGGGATGGATTTGGAATGTGGAAATTATTTGACAGACCATGCAAAATCAGCAGTGCAGCAGAAGAAGTTACCTATATATCAAATAGACCGTGCTCTTCACAATCTATTTTCAATTAGAATAAGGCTAGGCTTATTTGGTGGAAATCCAACCAAGCTTCCATTTGGAATGATTGGTCCCAACCATGTTTGTTCCGAAAATCACTTATATCTAGCTCTTGAAGCTGCAAGAAACGGCATTGTCCTTTTAAAGAACACCGCTTCACTTCTTCCACTTCCAAAAGCAAGTAGTATTTCCTTAGCAGTGATAGGTCCTAATGCCAATGCTTCACCTTTAACTCTTCTAGGAAACTATGCCGGTCCTCCTTGTAAATATATCACTATACTCCAAGGGTTTCGACATTATGTTAAGGACGCTGTTTTTCATCCTGGCTGTGATGGTGGACCAAAGTGTCCTTCAGCGCAAATAGACCAAGCAGTGGAAGTTGCAAAGAAAGTTGATTATGTGATTTTGGTTATGGGATTGGATCAAAGTGAAGAAAGGGAAGAACGTGATCGCGTTCACCTTGACTTGCCAGGCAAGCAACTTGAACTCATTAACAATGTTGCCAAAGCTTCTAAGCGACCAGTTATTTTGGTGCTCCTTTGTGGAGGCCCTGTAGATATTAGTTCAGCCAAATATGATGATAAAATTGGAGGTATCATTTGGGCTGGTTATCCCGGTGAACTTGGAGGCATTGCACTTGCACAGATTATCTTTGGTGATCACAATCCAGGTGAAATTTCTTCTATAAAATTCGCACACGTAAACTATTGAACAAATATAAGGAGATCAGATATTATACAATTTGGTTCATGAAAATGAGAACTTCTGTTACAACTTGTATAAATAATATAACAAAGTGTCCTTATGGTGCAATCTGATTTTGATGACTTTGCAAAAAAGTTTTAAACTGATAGTACATAGTTCTGAATTTCGTTATATATTAAATCTTTAGATTACAAAAATGCAAGATTGTTTGTAGATTTACAATTTTATTACTCAATTTTAGTCATCAATGCAATGCAGGAGGAAGACTACCAATTACTTGGTACCCAAAAGATTACATAAAAGTGCCAATGACAGACATGAGGATGAGAGCCGATCCTTTAACTGGCTATCCAGGAAGAACTTACAGATTTTACAAGGGTCCTACAGTGTATGAATTTGGCCACGGACTAAGCTACACAAAATATTCCTACGAGTTTGTTTCTGTAACACGCGACAAACTTCATTTCAATCTATCCACCACTCATTTGACAGTTGAAAATTCAGAAACGATAAGGTACAAATTAGTTCCAGAGCTGAGTGAAGAAACCTGCAAGAGCATGTCGGTCTCTGTCACAATTGGTGTCAAAAACCATGGAAACATGGTGGGGAGGCATCCTATATTGCTGTTTATGAGACCGCAAAAACAGAGAATTGGAAGTCCTATGAAACAATTGGTTGGTTTTCATAGTTTGTTGTTAGATGCCGGGGAAATGAGCCATGTTGGATTTGAACTTAGTCCTTGTGAGCATCTTAGTAGAGCGAACGAGGCTGGTTTAAAGATCATAGAAGAAGGGTCTCATTTTTTGCTTGTAGGGGATGAAGAATACCTAATAGATGTCATTGTTTGATGCTACATATTTATTCTTCAACAGGTAAAGCTAATATATTGAACCTGTTTATGAAACCTGATTTTTTTTTCAAGAATACAAAACCATAAAATGTACTGTAATGTATATGATGTTTAGATGATGGATGTGCTTCTTTTTCAAGTTCTTTACATTACTTTTGTTAGGCTTAACTAATTTAGTGAAGCCAGTTAAAGTAAACTTACCTTTGTAATAAAGCATATATAAAGGCATTTTTCTATCGATGATATTCCATTCTATCCTAACAAGCGGTATCAAGGCCAACTTGGGACCTGTGGGGGGTCTCTCTCGACAGAAAATAAAAATGCTGTTTTTTAGATTTTGGGCGAGAAAGTTAGTTATGACAGTTATGTTCATCTTTTCCTCCGTTTCTCTCCTCAAGGCTCATCAATGTCGCAATCTTCCAAGTTCGCATAACTTGCAATTCCTAAGTTCAATGGCTTGTATGATCACTAGGAAATGTCGATAGAGAATCTTCTCCTATCAAAAGAATATTAGGTTCTAATAGAGAATAGCCTGACAACTGCTCCCTTCGCTGCCACATCAGAGCAACACAAGCTTGCATAAGAGAGCAAGCTCCGAGTTCTCAAGGTCAAGAACTACCTATTTCAAGCAATTGATTACGACATTCTTGAATCAATTCTTGTTCACGATACGACGAAAGACATTTGGGAATTGTTACGACAAAGACATTTGGGAATCGCTGCGAAGAAAGTATCAAGGCTCACCCAAGGTCAAACGAGTTCAATTACAGGCACTGCGCAGAGAATTTGAGATTCTTGCCCAGTAAGATAATGAATATGTTAATGATTACTTTGATAGAACCTTGATAATTGCGAATAAGATGACTCCTCACGGGAAAGATTAGAACAAACCATGATTTATGAGAAGGTACTGCGTTAAATGGTTCCCAAATTCAATTACGTAGTATGCTCTATCGAGGAATCAAATGATGTTACCATACTCACCATTGATGAAATGCAAAGTAGCCTTCTAGTGCATGGACAAAGAATGAAGGCTTGTCAAGAAAAAGAGAAAAAACAGGTGTCGAAAGTCTCAAACTCTGGACGTGGATATGGGCGTAGCAGGAAACGTGGAGGACCACGATGACGTGGAAGTGGAAGACAAAACATAAAATTCATTGTGTTTCAAACGCCACAAGCTAGAACACAATCAAAGTAAGTGTACTATTTAGGGAGATAATGATGCAAACTATATTGAATTTGATGAGAGTGATAAATTTCATCACATGGCTGTCTATGTGCTCAATAGAAGTCCTACACTGTCTGTGAAAGATGTTACTCCAGAATAAGCTTGGAGTGATGTAAATCCATATGTGCATCATTTTAGAGTATTGGTTGCTTAGCTTTTGTGCACATCCCTAATGTACAAAGAAATAAGTTATCTGCTAAGATTATCAACTGTGTGCACCTGAAAAATAAATAAGTAGACATCAATGTCAACTAGCAATTTTGAAAGTGATGAAAGCAACGACGAAGACATCAATGAGATTGATGAGACTAATTAAAGAGAGGAAACTTCAGTAGAAAAAAACGTACATCAACAATGATTCTCAAGATGATGGGGCATTGAAGAACATGCAAATGAAACCTAAGAAGATGAACTCCCTCTTAGGCCTAAGAAGATGCCAGGTTATCTAAGTGATTATGTGAATGGTCAAAAAAGTGAAAAAGAAAATTATAAAAATTATAAAAAACAGACATATTTTACTATTTATTTATTTTTAATATAAGTTACTTAGTAAATTTAAATTTATTAATATTTTTTTGTCAAAACATTGATATTTAATTTATCATTGAAAATAGATATCCATTTTCTTTTTAAAGTATATAAAACTAAACCTCTCTTTTTATTACTTCACCATTTTTTTTATAAAAATTATTACTCTAATCACCTTTATAATACTGATACTGGTTAGAGTATGTATTTGGTTTAAAAGATTAATAATAAAAAGATAGTAAATTTATTAGATTGAAAAATGTACACTTAAAATAAATTAAAATTTTCAATTTACTAAATTGAAATTTATTGATGATGCATGTATGTTATGCTTTCATATATGGGACATATCTAATAAGAATGTTATTCTTATGTGAGAATGATAAGAATAATTATTAGTCCTTAAATTAAAAATAAATGATTGAGATTAAAAACTTATTTAAAGAACATGTGTGTCTCTTTCATCATTCTAGAGATAAGGCACAAAAAATAGTGTAAACTTGACCAATTGATTCTAGTCAAAAGCATAGTAGATGATTTCAATCTAGGTAAAAATAATCTCCTAATTTCATTTTGGTGATTTGAGTCATGTGATTTGAATGATACTCAATCATGATTCAAATCACATTTCCATACCTTATTTTAAAAACCAAAGATTCTTTCATGATTTGAATGAAACAGCTATTGATCCGGATCAAAACACACTTATGGTTTTAATCAAGTGTAGGCATGACCCGAATCACGTTTTCAGAACGAGATTCCATATTTTCAAATCAAAGAAAATGATTATAATCAAAGAATTGCATGAAAAACTTCATGATTTGGCTCAAAAAGAAAATTGTCCAATGGCCAAATTAAATATCATAGTCGATTACGCCATAGAGATGATTGATTACGAACTCTAGAATGCAGAAAACCTAATTCCCGAAAAGGAAAACCTCCAACTTCTAGTGTCATAATCGATTAGGATTGTTTCTATTCGATTATAAAGTCCCTAGTCGATTTGGAAGTGTAAAAAATTCCCCAATTAATTAGGATTGTTTCTAATCAATTATAAAGTCCAAGAAGGGGAAGTCAAGGGCTGAGATGGGTTTTAAGGAATTCAAGGAGTTGTAGATAAGACCTTTTGTGATGGGGGATAAATGTGACTATCACTCAGAGTCACATTGTCAAGCTTATGTATATGAACAACATTGGAAGATGCACTTTGAACACTAAAGATAGAAGTCGAGAATCTAGAGTGATCAAGCAATGTTTGTTTCCCAAATCTGGAGACTATGGAAAAGTGAAGAACATGGAGATTGAGTACAGACTTCACTTCAGAATCTTGATTGGCTGCTTGATTCCAAGAGAAGGGAGCACTGGTCAAATCTATTAGGATCACAAAAAATCCATTTGGCTTTTGGTCAACATGGAGAAGGTCAACCTTCATGCATACATCTTCAACCATATGTGTGAAGCTACCAAAAAAGCATAAAACATGATAAAAAGAATGTTCCTTATGCAAGGTTTCTTTCTGAATTATTTCATTAGAGTAGGTTGATTGAGGCTCTGATGAATTTTGGTGCTACATAAGATATGGAGGAAACATATGGGAATACCCTCTCAGCTGTTATGTTGGGGAATATGAATATTATCAATAAAAGAGACGTGATTCAACCTGGTGTTGGCCTTAAGAACAAGAATGGAAAGACTGCATATATAGATAGCTTTCCAGTCATTTCCAAGCTGGACAATCTTAAAGTTATTAAGGAATACATCAAGATGGCTAGGGAACATGCTGGAGTTATCCTAACCTTGAAAGGCATTCTAGAAGCTCATGAAGGCAGTGTGTACAAGCCTTTCAAGAAAAAAGAAGCAAGATGCTTCTGAAACTGAGAAGGTGGTTCAGAAGCCACCTAAGAAGAAGGTTATACATCAGACAGGATTGCAGAAGGAGGTTCAAGAAGTGTCCTCTATAACTATCTTGATTTATCAACTCTAAGACATATATAACACTATATGCACTGAATTTCTTTGTTTTGGTTTGTTTACCTTTAACGCACTCAAAACAAACATCAAAGTTTTTGAAGTCAATGGAATCCAAGATTCCACCTGAAATTAGTCACTCAACTATATTTTTAGAGATATGACCTAGGCGTTTATGCCATAATGATCATGAATCATTATTATCAAGTTTATGCTTAGTATTACATGATTCCTCGTATAAGGATTCACTATATGTAGCTATTGTGTCAAGCAAATATAGATTATCATGACCCATAAGTGAACCAGTTCCAACAATATCTATATTAAAAGAAAACTTAAACATATTGTTTCCAAATGAACATAAATAACCTGATTTATTCAAATGAGAAACTGGAATTAAATTCCGTCTAAATGACAGTACCACAAAAGTGTCTTTCAAATCCAAATAAAATCCAACACACAATAATAATATAAAATTCCTTATAGCTTCCACCTCCACTGACTTGCCACCTCTAACATAGATGTGTCTTTTAACATCATTTGGCTTCTGGTAGTTTATGTAACCCTGCATTGAAACACTGATGTTAGTAGTTATACCAAAGTTTAATCACTATGTGTTTTTAGGTACTGAAGCTAAATTGACCTTAGAACATACCAAATTATGAAATGTACCTTTCCTTGCACTCCAAGCGTGATATTTAGAATATTTCTTATTTGTATGTCCAAACATTTTGCAAAAGTAGTATTTTTTAACCCGTTTTTGTTTCTTTTGTGTTGGAACATTTACAACTTCATTCTTGGGCTCTTTAGTTTTTTTTATTTTGCTCTTGTCTTTAGAGGTTCCAACAAAAGAAGCACTTTTTGTCTTATCTTACTTCAACCTTTCCTCTTCTTGCACACGAAATGAAGTGAGCTCATAAAGAGACCATTTCTCCTTTTAAAAATTATAAGATATCTTAAATTGACCGAAGTGTGAAGGAAGAGAAAGTATTACTAAATGAGCGAGTAAGTATTCCAACAACTCAAGCTTTAGTGCCTTAAGTGTTGAAACAATGTTGGACATGCCCATAATGTATTCCTTTATATTTGCTTGCCTTGATACTTCATGGAAATCAAGTTCGGAAGAAGAGTACTTGTTTCCACCTTATCGCTTTTTGAAAAGCATTTTTCAATATCAATAAGCAAATATTTGGCATTTGTTATCTCTTCCGAGATAGTACCCCTAAAGATCAGGAATGCCCCGCTTAATGATCATGTGACTCATGCGATTGGAGCGATCCCACTTCACATAATTTTTCTTCTATTCCGAGGTACTAGATTATGTAGAAGAAAATGGTTTCTCCGTCCTTAAGACAAGGTCCAAGATCCATGCATCTAATAACAATTTTCATGTTCTCCTTCCAGTTCTTGAAATTTTCCCCATTAAGGACCAGAACCAAATTCAGGTTAGCAGATATCAAAGCAATTGTAGTAGAAAATAGAATAAAATAAACACTAAAAATATAATAACATAAAAAAACCGAATCATCAATATGTTCAAATAATAGCATAATTTATCTCAATATACCTAGTGCACCATTAATATCGAATCTTTGGACACTAATATTAACTTCTAGTGGTACTCTTGCTCTAATGGTTAAACATTAATAATAAAACATATAAAATAATAAACTCCACTTTAGATTGATTTATCACTCACATATGAAACTTTATAATTATCACATGTTTATCATTTCATGTGTGTATGAAATCCGACAAAACATTAAATATCATTTTGGTCAATTGATATTCGCGTGGATAAACACACACACGCACAAAAAAAAGAAAAACATTTAACATTTATTATAAGAAATCTTCCAAAAAAAGATGTCACTTTAGTGATATTTTATATTAATTGACTCACTCATAATGTTAAACTTTGTATAAAATTGTACCAAAATTAATTGATGAAATAACTAAAGGGCACGACCATGCAAACAAGTACAACATGCTCGTGTTCCAATCTGTGTTTGCTTTGCTATGCAAAACACAACAACAAAAAATATAGTTCTGAACTTTACAAAAAAAATTCCAAAAAAAAATGACAATGAATCAGTCTGGGTGACGGTCTGGGCGTGATATATCATCACCTGTTAAGGACCGACAAGGATTGTCCATCACCCGATGATTCAGTCGTCATCCAAAAAGGGATACTGATGACACTCTGTCATTACATGTTATCGGTCGAAGAAACTAATTTAAACAAGTTAAATAGGAGCAAAAATGAGGAATAAAGGCCAAAGAAAGATGCAAAAATGACGAAGTATGAAGAAATAAGGACTTAGTGAAAAATAGGTTAAAAAAAGAGAAAAAATGTATAGCTACTGGAATAATCACGCACAATATTGCGTGTGATAGAAAAGCAAAGAAAGCTTCACGCGCGCGATGTTAGTTATAACGAGTGCGAAGATACTTTTATGGGTTTTTTCTGATGCGTTGTGATCCATTGTGAAGGCTTTAAAAGGGGGAGTTTGGTACCTTATCAAGGGCTCTGAAATTTTACACGTGAAGGAAGGGTTTACAGCACCCGAAGGCATATTTGGAGAGCATTTGAAGCCATTGGAGGCTAATTCTTCAAAGGGTTTCTTATGCAACCATCTTATTTTCTATTATAATTTTTTCTATGAGTAACTAATTCGATTTAGGTTAGGTTGTGTTTGATGAACTTATTTTGATACTGTTGGTACATATGTTTGATTTGTTATTGCATGAATAATCTGAGCTATAATTATATTCAACTGCACCTTGTTCGTAATGCTTTTTATGTGAGATGCTCTTTTAATTTGATTTTGGGCACATAGGGAATACTGACCATTAGTCTATGTGTTGGGCCTAAGGCAATTGTTGTGCTTACGCTGGTTGAATAAGGACGGGAGACCTCGAGTAGTAGTTTAGGAATTAATGCTCTATTACATTACCTAATCCTGCTTACGTTGGTAGACTAGGGATAGGAAACTCCGAGTATAGATTAGTAAGTTATACACCAAGGGATTGGGTATAGCGATTTTGTTAACTCGTTGTGGGATTATAGTGACGATATCATTCATGTAGTACATCGAACATCAACAGTATATAAATAGGGGATTCTATACACAACCTAACTGCTTTCGTATTATTGACAGAACACTTATTTTCTTTCACAATCAAAACTCGAAAACCCCCATTTAGTATTTTCTAAATATTCCACAATATTGTCTTGTTAAATAGTCATCCCTATGGATGCACTCTTTTTTATTACTATGATATTATCGGTACACTTGCTGAAAAGTCATGAGGTACCTGTCAACCATCACTAATGGTTGTTGGTAGAAATTGTGCTAGTCCCTAAGATTCATAGTGTGACGGTCAGCGCGTCACCAAGGGTGACAGTAGTCATCCTCTCCAATACTGCGATTTTTGCAAAAAAAAATAGCGACAAATAAAAAAATTAAAAAAGTTATTGATTTTGATTCAACATCCAACATAAATTTTATGAAAACATCATCAAATAAGACCAAAAATATCAATTACAGCATATAAACATTAGTTCTACTCAAATTGGAAGATTGAAATAAATCCCAATTTTAGAACCCTTATTTCAAAAATCCCATATAGAAATCAAGAACAGAATCCTGATCTAATCTCTTTGAGTTCATATCCTATAAACTCATATCCTTAGAACCCATGCTCGAATACCAAATGAGAATGAAAGCAAAAGCATACCTGACTTTGCCATTGAAATCGTTGAAGATTTTGTTGGAATGTGATATTTTCAGTTGTAGAGTGCCTTAGAGTTTCTTGATTCTCTTCTGATAGGGATAAAGAAAGAAAACTTAATAAACTATTTTAATCGTATATCTACAAAAGAGGATCATAACCCATATAAATAACTCTTTTAGGGTTACTACTCAGTTTTCAATATTCTAATTTGATCATTCATCAAATTATAATATTAATTTATGGTATATCTACACAATAACCTTTCATTACATATATGCCCTTAGTCATATACTTAATATTAATTAGACCACTTATGATTTTGGTTAATTAAATAATTATACTTAGACATGTAATATTATATTTGTGATTCAAAGTTCTAAAGGACATAAATATTTTATTTTAAAAAAATGCATATATTAAAGATTACTCTAGATACCGAAGAATCTTAATTCTTTTTTGATAAACAACTTTGAATTCATATGAGAGTATGTAACACCCATTTTTAATTATTTAGTCTTTTAGTATTATTTTATTTTGGTGTGTCCTTTGTGAGGGAGTGTATCGGAGCGTGTGGGTGGGTGTCCTTGAGTTATAGGAGTTATTTAATAAAATGTAGAGTTAATAATAATATAGTATAATCAATAATGATGATAATCTAATAATTAGTATTATTATTATTATTATTATTATTATTATTATTAATAAAATAAGGATTAAAGGGGTATTAGAAGAGGGGGAGGAAAAGGAGAGAGTTAGAACACGATAAGTCAGTTTCAGAGAGAAGAGGAAAGAGGAAGAACAAGGAGGAAGAGAAGAAGGCTAGGGCTAACAGTTCTTCAGAGTTCTTCGTCAATCGAAGCATTAATCGAGGTAAGGGGGAAGAAACCGATTGAGATTGGTATTTGCATGAAATTGGATAGTGGGGATTCCTTAACCCCGTACGGATTTTGATGAATATGTTGGTTATGGTGATATGTTGATTAATTGTTGTTGTTATGATGAATTGGTGTGCATATTGATGTGGTTATGATTTTTGTTGCCATTGATGACCTTGGGTATGTGTTGTTGGGAGATTAGTGAGGTTCTGAGTAACATCTGTAGTTCTGATGATGAACATAGGCGTGGGTTCTGGTGTTAAAATTGATAGGAAATGGTAGAGTAGTGTTTATTGGTTGTAGTATTGATATGATTGAAGATAGGAGTAGAGTGATAGGCTTGAATTGGAGCAAGATGACAGTTCTGGACTGTGGGGGTTTTGAGAAATCGCAGAACTCACTAAGCAAGTAGCTAGCGAGCAAGCTAGCGAGCGATTTGCTAGGGAGTTCGCTAGGCGAGCTAGTAGCGAGCGTTCGCTATGGCTTCGCTAGGCGAGATAGGTAGCGAAGGCTTCTAGTAGCCACTGTCTGCCTTCGCTAGGGAGTTTGCTAGGCGAGCAGCTAACGAGTGTTCGCTAGGGCTTCGCTAAGCGAATGAGCCAGCGAGCATGACAGCAAATTGGGATTTTTGTACGGTGAGGTGGTTCTGTTGTTTTGTAGTATCCCTTGGGTTGTGACCAGTATAGATTGGTGATTAGTGGTGAAGAGTGTATACTTAACATTAAAAGGTGAAATTGGGTAGTATTGAGTTTAATCAAAATAATGAAATTGATGTGTGAGGTGTGTATGTATGATGTATGGTGATGTGATCAGGGGATCGTGTGCACCTTGTGTGCTTGAGTTCATTTGTTGTGCATTTGGTGTTATGCATATCATGGTGTTGGTGGGACGAATCATTGCTCAAGAGGAGTGTAGGTGATTCATCCGTACTCCATTGCGGAGAATGGTGGGGATAGATCATGGCCAAGGACGAGTGTATGTGATCTATCCGGGGTTCGATTGAATGAACCAATGAGTCGGTACCGTATGCATGGTGTTGAGTTGCATATTTGCATTATGGTGTCTTGTGTTGTTGTTAGCCAATAGGTCGTTTTTTATGAATGTTGGGTGATATTTTATATGATTACTACCTTTATTTCATGTATTGTATTACCGATAATCTTGATCATGTTTTTGTCACCCCTTTGTTGTTGTTGTGGTATGTGCTTCTTCGGAAGTACAGATGATCCAGGTACTTAGCTAGCTTGGATAGTGGTGTGCGAGTCGAGTCTTAGGATGCTTTGATACGTAGCACGAGACTTGAGTGTTTATTTGTTTTTATGCTGAACTTGTTTTATTTTCCTGTGACGTATCATGTTGGTGAACATTTTCATGAACCTTTTTATGTAATTCGGCGGATGGCCGAGAATGATGAATTAAGGATTATTTCTGCTGCTTTGTTTTGAAAACCTTTTTAATGAAGAATATTATGAATGATGTGATGTGATATCCCACTTGATGAGGGGAGACTCTGATGTTTATTTGGATTAATCGTAGTTTATTTTAATTTTGGGAAGTGGGGTGTTATAATTGGTATCAGAGCAGGTTGGTCCGTCCGGCCAGTGTAGTTGTTGAGTCTGTCCTTACGATAGAGATTTTGTATCTTTTAACCTGGTGTGGTTATTGTTGAGCAGTATGGCAGGAAGGAATGATGCTGCTTTGGCTGCTGCTATGCAAGCGATGGCGCGGGTGGTTGCTAATCAGAACCAAGCTGCGGGTGTGCAATTTGGGGATTTGGCACAATTTCGGAGTAACAAGCCGCCGACGTTTGAAGGAGGTGTTTTGGATCCTGAAGCTGCGCAGAAGTGGCTGAAGGCGATTGAGAAAATTTCCAGGATGATGGGTTGTAGCGATGAGCAAAAGGTGAGGTTTGGTACTCACATGCTGGAAGGTGAAGCTGAGGCTTGGTGGGACAACAGTCGCCAGAGATGGGTGACTGCAGGAACTGCGATCACTTGGGACGTAGTTCTAAAGGGTTTTCTGGAGAAGTACTTTCCAGAAGACATACGAAGTGCTAAGGAGATAAAGTTCCTAGAGCTGAAACAAGGTGATCTGACCGTAGCGGAGTATGCTGCGAAATTTGAATCGCTGGTGCAGTATTGTCCTCATTACAATATCGAGGATGCGATGACCTCTAAGTGTTTGAAATTTGAGAATGGGCTGCGTCCGGAAGTTATGTTGGGGATTGCTTGTCAGAAGATCAGGAATTATCCTGAGCTGGTAAGTAGAAGCAGGATCTACGATAATGACAACCGGTCCAGGGTTGCACATTATAAGGCTGTGAATGACCGTAAAGGTAAGCAGAGATTTGGTGGTACTCCTTACAGTGTTCCTGCTGATAAGGGAAAGCACAAGGCTGCTTCTGATAAGAAGTCTAGAGAATGGAAAACATATGCTGATTTGAAATGTTTCCAGTGCGGTGGCGCGGGTCACCGTGCGAATGAGTGTCCTAAGGAGGTGAAGAAGTGCTTTAGGTGTGGTAAGCCAGGCCATGTAATAGCTGTTTGCAAAGCCACTATGCTTACTTGTTATAACTGTGGTGAGAAATGTCATATCAGTACGCATTGCGAGAAGTTGAAGAAGTCTCAGGCGTCTCAGGCCAGTGGCAAAGTGTTTGTTGTAGTGGGAACTCAAGCTGCCAGTGAAGAGCGTTCTATCAAAGGTACTTGTTTTATCAATAATATTCCTTTGACTGCTATTGTTGATACGGGTGCAACCCACTCATTCATTTCTGTTGATTGTGTGAAGAGGTTAGGATTGGTGCCGTCTACTCTTGATCGACGGATGACTATTGAAACTCCCTCTATTGGTTCAGTGACTACTTCTTTAGTGTGTTTGAAGTTTCCACTGACTATTTTCGGTAGAGACTTTGGGGTAGATCTGATTTGTCTACCACTTGGTAATTGGATGTTATTCTGGGTATGAACTGGTTGGAGTTCAACCGAGTCTACATCGATTATTTTCGGAAGGTGTTGTTGTTCCTTACTCCAGAAGAGGAAGAATTGGCGGATTCCTTGTCTAATAAGGAATTGAGGACCCTGTTGGAGGACGAAGCTAAGATGTTTGCTTTATTTGCGTCATTGTCTGTTGACAGCAAGACATCAATGAAAGAGTTGGCTGTGGTGAATGAATTTCCTGGAGTGTTTCCTGATGACATTACGGAATTACCTCCGACGAGAGAAGTTGAATTTAGTATTGATCTTGTTCCTGGTACAAGACCTATATCTATGGCGCCGTACAGGATGTCGGCAGTGGAATTGGCTGAATTGAAATCTCAGATTGGAGAATTGTTGGATAGAAAGTTTATCAGACCGAGTGTGTCGCCGTGGGGAGCTCCAGTGTTGTTGGTAAAGAAGAAGGATGACAGTATGCGTCTGTGTATCAATTACCGTCAGTTGAATTAAGTGACCATTAAGAATAAATATCCTCTTCCAAGGATTGACGATTTGATGGATCAGTTGGTGGGGGCTAGGGTGTTCAGTAAAATTGACTTGAGGTCGGTTTACCATCAGATTAGAGTGAAAGAAGGTGATATTCAGAAGACGGCATTTAGAACTCGATATGGACATTGCGAATATGCTGTAATGCCTTTTGGAGTGTCTAATGCGCCGGGAGTGTTTATGGAGTATATGAACTGGATTTTTCATTCTTATTTGGATCAGTTCATTGTTATGTTTATTGACGACATATTGATTTATTCTAAGTCTGACGAAGAGCATGCAGGACATTTGAGAATTGCTTTGCAGGTGTTGAAAGATAATAAGTTGTTTGCTAAACTATCAAAGTGTGAGTTCTGGTTGAAGACAGTGAGTTTCTTAGGGCATGTAATATCTGGTGATGGTATATCGGTGGACCCATCGAAGGTGAGTGCAGTGGGAACCGCCGAAGACAGCGACGGAAATTAGAAGCTTTTTGGGTTTGGCAGGATACTACCGAAGGTTTATTGAAGGGTTTTCTAATTTAGCGTTGTCATTGACGCAGTTGACGAGAAAGAATCAAGTTTTCGTATGGGATGCTGCTTGTGAAGAGAGCTTTGAGGAACTGAAAAGAAATTGACTACGGCACCGGTGTTAGTGTTGCCAACTCCGAGTGAACCTTTTGTGCTGTACTGTGATACGTCTAAGATGGGATTAGGCGGAGTTCTTATGCAAGATGGTATAGTAGTAGTGTATGCTTCGCGGCAACTGAGGGTGCATGAAAGGATAATGACGAACTGAAGAAGTCAATTTTGAATGAGGAACATCGTAGTAGTCTGAGTATCCATCCGGGAGCTAAGAAGATGTACCATAATTTAAGGAAGTTATTTTGGTGGTTCGGTATGAAAAGAGATATAGCTCAATTTGTTTATGCCTGTTTGACGTGTCAGAAGTCGAAGGTAGAGCATCAGAGACCTTCTGGATTTATGCAACCGTTGGAAGTTCCGGTTTGGAAATGGGATTGTGTCACTATGGATTTTGTGACGGGTTTTCCAAACACGGCGAGAGGATTTGATGTTATTTGGGTAATTGTGGATCGACTTACGAAGTCTGCACACTTTGTGCCGATTAATATCAGCTTTCCGTTGGTGAAGCTAGCAGAGATTTATATTCGTGTAATTGTGAAGCTACATGGTGTTCCATCGAGTATCGTGTCGGATAGAGACCTGAGGTTTACTTCGGAATTTTGGAGGAGTTTACAGGAAGCTTTGGGTACTAAGTTGAAGTTGAGTTCAACTTACCATCCACAAACTGATGGTCATTCAGAGAGGACTATTCAGTCGCTGGAAGATTTGTTGAGAGCTTGTGTGTTGGAAAAAGGTGGTGCATGGGATACTCATTTACCGTTGATAGAGTTCACGTACAACAACAGTTACCATTCTAGTATCGGAATGGCACCGTCTGAGGCTTTATATGGTAGGAGGTGCAGAACTCCTCTGTGTTGGTATGAAATAGGTGAGAATGTGGTATTGGGACCAGAGATGGTGCAGCAGACTACTAAAACTATTCAGATGATCCGTGAGAAAATGAAAGTGTCTCAGAGTAGCCAGAAAAGTTATCATGATAACCGAAGGAAAGAATTGGAATTCAATGAAGGGGATCACGTGTTCTTAAGGGTTAACCCAGTGACTAGTGTGGGTCGTGCGTTGAAGTCCAAAAAGCTGGATCCTAAGTTTATTGGACCGTATCAGATTTTGCAGAGAATTGGTGTTGTAGCTTATAGAGTGGCGTTACCGCCTGAATTATCGAACTTGCATGACGTGTTTCATGTGTCGCAACTGTGAAAGTATGTCTTGTACCCATCTCATGTGATTCTGAGAGATGAAGTTTAAGTTCGGGAGAATCTTACTATTGAGACGATGCCGTTGAGGATCGAAGATCGTAAAATGAAATAACTCCGAGGAAAGGAGATATCTTTGGTGAAAGTAGCTTGGGGAGGTGCTGCAGGAGGCAGTGTGACCAAGGAGTTGGAGAGCAAGATGCGGGAAGCGTATCCGGAATTGTTTCCATCAGGTAATTTTCGAGGACGAAAATAATTAAAGTGGGGGAGAGTTGTAACACCCATTTTTAATTATTTAGTCTTTTGGTGTTATTTTATTTTGGTGTGTCTTTTGTGGGGGAGTGCATCGGAGCGCGTGGGTGGGTGTCCTTGAGTTATAGGAGTTATTTAATAAAATGTAGAGTTAATAATAATATAATATAATCAATAATGATGATAATCTAATTATTATTATTATTATTATTATTATTATTATTATTATTATTATTATTATTAGTGTTATTATTATTATTATTGTGATTATTATTATTAATAAAATAAGGATTAAAGGGGTATTAGAAGAGGGGGAGGAAAATGAAAGAGTTAGAACACGATACGAAGAGGAAGAACAAGGAGGAAGAGAAGAAGGCTAGGGCTAACAGTTCTTCAGAGTTCTTCGTCAATCGGAGCATTAATCGAGGTAAGGGGGGAGAAACCGACTGGGATTGGTATTTGCATTAAATTGGGTAGTGGGGATTCCTTAACCCCGTAGGGATTTTGATGAATATGTTGGTTATGGTGATATGTTGATTAATTGTTGTTGTTATGATGAATTGGTGTGCATATTGATGTGATTATGATTTTTGTTGCCATTGATGACATTGGGTATGTGTTGTTGGGAGATTGGTGAGGTTCTGAGTAACATCTGTAGTTCTGATGATGAACATAGGCGTGGGTTCTGGTGTTAAAATTGATAGGAAATGGTAGAGTAGTGTTTATTGGTTGTAGTATTGATATGATTGAAGATAGGAGTAGAGTGATAGGCTTGAATTGGAGCAAGATGACAATTCTGGACTGTGGGGGTTTTGAAAAATCGCAGAACTCACTAAGCGAGTATCTAGCGAGCAAGCTAGCGAGCGATTTGCTAGGGAGTTCGCTAGGCGAGCTAGTAGCGAGCGTTCGCTAGGAGAGATGGGTAGCGAAGGCTTCTAGTAGCCACTGTCTGCCTTCACTAGGGAGTTTGCTAGGCGAGCAGCTAGCGAGTGTTCGCTAGGGCTTCGCTAAGCGAATGAGCCAGCGAGCATGACAGCAAATTGGGATTTTTGTACGGTGAGGTGGTTCTGTTGTTTTGTAGTATCCCTTGGGTTGTGACCAGTATAGATTGGTGATTAGTGGTGAAGAGTGTATACTTAACATTAAAAGGTGAAATTGGGTAGTATTGAGTTTAATCAAAATAATGAAATTGATGTGTGAGGTGTGTATGTATGATGTATGGTGATGTGATCAGGGGATCGTGTGCACCTTGTGTGCTTGAGTTCATTTGTTGTGCATTTGGTGTTATGCATATCATGGTGTTGGTGGGACGAATCATTGCTCAAGAGGAGTGTAGGTGATTCATCTATACTCCATTGCGGAGAATGGTGGGGATAGGTCATGGCCAAGGACGAGTGTATGTGATCTATCTGGGGTTCGATTGAATGAACCAATGAGTCGGTACCGTATGCATGGTGTTGAGTTGCATATTTGCATTATGGTGTCTTGTGTTGTTGTTAGCCAATAGGTCGTTTTTTATGAATGTTGGGTGACATTTTATATGATTGCCACCTTTATTTCATGTATTGTATTACCGTTAATCTTGATCATGTTTTTGTCACCCCTTTGTTGTTGTTGTGGTCTGTGCTTCTTCGGAAGTACAGATAATCCAGGTACTTAGCTAGCTTGGATAGTGGTGTGCGAGTCGAGTCTTAGGATGCTTTGATACGTAGCACGAGACTTGAGTGTTTATTTATTTTTATGCTGAACTTGTTTTATTTTCCTGTGACGTATCATGTTGGTGAACATTTTCATGAACCTTTTTATGTAATTCGGCGGATGGCCGAGAATGATAAATTGAGGATTATTTCTGTTGCTTTGTTTTGAAAACCTTTTTAATGAAGAGTATTATGAATGATGTGATGTGATATCCCACTTGATGAGGGGAGACTCTGATGTTTATTTGGATTAATCGTAGTTTATTTTAATTTTGGGAAGTGGGGTGTTACAGAGTACTAGGGTTACTCTAACCCAAATACAAAAGTACAACTAAAAACAATCACAAACACACAGTTAAACCATTTTAAGGTAATCAGGAGGACATTTAAATCACTCATAAAAATTAAAATTTATCTTATCTTTAGCACCTATTGCAGGCCACAAGAGAAGATCTTGACTTTAAAAATAATTCCCTCAACAACACCTACTTCATAATTAAAAAATATCATTTCTTGATCTCCAAGTGCACCAAGAAATTGCCATCCAGATCACCCACACTCTGTACTTCGAAACCCTACATTTCAGAATTGATTTCAGCTGCAGGAAATGACTATAACACTCTTCTTCAATTGGTATGTTTACTTGGAGCCAACCTTTAATCTTCTTTCAAACTCCTCTTGCAGTAGAACAATTAACCATCACATGATCAATATTTTTCCTTGTGTCTAAAACAAAACACACACACTTTATCATGGGGACCATAGATGATTCCCATTCGACCTAGTTGCCACCTAGTTAGCAATCTATCTTGAAACAACCTTCATCAAAACACCTTGACTTTAGATGGAACTTTTGCTTCCCATAGAACCTTTAAATATTTCTTAAGTCCTAAGTTAGGATTTTCCTGTTCTTGAACCTGTATTAACTTTCCATAACAAGACCTTACCGAGAAAGAATTATCCTCACCATAAGGTCATACAACAATATCCCACTAGTTATATAACCGACTTTACATCACACAATTCCATCAATTCCTTTACCTCTACAAAATAATCATAACTCTCCATATCAATGCTCCAGCTAGGGGTGGAAATAGGTCAGGCCGATAACAGGGGCCTACGGCCTAGCCTACATTTTTAAAATAGATTTTTAAGCCTAACAGGCCTAGCCGATAACAGGCCAAGCCAAGCTTTATTTTTAAAATAGAAAAGACCTAGGTTTTCTTATAAGCCTATTTAGTTAAAAATGCTAGACCTCAGGCCATGAAAAATAGCCTTTTAAGCCTAACAGGTCGACCTATTTAAATAAATATGAATCATTTTTCTATTATCATTATGTTATGTTTTGTACTTTGAATTAAAATACATATATAAAAATTGGTTATCTTGGAGAATTTATGAAAATAAGATGAAAATACCTTATGAATAATGTTATAAGTTATTTTCATAAGTTATCTTAAACAAATAATCTCACAAAAAACTTATGCTAATAGGTAAATTAAAATAAGTCAATGTAAACAAAATTTTAGTCTCATTGGTTTTTTAGTTTGTTAGTATATTTAAAACAACATGCTTTTATGTTGGCTAACAGGCTAACTAGACCTTAAAAAGGCCAGACTCCGGCCTAAAAATAAGCCTATGACAGGCTACAGGCTAGGCTTAGGCTTCAGTTTTTTTGGCAGGTCATACTTAGGCTTGTCAAAGCCTAGCTCGACCCAACCTATTTCCGCCCCTAGCTCCAGCCAATAAGCCACTCCCAATTACCATCAACCTAGATGCCCTGATTCCACACACTGGATGTTTTGTTTGAAGCAATCATGTAGAGATTTTGGAATTGAATTGATAAAGGATACTGACCCAACCATCTTGTAGTCTAGAAGGGAATATACTTACCATCACCAAGTTTGAATGTTAGAAACTACATGATCCCTTGTGGTTCCTTTGAATCTATCAACTTCAATAAATCTCTCCATCAAAGAGACTGTTTTGACTTTTTTGTCCAACCTTCATTAAACCAGAATCTTCTTCTTAAGATACTATATCTTTATTGAAGAATTCCCACATAAATAACATTATCTTCCTTGAGTAACCTCCACACCCATTTTCTTAACAAAGCTCTATTGAAGTTAGACGCATCCTTGATACCAAGGCCTCCCTCATCTTTTGACTTGCATACTGATTTCCAACTTATCAAAGCAATACCACTCTTCTCTAAAAAAAAACCTTGCCGTAAGAGATTCCTTTGGGTACTAATAATTTCATGAAGAATTTTGATTGGAGCTTTGAAAAAAGATAGGTGATACACAAGAAGATTTGTAAGAATGAAGTTTATCAATGTTACCCTACCACTCATAACTAACAGATTTCCCTTCCAAGTTGAGAGTTTTTCCTTCAAGATTGAAATAACATGTTTCCAAAAATCAACTCTTTTAGGATTTCCACCATAAGTAATACCAAGAAATTTGAAGTATATTATCAATCTTACAAGCTAGGAATTAGGAAACAACATGAATAAAATGATGATTGAGACATATCCTATACAATTTACTTTTCCAGATATTAATCCTTAGACCAGACACAATTTCAAATCCTATAGAAATAGCCTTCAATGCTCAGAGATTTGACCATGACGCCTCACCCAAAATTATTTTGTCATAAGCAAGTTGTAGAAGACTATAAGCAGCCTTATCATTCACTTTAAATTCCTTGAACATACCAATTTTTATTTCCTGTCTAACCAACCCTACCAGCTCTTTTTCTATTATTAAGAACAAATATGGAGACAATGGATCTTCCTGTCTCAATCCCCTTTTAACACATAATTCCTCTACCATTAACTAATACTGACATACAACTTGAAATAAAATCTAGCTTCTAACTACTGTATCCATCTCTAACTAAATCCAACTTTCCTCAACATGCTTCTCAATAAATTCCAGACCACACAAGCATAGGCATGTGCGAAGTCTACTTTGAATAACAAACAGTTCTTCACCAAAATTCCATCTAATATTTGTCTCCCATGTATAAACGTTGTTTGATCATTGGAAACAATATTCCCAATAACTTTCTTCAACCTTGAAGCAATAATCTTGGAAATTACTTTGTAAATACACCCTATTAGGAAAATAGGCCCATACTCATCCAATCCTTGTGGACTATCATTTTTAGGAACAAGAGCCAAAAAGGAAGAGGTCGTAGCTTTAGGTAGCTTAGCATTCTTATGAAACTTTTGAATAAAACCAATTATATCTTCTCCAACCACCTCTCAACACCTTTTTATAAAGTTCGTGTTAAACCAATTAGGCCTAGGGCTCTTATCCCCATCACAACTAAAAATCACTTCTTTGATTTCTTCCCTTGTGAACATTTTCTCTAGTACATCCTTATTCTTAATAGAAAGTCTTTAAGTTCTATCCTATCCAAACCAGGTCTAGGAATACAGTGATTCAGGAATCTATCAGAGACATGTTATTTAATAGGCCATTTTACTTCATCAACTTCTTCCGCCACTCCTGCTTTTGTATGAGTTGAAACCAAATAATTCCTCATAGTTCTAACATTCAGCAGAGAGTGAAAATACCTAGAATTCAAGTCACCTTCATGTACCTACCTCTTTCCGTACTTATGTTTAATTATACTTTCTTTCAGGTGAAAATTATTCCAGGCCGCCTCAGAAACAATATCTCTATTCTCTTGAAGTTCTTCACACAGTTGGTTTCTAACACTAAGAAAACCACCCTTCAAACCATTTAGCTCCTCCACCCCTTCCCCAGTCTTCAGATCGATCCAGCTAAACACCATTTTATTCGACCATTTAAGTCTCTTCTTTAAGTGCTTGAATTTTTCTTTTAACACATAAGATTTCTTCCCAATTGCAGAGCAGGAGTCTTACTCTTTCTTTGTAAGACTCAGAAAATCCTTATGATCAACCCAACAATTATACACTTTAAAAGGCTTAGACCCCTAGTTTAGATTACTAGCCTTAATCCAAACTGACATATGATCTGATATATCCCTATTACCAGACACTTAAGATACAATTTTCCAGTTATTTATTAATCCCTCAGATGATAAAAATATATCAATTCTACTACTTGAACTTTCATCTGATTTTACTCAAGTATATTTGTTCCCCACAACTGGTATATCAGCAAGATCCGCAAGGTCAATAAAACTATTGAAATCCTCCATCTCAGTAATTTTACTACCGGAACTCCTACCACTCCTATCCTCCAATGATTTTGTTGCATTAAAATTGTCATCCACCACCCTTTCACCCGACTCTAATTTAACTTTCCATTGCAGTAATTCTAGTCATCACAACCTCTTATCTGCTAACCTACAAGGGGAGTAGATATTCAAAAAATAACAATTCATAACTTTCCAAATTGCTTTAATTCTGAGATTGCCTTTCCCCTTGAAGTTGAACACTGACATAATCGAACCTTTCTTCCATATAGTCAAAATGCCTCCAGAACGACCTTCATACCCCTTTGCTGACCACTCATAATTCGAAGATCCCCATATATCAAACACTAAATCATCTTCCATTCGTTGAACTTTTGTCTCTTAAATGAAACACATATCAGCCTTGTTAGACGATGGCGCAGATCTAGAAAGGGGGTTGAATAGATCGCTTTCTTAAAAGAGTCGGCATTACCAATAAAATTGGTTTTTGAAAACTGTTTAATTTGCGAAAGCGGCCGAGGAACTATACCGTCTAAAACAAACGGTTACTAGAAAACCGGATATGCATAAGCCTATGGAATCCGATAACGAGATATGAGAATCATTACATTAATCACACTATCAATTTGATTCAACTCACTATGTGGTGTGACTAGTTCCAATGTCTTAAAAATATTAACACTATGAAAATACAGCACACAAGGCTTTTAGTTCAGACAATTTATCAAACACTTAGTGTGCAGAGCACTACAAGTGAGTTCTGTTTTGAGAGTTCTGTTTTGATATAACTTTTTGCACTAAAACACAAATATTAAGCAATATAAACGTAAAGTAAAAGACAACGATTTGTTGAGGCAGTTCCCTCTTCGTCCTCGCTCGGGGTACATCTGCCCTCAGTTCTAATAATAGAATTGAGACCTGTTAATATATAGATATAACCTGTTGTTGAAAGTTTAAACAAGAAGCGAATAACTATCAAACAAACAAACACTATTGTTGTTGTAGATCCTATTTCTTCTTGCTCCTTGATTCGAGTCGAATCAAGTACTTCGACAGCTGTGAATAAACCTCCGATTGCGGCACTATCTTTAAATAACCTTCAGTCTTCAAAATCTGGCCCGACTGATTTCAATCACCCGCGTGTCGAACCCGAAACTCCCACTCACAGTACTCCGTTTACCGTTACTAAATTGATGGAACCTCCAGCTCCTCGATTACCTTCACTCGACTGAATATGTAATGAGATGAATCGTGCAAAAAAAACCCCTAAATTCAAAGAATCTTGGAGGACAAAACCCTAGAGGTTTTATTCAAGAAAAACCTGTCGATTCCTCAACCCGAATCGGATAACCAAATCTTCGGCTTCGAACGTTATCACCTCTAACATTGCACAATGCACAACAAAGATGATTATGTGTAATTGTTGTGATATGCTATGAAGAGAATGAAGATGATGAGAACCAAATCGACACCTATTTCACTTTTCTTGTTTTCTCAATGTTGTGAAGTGAAAATAGAAACTAAGCTTATATATCAAACATAACTGTCATAACAACTAAAACCACTTCACAAAGACAGTTGACATAACAAAAAATTGACATAAAACAACGAGCGGTCGACCTATGCAGAATAGAGGGTCGACCTTAGCTGACCCGATTGTAAACTTATGGAAATCACAGAACCATGCATCGACCGAAACAAGGCATGCGTCGACGCATAGCATGCATTTTTAGACAAATTAAAATGCTTACAGTATGAGTCGACCGGTGGGTCGACGCGAGCCCACTTGAAGCAAATTCACAAAACTGACTCATAGTGTGAGTCGATCAGAACATATCTTTGGTCGACTAAAAGCCCTGAAATTGCCAAAAATGCCTATTTTCATATTCTTCGACACTTTTGATGACATCTATGATATGACAAACGACACCAATAAAGTCTAACTCATATGACACATATTTTTGACAATCTATATGCAACAACCGAGATATTTTTATGCGAGCATTTGAATCATGAGAAACAAGACATGCAAATGCAACATGGTGATAACGCCAAACATATATTCTTCTGTGGAACAGAGTTTTGACATCATCGAAATGAACACATCTATATATAAGGCTTTTCCCTCATATACTCCCCCTTTTTTATGATGGAAAAACACATAGAACCTGACTGTATGATATGTGACATTATCCTCCCCATTGCTTGATGCCTTCATCCCTATTCACTCGTTTATGTTAATGTTAAGTCTTCACCTTTGGTCTTTCTGGTTCTACTGCAATGCTCGACACTTTCTCCCCCTTTGACAACATCAAAAATAAAGAAACCCCTGTTAATAAATGGTATAATCGTAACAACAAATGCATATCTCAAAACACGCACAATAGGCTACACATTAACATACATCCACACATAATATAGTTAATGATCAAATAACAGAGAGATAAATAGAGCCATGCACAGACAAAAACAATAAGTATTGCTAGGTTAGACAAACAAGTAACCACATATACGTTCATAATCCATGACATTAACAAATTATAAGTACACTAATACATAGCAAGATTGAAAATAGAAAGGTGAGATGCAATATGCAGGATGTAGAGCAACTTCAAGGTCTCATCCCCCTAAAATGGTGTCCTCGCCCTCGAGAGGGATACTCCGAAGATAATTTGGCATCGGCTCTTTCGGTGAACTTCAAGACCGCTATGTTTAAGGTAATTTGGCGGCTGTTTCAACAAAACCATCAAACTGTCACATGACACCGGAGGAAAACACATTGAAAATTTCAGTATGAGTCTCAAATTGACTTTGGAGTTGCGAGATACGCTCATCCTGAGCAGTCATGAAGGAACGTTGTTCTAGTTGCATAGTCCTCATCATCTCGAGGAGTTCATCAGAGTTTTGTTGCGGCAGATTCGTGAATAGTAGAGGTTGCTCATAGCTCCAATTCGGAGTTTCTTGATACTCCGATCGTTGTTGAGGCCTATAATTGTCGCCCAATGATGTCTAACTAGTATGTTTCCATTCGACCCACCCTTGGTTATTCGCATGATCCGCGGGAGGAGATTGATCAAGCCAACTTACGTCATCTTGGTCTTCAACCTCCATGGGTTGTCTGCCACCCTGTTTATCTTGGTCTTCTTCCTGGGCCTCTTCATTCTGATCATCATTCTCTTCGGATTCTTCCATCCGAGAGGTAGCTGCCTTAACAATGAACCTGGAATTATGATTTTGGCATGATTCAAAACTTCTTGAATGAAAGAACCATAGGCGAGAGCAGTCCCTCTACCTGAGTCTCTGAGTGCATAAATCTGACTAGCTATATAATGAGACCAACTGATCTTGATCTATTTCTTCAAAATGTAGATCAAATGTACCTTAGCTTGATCAACTCACGAATATCCACCTTTCTTTGGCCGCAAAATGCGCGCCACAATCCACTGTAAAATTCGATCCATGGGTTTCAACTTTCTCGTAGTGACAGTTTTGGGAAAAAGATCACTTGCCACAATGTCATTTGCATAAGGTTTCTTCAGCATTGAGTTCAAAGCCTCTTTGAACTCATAGCCAATGACAGTTTTAGTGTCCGTGGCCTTAATGATAGGCTTAGCAGATACAGGAGACATATTAAACAACATTTTCCAAACAGAGTCGTTAACACATACCTTTGTAGTTCCGACTTTCGTTTTGAACTCAAAATCTTCAAACTTTCCTTGAAGGCCGGTGTAGAATACCCTTACCAGGTCTTCATTGTATTTTGTGTTGCACTCCAAGAAATTGTTAAACCCTTGAGCATCAAGAAGGTTGATAATTTGTGGGATGTGCATACGCCTAGCAGACAGCCATTAGTACGCATGTTGCTTTACGACAGAACGCTTATTGAAGTTTTTTTCATAGATCTCAGCAAATTCTGGTGGAACAAATGACACATCCGTTACCGGAAGAGCCGCAGATGATGGACCTGCATGAGATGAAGAAGCTCTAGTGGATCGTTTGCCGGTAACTCTACGGGTGGACATGTTTGCTTTCAAAGATGGAGAAGAGTAATTGGTGATGAAGATTTCAAAGTTGGAGAGAGTTCTTGAAGACAGAGAAATGATGATGACTTTATCCCTTTGTAGTAGACACTAGGTTTTGGGAAGAGAGGAAAAGGAGAATAGCCTTGATGTAGGTTTCAAGTTACAATTCAAAGTGTCTTAATGCAAATGAATTTGAATGAACAAAGTAATAAAATGATACATGAACAGTTTCAGAACAAAATTTCAAAGAAATTGCGCGATGCGTTGACCAGAAGGTCTATGCGTCAGTGCATACTGTGTTGAAAAACAAACGTTCAAAATATCAGGGGTATGCATCGACCGGTTGGTTGACCTGAGCATACCCGATTCTAATCCAAAGAAACATTCATCTTTGTGAGTCGACCGCTACCCTGCATAGGTCGACTCATGCACATAAAACCAGCAAATTTGACATTTTTGACTATATTGGCATACATTAAGACATAGATACAAAGCCAAAGCATATTTTAAGCATTCAACGGAGTGAAATACATACAACATGATATATACGACAAAAAATTACACATAATTTGATACATTTCATTTTTGTTAACATGAAGATTGAGAGAGATGTTAGTTAAGGAAGGATATTACCTCAACTCCAAAAATAGCGAGATGCACACACAGATGACTTTTAACATCTTCATTTGTTAGATATCAGATGAACAAAGTACATATAGACATGGACATATATAATGTGCGAGAGATTTAACTAAACACGATCCGAAATATCAAGAACACCTAGTTCCCGCCAGATATAAAAGAAAGGCTCAGTAGCAAGAGGTTTTATAAAAATATCAGCTAGTTGATTTTTAGTATCAACATGCTCAAAAACCACATCACCTTTCTCTACATGATCCCTAAGGAAGTGATGTCGAATTTCAATATGTTTGGTGTGTGAATGCAGCACAAGATTCTTGGTAAGATTGACGACACTCGTGTTATCACAGAAGATTGGAATACGCTTAAGTTTGAGGTTAAAGTCGAGCAATTGTTGCTTAAGCCATAGTACTTGAGCGCAACAACTACCGACTGCGACGTATTCCGCTTTGGCGGTTGACAAAGCCACATAAATCTGATTTTTGCTATGCCATCTTACCAAAGAGTTTGAACATAGATGCCATATGTCGCTCGTACTTTTCCTATCTAATTTGCACCCTGAAAAATCAGAATCGGAGAAGCCAACCAAGGAACAATTGATTCCCTTAGAATACCATAGCCCATACTTTAGAGTACCCGAAAGGTATCTAAGTATGCGTTTAACTGCTTTTAGATGGGATTCTTTAGGAGAGGATTGATACCTAGCACACATACATACACTAAACATAATGTCGGGTCTAGAGGCAGTAAGATAGAGGAGAGATCCGATCATACCTCGATACTTTTTCACCTCTACATCCTTACCACTTTCATCTCGACTGAGATTCGCACATGTTGGTATTGGTGTATCGATAGCTTTGGAGTTTGCCATGTCAAACCGCTTGAGAAGCTCAAGACAGTATTTCATCTGGCTCACAAAAGTACCCTCCTCAAGTTGCTTGATTTGTAATCCGAGAAAATATGTGAGCTCCCCTATCATACTCATCTCAAATTCTCCCTGCATTAGATTAGAAAACTCCATTACAAGATTCATGTTAGTTGACCCAAAAATGATATCATCAACATAAATTTGCACCAAAATTAAGTGTTTTCCTTGACGCTTAATGAAGAGGGTTGTGTCGACCTTGCCTCTTGAATACCCTTGACCAAGTAGAAACTTGCTTAGACGTTCATACCAAGCCCTAGGGGTTTGCTTGAGTTCATACAAGGCACATTTTAATTTGTATACGTGATTAGGATACTCATGGGATTCAAAACCTGGAGGTTGGGCAACATAAACTTCTTCATTTATATAGCTGTTAAGAAATTCACTTTTCACATCCATTTGAAATAGCTTAAAAATTTTCGCACATGCGAAGGCAAGTAAAAGGCGTATATCCTCGAGTCGGGAAACCGGCGCATAAGTATCCTCATAGTAGATGCCTTCCTCTTGTTTATACCCTTGCGCGACTAAACGCGCCTTGTTACAAGTTATTACTCCGTTTTCGTCCAGTTTATTCCTAAACATCCATTGGGTGCCAATTACTCGATGACCTCGCGGAGGGGGGGACAAAGTCCCAAACCTCATTTCTCTTAAACTGATTAAGTTCATCTTGCATTGATAGGAACCAATGTTCATCGAGTAAAGCTTCTTTTGGGTTTTTAGGTTCTACCTGAGAAACGAAAGCGAAATGATAACATAAATTACTTAGCTTTGATCAGGTTGTTACTCCCTTTGAGATATCACCAAGGATATTGTCGATGGGATGGTCTTTGGAAGACTTCCAAGCTGGAGGAAGATCATCTTTTTCAGACGGATGAACTACCTCAGTTTCTTCATGACGGTCATCTTTTTCCTCCTCAATTTTGGGTAGGTCAGGTTGATCAATTCCCGACTCAACACTTTTTAGTATGTCTTCCAAAGATACACCTGCACCATGAACAAAACTACCTTTTCTGACATTTCTCGGATAAGATTCATCAAATGTTACGTGAACGGACTCTTCGATAGTAAGTAATCTCCTGTTGTATATTCTATAGGCTTTACTTGACTGAGAGTATCCGAGGAAGATACCTTCATCGGCCTTGGAATCAAATTTACCTAAACTTTCTTTTCCATTATTTAAAACGAAACATTTACAACCGAAGACATGTAGGTGAGAAACATTTGGCTTGCGCCCTTTTAAAAGTTCATACGGTGTTTTGTTTAGAATAGGGCGAATGAGCACCCTATTCAATACATAACATGTCGTACTTATGGCGTCATCCCATAAATACTTAGGTAATGCACTTTTATTGATCATAGTTCTCCCTAACACTTCCAAAATTAGATTTTTGCGCTCCACAACCCCGTTTTGTTGAGGACTACACGGAGCAGAGAAGTTATGATTAATTCCGTGTCTACCACAATATTCCTCAAACAAATAATTCTCAAACTCACCTCCATGATCACTTCTAATTGATATGATGTTTGTGTTTAACTTGTTTTGAGAAAGCTTAGCAAATTTTTCAAATGCTGCGAATGTATCACTCTTGCTAGCCAAGAAGATAGTCCAGCAAAATCTAGAAAAGTCATCGACTATTACAAAGCCATAATAGTTACCACCTAGACTTTTAATTCTAGATGGCCCAAATAGATCCATATGGATAAGTTCAATAGGTCTCGTAGTTGAAACAATATTTTTAGATTTAAATGAGATCCTTATTTGCTTCCCCATTTGGCAAGCATCACATAAGTGATCCTTGGTGAACTTGATTTTAGGCAGGCCTATGACTAGATCTTTTGAAACTATCTTGTTTAGCAAGTCAAAATTGACATGCGCTAAACGTCTATGCCATAACCATGAATCCTCACTCATTGTCATGAGACATTTATTACTATTCAATGATACTTCATTTAAATCCAGCATATAGACATTATTTACTCTTAGACCATTAAACACATCCTTCATTTTATCATTATGCTCGATTAGGCAACAACCTTTTGAAAACAATACTTTGTATCCTTTGTCGCATTATTGACTAATGTTAATGAGATTATGTTTAAGGCCCTCGACTAGCAACACATCAGAGATAGTAGTGCAAGAGGGATTACCTACACTACCTTTTCCAAGTATTGCACCTCGGTTGTTGTCTCTATAGGTTACAAATCCCTTCTTCTTTGCCACAAAGTCAATGAAGAGAGATATGTCTTCTGTCGTATGTCTTGAGCAGCCACTGTCGAGAATCCATCTTCTCTCGGTAGTCTCAAGACGTTGTACCTATGAACACAATCAGCAAGAATAGGTACCCAATTGTTTATTGGGTCCTAGTTTGTGAGTGAAAACATGGTCGCATTTAGGCAACCATTGATAAACCCCTTTAGGAACCAAAAATCTCCTAAAGCGACATTTAGCAATAGTGTGACCCTTCTTGCAACAATACAAACAAGAAAAGTTAACTTTTGAATCACTTTTTCTATCATGATTTTTTACGACATATGTGTATTTTTGATATGGATTAACCATACTCTTTCTAAAATAAGCTTTATCAATGGCAAAAGTAATTTTGGGCTCTAGAGCATTGTTAAGTTTGACATTTAGATTTCTAACTTCATTTTGCCAAATGTAACAAGTATCACACCCGAAGTTAACAACTCTCTTTCTTATTTCCTCACAATCTACTTTTTTACTTTCCACTATGGAAGCTTTTAATGCCTCTAGTTTCTTTTCGGAATCACGAATATTTTGCTCTAGGTGAGCAAAGATTTGTTTATTTGAGGCAAGCCTTTTAAAAGCTTCTTTTGCTTCATAATGTAAAGTATTAAAAGCAGTTTGCAATTCAAAATGAGACAATTTAGAGGATTTTCATAATTCGCATGTCGTACCTTTTTCTTTTTGTTCTTTTGATGGGCAGAAAGGAAAAGATTGACGGGTTCGTCTTCGTCACTAGAGCTGTCATCCTCGAATGACTCGCTATCACTTTCCCAAGCGACATACGCTCTCCTTGGCTTAGGTTTCTTCTTATGTGACCGACTTGTTTCCTTTCCTTTGTCCTTTTTCATCAAGGGACAATCCGGTTTGTAGTGTCCGGTCTTTCCGCAGTTATAACAAAACCCTTTTGTTTTGCTTCCTTTATTGTCGTCATTTTTGGAGTATCTTGATTGTTTTCGAAAGTTGACAAGATTTTTCTCAGAATGTTGGATACCGTTCTTTTTGACATAGTGGTTGTATCGCTTCACAAACAGCCTCATATCCTCACTTTTGTCATCATCTTCGTCATCACTCATGATGTAATCACTATACTCTTTTGTTTGGGACTTTGAGCAAGAAGTCTTGAGAGCGATAGACTTCTTTTCAATATTTTTTGTTTTCTCCTTCTTTTCCTTTTTCTCATGTTGCTCTAGACTAAGAAGCACTTGTTCATGCTCTTGCAGCTTTCCAAACAATGTTGTGAGATCCAAAATCATGAGATCATTAGCTTCTTTTATGGCGGTTACCTTTGGTTGCCATTCCCTGTTAAGATATCTCAAGATTTTGTTAGTAGCAATATCATTGGCAACTGGCCTACCTAGTGAGTATAGTCTATTGATGAGATGAGTGAATCTCTTTTGCATGCCCGCAATGGTTTCCCCTTGCTCCATGTGAAAGAGATCAAACTCTTGCATTAATGTATTGATTCTCGTTAGTTTAACATCATTGGTTCCCTCATGGGCAACTTACAATGAGTCCCACATAGCCTTTGCAGTTAAACAATGAGAAACCCTATAATATTCGTCAACTGCCAAGGAGGAGATCAGAATATTTTTGGCTTTCCAATCGTAACTATACTTCTTCTCATCATCATCATTACATTGTGCTTCAAGCTTAGGCATAATCATGTTGTTTTCATCAATCATGGTTATTTCCATGGGACCGTTTAGAATAACATTCCACACCTTCCTGTCAATGGAATTTATATGCACACGCATACCGTCTTTCCAGTAACTATAGTTTTCTCCATTAAAAACAGGTGCTCTATTATAAGCCCCTTTAGGTTCGTTAGCCATTTTCTACTAAGTTATACTTGAAGTACGGAATAAACCGGTGCTTCTGATACCACTTGTTAGATGATAGCGCAGATCTAGAAAGGGGTTTGAATAGATCGCTTGCTTAAAAGTGTCGATGCTACCAATAAAATTGGTTTTTGAAAATTGTTTAATTTGCGGAAGTCGCCGAGGAACTATACCATCTAAAACAAACAGTTACTAGAAAACCATATATGCGTTAAGCCTATGGAATCCGATAACGAGATATGAGAATCACTACGTTAATCACACTATCAATTTGATTCAACTCACTATGTGGTGTGACTAGTTCCAATGTCTTAAAAATATTAACACTATGAAAATACAGCACACAAGGCTTTTAGTTCAAATACTTGGTGTGCATAGCACTACAAGTGAGTTCTGTTTTGAGAGTGAATTGCTCAAGTTTCCTCTTACAATCAATGATTATACTAGGTTTAAAAATTAGTTTAGCACAACTCAAACCAGACCTAGCCATATATAATTGTTTGCACTAAAACACAAATATTAAGCAATATAAATGTAAAGCAAAAGACATAATGATTTGTTGAGGCAGTTCCCCGTCGTCCTTGCTCGGGGTACGTCTGCCTTCAATTCTAATAATAGAATTGAGACATGTTAATATATAGATATAACTTGTTGAAAGTTTATACAAGAAGCGAATAACTATCAAACAAACGAACATTATTGTTGTTGTAGATCCTATTTCTTCTTGCCCCTTGATTCGAGTCAAATCAAGTACTCTGACAACTGTGAATAAACCTCTGATTATGCCACTATCTTTGAACAACCTTTAGTCTTCAAAATTTGGCCCGACTGATTTCAATCACCCGCGTGTCGAACCCGAAACTCCCACTCACAATACTCTATTTACCGTTACTAAATCGAAGGAACCTCTAGCTCCTCAATTACCTTCACTCGGCTAAATATGTGATGAGACGAATCGTGCAAAAACCCCCAAATTTAGAGAATCTTGGAGGACAAAACCCTAGAGGTTTTATTCAAGAAAAACCTTTCGATTCCTCAACCCAAACCGGATAACCAAATCTTCGGCTTCGAACGTTATCACCTCGAGCAATGCGCAATGCACAACAAAGATGATTATGTGTAATTGTTGTGATATGCTATGAAGAGAATGAAGATGATGAGAACCAAATCGACACCTATTTCACTTTTCTTGTTTTTCTCAATGTTGTGAAGTGAAAATAGCAACTAAGCTTATATACCAAACATAACTATCATAACAACTAAAACCACTTCACAAAGACAGTTAACATAACAGAAAATTGACATAAAACAGCAAGCGATTAACCTATGCAGAATAGAGGGTCGACCTAAGCTGACCCGATTGTAAACTTGTGCAAATCATAGAACCATGCGTCGACTGGAACAAGGCATGCGTCGACGCATAACATGCATTTTTTGACAGATTAAAATGCTTACAGTATGAGTCGACCGGTGGATCGACACGAGCCCACCTAAAGCAAATTCACAAAACTGACTCATAGTGTAAGTCGTCTGGAATAGATCTTTGGTCGACTCAAAGCCCTGAAATTGCCAAAAATGCCTATTTTCATATTCTTCGACACTTTTGATGACATCTATGATATGATAAACGACACCAATAAAGTCTAACTCATATGACACATATTTTTGACAATCTATTGTTGCACCCTAAATTTTGACCTTAAAATCCCACCTCATTGTGTTTCTTTCTTTCCTTGCTAGTTTCATTTTTTATTCCCTTATACGCATGTTTATTATGACTAACTAGTATGTGCAGCTGCAGTAACTACAAGTGGAAATAACTTTTATACTCACAAATGAATATGTCAAAGGCGTAGGTCATTGTTTTATAAGGAAGTTTTGAAGTGACAAAGTTTAAACTCGAGGCTTATGTCCAAGTTGCATTTTCCAAAGGAATTGTTTGGGTCTAGCAAGATCCTCAAACAACAAACTAGACTCCTTCTTTCATTCTGGTATTGGTTCCTGCGTACATGATGAATGGAGCCTAGGAGGATTTTCGACTTCGTTTAAACACATTCCAAGATTTAAACTCAAAGTTTGTGGAGGATCAAATTCTAGAAATACACAAAATAAAATCCATCATAAGGCCAATTTGAAGTTTATATACTTTGCTATTCAATTCAGGAATTGTTACAAAGTATCGCCTACTCAAATGCAAGAAATATAAGTTATACAACATTGCAAAGGGTTGCTCCATTACTTAAAAATTCATATCAGTTATACTATTGACAGAATCACCTATGCTACATTGATACTGTTGGATTGTGGATAACGTGACAACCTTCATGCGTTCGACAGCACCGTCGCAAGCAAGTTGCTTCAGCATAACCTCATAAAATAGAACCATCTCTCCAAGTGCTGCAATATGCGTGGCTTGTTGCAACTCAATACAAAATGATGGGGCTGGCAAAATCTGACTGGGGTGTAATTAAGAAGTCTCCTCCATGGGTCGTTGATTCTTGGGGCGTGGGCTATCTTATCCACGAGCTAGTCTCTGGCTTGAAGTTGAGCAAAACAGAAGAGTTACGTAACATTGCCTCCATTCCCAAGTCTCTGCTTCTAGATTACCAGTGGCTACTGAGTTCCACACCTCCTCGTAGTTTAAACACTTCAAAGATTATAGATAGCAGTGAGTTGGTAGACACTATACATTTCATGGAAATTCTCAGTTTGAAAGATAGTGTTGAGAAGGACACCTTCTTCCGCAAACTTCCAAGATTATGATTGGCGACCGAGATAAATCTGCAAAGAAATTAAGCGTATCAGTAGAATATTCAAGGAACAACAACTAGTCCACTACCTTCTTCATATGATGGTTACAACCTGTGACATTGGGCCTAAACTACAGAAAACCAAAGAGGAACTCCTTCTGCACAAAGCCTGTCTGGAAAGCCCTCATCAGGTCAAGATCTCTGCATAGGCCTTGATAACCTCAGAATATGTTATCTGCATAGTATTCAAACAGTCAGACCATTGTCACCAACAAAATTGAATTAACCGGCCAAACCGCATAATTGTCACCAACAGAAGCCGAAACTTACCATCGAACAGCAGGCCCTGAGAATGTTCACCCGCTGTCACCGAAGGATTGTCCTACAATTCACAATCCAGTTCATGCCATCCCTCGCAAATATAAGAATGAATCATGGCTAAAGTGTGAACATAATGATGAGAGCGAGCTCGACTTGGAAGCAACCTGCAAAACACATGACATTGGGTTAAGACTTTTTGCAACAGTAGAGCAATGTCGACAACAGTAACAGCAGTATCACCCTTATCAACAGGCTACTGTTCCACAATACCAACATGCTAGATTCCAAGCCTCGAACCTGATATCTCTTCTTGTGAATTGGGGTACCACCGATATCTGCCTCAACAGGATTCACGACCATAACAACAATTTCAATCTCAGTTGACTTCCAATCTAGAGGACCAAGTAAAAATATAGCCTGGATTCAAACACCATAAAGTGCTCAGTTCAAATGTTCCTGAACAGGTCCATATATGCAAAATCAGTTCCAACAAAACACATATGAAGATTATTTTAGGAGTACTCAATACCTTTCCATCGGGTCAGCATGATTCATCGTCATCAGCACCTCAAAGTTCACTACAAATATTGTGTCCCCACCAGTTAGTGGCAGAATCTCAGATAAGCTCAGCTATCTTGCAGTTGGTGCGCAAATCCAGCTTCAAACCAATGGCCCAGCTCACAAGATAGAAACTGCATATCCAACAAAATCCCATGCAGACGGGGACTTGCTTAAGCAACTCAACTCACTTACACCTGCAGTAACACCATTACAAGTCATTTTTTTGGCAACGCATAGAAACCAAGTTTGCTTATAAGCCGGCCACTATTCGAAGGTATAAGGAGAAACTTAGCTTGCCCGTGTTGTAAGACTGGCCGTAAACTGAAGACAACAGAGAGCTGCTACCAGAATTATCAGAGTCAACGAGGGAAATATCGTGGTGACGACATATGAAACCGTCCATCTATCTTAAAAAGGAAATGAGGAGCACATTAGAAACAATTCATGCACAAGATATCAGTTCACTTATCGAAGCTTACCATCAAGTTATCATCAAGTTCGCAGCTTTGAGTTCACCAGCAATCACTCTGGGCCCAAAATCGTTTGCTATCCACACCTGCCAAATCACAAATCCAGAGTTAGTAAACCCTTGAGGAATATACCCGCTTGAAAAGAAGATTCTATTCAAGACAGCTAGCAATTTTCGGTCAATCCAGAACATTGAACTTGGACAGTCAAGGCATTTAACGTGAACGATACATAATCACATTAATTAAGATTTTCATTAACAAGTATCAATGAAATCATACGAAAAAGGAAGGTATTTCAAATCTTGTCTGAACCAAAAACGGAAGGCCCAATCAAACATTCAAGACGGTTTAATAAGATTTCAAAGGAGAGATCCTCAATGAAGCATATAAAAAGGGAGGGACATGAGAGACAAAGGGCGATCGAGAATCATCACAAAGAAATTAGATTTCATAAACCGAAGAGATTGAAGTAGAAGAACTTATCTATTCAGTTGACAAAACCATCATCAGCCGCGACTCCAAGCCGACGAAGCTTCCATTTCGTCATCTTCCGTTCCGCCGCCACCAACCTTCGGTAAAATTATTCATATATGTTGAGGTTAATGAACGATTGATACTTTGATATGTGTTTTAGGTACAAAAGAACAGAGGAAACGACTAAGGTTTTGAGCGAGAACGAAAACGGAGGGAGATGAAACGGAGAGAAGAAGCCGAGTGAGCGAGCGATTTGGGATTTAGGGTTTCCTTCATCGTTTTGGCTTTTCTTTTCTGTGTTTTTTCATTTTATATTGTTTTGTTTTGTTGTAATTCGTATGCATGCACGACCACGGTAGTACCGTGGTCCCTCGATCCAATCACCACACACTTCACCCACCTCATGATCACATGGTCTTTATCGCGCGCCCACAATAACTCTGATACACCTCCGCACACCATATCCAACGTTTTTTATTAACTTTAATTAATCTTGTTTAAAATAATCTGTTTTTTAATATAATGTTAACTTCCTTTTAGATTAACCAACCTTTAAGCATTTTATTAAAACAATAACTTTTAAATCAACCTCCTAATTGTCGCACCTCGAAAAATCATGGAGACATTTCGGAGAACGCGATCCTCGCGCGAAAGGCGCGGAAATGCGGTTCGACAGAGTCGTCACCGAACTTTATTTTTCCCGAATAAACGGGAGAGGAAAATATCGAGAAAACCTCTTAAAGCGAAAGGATAGGAACCAGGCTGTCGCAACCAAGTTCCGGGTTCGGGAGTCGGTTACGTGAGGGGAAGGTATTAACACCCCTCAGGTCTGTCGTACTCGACGGGAACCTCTTAAGGTATTTGTGGTGAGTGTTGTTTAGGTTTACTTGTTTTCTTCTTGATGATAAAGGTATAATTGGTAGAGTAAAAGGTTAAAGACGCTAAGGAGAGATGGGTGGTTAGAAGATAGGGTGCTCGCCAAGGATTGGGGCCCTTGTGCCTATGTATGCTCATTCGGACGAGAATGAGAAATCAGAGCGTCGTAGTTCGACTACGGGAAAAGGACGGGGGGTGGACGAAATAATGGAGGAAGATAGACATGTGCTCGCCAAGATCATCGCAATCTTGTGCCTACGTATCTTATATTCAAGAATGAATAAAGAATCAGAGCGTCCGTAGTTCGTGGTAGCGACCACGAAAAGATGAGGTTTGAAAAGGGTTGAAGTTGAGTTTGAGACGAAAGAGTGACTGACAAGCAACCCAAGAGCGTGCCTCAAGAGCTTGTCACTCAAGAATTCTAGGAATGCGAGATCCCAAGAACTCAATTCTTTCAAAAATTGGATTGAAAAGGTTTGGGAGTTTTGAAATCGAAAGAATGAACTAATAACAACTCAAGAGCGCGCCTCGGGAGTTACTCATTCGAATATTTCAAAGAATGCTAGATTCTAAGAATATCCCTCTTTCGTAAGTTTTAAAAAAAGTGTTTTGTAAAGATTGGATCGAAAATGGAATGCGAGGCAAAAAGAGGTTGGTTTGAACAAAGGGTTCGACGACGAGTCGAGGAATTGATTAGAAGATAGAATCGACTTGACGACGTGTCAAGGGTTAGATGGTGAGAAACGATATTAGTCCCTAAGGGTGCCCCTAATATCGAGACCACGAGGAGTTGTGAATGTGTGTGCGAATGTCGATGGTTGCGAATGCGTATGAGCACTCGACTTAGGAGAATGTTTGAAAATGATTTGGTTTGAAAAAAGTAGACAGGCTAAATAAATGATAAATCAAGAGCGTGCCTCGAGAATTATTTACTCGGAGATTCAAGGAATGCTAGATTCGCAGAACCTCCTTCTTTCGAAGTTTGAATCGAGGAGATATTTTGAAAATAATTTGGATTGAAATGAGGTATGAAAAGTGAGAATACAAGATAGGATTTGAAAATGACGATTATTTGATAAATGAGACGTCGACCTCACAACCAATTAATCAGAGTATTATCGTGATGCTAGATCTCGACAACACCTTTTTCATTCGAAAATGTTTGGATGAACAAAGGAAATATCACGCGGAATGCTAGATTCTTATGATATTCCTTTGTTCAAAAAGAGAATATTTAAAAATGAGAAGTCGAATAATACACTATTTAAGGTGTACACCTCAATAATGATTGTCCAAAAATCCAAGAAGTGCTAGACTTCAAGGATTTAGTTTCTCATGATTTGATTTAAGAAACTATTTTAGTAATTAAAAATAAATTTAAATATTGACTAGAAAAAAAATATTAGTTTTGAAAATGAGTTTGAAAATATATTTTAGTAATGAAAAATAAATTTAAATAAAGATTAGAAAAAAAACATTTTGAAAATGAGTTTGAAAATATATTTAATATATAATATTCTAAGTAAAAAAAAATAATACTATAAAATTCTGAAAAATATGTGCAAAAATAAATTACTAAACAAATATAAAAAAGTAAAAATAAAACAGAGGGGTGTGTGACAGCCAGGCAGGGGTGTGAGGGAGTCCACACGGTTGGGCCTTAAGCCCAACTCCAGAACAAACAGCATAACAAAAGAATAGGGGGGCATAAGGAAAAATACGGTGCAATCTAAATGAAACAGAAATAGGCCTGAAAGGCCCACTAGCCCATATGATGTGTCTGATTGAGGCATCTCTTTGACTTCACAAACCCTAGTTCGCCGTCGTCTCCCTCCTTTGTCTCTATCTCTGCTTCCTCTGCTACATCAATGGCAAAGCACCACTAACATGACCACAACTCCTTTCCCCTCCACTTCTGCTTCGAGATCAAATCCTTCAATAATAAACCTTCCACCTCTCTGTCACCTCAAATCTCTCTTAAAATCCCTCTCCAAGTCTCACTACGGCTTGCATGTTGCTGAGTACGAGAATGACACAAGCCGAGTGGAATAGCAATCGGCGACAAAAACGAGTTTGAATGGTTTAGGTCTTGAACAACTTCAAAGATGGAAATTGATGATCTATGTTTGTTCGCGAAGTTCTATGGCGTATTATCGTCGAGAGGATAACGATCTACAAACGTTGTTGAAGCTCTGGAGGAAAAAAAAACTGGTTAACAAAAAAACCTATGCGTTGCATGCTAGATCCCACGAGGAAGACGGGGACTCGCGATGCGGCTGTGAAGAAGCTTGGCTCGAGATCTGGAAAAACTATCATGAGGAGATTCAATGGTGTTGAAGGCTTAACGCGAGGCTCCGTGAAAATGGTAGATCGGAGATTAGTTTGAGGTTTAGTGCAGTTTGAGGTGTGAAGTTTATGAAACGATGAAGGTCCGTATGAACTCAGATCTGGAATGGTGTTGTGATTTCGTGAGATTTGAAGGTGTGGATGTTGTAGATCTGGACGGAGATTGTTTGTGCGTGGCAGTTTGAATCTGGATCTGAAGATTTTATTGTTGGTGTTTGTGGATCTGGATTCGAAGTTTGAATCGGATGAATGTGTTTGAGTGTTTGTGAAGGTTTTCTGGAAAAATTGTATGAAGATATGAAGGTCTATGAAGAAAGTGATGAACACTGAAGAAGTTCATATGAATTTCCGGAAAATGGTATGAACATGGTATGAAGTTCATAGTGTTTTTGAAAAAAAAACGTTGAATGTATGAATAAGTTGATGAACATATCGAAGAACACAATGAAGTTGCTGGGAAATTGATGAACATGAAGGTTTGTGCAGCAAATCTGGAAAAAAACTAGGAAATATGTATGAACAACGGATGGACATATGAAGAACAAATCTGGAAAACTATGAACATGACATGAACATGATGAGTTTTCGGCGGACTCATGAACTTTCCGGTGAGGGCTTGATCCGTGTTATTTGTCCGGTGAGGTGGAATAGTGTTTGCATGGGATGGTGAGGTGGCGACTGTAGGGTTAGGGTGTCAGCCCTTGGAAAGTGTGTCTGTCTTTAATGCAGGAAGACACTAGGCTTTATAGCCTGCTGACAAGTGGCAAAATTTGACCTAATGGGCCTGCATGCATCTGACTAGTGGACCAAAAATATCTCGTTAGAATCTGATTAATTAAAGATGAATTGAGAGAATGGATTAAAAATTGGCTTAATTAAATAAGTAAGATTATAAAATGTTTACACTTAAAGATTAAAACAAACCTAACTAATATTAATTAACTAATAAAATCTAAAAAATTAATTAAATTAAACTAAATCTGAATAAATAAATAAATAAAAAGATGATAATTAATTACTAATAATCTAATAAAGTAATAAATAAATAAATAAAACTAAACTATAAATGCTTTGAATAATTTCAAAAAAAATCTAATAGAGTTAATATTAATCTAAATAAAAATAAAAGATAATTAACTACTACTAATCTAATAAATAATAAGTAAATAAAAAAAAACTCTAATGACTATATAAAGAAGTCTATTAAAAAAAACCAAAACTTAATGAACTATATATATTTTTCTTTAAAAAGACAAATAATATTTTACTCTAATTAATATTAAACAAAAGAAATTTAATTCTACTATTAAATCTAATAATAAAAAGAGTATCTACCTAACCTCTAATAAAAATAAAAACTATTCAAGTAAACAAATCTACACCTAATTAAATAAATGATAAAAATAAAAAGATCAAAAAAGGTAATATCTGCAAGCAAAAAAAAATGAAAATGAAAACAAAAGACCAAAATGCCCCTCAGGCCACGTGTCACACTTTTATTGGACAGAATGGATAAAATTTGGAAAACACCCAATTTCAGGTGGACACGTGTCTAAACGGAATGAAACAATAATGCGAAAATATTCACAAAAAGGGGTAGGACAAATTTAGGGTATGACAGATGCCCCTATCTAATTGGCTTAAACCTAAGGAAATGAACTACTGCAGCGTTTATTTTCCGAGGTAGAAGTCAATTAGATATGAAGAAAACCCTGAATTTGTCCGAAAGATAAGGGATGCTTGGGAGTTGAAATATTGAAAAAGTAATCCTCGAAGTAAACTGTAAGCAACTGGAAAAAAAGGTCGTCATCACCAAAAGGATGATGGGATGAAACACACATAAACAATTATCGCACAATCTATCACCAATCCAAGTGACAGATCCCCCACCAAAAGGATGACGGAGCGAAACACACACAAACAATATCGCATAATCTATCACCAATCCAAGTGACAGACCCCCCCACCAAAAGGATGACGGAGCGAAACACACACAAACAATATCGCACAATCTATCACCAATCTAAGTGACAGACCCCCCACCAAAAGGATGACGGAGCGAAACACACACAAATAAAATATCGCACAATCTGACACCAATCCAAGTGACAGACCCCCCACCAAAAGGATGACGGAGCGAAACACAAACAAATATCGCACAATCTGACACCAATCCAAGTGACAGACCCCCATCAAAAGGATGACGGAGCGAAACACAAACAAATATTGCACAATCTGACACCAATCCAAGTGACAGACCCCCCGCCAAAAGGATGACGGAGCGAAACACACACAAACAAAATATCGCACAGTCTGACACCAATCCAAGTGACAGACCCCCCACCAAAAGGATGACGGAGCGAAACACAAATAAATATCGCACAATCTGACACCAATTCAAGTGACAGACCCCCCACCAAAAGGATGGCGGAGCGAAATACACACACACAGGTTGCTATCACCAAAAGGATGATAGAACAACAAAAATTGAAGGTTACCAACACCGAAAGGATGCAGACTAGGTTGAACTGACGAGGTTCGACTATCACCAAAAGGATGATAGTAAGGCAATTGACAACGGTCACGCTTGCTGGATACTACTCATTGGGGAACACCCAAGAGGAAGATTGGATTGAAATGAAACAACGGGGTACGCCCACCGTCTTGCTTGGAGATCATAATTTTGTTGAAATGATTTCATGGTTACGCCCATGAATTCTGAAGAAGATGTCCCTGACTGGGCTGAATTTTGCTTTGAATATCTTTTGAATTTTGTGGGGAAAAAAACCACGGTCTTGCAGAGAACGCCCCTGACTGGGCTAATAACGGTCTTGGAAATCTTCGAAATTAATCATGGACCTTGACTTACATATGCAGATGCTGAATAATAATGATGTTCCATAACAAATGGAAGTGCAAATGCAAATGCTGACGCGCGGAGATGCAAGAGCCGGGGAAGTATGATATGATTTGAGTATGCATATGATGCAAGATGCTTATGATAGTGAATGTGATGCTTATGATGCATATGATGCAGACGGGTGATTAGAAATGCAGGTGGAGACGCCAGCGTGGTGGGCTTTTGTAGTTGCCAATACGGATTGGACTTTGGGTGGTGGGAGGGATTGACTTCCTCGACACGCAGTTTGCTGAAGATTGCCATTATTTGAAGTAGGCAAAGATACTCTGGATGCCCCAAGTCTGGGTACTTGATAATTGTGAATTTGCTTCAGAGAAGGTTGCAACTTTGCTTGATAATCGGGATGACTTGGACTTGTCCCTGATCGAGCTCTTGAATGATTTGCCCCAGCCTGCAGGTCCTGAGGTAGCCTTATTTTATGCCAACCACTGAAAGTCAAGTTCCTCCTTAATTGTCTTTGTTGGAGTGTCTTTGAATACCTAGCACTGATTTGCAATTAAAATTGTACATGCATAAATGGTAATATTAATGCACAGTTCAATGTAAGTTTTGAAAAAAAGTATCGTTTTATTGAAGTGTTGTGATAGTGAAACGAATGGACCGTTAGCCCAAACATTATGCTAATTTTGATTAGTGCGGAAGATATAATAAGGATAATGACACCAATGCTGATGATTATCAATCATGTGAGGAGTCAGGTTACGCAACCTTGCGATAGTATGCTTTCAGAATAAACCTCGCCTCAATTAGGTCTTTTGAGGGTTGTAACGTGGTCTGATTCGCGGTTATGAAACAAAGGATATTAGGCTCAAAGTATGATTTGTACCCACCCCTTCTTCTTAGTGATCTCCAGTCCTACGCTCAGTTAATTTTGCACTTGTCATGACAGTATAAGCTTGAAGGTTCAAGGTTTGCTCGACGTGGCAGTCACCTTATTTTGATGGATGTCAGTGCCCCTTTGATTTGGGTGGCCACTGAATCTTTTTTTTTGTTTTTTGTTGAGGGTTTCGGGGTCCTCTTTTGCTTTTGTTTTGATCCCTAACTTTTGCATGGATTGACTTTGTTTGTCAGATCCATCGAGATTTCCTTGATTTTGTCTAAGTCCCCCTGAGGTGTTTGACTTAGCAAGGTTTTGATGATTTTTTTATTTTGCTGTGACTGCCATAGCATGGGTCATTGATGAACAACCGTTTTCTGGATTTTGCTTTGTGATTTGAGTGCGGATTAACTAGATACTACCCTGCCCCAAGTGTAAGGGTTTGGATATCTAAAGGAAACTGCTACTTCTAGGCTCGAAATGGTTTACTAGGGATTAACTCCTTATATCTCCGGTGTATGGGGAATTGAAACAATGCATGTACATCATTGACGAGATTATGTCTGAAAGCATACGGTTTTCAATTATGGGTATCTCGTTTTCATCATCCTCCCTCAAATCATGCTAAATAATAGTGGATAGTATGAAATGAATATGTGTCGGTGATAAGTGAAAATGAGTGAATACGACATAATTAATTCAAAACATGCATAAACGATACATTAGTGGAAACCGAATACGAATGGAAATTGTTCAAAGCATACAATACTTAAACAAACAAAGACAAAACATAAGAAATGCAAAATATGAAATGGCAGCATGACGGCCTTCTTCGGGGAATGGACTTTGACTTGACTGGATTTGATCTAAATAACGCTATTTGTTCGGCGGCATTGGATTGTTGATGACGTTTGGGGACTTCCCATTAAAGTTGATAGCATCCTTGTCGATCATGTCTTGGATCTTGTGCTTGAAAGCCCTGCAGTCCTCAATGGTGTGATCTGGAGCGCCCTTATGAAACTCACAGTGAGCATTTGCATCGTAGTTGGCAGGAATGACAGTTGGGGGAGCCAAATCTCTTGGAAAAATAGCCTTTTTCTCCATCAAATGAGCAAAGATACTAGCATATGTCATCGGTAGGCGATCAAAGAATCTATATGGCTTCCATGTCCTCTGCTGACGCTGTTGGCGAGCACCTTGTTGTTGTTGAGAAACTTGCATCTACTGTTGCTGAGGAGGATACTGATACCCTTGCTGGTTGTAGGCTTGTTTCTAAGGAGCCTGTTACTGTGGCATCTGAGCTTGAACTGCTTGAACAGCTGGCTGATAAGGCATTGGAGCATATTGCGCAGCAGCAACATACAGATATTGATAATAGGGAACTTGATAGGGCATAGGAGCGGGAGCTTGTTGAGAAGCTTGCCCTTTCTGCAAAGAGATGGCATTTGTCTCGCCCTCTTTCTTCTTGTATCCATTGAAAGGCTTCTTGGTACTTGCTTGGCTGCTAGAACCTCCTTGGATCTTCCCGCTCTTCAACCCTTCTTCGATTCTCTCACCAACAATCACCAAGTCAGAGAATCCAGCTGCAACACTACCGATCAGTTTCTTGTAGTATTGGCCTTGCAAGGTACCCATGAAGATGTCGATTAGTTCATGGTCAACCAAAGGTGCATGCACCCTTGCAGCTAGCTCTCTCCATTGTTGCACGTACTCCTTGAAGGATTCATTGTCCTTCTGAGTCATACTCTGAAGTTGAGTACGATTCGGAGCAAGATCGGTATTGTATTTGTACTGCTTGATGAATGCATCAGCTAGCTCGGCCCAAGTGCACACACTATTACGTTTCAGCTGCATATACCATTCGAGTGATGCCCCAGACAAGCTGTCTTGGAAGCAATGAATCATGAGCTTTTCGTCTCTGGCATAGGCAACCATCTTGCGACAGTACATCTTCAGATGAATATTCGGGCAGCTGAGACCTTTGTATTTCGAAAATTCAGGCACCTTGAACTTGGGAGGAATGACAACGTCAAGCACCAAGCACATTTCTAAGGCACTGAGAGGATTTGAGCTATGCCCCTCCATAAATCGGAGCTTCTCAGCTAGATCATGACACATCTTCATAGCTACTGAATCCTGAGCAGCAACAAGACTGGCAATGGGGATAACAGCATGGTAGTTTTGAACATCATCATACTGATCCATCAGATTGTCTTCGGCATGAGGAATAGGAATCTGCACGACAGTAGATTGAGCTTGCGGGACAGCTCCAATAGTAACTCCAAGCGTAGGGATTGGTTGAGAGGTGGTTCCTTCAGCTGCGGTGGTAAAGTTCACTGGCATTCCATAAGGGTTGGGTATAGAAATTGGAAGCCTTGTGGTAGACCCTTGCGCCTGACCATTGTTGTTGATGACGGAAGCTTCACGTTGTTCTTCCTCTCTTCTGGCTGTAAGGATGGCTTCGAGAATCTGATTGATCTTCCCTTTGACGGAGTCCAACTCTTCTCTGAAAGAAACTTGTTCTTGTTGAAGTTGTTCCATCATTCGTCTTGTATTGGCTCTAGTTACGTACTGGTGTCGGGGAATCAACTTGATTTACTGGAGAGGAAGGAAAGAGACATAAGATTCTGCTGAAGGATTGGAAATGCAAAATGCACAACATATGAGATGCAATGCAAATGATATGCAAGATGCAATGCAAGATACAAGATCCAGGATCATAGTATCACAGTTCAAACAACTCTGAAGCTGATAATTGTAACAGGTAGGTAACCATAATTCCTGCTCAAAGAAAATCGACAGGTAGACCCTATACGGGAAGATCTAGACACTCTACCCATAAACCCACTCACGGGATGGTTTCTATGTTTGGTTCTCAGGATCACGGACACTGGTCGTATTAGCGTCACACAACAGGCTGGTTGTATTACGACGATAATGACAATAAGGTCTCTCCTGAGCGGAGTCCTCATGCTAGGTCCACAAGGAGCAAGTCCTCAGAGACTAACACTACATGACCACCATTGTTGGAACTGGTGCTAAAAAAGGTTCCCAGAATCATGGACCCTTCATGAATTAAATCGTGCAACAGACTAGCTGTATTACAACAAGATCTACGAATAGGCCTCCTCTGGAGGAGCTTTCATGCTAGGCCCAAAAGGAGCGAGTCTTCGGAGAATAACACTACTCGACTACCAATTCTAAACTATGTGTTCTCTCTGCTTTTACCAAAGCTCGGGCGTAGAGCTTTACTCATGATGTCATCCCAAGAACCAACAGGCAACCAAGATAACAAGCACAGATAAAATCCACAAGAGAACAAATACATAAACAAGAAGAAAACAAATAAAAAACAAAAACTCCTCACAAAACAAAAGATAGGCTCGACTCTCTCTTTGCATGGAGCAAATCTCCCCAGCAGAGTCGCCAGCTGTCGCACCTCGAAAAATCACGGAGACATTTCGGAGAACGCAACCCTCGCGCGAAAGGCGCGGAAATGCGGTTCGACAGAGTCGCCACCGAACTTTATTTTTCCCGAATAAACGGGAGAGGAAAATATCGAGAAAACCTCTTAAAGCGAAAGGATAGGAACCGGTTTGTCGCAACCAAGTTCCGGGTTCGGGAGTCGGTTACGTGAGGGGAAGGTATTACACCCCTCACGTCCGTCGTACTCGACGGGAACCTCTTAAGGTATTTGTGGTGAGTGTTGTTTAGGTTTACTTGTTTTCTTCTTGATGATAAAGGTAGAATTGGTAGGGTAAAAGGTTAAAGACTCTAAGGAGAGATGGGTGGTTAGAAGATAGGGTGCTCGCCAAGGATTGGGGCCCTTGTGCCTACGTATGCTCATTCGGACGAGAATGAGAAATCAGAGCGTCGTAGTTCGACTACGGGAAAAGGATGAGGGGTGGACGAAATAATGGAGGAAGATAGAAGTGTGCTCGCCAAGATCATCGCAATCTTGTGCCTACGTATCTTATATTCAAGAATGAATAAAGAATCAGAGCGTCCGTAGTTCGTGGTAACGACCATGAAAAGATGAGGTTTGAAAAGGGTTGAAATTGAGTTTGAGACGAAAGAGTGACTGACAAGCAACCCAAGAGCGTGCCTCAAGAGCTTGTCACTCAAGAATTCAAGGAATGCGAGATCCCAAGAACTCAATTCTTTCAAAAATTGGATTGAAAAGGGTTGGGCGTTTTGAAATCGAAAGAATGAACTAATAACAACTCAAGAGCGCGCCTCGGGAGTTACTCATTCGAATATTTCAAAGAATGCTAGATTCTAAGAATATCCCTCTTTCGTAAGTTTTAAAAAAAGTGTTTTGTAAAGATTGGATCGAAAATGGAATGCGAGGCAAAAAGAGGTTGGTTTGAACAAAGGGTTCGACAACGAGTCGAGGAATTGATTAGAAGATAGAATCGACTTGACGACGTGTCAAGGGTTAGATGGTGAGAAACGATATTAGTCCCTAAGGGTGCCCCTAATATCGAGACCACGAGGAGTTGTGAATGTGTGTGCGAATGTCGATGGTTGCGAATGCGTATGAGCACTCGACTTAGGAGAATGTTTGAAAATGATTTGGTTTGAAAAAAGTAGACAGACTAAATAAATGATAAATCAAGAGCGTGCCTCGAGAATTATTTACTCGGAGATTCAAGGAATGCTAGATTCGCAGAACCTCCTTCTTTCGAAGTTTGAATCGAGGAGATATTTTGAAAATAATTTGGATTGAAATGAGGTATGAAAAGTGAGAATACAAGATAGGATTTGAAAATGACGATTATTTGATAAATGAGACGTCGGCCTCACAACCAATTAATCGGAGTATTATCGTGATGCTAGATCTCGACAACACCTTTTTCATTCGAAAATGTTTGGATGAACAAAGGAAATATCACGCGGAATGCTAGATTCTTATGATATTCCTTTGTTCAAAAAGAGAATATTTAAAAATGAGAAGTCGAATAATACACTATTTAAGGTGTACACCTCAATAATGATTGTCCAAAAATCCAAGAAGTGCTAGACTTCAAGAATTTAGTTTCTCATGATTTGATTTAAGAAACTATTTTAGTAATTAAAAATAAATTTAAATATTGACTAGAAAAAAAATATTAGTTTTGAAAATGAGTTTGAAAATATATTTTAGTAATGAAAAATAAATTTAAATAAAGATTAGAAAAAAAACATTTTGAAAATGAGTTTGAAAATATATTTAATATATAATATTCTAAGTAAAAAAAAATAATACTATAAAATTCTGAAAAATATGTGCAAAAATAAATTACTAAACAAATATAGAAAAGTAAAAATAAAACAGAGGGGTGTGTGACAGCCAGGCAGGGGTGTGAGGGAGTCCACACGGTTGGGCCTTGAGCCCAACTCCAGAACAAACAGCATAACAAAAGAACAGGGGGGCATAAGGAAAAACACGGTGCAATCTGAATGAAACAGAAATGGGCATGAAAGGCCCACTAGCCCATATGATGTGTCTGATTGAAGCATCTCTTTGACTTCACAAACCCTAGTTCGCCGTCGTCTCCCTCATTTGTCTCTATCTCTGCTTCCTCTGCTACAACAATGGCAAAGCACCACTAACATGACCACAACTCCTTTCCCCTCCACTTCTGCTTCGAGATCAAATCCTTCAATAATAAACCTTCCACCTCTCTATCACCTCAAATCTCTCTTAAAATCCCTCTCCAAGTCTCGCTACGGCTTGCATGTTGCTGAATACGAGAATGACACAAGTCGGTAGGAAGAGCAATCGGCGACAAAAATGAGTTTGAATGGTTTAGGTCTTGAACAGCTTCGAAGATGGAAATTGATGATCTATGTTTGTTCGCGAAGTTCTATGGCGTATTATCGTCGAGAGGATGACGATCTACAAACGTTGTTGAAGCTCTGGAGAAAAAAAATTGGTTAACAAAAAAACCTATATGTTGCATGCTAGATCCCACGAGGAAGACGGGGACTCGCGATGCGGTTGCGAAGAAGCTTGGCTTGAGATTTGGAAAAACTATCATGAGAAGATTCAATGGTGTTGAAGGCTTAACGCGAGGCTCCGTGAAAATGGTAGATCGGAGATTAGTTTGAGGTTTAGTGCAGTTTGAGGTGTGAAGTTTATGAAACGATGAAGGTCCGTATGAACTCAGATCTGGAATGATGTTGTAATTTCGTGAGATTTGAAGGTGTGGATGTTGTAGATTTGGACAGAGATTGTTTGTGCGTGGCAGTTTGAATCTGGATCTGAAGATTTTATTGTTGGTGTTTGTAGATCTGGATTTGAAGTTTGAATCGGATGAATGTGTTTGAGTGTTTGTGAAGGTTTTCTGGAAATTTTGTATGAAGATATGAAGGTCTATGAAGAAAGTGATGAACACTGAAGAAGTTCATATGAATTTCCGGAAAATGGTATGAACATGGTATGAAGTTCATAGTGTTTCTGGAAAAAAAACGTCGAATGTATGAATAAGTTGATGAACATATCGAAGAACACAATGAAGTTTCTGGGAAATTGATGAACATGAAGGTTTGTGCAGCAAATCTGGAAAAAAACTGGGAAATATGTATGAACAACGGATGGACATATGAAGAACAAATCTGGAAAACTATGAACATGACATGAACATGATGAGTTTTCGGCGGACTCATGAACTTTCCGGTGAGGGCTTGATCCGTGTGATTTGTCCGGTGAGGTGGAATAGTGTTTGCATGGGATGGTGAGGTGGCGGCTGTAGGGTTAGGGTGTCATCCCTTGGAAAGTGTGTTTGTCTTTAATGCAGGAAGACACTAGGCTTTATAGCCTGCTGACAAGTGGAAAAATCTGACCTAATGGGCCTGCATGCATCTGACTAGTGGATCAAAAATATCTCATTAGAATCTAATTAATTAAAGATGAATTGAGAGAATGGATTAAAAATTGGCTTAATTAAATAAGTAAGATTATAAAACGTTTACACTTAAAGATTAAAACGTACCTAACTAATATTAATTAACTAATAAAATCTAAAAAAATAATTAAATTAAACTAAATCTGAATAAATAAATAAATAAAAAGATGATAATTAATTACTAATAATCTAATAAAGTAATAAATAAATAAATAAAACTAAATTATAAATGCTTTAAATAATTTCAAAAAAAAAATCTAATAGAGTTAATATTAATCTAAATAAAAATAAAAGATAATTAACTACTACTAATCTAATAAATAATAAGTAAATAAAAAAAACTCTAATGACTATATAAAGAAGTCTATTAAAAAAACCAAAACTTAATGAACTATATATATTTTTCTTTAAAAAGACAAATAATATTTTACTCTAATTAATATTAAACAAAAGAAATTTAATTCTACTATTAAATCTAATAATAAAAAGAGTATCTACCTAACCTCTAATAAAAATAAAAACTATTCAAGTAAACAAATCTACACCTAATTAAATAAAGGATAAAAATAAAAAGATCAAAAAAAGGTAATATTTGCAAGCAAAAAAAAGAAAATGAAAATGAAAACAAAAGACCAAAATGCCCCTCAGGCCACGTGTCACACTTTTATTGGACAGAATGGATAAAATTTGGAAAACACCCAATTTCAGGTGGACACGTGTCTAAACGGAATGAAACAATAATGCGAAAATATTCTGAAAAAGGGGTAGGACAAATTTAGGGTAGGACAATAATTAACCCTTAAATCAATTAACTTTTTTTTTTATAACTAAAATCAATTTTATAATTTATTCTCTCAACTTCATTATATTATTAAACCTCTTATTTTATTAAACATATAATTTATCCTATTATACTTTTAAAACCCTTTTCTAAATAATTTAATTTGTATTAATAGCAAAATAATAAAACCTTTCATTAAAATTAATATAATTAATTTAGCTCTCTTTTATAAAATCGATTTCACTAAAAGAATACATTTTCTTGCAAATTAACTCAAATAACTTATATAAATTTTATAAAAAATAATAACTAATCGACTTATATTTAAGAATTCAACACAACTTTTCTCTCAAAATTAAGTCTACATTTCCTTAAAATCAAATTCATCTCTAATTTGTTAATAACGTATTTTCTCATAAGCATAATTCAACATTCCTCATAAAATCAAAACCTCGTCTAAAATCAACCAACATCGTAATTAATCAATCGTGCACGCTTCCACACTCACAATTCACACACTCACCTAGCGCTTTCATGCGTTCGTGTATGTCTTATCTATTTGCTTACTTTTATTTTCTGCAATTTATCATTTCCGCACTTATTACACTATCGCATTGCATTCCGTCCAAAGGAAGAACTTGCGCATAACTTAAACAATCGTGCATATGCATCTCATTTGCATCATATTCCCCTATGATCCTTGATCTCATTCAATTCGATCTCTTAAGTTTAGATCCTACCCATAGGAAGGACCTTTTATCTTTACAACTTAGATACAAACAAATAACTCAATTCAGATTATTCAAACACATTAGAGAATAAGATGTTAATCATCTTAAGTGGGATAAAACTTCTACCCCATAACAACATAATCAATTTCCTTACAACGTTGTGGTGGTTCAAGTCAAGTAATCTCCCTTAAAATGACAACTCATCTTTTCTCCTAAAATCAATCAATCAACTACCCTAAAATCCGTAGGAACTTTGACCACAGTCAAAGAACTCCTCAAACCCTTTAGGGGAACTACAGATACTCTGATTCCACTCCCGTAAGGATATGTAGGCATAAGATGCGATATCTTATCGAGTATACTTAGAAATAAACCACTAGGTCTTTCATCCTTAAGCAGATAAACCCTTAGCAATAAACAAACATAAAACAAGAGGTTCCTGTAGAGTACTACAGAAACTTAGGATGTTAGCACCTTCCCTAAGTTTAACCAACCCCCGAACCTATAACTCTCTAGCTTGCATTTGCATTGCATTGTGGGAATTTCGATCTTTATCCCTTCCTTTGGACAAATCAAAATTCGGTTGCAAATGAATTAGATTCAAGTTAATCAATAGCTTGGTATTCAAATTTCACCGCGACATCTATATGCAACAACCGAGATATTTTTATGCGAGCATTTGAATCATGAGAAACAAGACATGCAAATGCAACATGGTGATAACACCCAACATATATTCTTCTATGGAACGAAGTTTTGACATCATCGAAACGAACACATCTATATATGAGGCTTTGCCATCACAAGCCTTCTCTTTTAAAAGCATTTGACTTAACCTTTTTCTTTTAATAGAGTTGTCACACCCTCTTATATTGAAAGTCCCAATATTCATGGAACCCTTGTGATAATCTCCTTTTTCAAATCATAACATCTTCGATCCCTAGCTTAAATTTCACAGGAAAAACCTTTGAATACCTCATCATCCTCATCCCCTTCAATACTCATATTATTTTTATAGAACTCCACACTTTAGCTAGAACATCCACGTCAATTATTTTGTAAAATCGAGAATTATCTTGATGAACATCTAAATCTTTGATTGATTCGCAATATAAAACCGACCCTAAAAAAACATAAAGATTGATCTTCGTAACCGCCACATTATAGTTTAAATTTGAAAAATAATTGAAAATAGATAGAGAAATCTTAAATGAAACATACACAACACTAGAAAGAAAATAATATCCCACATAAAAATTTAACTTTGTTGACACATGTTCCCTAAATCCTCCAAATCATTAGAGACAAAAATAATATTTAATGGGTCAACTATTAAACTTAAGTATTTTTTTTTATTTGAATGAAAAATAAATTAAAATTACAACCTTTAAGTAATTTAAAAATTATTAACTTTTATGGATAAAAATGACTTAGATTTAAAGTCATTTTTAAATTATTAATAGTGATAGGAAGAAGTAGTTGAAGATGCATATCATCTAAAAATAAGAATACTTAAAATTCTCACATTTAAGAAAAAGTTCACAATTAAGAAGAGAGGTGGCACATGTAGGTATTGTCCATTTTCTCATATTCATGAATGACAAACACTTTGCTCTATCCTATAAATAAATAGAGTCGTGTGAAAATTTCATCCACCTCTTAAGTTTCCACCTATGTGCATTTAATTTGAATTGATTTTCCAACCTCTCATTATTCAATTAAAATTTCCAAAAAAATAACATCTGATTTTCCTTTTTATTGCTGGCCTCGTCTTTGGTCAGTCGTGTGAAAAAACTATTGAGATAAGTCAACCTTTACTTAGATTAGCACAACACAATTGCCGCATAATATTTCTTGATTTATAAACTAAATAAAGTAACTGATGTTATATAAAAAATCATAAATTATTTTATAAAAATACTCATTAATAATATAAAACAAAATTATTAATTTTTGTTTATAAAAATAATCATGATCAAGTATTGATATAAGTGGTTAGAAAGCATAATCTCATTTTCCTTGTTGTTATTGAAACAAAAATTCTTTTATTAAGACTTTTCACCTTCTAGACTAATGTCGACTAGGTTCATGTGCACGTTGTGGAGGCCATTAGTTATTTAGGGTAATTTAAGAAATTTAATTATAATTATTAATTATTATTTTATAGAAAGATATGACTTTACACCCTCCTAATTATATAGGATAGTCAAATTAAATTAGTCAAAAAAATAATAATAATAAATATTTGACGGTATATTAAAAAAAAATTATAATGTTACATTGGAATCGTAAAAGAATTTATAATTTAAGAGAATTTTTTTTTTAAACGTCATATAATTTAAAACAGAGGAAGTATAAGAAATGAGGTCATCATTACTTGCACTACCATCTATGTCATCCGCAACCCCTTAACTCGTACCAATTCTTAGAATTACATTGAATTTTTGTTGAAAGGTTCACTAACCCTTGGCTATTCATCGGAGACTTTAACGAGATTCCTGTCCCTAGAGAAATGGCACCTTCAACCCATCAAGAGGTATGATTTTTGATAATTTCTTTGACACTTGTAATTTACTGAATCTTGGGTCACTTAACCTGCCATCACAACAGTCATGGGTATATAATCCTCTCTAAAAAGGTAGATCGTGAGCTAGCTAATACTCCTTGCCACCTCGCTTTCTCAGAGGCAATTGTCAAAGTTCTTTGTTGGATTTACTCTGACCTCAACCTCACCCTCCTCTACTTTGGTGGCCTTCCTTTATTGAGGGGACTAAGGCCCTTCCATTTTGAGGCAACTTGCATTAATCATGAAGAGTATTATTATATAGTTGTCCAGGCTTGGTCTTCCACCAACATTAATCTTGTGGCTTCTCTAAAGAAAGTTTAGAAAGACTCCACCATCTTCAACCAGAATGTCTTTAACTTTTGTCGGAAAAAAAACACATCGAAGCCAGGCTCATAAGGATCCAGAACTACCTAGAGAGATTTTATTATCTTTATCATGTCCAGCTCGAGAAACAACTGTATATTGATTTTACCACTTCCTCTTCTAGGAGGAAATCCATTAATTCCAAAAGTCACATGACAAATGGATAAAATTTGGCGACAAAAAAAAATTATTTCTTTCAAACTTAGCCCATCAATATAAGTAATAGAAACAAAATTCATTGATTCAAGCTCTATATTAGAATTTGCACAAATGATAGCACCATTATTCAGTAGGAAGCTTGGAAATCCTTTAAAGACCTATTTTGTAGGGGTGGCAAACAGACGTGTCCATCCCATAAAAGCCTACAAAAAAATGGGGCGGGCATATGTGAGAGTGTAAACCTAAAATCTTGACGCGCTCTGGAAAAAATGAGGGTGGGGCAGGCATGCGAGCATTGCGCCCATCAAGCCTAAAAATTGCAACAAAAAATTGTAAATGTTTGCGCCCACAAATGCCTGCAAAAAACAAAGTGGGGCATGACGGGCATATTAGAGGGTGCGGGCCTAAAACCTTGTCCCATCCACAAAAAGTGCGGGTAAATAGGCATGTTTGACGAGTCGGACCCGTTTTACCATCCTTACTCTTTTGCAGCAACAACACTAGTCAACTCGCCTCTCAAACCACCTAACATCATCCAGTGATGGACGACGACTCTATAGTTTCGCTCACTAATCTTGTCATAAAAGATGAGTTCACTCACGCTGTAAATTTGATTAAACCTTGAAAAGTCCCTAGTCTCGATGGGTATTTCACTTTGTTTAACTAATACTCATTGTGGGAGATGATGTTTTCAACTTAGTCAAAACAACATCTCATAAAACATTTTGATTCAGCCATCTCTGAAACATTAGTAGCTTTATGTAACTTACTGTACAATATTTAAAGTTGACACTCCAATAACATTTAAAGATTGTTTACCTATAACCCTCTGTGACATAGTGTATGAGATTATTACCAAAGTTTTAGTTAACTGTTTTACCTATCTTAGACAATCTTATTGGCCACTATCAAAGCAATTTTCTGTCAGGTAGGGGCACCACTGACATTGCTATTATTTTATGATAAATTGTTCACTACATAACAAAGAAGGAAAAATGGGGCGTTTCCTTTAAATTGGATCTCTAAAATGCTTTGATAAATTGTTCACTACATAAAAGCTGCTTGTTGGACTTTGGATTTATTCACATCACCATTCAGCTCATTATGCACTGCATTACCTTCTCTTCTTTATATTTTTATGGAATAAGAATAAAATATCTATCTTTAAGCCTTCCCATGGTCGTCGACAATTAGATTTATTATCGCCTTAAATTTTCATCATCTGCATGGAGAAACATTATATTTCCATCACCAATGTTAATCTTAGTATTTCTTGGAATCCTATTTTCGTCTCTAACAATAGACCTAATTTATTACACATTTTCTTTGTGGAGGTCATTCTCCTATTCACAAAAGCAAAATGTCTCAAATAAGAGCTAATGCCACACTCATGGGGCATATTTAGTCGTGCATCATGTCTGAAAATCAACTTTGCTAAGTCTCGTGATTTCCACTATTTTGGCATCCTTCGAACAAAAATCAATCAACTAACTACAATTGCAGGCATTTAGAGTACTACTTATCTAGATAAATACCTTGGTTTTTCTATTCTTAGAGGTAGAGCTAAAATATCTGATTTCGACTTCATTATGGAAAAATGCAAACACAAATGGCTTCTTAGAAAACAAGCTTCTCAATTAGTACAATAACCCTTGCTACATCGGTTCTCACCATCACCCTTTCTTACTACATGTAAACCACTTGGCTCCCTCAAAATATTTGTGGCACTATTGATTGTATGAATCATAACGTTATCTAGAAAGGTACTAACACTACAAGTATTCATTTGTTTGGCTGGAAAAAAATACACACCCAAGGAAGTTAGGTTACTTTTGGATTTAATCAATTAGATATGCCAACGTAATCCTCTTTGAAAAACTTGTTTGAGAAATGCTTCAAAATACTAATAAACTTTAGGTAAGTCTCCTATCTCAAAAGTCTTTATTTGGTGGTTGGTTACTCTCTATTTGTGCTATTACAGATTCTTCCACCTGGAATTCTATTGTCAAAGCGAAAAATGTGTTAAGAGAAAGGTTTGACTTGATACTCGAGCCAAGCTCCTCTTCCTTCTAATATAGACATTGAATTGGTCCCCTGGGTGTTCTAATTGACTATGCACACATCCATGACATTAATCTAACAACTGAGGATTTTACTCTATGACACCTCCCACATCCATCACTCGTATACTCAACTCCCTCATTATATCATCAATGGGCTCACTGTCAAAAGTTTTAGCTTCAATATCAATACATAAGATGTCTTCATTTGGTCTGATCATGTGAGTGGAGCTTACCCTACTAAGAGTGACTAAACTTGGATTCTCAGCAACAAAGAAGATTTACTTTATCCTAATTCAGAACCTCGGTCGTGGAATTGGATTTGAAAACTTTGCCTTTTAAAATAGATCAAGTTTCGCTTATGAATTACTTGTCCCAATTCTGATCATAATTTTTCTGTCTTTGTTTCACCATCATAACATGGTCCTCTTGGCTAAGTGTTTCACATAGTGTCTAAAAGAGAAGTAATTGATTCAATGTGTTTGTGACTATAAGAATTTTAGAAATCTTTGGTTGTACTTTGGATTTAATCATCTAGATTTTTTATTGACTGGGGATGCAAATGCTTGGATAAAAAAATAAAAGTCATAGTACCCATCATAACCTCTTTGTTGCAGAAGTATGGCGGGCTTGGAAAAACCGTAACTCGATTGCATATCTCATGAAATCATTCTCGTGTATCAACTCTCTTTGGTTGTCCACTTCATGGTGGACTCCTTTCACATTTCTTTCATTATACCTCATACATGGCACATAGACAACGGTTTATCAAATATAATTCCTCAACTACACCTCCACCATTATTAACGTGGATGGAGGTTGTAATGACACACAAACTCAAGTTAGATTTGGTGATACCTTTCGTATCTCATATGAAACACGATGTTTGTTTGAATTAATCCTGAACTCTTCCTATATCCTCCAAGCAAATTATGTGTCATTCAAAAAGGTGTCTTTTAAGGCAAAGATATAACTATTATTGACTTTGCTTGCTACACAAACTCGTCTCTTACCCTTAGTATCAAATTTAACACTATACCAAAAAAGACCTTTAGCAGCATTTTTTTTTGCCTTTAGCAGCGCTGCCTAAAGTGGCGCTGCTAAAGGTAAAGGCAACACTTTTTTAATGGAAAAAACGCTGCTATAGGCCCACTTTTAGCAGCGTTTTTCCATAAAACCGCTCTCTATTCCCCCTTCCCCTTTAGCAGCGCTTTTGAAAAGCGCTGCCTATCCCCCTATAGCAGTGCTTTCTATGCCCCCCTTTAGCAGCGCTGTCTATTCTTCACGTCTTTAAAAATATTTTTTAAAAAAAATCACTTTTTTATATTTTTTTGATAAACCTGCTTATAACAATTACCTTCACCTGCTTATAATTCAGGCCTTTAATTCAACACTTCGGCTTTATATATATATATATATATATATATATATATATATATATATATATATATATATATATATATATATATATATATATATATATATATATATATATATATATATATATATATATATATATATATATATATATATATATATATATATATATATATATATATATATATATATATATATATATATATATATATATATATATATATATATATATATATATATATATATATACACACCATAATCATTGTAATTCACATAAACCGGCTTATAATTCAACACAAGCCGATCCTCAGAACAACTTCACAAATACAATCATTATACATATAATTACAAAACCGATAACTTTATAAATACATTCACTACACATATAGCGCCAAAATTACATACGACTTCCGGAAATATAATTATCCTGCATCAATATTTGACGATACATATACCTTATACAATTCTCAACTCAAGAATGTATTGACACCATTCCTCCTTAATTTCTTCCAATCTGTCTTTCGAGTAAGTGCCATACTTTAATTCATCAAAGTACTACATAGTATAATATAACATGCACGATTTAGTTTTAAAACTAATTACTCAGATGAAATATCGGTTAATTATTAAAATAAATCATATAACTTATAAATTGATTCATACCATGATTGGAATCTCTATTTGACCTGAATGAATAATTTCCTTCATAAAGCGCAATACAAAATATCCGCAATCAATCCCATTGCGCTGACGAGGACACTATAAATGGAAAAAATAAACGAATATTTATCAGGATATATAGTTTAATTAGGTTTATCAAGTAGAATCACTATAACAGTCAAAATTGTGAAAATATACCTGGACTCTGATCTAGCTAATGTTGTTAGCCTTCCTTTTTGGCACTGTTGCTTCTCTTTGTGATCGGAATATTTGTATAGCTCTAACATAATATAAACGAATATTTAGAACAATCTCACATAATAAATAAAGATAATTATTCAGAACAGTATATATCATCACTTACGTATCAACCATATTCTTCATATCAGGATATTTTGTTTGATCACCATCCAATGAATCCAGATAATACACTATTTCTTTCATCGGATTAATCGCAACCAACAACGAGTGTCCACTGTAAAATAAGACAAAAGTTTAGACGGAAATGTTATATAGAATGGCAAAAAAACAAATAATTATAATAAATGAATTTAGAATGAAATCTAACCCATGACCAGTATTATATGGAAAAAAGTACAACTTCTCTGTATCTGCGGCCATAAATGCTTGAACTATGTAATCTCTGACTACATCTGGTGTGTGATCAATTGACCGTGAGTTGATACAGTTAGTAGATAAGAATGCGAATCTTGAAGTCAATTGATGCGGGACCAACAACTTGTTATACAAGAACCTTAAATAAAAACATAATCAACATTAGAATATTCATTTAAATGAGCAAATAAATTGTTCAATTATTTAATTAAAATTGATCGGAGTACCTGATGTAGGAATGCATAACACTGATGCCCAATTCAAAATGTTGGAAAATCTGGTCCAAATCCTCCTTAGCAATTGTTTCGGCATATTCAAAACCGAAAATACCTTCCTCCATAGGTATTTGATGGATGTCACCCTCAGCTACATCTGTTGTTCCTACATATGTTTCAAGGCACAACCTAAATCGAGGAGAAGATGCTTTTTTTGGCTCGGCCTTTTTTTTGTTGGGCACCTTGCTAGATTCAGGCATCTTACCCTTGCTGACTTGTTGCAACTGTTGATCATGAACCTAAAATTCCTATAACTTCAGTAATTAATGTATAATAAGATAATCATGTAACTGTAGTAGTACCTATTTTTTTGATGCAGCTGAATCGGTTTCCCGCACAATAATTCCCTTATCTTTTGATTTGGATTTTGTAGGAGTCTAAGATCATCATGTAAATAAGTAAATGTAAATGTAAGAATAACTTTCATGTATATGGGTCGTAAAACATTTTAATACTACAAGGTTCATAATGGTGTTCAACCTACCTCATCATCTATGAAAATGAGATTTGATGGCCATGCAACATACGATTCTATTCCGTCTCCCACCACTGTTGCGTGCGAAACACCATCTGGTGTAGGCAACAACGCACCCCCTCTAACACAATATCAACTGATACTTTCAAAAATCCAGCAGGGAGTGTTTTATGGTGAAGTAAGTCTCCTAAAGTCTTACGCATTTTTCCTTTGCCAACCATGCGATAAGTCGGTGACGATAAATATAGCCGACAAGGTGAAATGCCCTAAACAAATAACGAATATGATTAATTTCAATGTAATATATACAATTACCTCTGAAAGCTTCTGCGGACAATTGATACTATCTTTGTCACTAGTATCTTTACACTCTGGACCGCGCCTTTCTGACATGTATCTCTCTTTGTCCTTTTGTAATTCACGAATCTGAGCTTTCAATTCCTCCAACGTCTCCATCACTTGTTTATTGCTAGGATTTTTATTCTTTGTCTGCTTATACAATTTTGTTGGAGTGACACCAAATCCCTTACCCCTCACACACCCAGAATACTCAAGAATATTTAACACTTGACTCAGTACGTTCCTGCAATCATCGTCTTCAATTGCAGTTATAGTCTGGGATAGAGTCTCTTGAAATATAGATAAAAGTATATATAAATATATTATACACTTTTGAGTTTATGACCGAACTAATGTTGTACTTACACATTGTTGAAATACTTGTTGAACTTCTTCCTGAACGACTCCATCTCTTCCCACACGGGCAGCCTTCCACAAAACATGGTCTGGAAGAGATGTTGCATCACTTTTCTCCTCTTCTAACTACACATTAAGACAAATAATAAAACATTCATATCCCATTATATATACTTACTATTTTTTGTAACTATATCATATTAAATCATTTATATATACTTACTATTTTTTGTTGTAAGCGTGCATATCCCAAACGCCCTTTTTTGTATGGATACGCGGGTTTTGATGCCCGTTGCGATTTACGTCACTCACAACCTGAAAAAACAAGTTTAAGTCATATCAGAACTCTTGTGGAAGAAGTATATATATTATACATTGTTCATGATAAGTTATACTTACATGGAATTCTTTGGTTCTTCGATTGACAACAAATGTTTCCCATTCTTCATCTGAAATCAGATCAGCATACTTCTTTGGACGCTCTGATTCGACAAAGTTTCCATCAGAATCTTTAAGAAACTTGTTCGTTAAAAATACTCTAAATCCTCTTAGCCGTTTTCTGGCCAATTGAAGACAATATTTTCTCCTGCAATCATCAATATTAAAAGATCTCTGCAAACAAATAAACATACGTATAGTATGTTAGTATAATTAATTTAAAGACATAACCATCGACATAATTAAAAAATATCAAATATCATACCTGTATCTCGCTCCAAATTTTGTCTTTAGCCGGTTGTAACGAAGGAATTCTCCAATTATCGCAAGTAATTAGAATTTGCGAACGAACAAGTGCTCTAATGTAAGTTGTCAGCATCGCACCGTTAGGCTCAATTAATTGATCTCTTTATTCCAATGCACATCATACTTTATACCTTTATCTCTTGCACAAATGATTTTTTCATAATCGTTATTCCTCTTGTAATATCGCCTTCCATGTCTAGTGTTGTTTTGTTTTCATCATGTGATTTTTCCTCGTTGGTGGTCATAATACATGTAATTCAGAAAACCAAATTATGAAATGAATGAAAAATATATATGAAAAGAAAAACATATAAATAAGAAATATATAAATAAGAAAAACATATATATAATTTTATTGAATGACATAATATGTAATTTTATTGAATGAGACAATATGTAATTTTACAAGTACCTTTGTCACTAACATCTTTTTCTTTTCTTCGTTGGAACGTGGTTTACTTGTCTCTTAACAACACGGACGGATGGATTGATCCAAATTCCCTCGTTATGATCATTTCTAATATATGATTCGTCCGCTCTAATATGCTCATCTTGATCATCTATAATATAATATTCCTTCTCAACATCAACATCACCCTGATCTCCAATGTTATCATCGATTACTTTGTTGGAAAAAAGAACTATAGACCATTTCGTACTTATCGGATCAGTGACATAGAACACTTGTTTAGCTTGCGTGGCTAAAATAAAAGACTCGTCTTTGTACCCCACCTTATTAAGATCCACTTGCAAAAATCTTGACTTATCCATTCGTACGCCACTATTATTTTCAACCCATTTGCATCCAAAGATAGGAATCTGAAACTTCTCATAATCAAACACCCAAATGCGCTTGATAACCCCAAAATACGACAGATTTGCATATTTGGGGTTTAAGTCCTTCACACTTGAAATGTGCATAGCTTCGGCAAGCACGGTGACACCACTATTTTGCATTGTACTTTTATCATCATGTTCTTTGGTATAAAATGTGTATCCATTAATTGCGTATGTGCTATAAAAAAAACACATGCAAACTTGTAACATATGCTAAACATCTCAACCTTTCTGTTATTGAAGCGGGATCAGAATAAAACTTTGAAAATATATGATCCTTGAACCATGTTATAAAACTTCGATTGTGCTCACGTACTATCCAATTTTCATTTCTATTCAGATTTAAACCTCGGAGAACATCCTTGTGCATGTCAACATACGGCTCAACCTCAATGTCATTGTGCAGAACATACAAATGCACTTGCTCCCGTTCATCCCTTGAAACTGTCACAACTTTATTTCCAATTAACTGTTTTCCTACTATTTTTTCAACAACATGAGATTTTGGGAGGCCAATGGATTGAACATTGGACAAATATTTAGTACAAAACTCAATCACTTCTTCAACAATATATCGTTCAACAATACAACCCTCTGGTCGACTTCGGTTTTTCACATACCCTTTCAATATTTTCATATAACGTTCAACAGGGTACATCCATCTCATATAAGCTGGTCCACACAATTGTGTCTCTTTCACAAGATGAACAACTAGATGTACCATTATGTCAAAAAATAATGGAGGAAAATACATTTCAAGCTCACACAAAGTAATAACTATTTCTTTTTGCAATGTTGGTAAGATCGCAGGTTCGATCACCTTACTACAAATTGACCTGAAGAACAAACACAATTTAGTTATTGCGCTTCTCAACTTTCTCGGCAACATAGAACGTATACCTATTGGTAGAAAGTGTTCCATTATAACATGGCAATCACGTGTCTTTAAACTCTTTAACTTGAGGTCTTTCATAGAAATAAGTCTTCTAATATCTGAAGAGTATCCTTCTGGAACTTTAACTTCACTTAGAAACTTACACAATATCTTTTTCTCCTTTCTAGATAAAGTATAAGCAACAGGTGGTAGATATGTTCGATTTTATTTATTCAAGGGTCCTAATTCATTTCTTATTCCCATCGCTACCAAGTCTTTTCTTGCTTTAAGGTTATCCTTAGACTTTCCTTGTATATTGAGTAACGTACCAATAACACTTTCAAATACATTTTTTTCAATATGCATAACATCAAGAAAATGTCTTACATACAACGACTTCCAATACGACAACTCAAACAAAATTGACCTCTTCTTCCACCCACGCGTGACAAGCGTATGAGCAAAAGGCTTGCCAAACTTAGTACTCACATCTTTCACCTTTTCAAAAATTTGTTCGTCGGTCAATGTAGGTGGAGCTCTACCTTGTTCTGAATTTCTATTGAATATTTTTCTCCACCCACGGTAGTGATGATTAGAATTTAAGAATCTAAGATGACCAAGAAAGACATTCTTATGACCACATTCCAATCGCGTCCAATCTGTGTTTTCTTCACATATAGGACACACACACAGACCTTTAATGCTATACCCCGATAGATTTCCGTATGCTGGAAAATTATTAATTGTGCCAAACAACATCGCCCTCAAATTGAAACTTTCTTTCCTATATCCATCATAAACCTCCACACCGTTCTCCCACAAACTCTTTAAGTCTTCGATTAAAGGTGTCAAGTATACGTCTATGTCATTCCCTGGTTGTTTAGGGCCAGAAATTAACATGGATAACATCATGTACTTACGCTTCATACATAGCCATGGAGGTAGGTTAAAATCATAATAATTACAGGCCATGTGGAATGTGAGATACTTTGTAGACCATGCGGATTCATTCCATCAGTTGATAATGCCAAACAAAGGTTTCTAGCTTCTTCTCCAAAATCAGGATACTCATTATCAATTTTCATCCAATGTGGTGAATCTGCCGGATGTCGATACTTCCCATCTATAATTCTATCATCTGCATGCCAAGTCAAGTGTTTTGCATCTGTTTCACTATGAAACATGCGTCTAAATCTCGGAATTATAGGAAAATACCATAAGACTTTTGTTGGTGACAACTTTTTCTTATACCGAGATACATCGCATTTAGGACACTCGTTTAATGATGCATATTCATTTCGAAACAAAATGCAATCATTTGGACAAGCATGTATCTTATCATAGCTCATGCCAATAGAGCATAATATTTTTTTAGCTTCATAGGTTCGATTGGGAAGAACATTATCCTCCAGAAGCATCTCTTTCATAAGGGCTAATAACTCTGTGAAACTTTTATCCGACCATCCATTACCCGCCTTTAAGTTGTACAATTTTAATACCGCAGACAATCTTGTGAAAGTAGTGCAACCTTTATACAACGGTTTCTCTGCATCGCTTACCAACCTCTCAAACATCTTGGGACAATCCTGAAGATCTTCTTCAAGTACTTCTGCAATCTCTTCGACTCGATCACAATCATATGTATCCCTGCCATTGTCATTTGAAGCATACGTCGTATCATCCCCCGGTTCGACATTCTCGTTACTTATCTCACCATGTAATGTCCAACATGTATAACTTCAATCAATTCCATGTCTCATTAAATGAGATTCCAACTGAACTGCATCAATCCGACGCCCATAACAGCAACCTAAGCAAGGACATGTGATTCTACTGGGGTCTTTGGCGTGTTCAACAACAAACTTAACGAATTTTGATACCCCATTCTCGTACTCTTTTGACAATCGATTAGAAGACATCCATTTTTTATCCATACTAATTAAGTAGGCTAAACTAAACTAAGAAAGCTAAACAAAAACAGTGAATACCTGTAGCACCTGTAGAGAAATTATCAACTTCTAGAACTACATAGTAGAATTCTTGAAAACGATCACAATCTTGCTCTTCACAGATAACCCCTATAACAGACAAAATTAACATCATCAATATTAAATAATTCTTGAAAACGATCAAAATTAACAAACATAAATAATTCATTTACTTTCATCAACAACATCAACATCATTAACATCAACACTAACAACATCAACAACAACATTATCGTTACTTAATTCAAGTTTCCATCAACAACAATAACATTAACATATATACGAAATTAATTCATTTGTTTTCATCAACAACATCAACATCATTAACATCAACACTAACAACAACATTTGTTTTCATCAACAATATCAACAACATCATTAATATCAACACTAACAACAACAACATTAACATTATTTTTTTCCATCAACATTATCATTTTAACATCAACAACAACACTAACAACAACAACATTAACATCAACACTAACAACAACAACAACATTAACATTATTTTTTTCCATCAACATTATCATTTTAACATCAACAACAACACTAACAACAACAACATTAACATCAAAACTAACAACAACAACATTAACATTATTTTTTTCCATCAACATTATCATTTTAACATCAACAACAACACTAACAACAACAACATTAACATCAACACTAACAACAACAACATTAACATCATTTGTTTCCATCAATATTATCATTTTAACATCAACAACAACACTAACATGCAACAACATCATTTGTTTCCATCAACATTGTCATTTTAACATCAACAATAACATTAACATACAACAACATCATTTGTTTCCATCAACAACATCAACAACAACATTAACATCAACACTAACAACAACAACATCAACATTATTTGTTTCCATCAAAAACATTTTAAAAAAACTTCAAATACCTTAAAAATGGTGGAAATGGCTGACAGAGGAGGTGGAGGACGAAGACGGACGGTGAAAACGAACGGACGGAGGCAATGGACGGAAGTGGTCGACGGTGAGTAGGATTCTATCGCGAGTGGGAAAGAAGGCAAAACCACAACTGTTCTGTTTATGAAAAATTATGAGTTTTTTTAAAATTTATGCTACTTAAACCTATAGCAGCGCTTTTGCATGGCCTTTAGCAGCGCTTTATAAAAGCGCTCTCTAAGGTCTGCCTTAGGCAGTACCTATAGCAGCGCTTTTATAAAAGCGCTTTCTTTTGTACCCCCTATAGCAGCGCTTTTCTAAAAGTGCTTTTTAGACTTACACCTTTAGCAGCGCTTTTAGAAAGTGCTTTCGTAGGTTACCACTTTAGCAATGCTTTCTGAAAGCGCTCTCGTAGGTTACCCCTATAGCAGCGCTTTCGTAGGGCCTAGCTTTAACAGCGCTTTTTATAAAGCGTTTTCTATTGTTAATTATAACTGCCACCTTTAGCAACGATTTTCTAAAAGCAGTGTCTAAAGTCTGCTATTTTTTTTCCGGACTCTTTAGCCGTGCTTTTACAAAAAACGTTGTCTTTTATGTGCTGTCAAAATCATTTTTGTAGTAGTGTAATGAGACTCCCTTAAATAAATATTATAGACATGCACTATTAATCTAAAATATTAAAGATACTTTACTTAAAAACACTAGATTTTGAGTTATCCACGTCCTCTATGAATACAATCAAAATACTAATTTTATTGACCAAATTCGTACTCGTTGCATTCGCTAATATGATCTCCTCATTCACAACTCCGCTCCTTCAAAATTGAATAAGAACTTTATTTTTAAAATTATACTTTCTTTCTCTTTTTTTTCTCTTTTTTTTTACCTTTATAGCAACAAAAAAAAAAGTAATAATTCATTTATAATTTGTTGCGGTGAGATGTGAGTAGAAAACATTAGAGAAAAAGAGTGATGTTTTGGTTTCCACATGCACGCATTCATTGGCATCACACTGTGTATAGTTATTTATAGCTGAGTACGGTAGTGACAGCGTGCGCTTATAAACCCATAAATACCACATTCCACATTACTCCTCCTATCACAGGATAAGCTTGAATAATTGTTTTCCTTCCTCGCATTTTCTTTCCATCTTAGTAATTTTCTTTCCATTTATCTCTCTACTTTGCATTTTACTTTTACAATCGGTACTGCACTTGTATATGATACTGATATTGATACTAGTATAACATCTTCCTTCCTACTTTACCAACTACTCTGACAAGATTTACCAAAAGTTAATAATGTTGTTTCTCTCGAAACATAAATAAACTGTTGGAAAATATGGCAGAGTGGACAATAATGTACTCAATAAATTGTGTATGAGGGAAGTTTTAGATTACTTACACCATCACATAAATGAAAATAACTTTCTAACAAAGTTGACCAAACTTATTAACTGTGTTAAGGCAATAATAGTAATAACCAAAGTGGTTATAAATTCAATGCTATCTTTCAATCAAGAAACCAAACTAAACTGTATCACTTTAATACATTTTCTTTTCTTCAAAACTTTGGCTTCTTCAAGTGTTCATTCTTAATTTTTAGATTGTTTTTATACAGTTATTACTATGAGTGAGGATCTGAAGAAAACCGGTTCTGTTGGCCATGAGAAAATGTCTCAAGAGCAACAGGCAAAGGTATGTCCAATTATCAAACTGGTTCTTTGGACTCTTGTGCGGATACATGAAAATATTAAACATTTTGCTGTATTTCAGATCATTGAGGTGAGAAAGGTGATAGGAACATTATCGGATAAGGAATCTGTGTATTGTACTGATGCATCCATTTCAAGGTATTTAAAATCGCAGAATTGGAATGTTAAGAAAGCGTCACAGATGTTGAAGCAAAGCCTGAAATGGAGACGGGAGTACAAACCCGAAGAGATTCGCTGGGTGAGTTACTTCTTCTCTGTCATCAATCACTCTAATGAAGTTATTTAACATGTGGTTTTTTTGTTGGTTAAGGACGATGTTTCTAATGAAGCAAAGATAGGGAAAATGTATAGAGCAAATTATTGTGACAAGCATGGAAGGCCGGTGATTATAATGCGAACGGATCGCCAGGTTTCTTCTGAGAATCAATTTTAATACTATATATCATCATCTCTATTGCAGAGAACGAAAACTGAAGAATGATTCTGTTTGTGCTGCAGAATTCGAAGTCGTTAAAAGAAGAGATTAAGCATTTTGTTTACTGCATGGAGAATGCAGTTTTAAATCTACCACCTCTCCAGGAACAGGTGGTCTGGCTGATTGATTTTCATGGTTTCAATTTATCAAATGTATCATTCAAGATGACTCGTGAAATTAGCCATATATTACAAAAGTACTATCCACAGCGACTCGGATTGGCAATCATGTATGATGCACCTGGAATTTTCCAACCATTCTTCGCGGTAACAAAACACGACACTCTTATCTTTTCTGTTTCGGTGAAATTTTAAATACATGCTGCAAAAGAATGAATCCAGGACTATTTTGTAATGTAAAAGAATGAACTGTTGCAGATGGTAAAGGTTCTGCTTGAGTCTGAGAGTTACAAAAAGGTAAAGTTTGTTTATTCGAACGACCAAAATACAAAGAAGATTATGGAGGGTTTGTTCGATATGGATCAACTTGAACCTGCGTTTGGTGGGAACAACGACACAGAATTTGACATGAATAAATATGCTAAGAGAATGAAAGAGGAAGATAACAAGATGCACTCATTATGGACACAGACAAACTCGCTATCGTTGCTCTCGCGCAATATTCCTTCTTCTGATTCAACTGGGTCAGAAACAGAAGCAGATTCTGATGCTTCCAACAATGAGAAAACACTTGGTTCCTCTATTCCTAACCCTGAGAAATCACTTGAAGTATGAGCTATGATATTCTAGTTTGAAACCTACATTTAAGAGACATGGTGTAAACTTTATCTTGGATTTATAATGATTTGTAACTTTGAAGCTATGACCTTCAAAAATAAAAGACAGAATACATACTTGCATTCAGCAGAATTTTACCCCTCCATCATGGAGCAATCCTTGTTTATTGTTGAAAAAACTTCATTAAGTATTACAGTATTTCGACGAACTCGTATTTTTACAATTATAACAATGTATCTAAAGTTTGAAGCTAGTCTACTAATACAAAGGTTCAAAACTATGCTAGAACAACCATAACAACCTAGCTTTAGAAATATTGTGCTAATATTGAAGGCGCCTAGCAGTAACACTGAGAACAACCTCCCCTTAGGTGATTCATCTGTGGAAGTATTTCCTGAAAGTGAAACAATCTGAATCAAAATTTAGCATATTGATAGAGGAAAGAGGGAAACAAAAAAAAGTAACTAGTTCTTACCTAAATAATATTATTATTGGAACATCTCGTCCAACTTCTGTCTATAAAGAGCCAAATGCTGTAACCAGCAAGTAGAGTTGTTAGTATGCATTGTGAAATTAGTTCAAAATAAGATTTAAGAAAAATAAGATGATTTCATCTATATAGTATACAAGAACAATAGTTGTGCCTTATCCATCTAAGTAGGGTCAGTTACATGGATCAACTTCTACCATAATGTTTTATCCAGATCCATGTTTCTATCCAATTCCAAACCATTAATCTTAATAACTTCTCTTATAGTTTTTCTAGGCCTTCCTCTATCTCTACTTCTACCTGTTTGAATCATCTTCATCTGATCTACTCTCCTTACCACAAAATCTACAGGTTTTCTCTCAATCATAACTTGACAAATACAGTCTGAAGTTTGAGGAACAACTGCCGCTTGTTTTCAAACATCGAGGAACACTATAACTCAACAGTTTCCTAACTGAATTACTTCACAGCCCAAGACATATTTCTCAGGACAACTAACATTTAGAAAGCCAAAGGAAATAATTTTAATCAAGAAAATTAACAGGTGAAAATGTTACAACTTTCTATTAGGATTAGATTTATCTAAGGTACTCTGAAACTTACAATTCCACCAGAAAGAAAAAGGGATAAGAATAGGTAAATCAAACTTGATATTACTATTACATAGGTAAATATGTCAAACTAAGGATATAAGGCATAAGCAATTAAAAGTTCAAGATATAGTCCACAATCATGAAATTCAATTAATGTAAATCTTGTTGGCTTTTCCAACATAAGAGCTAGATATGAAACATGATTACAAGAAGAGTAATATGAAACATGCTTAGTTTTATAAAAGAGGATATAAAATGCATACCTTGGTATAGGCATAAACTCCAGCTTCAGTTGGTCCTATAGGACTCCCCCTCCTAATGAACCTTCCCTCTTTGAAGATGTAAAGCATTGGAATTCCGGTTGACAGTTCTAGACTAATGACCTGTCAAAAAGCAAGGAAAACCTATGAAGCACGGACACCTCAAACACAACACCAACACTGATACGACCACACTGATAATAATTTGAAAAAATGAATAAATTAAACGTAATCACAAGTATCGGTGTAGGTGTCCGACACAGTCACGCCTTTTTTCAAATGTGTCGGTGTCGTGTCTATATAGTTCGTATGCAAATTAATAGCAAAACTAATTCTTAGTCCAATCACCTCCTGGGAAGTTAACTTGTCGAGATACATGATAATGGATCTCAATGAATTCCCATGTGCTGCAATCATAACATTCTTTCCCGATAAAAGTTTGGGTTCAATCTGCAGCGTTGATATCGATGGATCAGTTCTGTATAAAATTTGACTTTTAAAGTTACAATATATATCAAACTACAAGCACACTACAAATTAAATTTCAACGTACTTGGTCTCTGAAATAGGCAACTGCTCTTTCAGCGCACATTTCCAAACTTTCACCATTGGGAGGAGGTATATCATAGCTTCGGCGCCACTCATGGACTTGCTCTTTTCCGTATCTGTCTGCTGTTTCTTGCTTATTGAGACCCTGTAGTTCTCCATACCTGAAAGGACGACAATAATTTATGAATACACCAATAAAACGGATCCGTGTTATTCATAAAGTTTCAAACATTAAGACCAAGAAAAAGATTATTACATTCTTTCATTTAGTTGCCAAGCCGTTGTGACTGGAATTGACTGCTTTTTTGTATCTTCACTAAAAACTTGACTCCATGCTTTTGCTTGCTCACTCTCGTCGTGCAAAACAACAGGCACCTGTAGGCAGGTTGATGGTTAATTTATTGAAAACGATATTTCAATACAGTGCAGAAGATAATCTTGGAATGTGTAGACGAGAATTTAATCACTTCTATGTACATAACCAGCAATAACCAGTATAACAAAACCTATCAATTTTTCTATTGCCTGATTTTCTGCGTTACATATTGTGTCACTCTATGAGACCTGAAGTAGTTGACTATTTCTGTTACCTTCCCACGGCGGTGCTGGGTCATCGCAAGCATCGCTGTCATTTGTGCACGAATCAACGCAGATGTAAATATGACATCAACAGGAATGTTACTAATCTTTTTTCCAGCTTCGATCGCCTCATCAATACCCTTCTTACTAAGTGGTACATCAACACAACCTGTGAACAAATTCTTTTCATTCCACAACGACTCGCCGTGTCGAATAAGGATCAAAGCCGCCTCATCTGATTCAGAACAAAGATAACAGTAGTTAGATAACAATAACATTAACATCCAATCATGACAATTTCAACTTTTCGAATGTCTAACAACCTAAAAATCGCGATCCAACTTCGATAACCAATCAACAAAAACATTTTCGACACAGAACGATAGCAATAAATAAAACTAACAGGAAAGTTTATCATACTTGATTTCTTATAACTGTCACCGGTGTTGCTTCTTGAAGGGGACAACACCGGATCAACAACCGACGTCTGAGAATGAGAAGCCGAAGACCGAATTACAGAACAATTCCTCCGACCAAAGTGGCTACTTCTTCCCTTTGACAAGCCATTATTACTAGAGACAAAATCCTTTGTCGCAAACCTTAGCGAACCGAGATTCCGGCAGTGATTCAAACCACTAAGATAAGAATGAGACTGCAAAGTCCCAATAGCATGGTTACATACTTCAGAAGCCATAATCTGAAAGATTTGAAAGCAGAAAAACACATTAAACCAATACGTTAGTGTTGCAACAGCCTAACAAACAATATGAAACAAAGTAATTGCAGATCTATAGGAAAGAGAACAATGAAACAAATAATCATATACTACGTTGAAAATCATGAATAAAACGAATGAGATTACCCCAGATGCAAATAATCAAAGAAAACAGCGAGAAAAAGAAGCAGAGACAAATATGAAATAGAGAAAAAATGATATACCTTGTGTTATATAATGATTTTGGCGAGAAAAACGAGGTGGATGCAATGGAAAAATGAGAGAATAGTGAGAGAGGGTAAAACGAAGTAGAAGACGGAGTATAAGAAGAGAATCAAAGGGAAAGAGGGTTGTTGGTATTTGTCGCAAAGACTAATTAGCGATACAAGTAAGGTCAATTTATACAGTCGAAAAATTGGAAGAATCGAAAATTGGTCTTGTTGTGTTCAAAAAGTTACATATTTATGCATAGAAATACAACAACATCCGAGAAAGGAAAATAAATAGGACAAAAAAAACCAAAAGAGATGTCAAACTCAGGTTGTTTCAAACTTTCAATATATGTTTTATTTTATTTTTTTTAGAAAAAACAAAAATTTTAAAAATTGTTTTTTTTTTTCTTTTGTAAAACAAATTTACATCTCTATTGCGGGTTTTATCCGAGACATTAATTAAGAATTTTTAATTTAATTTATTGAATATATATAATTTTATTTTTATTTTGAGTATATTTAATACATATAAAAAACATATATTTTTTAAACTCTTAAATAATTTTCAAATATCATTTTAATATCTTAACTAATGTTTCAGAAACACTCGATAGCATTTCTCTTATAATAATTATCACATTTAAAATGATATTTACTTTTAAAAAATTAATATTTTGATTTTCAAATTAATTTTAATATATATTTTTAATTATATTATTTCCTTAATATATGTTACAATAATTTCAAAGTTCTACTACTTTTTTATTATATTATATGTCACTTTAATGATACGTAAAATTGTAATTAATTTTATATAAGAAAAAAAAGATTATAAAGAGTTTAAAAAATTATCTTTTATTGATGATTCTGAAAGAAAAAAAATTAGAAGAAAAGAAAGTAATAAATAATTAAAAATGTGATAGGAAAATAAGCATCAATTTTAAATTAAATAGTAAAATAACTTATAATTTTTATACAAAATAAAATAATATAAAAAAAAATAAAATTTTACATCTATAACTACATATAAAGAGAATACAAGTTTTTGGCGTAATCTATTTTTTTTTCAAAATTGCCCTTTATCTTTTATATAAATAATATGAGTACTTGATAACTTTTGTTGGTTAACGATTGAATAGTTAACTTCTATCTCTAAAAAAAACTTACATCTATAACTTTCATTAACCGTCAATTGTGACACAAGTTAAGAAACATTTTCTATTTCTTTTTTTAAATTTCATCTCTTTCTCCATCAACATACTATTTTTTAAAAACTTTTTTCCATTCTATAATTTTTTCATTTATTTAATTTTAATCAATAATCTTTTTATTCTTGAAGAGAGATGAAGCATATTTCCAATCAAGACCACACCCACCCCGGACAAAGAAAACATTCTCATTACGGCTGAAATTCACAAACATATAAAAAATGTGATACTCTGTGGCAGAAACCATACGTGCTACCATTAATTTTAACATATCATAACATGACTATGGTAAATTAAGATCTTTGATTTTGACAGCCTAATGTATTATTTCATTATATATCTTGAAAACTCAAGATAGTCCCTTATATAGTATGTTCATGTCTCTTTATGCAATATTTTATTTAAAATTATGTTTGTGTGTGAAAGAATGGTATATATATATATATATATATATATATATATATATATATATATATATATATATATATATATATATATATATATATATATATATATATATATATATATATATATATATATATATATATATATATATCACGTTTATATTAAAATTGAGCAAATGTATATAAATGAATATTTGAAACTTTTGATCGAGAAACAATTAAATACTTTTTGTAAAAGTAAAATCAAAGTGCTAACTCAAAAAGAGAGAGAGAAAATAAAGATACATTCTATTGATTAATACTAATTGACAAGAGAATAAAAGAAGAGATAAGAATAAGAGATAAATGTGTTACATATCAATTATTCATATTAATATCTTTTTTTTGTCTGTTTTATTGAATTTTTTATTTGATAGTTTAAAATCAACGTTGAACTCAACAAATGACGGTTCATAACTTTTCAACTAACAATTTCTATTTCGATTTATAATCACACATATGAAAATGCAACTGAAAAAAAATATTTTTGTTACAATATTTTAATTAATTTTGCTTCTAAAAGATATATAATGCTTTTAATGCATTTATTATTAGGCATTCTTGCACAGTTAATTTAATTTTTTATAATTTTAATAATTTTTTAGTTCTTTTTAGGTTTTGTCCTTACATCTTTTTTAAATTTTCTCTCTTTTATTTTTCACATCTGTACACAAATTAATTGCTATTTTCTTTAAAAAAATTTAAAGCAAAATTGATTTGCTAAACACTGTTGTTTTTGTAATATATATTGTCACTCTGTATAATTTTTCCATTGTTTTATCTTCATTATAACGCTAATTTGATTACTATTTTTTTAGTGTATTTAACTTTATTGCACTATTGAATACTTTATTTTTATTTTTTTAAAATAATGTTTTTTTATTAATTAGTTGCAAAATTTATTTCAGTTTCTTTTGCATAGAAATAAAATATATTTGTGATTCAAATTTAATGTTGTTCCTTTCTATTAATCATCGTTCCAGAAAGAAAGAAAAAGGTAGTATTCACATTTTTTTTAATTAATTGTGAGATATCATTTTTTTTATATTAAATTGTAGTTTAAATAAAGTATTTTTATTCACGTCTTTAGAACTAATATATTTATTTTTATTTTTAAACACTGCATAATTTTAATAGTGTGTATATTATTAATTTGTAGAGTTTGAACTTTATCATTAATGTAAATGTTTATTTTATGTAATTATTATGTTATTAATTGTATGGTAAAAATATTTTTTCTATAATGTATACACTATAACTATGGATAAAGAAATAGAGAGTTTGGGCTGAACTATTTACTTTTAATAATACTCTTAAAAATAATAAAATTGTCAATCATATGTAACAGTCATTCAATTATAGAGTTGTTATTTGAATTATTTAAAAAGTTAATAATTATATTTAGTTAAGTTGTAATGAATTATCCTTACAAATTCATAAGCCTTTAATGAAGAATTTTTTTAAAAATATACAGTCATTCATAGTGACATTGAGATTTTCTTTTACATATTCTATAGTCTCTTTTATTCCATTTATATTTTGTTTATGTTTTTTTAATAATAAGAATACTTTTAAGTTGAAATAGGGTAAGTGTTAATATTTTTCAAACCGTGTTATTCATAACCAAATATGTTTTTGGTAAAAATCATAAAGGTTCAATAAAATGAATTTGAGAGTATTTCTCACTTTCCATTTTTTAAACATCATCTAACTTGAACTGAAATATGTCCAATTTTGTCTCACAATATTTTTTCTTGCAATTACAAATATTACATTCTTTTTTCAAATCTATGTTAACTTTTTTATTCTTGACAATAAAGGTTAACACTTAGTTGTAAATATAATGCTATAAATATGAATATTTTTTTTATTTGCTACTGAATCAAACTCTTTTATTTGTTTAGTTTTTTTTTTCTGACGGTAATTATTAAATATATAATTTTTAATGAGTTTGGTGAAAGTATATGCATGCTTATAGTTTAAACATTTTGGTGTAGCTTTGTATTTGATGGTGATATAGGTGTATTTTAGGAACAATAATACAAGTTATAACAATCATCACCATCATCCAATATATTTTAATGTTTATGGATGAGTAGAAACTTAGTTTTTATTTATGAGATTTTCTGTGTTAAGAGAGTTATTTCACCTATCATATTTATAATACTATTAAAAAAGCCAATGGATCACAACAAAAAAGAATTGAAATTTTTGTTATACTATCAAGTGACAAGCTCTTATTCTTTCAATGTGACATTTCTATTTTATATTCGGTTACAAGATTATCCTTCCATTATTAGAGTTATATTAAAGTGCAAGTTGAGGTTTCAAATGGTTTGGTTTAACCTTATTTACAATGAGGAGATTAAATTTCATTGACTTTGGTCAAGGATGACGGAGACTTATGTGTTTCTAGATCTTATTTATTGTATCTATACTATACTAGCGACCAAACGGGCACTTCTGTGTCCGTCTGTCTACTTTTACTAATGCAGAGATGAGTAAAAATATAAACGGTATTTTTTATATATTTATTTTTTATTTAATTAAATTATTTATAAAATAATAAAAAATAGTAGAATGAAAGATATATACAAACCACTATATAGCGGCTAATAAAAGAGAAGATGAAATTTAATTAAAAAATGAAAAAGAGTATAATTGAAAGAAAAAAAACTACACCAAAAGCAAGTTTTGCTTCTATATATAGTTATAGATTAAAAACAAAATTAAATTAAAAAATGACTATATAAAAAAAATCCCTTTATATATAGTTATAAATTTGTTTACTATATCTTTTATTAACCGCAATATGGCGGTTTGTTAATATGTGAAATTGATATATTAAAAATATTTGTTAATTTAAATTGATGTAAACCTCCTTAAAGCATATGACATTTGAAGAGCCGCAATCTCAATCAAACAATCACGGATATTATGATCATTCTCTAGAAATTCTTTATCCTCAACTGATCTTTTAAATGTATTAAACGAATTGTCATTATTTGTAAGAAGATATTTCCAATTAGTTGGACCTTTGACATGAGATAACAATAGTCAGAAGGAAAACCTCTATCCCTTCGAAGGTTATACTATATAGACTCTTCTGATAAAAGAGTGATTTGCCTATAACGTATGCACACTAAAAAAAATATGTGCACATTTTAAGACTACTTGAGGATATCTAAAAACATTATTTTTAATCCTAAGTATGATAAAAACTTCATACAAAATATACGCACGTTTATTTTTCTATGTTGTGCGCATTAAAAAAAACTTTAGCCGTCTGAACGCTAGTTTACTATAATGAGAATATCCCAATAATTTAATAATTTATAGGAGTATATGTTAATTAAGTTAAATGTGTAAATTATTATTCAACTAAAGTTTCAGTTCAATTTCTGACAGTATTATTAATATTATTGATTAATGTAAAAGAATTTGTTAAATGGTTTATAGAAATAAATATAAATACAAGTTAAATGAGCTATAGAATAGTAACTACTAAAATGAAATTGAAATAGAATTTAAGTTACACAACTATTTAAGCTAGTGTATTGAATTGAAATTTAAAAGGATTTTTATGATACTTTTTTTTAATATTATGAGACTCAAATAAGTTTTATGATATTTAATTAAGATAATAATCCTTTTTAAAGAATTTTATTGGTATTTAATTGTGATTCCACATTATTTATATTTTTTTTATACAAGTGTTATGAGATGCATGTGTTTTCCCTTTTTTTTTCAACATTCATAATATCATTGAAATCTCCTCCTAATAACCATCCATAATTCACCTCTATAACAATTCTCTTTAACTCTTTCCAAAAATATTTCCTACCTTCTTCTCTAGGGTAGTCTAGGTTGGCATAGAAGTGAAAAATCAATCTTCTCCACTCATATGCTTAATTTTCGCATGCATGAACGGGAAATGCTTCCCTACAAAATTTCATACCATAGTAATTCCACATGCATAACCTCTAGCTTTGGTGTACTAATATCCATCAAAACCTAATAACTTGATTGGTTTTGCTAAGTTTTCCTGGATCCATTCTAGTTCCCATGTTGATAAACATATTGGATGACATTCTTGCATACATTATTTACAAACTTGAAAAAAAGCTTTGCTTGTAGCTCCTCCATAATTTCAAATGAAAATCTTATATTGTTCAGAAATCATAAGAAACAATTAGAAATTTGTTTCAAGCCCTTGATAATAACTTGGAGTCTCCTCAACAACATCCATATTAGAATTCTCTTCTTTTACACCATTATTGATTGTCCCATAATAAAACCTTCTTCCCCACCATAATCTTCTTCTTTGTGGTGGTTTGGAGATTGAGTTTTTTCGAAGTGACAAAGTACTCTCACCCACTTCCTTGATTCACCCTCGGGCCCTCAACTCTTTTGGACCACAATTTAAGCACAACAAATGCAGACCTTCATACTCTACTTTGTAATGTCTATCTTTGATGGAAAACATTGCAAGAAGTGGTTTTGGTAAATCTACTTAGATGCATAATATTGCATATTCCCCTTTCTCCCTTATGAGTGTTTTCCTTTCCACCTTAACTGTTTTTCATATTTGATCACGATCGAACGTTCTTTGTCATCATAATATTTAATTGGTAGACTAGATATCTGAAACCAAACATCAACTTGTTTGATAGTTGCAGGAAAAAAGTTCGTGATTCATTCTCTCGTTGAGAGATAATAATCATATATTAACAATGGTCATTCCATCATAGTTGTATATTGAAATTCATCACTAGTAAAGGTTACTAAGTAATACTTTTGTCCTAGATCCTCTATATTTATAACCCATATTCTTTCCCATATTTTTGGAGTCTATTTCAAGATCTTTTTAACCAATTCTTCCACCCATCATTTTTACGATAACGCTTGTCATCCATGGCTTCACTATCCTTCTTTCCTCAATCTCCGATAGTATGAATTTTGAGCATTCATTCTCTCTAAATTTTCTTTCCCTTACCCTTAAACCTCCATTGATGTCATTCTCATTATTCTTTTCTTCTTGTGCATGATCTATTTCTAATGTATCTTCCGTTACCATGATCTTTTCACCCATGACAATGGTTTTATATAATACTGACACCTCACCATTGTTTTCCACTACATAATCATTCCTTAATTCCCCATACACTAATGGTAGCATTGATGCAGTAATGAAAGTATTCTCTCTTTTTTTAAAACTTTTTTTGTTCTATGATCCTTCAAATCCTCCTCTTCAGTTTGACTCACTTGGTCTTCGAACGCAAACCCTAGTAGAGCATGATTTGCTAGTGACTTATAAAAGTGTTTTTAATATTAAAAAACCTACATATTTTAATGGAATATTTTTTATAATGGATTTTGAGAGTATTTTTTTCTTTTAAATTAAAAATACACATATTAAGAATCTCACCAAATTTGTAAGACTTTATCAAACTCTCTCACAAAAATTTGTATGATTATACTTGTTACTATTTTTTTTTTGGTTAAGTACTTTAGTGGTTAGAATTTAGCCTTAAAAGGTGAACAAGTGGGATGTCATGGGTTCGACCATGCGTCCCTGCACAACTATCAATTGAACTGACTTAATATGATTATATTATTAATTTTTTTCCTATTCACTTTAGTTTACTATCATCATATTTCATGTTATATTCTTTTTCTTTTTTTATTCACTTTTTTACTATTATCTTATACCATATTTTTTTTCTTTTATTTCTATCTAGTTTTTTTATATCTTCATGTTTACTCTTAGTGATTGATTATTATTGTTTTTCTCTAACACTTTTGATTTAATCTAATATTGTTAACATGATCTCTCTCTCTCTCACACACACACACAAGTAATAATGTCATGTTAAGACAATCCATAATATCTCACAACACTCTAATACAAGAATATATGAGAACAAAGAAAGTCAAATACAAGCTTAAAGTGCTTTTGACTGGTGCATCTTAGAATGAAGAACTTGAATCATATATATAGTCTTGGAGTTCCTCTTCATTCATAAAACTAAGAGATGTAGGACTTCAAAGACCTTGTGTCATATATATAACCTTGGACTCTCTCTTCATTCACAAAACTAAGCGATGTGGGACTTCTTTAACATATATATTTTCAACTAACCCCAACAATATCCACCTTGATTGAAAACAATACATAAGCTTTCATTGTCTTCACCGACAATCATACTCCCCCATAAAGAGTATAAATACACACATTTTCAACCAATCCTAACAATCTCCGGCTTGATTGAAAATAATACAAATACTTTCATTGTCTTCACCGACAATCATACTCCATCATAAAGAGTATAGTCACTTGAAGGTACACCACTCCAAGAATTTTCATATTGTCTTCACCGACCATCATAGTTTAAAAAATATCACACTCTCTCATGAATAACATATTTCACTTGAAGATAAACCACTTCAAGAATTTCACATTGTCATCACCGGCAATCATATATTTTATCATGAAGAATAAATTTCACTTGAAGTTACACCACTCCAAGAATTTCACATTGTCTTCACCGACAATCATAGTTTTCAAAAAAAACTATTACACTCCACCTAAAGAAGAATATACTTCATTTGAAGCTAAATCACTTCAAGAAATTACATATTTCGAAAACCAGGTTGAATTATTATGCTGCAACTTCCTTGTTGGCAGGAAGCTCTTCAACCACCAACATAATCTTGCACCGTGTGTAATCTTGATTGTATCAACGCATCTTTGACTTGAACTTTCCACAAGTCAAAAACAATATTCCATCAATTTTCTCTAGCCCAAACTACATAGCAGAATTTGTGACTGTAGCTTAACAACTATTTCACAACACTACCCTTTTTTTCTAATGTGAAAGATCAGATAAAACTACAACACAAAGCATACTAAGAACATTAATCCCCAGATTGAACCAAAAGCTTTGATACCATTTTTTAGGAAAAAATAAACAAAACATAGAGAAAAAAGAGGAACACAATCACAACACAAAAACATAACGTGGAAACTCTAAAATCAGAGAAAAAACCACGGTTATTGTCAATAGATAACCAAATAATAACATTATGTGAAAATTGTTACAACACATGATATACCCTCAACTAATCTAGACCTCAAGTACACCCACACCCTCCAAAATAAATACTTAACTACATCTGACAACACTATAATATAAGAGTATAAGAGAACAAAGAAAGTCAAATACAACCTTAAAGTGCTTTTGACTTGTGCATCTTGGAATGAAGAACTTGAATCCTATGTATAGCCTTGAAGTCATTATTCCTTCATAAAACTACGTGATGTTTGACTTCAATGAACTTGTATCTTATATATAGCCTTAGAATATCTCTTCATTCACAAAACTAAACTATGTGAGACTTCTTCAACATGTATATTTTCAGCCAACCCTAAAAATCTCAACCATGATTGAAAATGATACATAAGTTTTTATTGTTTTCACTGAAAATCATACTCCATCATAAAGAGTCTCAACATGTATATTTTCAACAAACTTCAAAAATATTCACCATGATTGAAAATAATACATAAACTTTCATTGTCTTCACTGACAATCATACTCCATCTTAAAGAGTATTATCACTTGAAGTTACACCACTCTGATGGGCTAAAGACGTGTCTACTTATGCGTCTAGTGGTATCTTACTGCAAGTGCACAGCCTATCGAAGTAATATTTAAGATTATCGATCCACAGGGATTCTATGGTTACTTAGTGCTAGATGAACTTCTAGTTTAGCTAAGGCGAATGGTTGTCACGATTTTTTGTTGGTTTTTAAGACTATTAAAGGCGGAATTAAATTTAAGTTTTAATAAAGTAATATTAAGGCGGTCGGTATGTAATTATACTAACTTAGGTGGGTCAATCTAACCTAGGCTTATAAAGGTGTTCACTTAATCTATTCGGTAGAGATTACCAGTCTAAATACCCTCAACTCACACTCTCGTGGTCTTATATCAGATCTTATCCCTAAAGCCCTATGCCTGCTCTCGCTAGCCCATAAGTGTTTAGAGGTAATTTTTGGAAACTAAGTAATTCTAATTTATCTTAAAGCGCTCTCGCTGTGTTTAATTTAAATGCCTAACTTTAGCTATCTGGTTAAAATCTCACACTCTCGTGGTCTTGACCTAACCTAATACTTTTTTCTTACTCTCGTAACGAAAAGGTCTATTTCAATTAAAAAGTATCAGCCAGAATGTTAAGTGATTAATTATTTTTAGCCTATGGTTATATTTTACGGGTTAAGTTTGTTATAACTACATACCGCCCTAAGGTGTTTAGCTACTCATCGATGTTGAACCAGACAGAGACAGAAAATTTAATAATAACGTACTCATGGCAGAAAAATAAATAAACATTATAATTAAATTAAATTGCAATATAATGAAAAACCTGGTTAACAAATATTCGAGCAGACTCCTTCTTCCACAGACCGGAAAGCTTGGAGTTGGCGGAAATTGAAAATAAACGAATGCTGAAGGTTTAGAAACAAATAAATGTATAACAATTTCCTGATGTTGGAAATTGTTATATGGCGGGTTTGGATACAATAAAAAACGAAACAGAAAACTAAAAATAATGCAGGAATAGAAAGGCTGGTTCGTAATACAGTTCGGCAGAGCTTCCGCAGGAATTTGAATAAAAAATGCTCTGTGTCTTTGTTCATAGAACTTGTACTATTTATAGAATCCTTAATGGGCTGGATTTTTGGTCCTTTGTTGCATGGGCCTTGCTGAATTTGTGGAAGGAATGCAGGAACGTGGCAACAAAATAGGAGAAATGGTCTTCACGTAATGCCAATAGGAGAAATGGTCTTCACGTAATGCCTTGACGTAGTCTGAGTCAAAAACCTAATTTTACCCTTGTCACGGTCGTGACAAGGTCTTCACGTTCGTAACTTGTGGTTTTTAAGTGTCACGGTCGTGACCACTCTCTTACGGTCGTGATGGTTCAAATTGGGGTGTCACGGTCGTGACACCCTTGTGACGGCTGTGGCTGCAACAAATTATGCAGTCTTTTGCAGGCTTCTTCATTTCTTCATCTCTTTATGGTTTCTTTTGTTCCTTTTGCTCATAATTCATGATTTAGCTCCATATAATGATGTACCTGCAAAATGGTAAGAAAAACTCGAGAAATCGAGTGTTAAAACGGTGAATATGCGATAAAACGTTAATGAAACCTAGCAATATAATCGATGCGTTTTCTCGTTATCAAACTTCCCCAAACTTAAACCTTTGCTTGTCCTCAAGCAAATAGTCGGTTGAAAATCCGCGGACAAGATTTTATTCACGCATACTCATAACAAACCGTACGAGGGATCGTTTTGTCGGATAATCCGGTACTTTGATAGAACACTACTGATACACTAATGACACAAGCAACAAGCTATGTCGTCGACTTCCCGTTAAACGAAACAATCGGCAATTATATTACGATTTCACCTGGAGTTTTTCGATCTTATTTCGCCCGGTTTCATTCTAGCGCAATCACATTAAGCCCTTTGCCTTAGCACGCACGTAGTGGAGTAGCCGGTTAGCGACTTTGATCCTTTTTGAGCACGGGGTCTGGTACACGAGTGTGGTAACCCTACATATTTTATCCGATTTGGAGGTTGTGGGGGATCGAGCCGTAGCACGCCCTACCGAGTTCAGAACCAGTACCTCTGAACCAACTTGCAATGGACTCCTTCTCATATTTCTCGTTTCTTATATGCGACCGTGTACTTTGGTGCAATTTTTTTTCATTTTGCATCGAGATATGAAGGATCATTATTGATTAGGCATCAAACGCTTATATTCATCGGCTCCCCACGTGGTTTGTGTTCAGACGGTGCTGACTGCTAGTATAAACTACTAGGGGTTACTTTTGAACTGAAACTAAAAGTGTACTCGTAATGGTAATCGGGATGGAATTGCTTAAGTAGGGAGTCAAAGATGTCAAGATTATATTGGTCTTACTTAATCGTTCTCGGCTTCCTAATTACGATTCCGTAGGTAAGTCGGGTAATGCGAATAATTAAAGATTTTTTCTGGTATAGCTAAATAATCGGGGAAAGTTCGAAATTAAAGAAAATAGCACAAAGATTTGCTCATTTCATTAACTTGCGAAAAGAAATACAACGGAATTGAAAATACAACGAAATGGAAAAGTGCGAAAAAGGGAAAATGCGGAAATGAAAGGTACCTCTCCCACACTATATCAGACATTGTCCTCAATGTTGTGATATAAATGCGGTAAAAGTACAGTACAACGACAAAAACGAAAAACAAACATAAGCAAACTAAAACTATGGCTGCTGAGGACCGCGGGCTCGGCTTCTGGTGCGGGAGCGGCGTCTGGAAGGAGTCGCTTCAGGATCAGAACCGGTGCCGGAGGCAGCAGTGATGTTAATGCGGAGGGCTTCTAGCTCGCTGAAAATTTCTCCAAACTTCTCATTAGTAGCTTCCTGGTTTGCTGCAATAGTGCTGAGTAAAGCATCATACTGCTCCTTCTTCCTTCGCTTCAGTGCGGCGTTCATCTGGTTCTGCTGATGAATCGCATGTAGGACTTCCTCAAGTGTGATTTCGGGAGCAGGGGGCTGTCGGGTAGATGTCTCTGGTATATCCTAGACAGGCTCAACTGCATCCATAGCGTCCTGCATCTCATCCGCTGGAGGGTCTGCCTGATCATCATGAATAGGGACGTGATCGGCAGCAACAGGTAAAACAAAGAGCCAGTTGGCTCGGCTGGATGGATCGATGCGGTCACGGGACGGCAGAATGATATGATGGAAAATGGTGCCATTGACAACAGGGCTATACCTGCCATCCTCTCGCTGCGCAATCAGGTGAGCGGACCTGCAATAACTCTTGGTGAGGAATTCTGCGGCTAGGTGAGGCTAATTAACGACCAAGTCACCAAGCCCCAACTGAATGGCGAGGGTGGTGACAATGCCGCCTATGAAGAACGGGGTGGAGCCTCTGTGTGCAATGGCCTGGATATGATAAAGCATGAAAGGGGCAGCGTTGATCGGCTCGTCATTAAGAGCGCAGTGTAAGAATAGAAGCTCCTTGGAGTTGAGCTTATGGTTGCTTTCTCGAGCGAAGATGGTGTTGCATATGACACGGTGGAAATAGCGGATTGTCGGGTTGTGAATGTGCGTAGCGTTGAGGCTTTGGAAGGCTGATGCACGGGTGTTGGTTAAGTCGTGCCATAGAGTGAAAGCTTGTTCACTAAAATTATCGGGCGCGCGACGGTGAGCTTCAGTTCTGTGATCGAAGCCTAACAACTCGGCTATCCTGGTTTGCGAAATGTTGAACTCTTGGCCATGCAATCTGAATTTGGCGACACCGGTGAGCTGACTCTGAGAACCGGTACCGGTGATGTAACTGAATGAGCTTAAGAACTCCAGTGTCAGAAGCTCGAATGTGGGCTGAGGTTGACTGCAAAGATCCCACAGACCGACTTTTTGAAGCAGGCTTTTAACACTGGCAAGCATTCCGAGTTCCCTCAAACAGACAGTGTCAATGTAACGTGTAGGTTGCACACCGCGGTTTTAGAATCGGAGAAAACGTTCTCTCTGAGTTTCTCCAGCATCACCTTCTCTAAAAGTAATAGAATCCATTGCATGCAAGAGCTTAGAGTGAAGAATGAAGATTTTTGATGTTTTGTGAAAAAATGGTAAAATGAAAGAAATATTGATTCGGGATAAATAATGGAGAGTGAGAATGTGATAGGTTATGATAATGGGGGGTTAATGAGGTTTAAAGTTGGTAATGGGGAGGTTACTGAGGTTATGGAGAAAATGGGTAGTTTTGAGGAAGTTATGGAGGAAGAAGAAGAAGAGGCACGAAGAGAAACAGTTCTGTTTCTCACGATTCCTGAAATAGGGGTTGTCACGGTCGTGACAGGGGTGTGACGGTCGTGACACGTTATTTAAGCACGTCAAGATCGTGAGATGGGTATGACGACCGTGAGGGCACGCTTCGTTGAATAATTTCCAGAAAAACATTTTCTCACTTAATTCACATATTTTATAATAATGTATTTTCTTCACTAACACTCATATTAAATTATAAACACCATATAGTATATAATTTCAACACAGTACTATACTAACTTGCATGGCATGAGAGATTGTGTATAATATGAAATAATGCAAGCATAACAGTACATAGAATGAAAAATATATAAATTGCTAAAAATGGAGAAATTTTGGAATTAAAGGTGCATTGCATAAAGTAATTGAAAATGAAGTTACATAAACGGAAATTACGGTATGAAATTGTTGCGAAAAATAAATCTAACTAGAAACGAAAACAATGAGAAAAATAAACTAAATCACTTATAGCATTTTCAAAAGCGTTTCTTCAAGTCTTCGATGGCGGAGTTCAAGTGATAGAATTGTTCGCAGGTTATGTCAGTCAATCCTATAATGTCCAATCACATGCTCTTAATGGCTTCTTTAAATAAATTAATGTCAGTTTGGTAAGCATTGAGAGTGTTCATGATGTTTTGTAAGTTGTTAGCATAATCTCCTTGATTCACTTCAGGGGTTTCATGTACTTCTTCAGTGTGGTCAATGTCATGGTAACCAGGAGGTGTCTCAGGGTCAGTTTTGACATCGGTCATTATATCATCTTTTATCTTGTAAGACTGAGGTGTTTCAGGAGTAGATGGATAATCAGGTGGGTTTAACTCATAAAGCCAGTTATCCTTATTGTGAACACTTACTCTAGCATGGTTAGGCAATGTGAACAGGGTTACTACTTCGTTCCGGATTAGGTACTCAAAAGGTGGATGTCCTAAATTCCTTATGATATGTCTATTGAAGCAGAAATTAAGATTCATGGGACGGATTGTTCCTAGACGGTTGCACCTGTGCAGTTGGTACCTAAGTCCTATGGCATCAGCAATCATGGTTACAAGACCTCCTACTAATATAGGTAATTCAGGTTCTTCTTGGATACGGGTGAAGGTTTGCATCATGAAAGGTACACCATTAACAGGCTGTCCATTAGTGAAACATGACATAATAAATATTTCATCTTTAGAAACTCCGGTAATGTTTTCTTCTTTTTCAAAGAAGGTGTGGGCAAGGAATTTATGGAATTAACGGAGAGCAGGATTATGGATCTCATCATTATTCATGTTATTTGGTTCAGGGTGGTAGTTTCCGGTTAAAGTTCCCCAAAAGAAATCTAGCTCCATATCCATCAATTCTACCTGTGTGGTAGTAAAAGCAAATGGTCCACTAGGGAATCCTAACAAGTCAGCTAGTTCTTTATGGTTAAAGTCATATTCTATTCCAAATAGGCGGAAACTAATAAATCCTTTCCTAAATCCAAAACCGCGCTCAGGTAGGTAAATTAAGGAGCTAAGGAACTCAAGGGTGAGCTCGCGGTAAGTCACAAACTTATGTTGGATCAATGCATTCTCCCATCCGAGTCGGTTTAACAAGTACATGACACTATCATGTATACCTAGGGTTTCCATAGTCTTATCATCCGGGTACAGGGTCAAATCCATTTGCCTCTGTGATAACTCTTCAAACTTCATTCTTTGGTTCCTACCTCTAAATTTGGTTTCCATATGGTTAATTGGTTGGTTAGCCATGGTCAGTGCAAATATGGGGGAAACAAATCAGGGGAAGAAGGAAAGTGGAAAAGACTTTAGAAAATCTGTAAAAAGTGATTTAAGATAAAAATAAGAAAATGAAATGCATAATGTAATGGCAATAATAGTAATATAAAATAAAACTATAAAATGACAAAACAATTAAACAAATAGTAAAACGATAAATAACAATATGCTAAAAGAAAAGAATAGTTTAAATAATTAAATAAGTAAATGGGTTGCCTCCCACTAAGCGCTGTTTTTATCGTCAAAAGCCTGACGTAATGCTTAGGTTTAGATTAATCAGGGGAATTAGTGGACAATTCTAAAAGCTTTAGATTATTCGCATAATCTCTATTTTCAACTTTATGATAATGTTTTAAACGTTGTCCGTTTACTATGAATGGTTCACTATTCCTACCCTTAATTTCTATTGCTCCACTCGGGAATACTTTAGTTATTTCAAAGGGTCCTGACCATCTAGATTTTAATTTTCCAGGAAAGAGCCTAAGTCTTGAATTAAAGAGGAGTACAACGTCTCCCACACTAAATTCTTTCCTAGATAGGCGTTTATCATGCCATCGCTTAGTTCTTTCTTTATATATCTTAGCATTCTCATATGCATCTAACCTTAATTCTTCTAATTCGTTAATGTCTAGGATTCGCTTTTCTCCTGCAGCATTATAGCTTATATTGAGAGTTCTGATCGCCCAATAAGCTTTGTATTCTAGTTCTACTGGGAGGTGACAAGATTTTCCATAAACTAGTTTGAAAGGTGTAGTACTTATGGGTGTCTTGTAAGCGGTTCTATAAGCCCATAAAGCTTCATTAAGTTTAGATGACCAATCTTTCCGAGATATGGCGACAGTCTTTTCTAAGATTTGTTTAATTTCTCTGTTTGAGACTTCGACTTGTCCACTTGTTTGTGGGTGATATGGTGTAGCCACACGGTGTCTTACTCCATATTTAGATAGTAATTTGTCAAAGATTTTTGAAATGAAGTGCGAGCCACCGTCACTTATGACGAGTCTAGGCACACCAAATCTGGGAAAGATTATATTTTTGAAAAGCTTTATTACTACTCGTGTATCGTTTGTAGGAGAAGCTATGGCTTCAATCCATTTCGAAACATAATCAACAGCTACGAGTATGTAATTATTACCGAAAGATGATGGGAATGGTCCCATGAAATCTATTCCCCAGACGTCAAAGATTTCTACTTCTAAAATTCCTTTTTGAGGCATTTCATCTCTTCTTGAAATATTGCCAGTGCGTTGACACCGATCGCAATTTATAACAGCGATGTGGACATCCTTCCATAGATTAGGCCAGAATAAGCCGGCTTGCAAGATTTTTGCACAAGTCTTGGAAGTGCTTGCATGTCCACCATAAGGAGATGAATGGCATTGAGCAATGACATCTTCTATTTCTTCTTCGGCAATACATCGGCGAAAGATTCCATCTGGTCCTCTTTTGAACAATAATGGTTCATCCCAATAGTAATGTTTCAGATTATGAAAGAATTTCTTTTTCTGCTGATAGGTTAGATCGGGTGGAAGAGCTCCTGCGGCTAGGTAGTTGACAATGTCAGCGTACCATGGCAGTCCTACAGTTGTCTGGATTGTTTCCACGGATTCTGGTTCATTTATATCTAACTGAGCTAGGTCGCTTCCTATTTGTGCTATCAGCTGTGCATACGGAAAATCATCGTTAATCGGCACTTGTTCGGGTTTAATACCTTCTATTCTAGATAAATGGTCCGCTACGACGTTCTCAGTACCTTTCTTATCTTTTATTTCTAGATCAAACTCTTGTAAGAGTAAAATCCATCTTAAGAGTCTTGGTTTAGCATCTTTCTTAGTTAATAGATATCGGATAGCAGCATGGTCTGTGTAAATGATTATTTTCGCTCCAACTAGGTAAGAACGGAATTTGTCAAGCGCAAAGACAACTGCTAACAATTCTTTTTCTGTAGTAGCGTAGTTCATCTGGGCAGAATCTAAGGTTCTACTGGCATAGTAAATCGCATGAAGTTTCTTTTCCTTTCTCTGGCCTAGAACTGCGCCTACAGCATAGTCACTCGCATCGCACATGATTTCAAAAGGTAATCTCCAGTCAGGGGGTTGCATGATTGGTGCGGTGATGAGGGCTGTTTTTAGAGTTTCGAATGCTTTAAGACAATCTTCATTGAATATGAACTCAGCGTCTTTCATTAATAAACCAGTAAGAGGTTTAGTGATTTTCGAGAAATCTTTGATGAATCGTCGGTAAAAACCGGCGTGTCCTAAAAAGCTTCATATTTCTCGAACGGTTTTAGGGGGTTGAAGATCTTTTATTACTTCAATCTTAGCTTTATCAACTTCAATTCCCTTGTCGGATATTACATGACCTAATACTATTCCTTCGTTGACCATAAAATGACATTTCTCCCAGTTAAGTACGAGATTTACTTTTACACATCTTTCTAACACCATTTCTAAGTTCGATAAGCATCCTTCAAAACTTTGCCCGCATACAGAGAAGTCGTCCATGAACACTTCCATGATGTTGTCTATAAAATCTGCGAAGATTGACATCATACATCTTTGAAAGGTTGCAGGAGCGTTGCATAATCCAAAGGGCATTCGCCTATAAGCGAACGTTCCATAAGGACATGTGAATGTAGTCTTCTCTTGATCATCAGGATGGATAGGGATTTGGAAAAATCCTGAGTAACCGTCAAGATAACAGAAGTAAGAATGCTTGGCTAATCGTTCTAACATTTGATCTATGAAAGGTAGTGGGAAATGATCTTTTCGAGTGGCTTTGTTTAGTTTACGATAATCTATGCACACTCTATATCCCGTCACTACTCTTTGCGATATCGATTCGCCTTGAGCGTTTTTCACAACAGTGATACCTCCTTTCTTTGGCACTACATGTATTGGACTAACCCATTCACTATCAGAGATTGGATATATTATCCCGGCATCTAATAATTTCTTGACTTCTTCTTTTACTACAGTGCTAAGGGTTGGGTTAATTCTTCTTTGAGATTCTCTGGAGGTTCTGCAATCTTCTTCTAGCAGAATACGATGCATACAAACTGAAGGACATATTCCTTTGAGATCAGATATGTTATATCCTAATGCAGTTGGATATTTCTTCAAGACATCTAAAAGTTTCTTTGTTTCTATAGTTCCTAAACTTGAATTTACTATAACTGGTCTTTTACATTCAACGTCTAAGAATTCGTACCTTAGGTTATGAGGTAAAGTTTTTAATCCTAATGTAGGTTTATCTTTACTTGGCATGGGATCCGGTGTAAGTGCTAAACTTTCGCTTAGACTATCATCCTGATACGGTTTTCGCCAATTATCATCTTTGAAAATCGGAGGGATTTGAATTTTCATTATTTCAGAATAAGTGGTCTCTTTCAGTTCCATTTCTCTTACACATTCGTCAATTACGTCCAATAGATAGCATGTATCCTCTATAGCTGGTGATTGTAAGAATTGTGTTAAAATAAATTCAACTTTCTCTTCACCTACTTCAAAGGTTAGCTTTCCTATTTTTACGTCTATTATAGCTCCGGCGGTAGCTAAGAATGGTCTTCCTAGTATGATAGGTGTAGTGGAGTCTTCAGAGATGTCCATGATTATAAAATCAGTAGGGATGTAGAATTGTCCTATACGTACTGGGACGTTTTCTAGTATGCCTACAGGATATTTAACAGAGCGATCGACTAGTTGAACAGACATTTTAGTTGGTCTTAGGTCTCCCATGTCTAGCCTTTTGCAAATCGTTAAGGGCATAACACTGATACTGGCTCCTAAATCGCATAGAGCTTTGTCAATGACGAATTTTCCTATTACACAGGGTATAGAGAAACTTCCTGGATCTTTTAGCTTAGGAGGCATTTTATTCTGAATTATGGCGCTACACTCGGCAGTAAGTGTAACTGTTCCGTTATCCTCTATCTTTTTCTTATTGGATAAGATTTCTTTTAAAAACTTAGCATACGAGGGTATTTGGGTAATTGCTTCTGTAAACGGAATAGTAATATTCAACTGTTTCAGAAGTTCGACAAATTTCTTAAATTGACCCGTCGTCTTGGAATTTATTAATCTTTGAGGGTACGGAATTGGTGGTTTATAGGGTGGTGGAGGCACATAAGGTTGTTCTTTCTCCACTACCTCTCGATTGTCATCTTCCTTTTCTTCTGGATCATTCACCACTTCAGTCGGTTTATCCGGTTTTTGGTACATGGCTGGATTGTCAAGTCTTGGATCGGTAGGTCCGTCAAGTTCCTTGCCACTTCTTAATATTACAGCGTTAGCATGTCCTTTCGGATTAGGTTGAGGTTGTCCAGGGAATACTCCAGCTGGTGCAGCAGTAGGTGCTTGTTGTTGAGCTACTTGTGAAATTTGAGTTTCAAGCATTTTGTTATGTGTAGCTAATGCATCTACTTTGCTCACTAATTGTTTAATCTGCTCACTAGTGTGAATGTTTTGGTTTAAGAAGTCCTTGTTTGTTTGAGATTGGTTAGCTATAAAGTTCTCCATCATCAATTCAAGGTTCGATTTTCTAGGGATATTAGGAGCAGTCTTTTGATATCCTGGTGATGTAGCTGGTGCTTGACCTGGTGCGTAATAAGCATTGTTATTCTTATAGGAGAAGTTCGGATGATTTTTCCAACCTGGGTTGTATGTGTTTGAGTAAGGGTTTCCTTGAGCATAATTCACTTGATCAGTGGGAGTTCCTGCCAATAGTTGACAATCAGAAACTTCGTGTCCTGGGACTCCACATAACTCACAGTTAGGTGTTACTGCAGCCACGGTGGCTGTAGGTGTTATGGCCAAGTTATCGATCTTTTGGCTTAGTTGGTCAAACTTCGCATTGACTTGGTCCATACTACTTACTTCGTACATACCTCCCTTTGTTGGTTTCTCAGTTGCGACTCTCTCGCTTCCCCAAAGGTAATGATTTTGAGCCATACTTTCGATAAGTGCATATGCATCATTATATTCTTTGTCCATCAATGCACCACCCGCGGCAGCGTCAATTGTCATTCTTGTATTGTACAAGAGTCCATTATAGAAGGTATGGATGACCATTCATTCTATTAATCCATGATGTGGACAAAGTCTCAGTAGATCCTTATAGCGTTCCCAAGCTTCGAATAATGATTCGCTTTCTCTTTGCGTAAATCCGTTGATCTGAGCTCTCAGCATAGCTGTCTTGCTGGGTGGAAAATACCTATTCAAGAAAACTCTCTTAAGTTCTTCCCACGTAGTTACTGAGTTCGAAGGCAGAGATTGAAGCCAAGCTCTTGCTCTGTCTCGAAGCGAAAAAGGAAATAAACGTAGTCTAATAGCTTCTTGGGTAACTCCATTGGCTTTTACGGTATCTGCATATTGCACAAAGATCGAAAGATGAAGATTCGGATCCTCGGTAGGATTTCCGGCGAATTGATTTTGTTGCACGGCTGATATCAACGAAGGTTTTAGTTCGAAATCATTTCGGTTGATAGCCGGCGCTGCAATGCTCGAATGCGGTTCAGCTTGCGAAGGATTAGCGTAATACTTGAGTGGATGAGTTTGTTCTTCAGCCATCTCTGCGTCCTTTGATTTTACGACTGGTTTAGGCGGATCTAATTGAAGATCTGGAATATTGTAATTATTTTCGAAATCGAATATACGTCTTCTTACGTGTAAGAAGCGTTCCGATTCAAGGATTAGAGGTTGCAAGTCTTCGCTTTTAGAGCGAGTACTTGGCATACACTCGGAGATTAGATTAAATTAAATAGTTGATACCTTAGTCTAGACAATGCTACCTAAATGCACTAGTAACTAAATTAAGGAATCCCCGGCAACGGCGCCAAAAACTTGATGGGCTAAAGACGTGTCTACTTATGCGTCTAGCGGTATCTTACTGCAAGTGCACAGCCTATCGAAGTAATATTTAAGATTATCGATCCACAGGGATTCTATGGTTACTTAGTGCTAGATGAACTTCTAGTTTAGCTAAGGCGAATGGTTGTCACGATTTTTTGTTGGTTTTTAAGACTATTAAAGGCGGAATTAAATTTAAGTTTTAATAAAGTAATATTAAGGCGGTCGGTATGTAATTATACTAACTTAGGTGGGTCAATCTAACCTAGGCTTATAAAGGTGTTCACTTAATCTATTCGGTAGAGATTACCAGTCTAAATACCCTCAACTCACACTCTCGTGGTCTTATATCAGATCTTATCCCTAAAGCCCTATGCCTGCTCTCGCTAGCCCATAAGTGTTTAGAGGTAATTTTTGGAAACTAAGTAATTCTAATTTATCTTAAAGCGCTCTCGCTGTGTTTAATTTAAATGCCTAACTTTAGCTATCTGGTTAAAATCTCACACTCTCGTGGTCTTGACCTAACCTAATACTCTTTTCTTACTCTCGTAACGAAAAGGTCTATTTCAATTAAAAAGTATCAGCCAGAATGTTAAGTGATTAATTATTTTTAGCCTATGGTTATATTTTACCGGTTAAGTTTGTTATAACTACATACCGCCCTAAGGTGTTTAGCTACTCATCGATGTTGAACCAGACAGAGACAGAAAATTTAATAATAACGTACTCATGGCAGAAAAATAAATAAACATTATAATTAAATTAAATTGCAATATAATGAAAAACCTGGTTAACAAATATTCGAGCAGACTCCTTCTTCCACAGACCGGAAAGCTTGGAGTTGGCGGAAATTGAAAATAAACGAATGCTGAAGGTTTAGAAACAAATAAATGTATAACAATTTCCTGATGTTGGAAATTGTTATATGGCGGGTTTGGATACAATAAAAAACGAAACAGAAAACTAAAAATAATGCAGGAATAGAAAGGCTGGTTCGTAATACAGTTCGGCAGAGCTTCCGCAGGAATTTGAATAAAAAATGCTCTGTGTCTTTGTTCATAGAACTTGTACTATTTATAGAATCCTTAATGGGCTGGATTTTTGGTCCTTTGTTGCATGGGCCTTGCTGAATTTGTGGAAGGAATGCAGGAACGTGGCAACAAAATAGGAGAAATGGTCTTCACGTAATGCCAATAGGAGAAATGGTCTTCACGTAATGCCTTGACGTAGTCTGAGTCAAAAACCTAATTTTACCCTTGTCACGGTCGTGACAAGGTCTTCACGTTCGTAACTTGTGGTTTTTAAGTGTCACGGTCGTGACCACTCTCTTACGGTCGTGATGGTTCAAATTGGGGTGTCACGGTCGTGACACCCTTGTGACGGCTGTGGCTGCAACAAATTATGCAGTCTTTTGCAGGCTTCTTCATTTCTTCATCTCTTTATGGTTTCTTTTGTTCCTTTTGCTCTTAATTCATGATTTAGCTCCATATAATGATGTACCTGCAAAATGGTAAGAAAAACTCGAGAAATCGAGTGTTAAAACGGTGAATATGCGATAAAACGTTAATGAAACCTAGCAATATAATCGATGCGTTTTCTCGTTATCACACTCCAAGAATTTTTACATTGTCTTTATCGACAATCATAATTTTAAAAAATATCATACTCTCTCATGAATAATATATTTAACTTGAAGATAAACCACTTCAAGAATTTCGCATTGTCATCACCGACAATCATATACTTTATCATGAAGAACAAATTTCACTTGAAGCTAAACCACTCCAAGAATTTCACAATGTCTTCACCGACAATCATAGTTTTAAGAAACTATCATACTCCAACTAAAGAATAGTATAATTCACTTGAATCTAAACTATTTTCAATAATTTTCACATGTCGAAAACCAGGTTGAAGCATTATGGTGCAACTTCTTTGTTGGCAGGAAGCTCTTCAACCACTGACATAATCTTGCACCTTATGTAATCTTGATTGTATCAACGTATCTTTGACTTGAACATTCCACAAGTAAAATAAAAATTCTTCCATTTATTTTCTCTAGCCCAAACTGCACAGCGGAATTTGTTACTACAATTTAACAACTCTTTCACAACACTTTCTTTTTTGATGTGGAAGATCGGACAAAACTGCAACCACAGAGCACGCTAAGAACACTTATCCCCATATCAAATCAAAAGATCTGTTACCAGTTGTTATGAAAAAAATAAGGCATAGAGAAAAAAGAGGAACACAATCACAACAGAATAATTAACATGGAAATTCAAAAACCGGAGAAAAAACTATGATTGTTGTGAATAGACAACCAAAGAATAACATTATGTAAAAATTGTTACAACACATAATATACTCTCAACTAACCTAGGCCCCCAGTACACCCACATCTTCCAAAACAAACATTTAACTACATCTCACATCACTCTAATACAAGAGTATAAGAAAACAAAGAAAGTCAAATATAAGCTTAAAGTGATTTTGACTAGTGCGTCTTGGAATGAAGAACTTGAATCATATATATAGCATTGGAGTCCCTCTTCCTTCACAAAAAACTAAGAGATATGGGACTTCAAAGAAATTGTATCCTATATATAGCCTTGGACTCTCTCTTCATTCATAAAACTAAGTGATGCGGGACTTCTTCAACATGTATATTTTCAACCAACTCCAACAATTTCCACCTTGATTGAAAATAATACATGAGCTTTCATTGTCTTCACCGACAATCATACTCTACCATAAAGAGTATCAATATGCATATTTTCAACCAACCTCAACACTTATACACCTAAAAATACTTTATGCTCATTGTTCCTTCATGAGATTCCCCATAAGTATCAGGTCAACCATTGGAGTTTTTCCAAAGGTAAACTCATCACTAACCTCTTTCACGACAATCCTAGTATGGGCCAACTCATACTTTTTGGGTTATTCACTCCTCGATTCGCCACCTCTAGTTTCATCACTTCCAGGTCAATTACCTTCACCTTAATTTGCGGTTATGCATCACTAATCTCTATGTTTCTACTAATATAAATAAAGGGATACCTATGTATGGGTCTTTTAAATAGGCCATTACTGAAGAGATGACAAAAAACAAATAAGGGCATGATATAAAATAATTAACACCTTATACTTCAGTGTAAGCTATGAAGAATAAAAAGGACAGAAATAAGATTCAAGAAATGACATAAAACCCAGGAAACTTCAAAAGTAATGGATGAATTTATGTAAATAAGAAAGAAGTTGGTATCACTTAAGAACAAGAAAAGTAAAAAAATTAAATTCAATATCAAATCCCCAATTTATAGGCACTAAAGAGCGGAATATTTAAATGTAGTGATTTGATATGAAGTCAAAAAGCCATGTATTGTTCTTAAGGTGGAGCCTCGATTCTAAATGGTACTCGAGTGCACTCAAAAAGGCATAAGCGTGTTACCCTCCTGCCTTAGGCACATGAGCAAATATGGAAACCTCCTCCGAAGCAACGTTTCGGCTATACTATGGGCATTAAATGTGTGTATTCCTGATGACAGTCCGTCGTTGCACCTAATTATTCAAAAAATCGGGGGAAATGAGCAAAAGAGGAGTCAAAATAATGAAGAAATGCCCAATAATGAGTGAAAAATAGCCAAGTATGGAAGAATGGGACTTAGTGAAAAATTTGGTGAAAAGGGGTGATTGTCCATGTAGTTACTAGAATAATCACGCGCACCATCGCACGCGCGATAAAGGCGAAAAGGATGCATCGCGCACACGATGCTTTCAGAATGCGCACGATGGTTGCTTTTTCTAGGCCTTTTCTGACGCGTTCTGACAGCTTTAAAAGGGGAAATTCTGCACTTTCACCGGGATTACGAAAATTGGAGAAGAAAGCATGAGTTTGGGAGCACAAAAGGAGATTTTTAGGGACTTTGAAGTCATTGAAGGTCATATTTTCAAAGGACTCTCATGTTATTTTAGTCTATCGATTGTGATATTTTCCTCTAGATAATGTGCAGCTAAATTCTCTTGGGTTAGGTTGTGTGATGATGAACCTTATTCAGTATTATTGGCAGTATATGTTGGTTTGACTTTGTAGGTATCCTTTGAATTATAATTTTATTCAACTGTTGCTTATGCTTAATGCTTTTTATTTGAGATACTCTGTTAATCTATTGTTAGACATATAGGGATTCGTGACTTGTAGCCTATGTGTTAGACATAGGACAATTGTTCTACTTATGCTGGTTGAATAGGGATAGGAGACCCTGAGTAGTGGCACAGAGAATTAACTGTCTGTACATCGCCTAACACTACTTACGCTGATGGACTAGGGATAGAAAACTCCTAGTAGTTGTTAGTGAGTTATTTCGTAGGGGACTGACTATAAAGGTTTTGTTAATTCGCCGTGAGATCATAAGGATAAGATCATTCATACTAGGCATTATAGATCAACAAGAAGGGATAAGAGGATTTTAAAACACAATCTGACTGCTTTCGTGATATTGTTTTCTCGTTCATTTACTTTTTGCACTGAAATTTGCAACCCCCATGTTTTACTGTTTTACTTTAAATTGCATAAATCATTGTCTTATTCGAATACAGTCCTTGTGGGTTCGATCTTTTTATTAATGCGAAATTATCGATACTGTTGCCAAGAAGTCATCAGTTCCCAATGCCACATACACCCACCTAGTGTCATAACAGAGCTCCAAAGGCTCCTTCTTAACAAAAACTACTTCCTCAACGAAACTTACACTTAGACCCGTCTCTAAATCTTTTGCTTCAACATTCTCCACTCCATAATTGATAATGAGGACTTGGTGGGAAGATATTTCGGACTAATCCAAAGGCCCAATAAAATCAATTTAATTCAACCAAATCTCTCCATTAATAAACGTACAAATAGGAATTAGTTAAAAAAAAGAATTAGTTAAAATAGGAATTAGTTAAAAAAAAAGAATAAAATTGGAATGTATATTGTACTACCAGTTAATTAAATAGAGCCTTCATTTTCCAACTCAATAATATTAAAGAATAAAAATGAAAAATGTTGTTTTAATGCACACTTATGCATACATCAAACTGAGAAATTAGGGATTATTTTAATAAATGCCCTTTGGTGAAGTTTAGGGGACACTAAATATAAAATATAAAATAAAAAGCATAAATTATGTTTGACAAGAACATAAATTAGTTTATAAGTTTGTATGTTAAAAAATATCTACTTGTAACTGCCATTTTTTTCTTAATGATTATTTTTATGTTTTATAGTATTTTTTTATAAGTTAATTCAAGTAATTTATTCTTTATTATTTTTCCTTCAAAATTTTATCATTTATATTTAATTAAAAAATTAATTATAGCTTTAATCATTTATATTAATAAATTAGTTTAACTATTAATTTTATTAAAAATTACAAATACAACGAATTAATTAATTTACTATACGTTATAAATTAATTTATAAACCATCAGCTATATAAATATATGTGTTATAAACTAGTTTATTAATTTATTAATTTATTTTGCCAAATATAATCAATTTCTTATGAAGATGACATTCTCTATACATCTTTGTTGGTTTTGTGATGGAAAAGAAAACAACCTAACAAAACGGATCATCAATGGCCATTTAACACTACCACCAAACACATTACAAAGATGCATAAAGAGCACAAATTTCAGGTTGTTTGTTGTCTTCAATTGACAAAACACAAACACCACTAAAATTTAGCACATGACACCTATTTGAACAACATAGACAAGAAATTTTATTTAAAAAATTCTTTTTTGACATTTTTTAAATTGATATTAAATGTTTATATGACATTTATATAATATGTGTCAGACAATTCAAACAAATATTACAAAATCAAATTTTGATTTGACATTCTTTACAGATTCTTTGATCTTATTTCAAACTCAATCAGAGAGATTTAAAAGTATATCAAAATGATGTTGATTTAAATTAAACTACAATAATAATAAATAGAGAAGAGTCCAATCACATCATTGGAATAAATTTTATATCATTTTCATCATAATAAATAGAAAAGAACTATATCACATTGTTTTGTTCTAAATTCTTTTTACCTTTCATTCTTCAATACAAACTTAGTTTATTTTAGACTTAATATAGTATCAAAAGTTCTTTGAATCAATCTTTGTTTCAATGCTCAATCGTAAGATTTGATTCCTTCTTTATCTTCAAGTTGTTCTTCTAAATTTAGTGATGAAAGGAATTGTTTTCATGTTGTTTTCATTAATCTGTATCCATATATGTACAATGATCATGTGCGACCAATATAGAAGCCTCTTAACTATACATCAATTACTTGCTTAAAATATATTAGGAAGGTACTGCCTATTCTATGAATGTAAAAGATACAGATGTTATTACAAGAATATTCTAACAAATATTATGGTCTATCACACCCCCGCAGTGGAAGCGGGAGGTTCCCGTACGCTGAGACTGGTCCGAAAATCATCAAAAAGTATGCGCGGGAGCCCTTTAGTAAATATGTCAGCAATCTGATGACGTGATGGGATATGAAGAACTCGAGCTTGACCGCGAGCCACCTTCTCGCGAACAAAGTGAATATCCATCGCGATGTGCTTCGTCCGTTGGTGTTGAACGGGGTTGTCGGAGAGGTATATGGCACTGACATTTGTCACAATACACCAATGTGACTTTTGGGATCGAAAAATGTAGTTCCAGGAGAAGATTTCGAATCCAACATGACTCGGACACGACGTTGGCTACCCCTTTATATTCAGCTTCATCACAGAATGGGAGAGAGTAGGTTGTCGTTTAGATGACCACGAGATAAGATTATCACCAAGAAAGACACATTAACCAGATGTTGAGCGCCTTGTGTCAGGACAACCACCCCAATCCGCATTAGTGTAGGAAGTAAGACTAGAGATGGATGAAGGGTACAAATGTAAGCCGAAATGCAGAGTGCCTTGTAGGTAACGCAAAATGAGTTTTAGAGCATTCATATGTTCTGTTTTCGGAGCATGCATGTGGAGGCATATCTGCTGGACAGCATATGAAATATTTGGTCGAGTGAAAGTGAGATACTGTAAAGCACCTGCTGTAACGCCCCATATTGCTTTCAGGATTACCGACTAGCCCTACAAACGAACACGAGTCTTTTCAGCATGTTTTTTCCTCACTCACAGGCTTTCTAAGAAACTTCCCAGAAGGTCACCCATCCCTAAATTTCTCCTAGTCAAGCACGCTTAACTATGAAGTTCTTATGAACGGGCTACCGAAAAGAAGATGCATCTTGTTGGTATAGGTAGTATCAATTAATCTTTATAAGCCTTCATTCAACTATGCAGTCCCATACCTGCATAGCCTCAAGATCCCTCTCATTCGGATGTGAATTCGGGTTTTCCCCAGAAGCTACTAGGAGTGTCTCATTGTCATGCCTCACGCACCGACAACCACTCTTTCGCCCACGGGTGTTACATGTAACCACTCTCTGCCCTCATTGACCTCGAGTGTTACATGTCCACCAACTTTCGCTTGGTTTGTCCCCGAACCACATCGTACTGGGAGAGGTCTGGCTCTGATACCATTTGTAACATCGGGTTGGGTTCTTTGAGTTGATTGTATATCATTGGGTTATTTTACTGATGTTCCCTTATGAGGAAAACATTGAGTTATGTTTTGAGTTCCGCTATATATGATGTTTTGATGTATTTCGAGAAAACCCGTGTGTTACGGAGTATGGATCCTATTTTGATGAATTTGAGAATGTACGCCCTTTGTGGCTTTTTAATGAAAGTTAACTTTTACTCTGAAATCCGTGTTATTTTGCCTTAATAATTTTGGGGTAGAAAAGGGTGCTACATTATTGGTATCAGAGCAGGTCGGTCCGTCCGGCCAAGTTGTCTAATGTTGTTGGTTCCCTTGTATGCAACATGTGTGTGAAAACACTGCCCGTACATGTTTGTTTTCTAAACTTTGTCTACAGAAGTGGGAATGCTTCAAGTGGGGGAGAAGCTAGTGCTTCTCCAGGATGCTGCAAGTATGGAGTTGTGGCTCAGTGTGTCGATGAACGCTTTTATAGTTTGGTAAAGATGGTTTGTACCCCATCATGATTTTCGGCTGTCTATTGACAAATTGAGGAACTGATCACCCTTAATCTCTTGTTGATAGTAGTTTGGATTATGTTGGATGGGATAGACGTGTCTTGCAAGCTTGAATGGCGTGGGCAGTGATTTGTTTTGAGTTAAGCTAAGTGCTTAAGAATTGCTTTGATGAGTCGGTGCGAGAAGGTAATGAGATGTTTATTTTGATGGAAACTTTGAGTGTTAATGAAAGTGGGGAAGTTGGTGGTTTGCCAATAAATTGTTATTGTCCAGAGTTTTTCCTGATGAGATAAGTGATTTACCGCCGGAATGTGAAGTGGAGTTGTGATTGGCTATGTTAAACTAGTCTAATATTGAGAGCTCTATATTATATGTCTGTTTGAATGGTCGAGGAATTAAATTGATTGAGTAGTTTTGAGACTTGTGTCCGGTGTGTGTGCTAAGGCAGCAGATGGTGAGGTCGAGTACATGGTGGACAATGATTTCTGGTGATTATGAGAAGAGGTCGGGCGTGGAATGCAATATTGGTGTACTTGAGGTTTAAAATATTTCGAAGTTGAAAATGTGTTGGATGACTTCCTAAGTGTGAAATTGTTGTTATACGTTGAATTCCGAGATCGCAGCTTTTTACAAAATCGAAATCGGACACCCGAAAGTCAGGTAACGGTCGAAAGTAGAATTTCGGACTGTCAGGTTCGCTAGGACCTTCGCCTAGCGAACAGCCGCTCGCTGCTGTGTTCGCCTAGCGAGCATGTCCTGGCAGAAGAATGTTGTTTTGGTATTTTTGTCGTAACGGGAGAACCGTAACTCGAAATGACGCACGGTTCGAAGCGTTGGAAAGCTAGTCCAATGCTCTATGTGATGGAGAAGTAGTGGAATGGAATTAAGTTATTTATTGATGGACCATGTTTGGATTTTATAGTAAGTGCAGAAAGTGTGGCTCGTGTTTCCGCCATAACTCGCAAATTGAGTGTCCGTTTGGCATGAGATTTTCCCTACTTAATTGAGTGAGTCAGTGGTTGTGTCAACTGATGATATTTTAATATATTCAAAGAGTATAGAGGATCATGTTGAGAATCGGGAACTTGAGTTATCAGTGTTGGAGAAGAAGCAGGGATATGCCACTGTGGAGAAAGTTTCAAAGAGTTTTTGGGAGAGCTGTCAACAGCTTGTGTGTTAATTTTTGCCGAATCCGACCGGACTATTTGTTGTGTTTTGTGATGCTTTGTTGATAAGATTGGGAGGTATGTTAAGTGCAACATCAACGAGTTTTAGTTATGCTTTAAGGAAACTTAAAGTACATAAGAGGAAATAACTGGGACTTCTGAAGGATTAAGGTTTTGGATTGAATTACCATTCGGGTAAAGCAAACATGGTAGCTGATGCATCGATTTGGAAATCTTTGTATATACTGATATTGATGGTAAAAGAGCTAGAACTGATTGGACAATTTCGTGATGTGAGTTTGGGTTGTGAAGAGACTTCTTATGGAGTTAAGCTTAGTATGGTGGAGCTACTAGTGGTATTCTTGATGAGATTCGAGGAGGTCAAGAATCTGGTTTGAGTTGGTAAATTGGTTGAATTTGATGAATTAAAGTCGAAGGGTCGAATTGCAGATTGATGAAAATGGTATCAGAGCCATACCTCTCCCAATACGATGTGGTTCGGGGACGAACCAAGCGGAAGCTGGTGGGCATGTAACACCTGAGGTGAAAGAGGACGGTGGTTACATGTAACACCCGTGGGCGAGGGAGTGGTTGTCGGTGTCATGAGGCATGACAATGAGACACTCCTAGCAGCTTCTAGGGGAAAACCGAATTCACATCCGAATGAGAGGGATCCTGAGGCTATGCAGGTATGGGCTGCATGGTTGAACCCGTGGGCGAGGGAGTGGTTGTCGGTGTCATGAGGCATGACAATGAGACACTCCTAGCAGCTTCTAGGGGAAAACCGAATTCACATCCGAATGAGAGGGATCCTGAGGCTATGCAGGTATGGGACTGCATGGTTGAATGAAGGCTTATAAGGATTAATTGGTACTACCTATACCAACAAGATGCATCTTCTTTTCGGTAGCCCGTTCATAACAACTCCACAGTTAAACGTGCTTAACTTAGAGCAATTCTGGGATGGGTGACCTTCTGGGAAGTTTCCCGGAAAGCATGTGAGTGAGGAAAAAGCATGCTGAAAAGACCCGTGTTGGTTTGTGGGGTCAGTCGGTAATCCTGAAAATAATATGGGGCATTACACCTGCAAGGCTCCGATAATGAGTGGGGTCCTCAAGCGGAACACCTGATGAGACACTGAGTTTTTGTTTGGTGTCAACAGGTGTGGCAGACGATTTGCAAGATGACATGCCGACCCGATCAATGATCTCTGCTGCATAATTTTTCTAACAAAGAAAGATACCACCTGTATGTATGGTTACTGCAATGCCTAGAAAATAGCTAAGAGGTCCCAAATCCTTCATGGCAAATTCTGAAGCAAGGAGCATCATGATGTATTTCCGAAGATCATCAGTGGATGTGGTGAGAATGATGTCATCGACATATAGAAGAATGTATGCCATGTTCGTGCCTTTGCGGTAGATGAATAAGGAATGGTCGGTTTTGTTGTGATGAAAGCCTATGGTGGAGACATAGTCAGCAAATCGTTGGTACCACGCTCGAGGAGCCTGTTTGAGGCCGTATAATGATTTTTTTAGAAGACAGACGTAGTCTGGTGAACATGATCACGGAAACCCATGGGCTGATGCATATAGACTATCTCATGAAGATTGTCGTGTAAAAAGGCGTTTTGGACATCTAACTGATGAATGGGCCATGAGTTTGATAAGGCAATGCTGAGAACCATCCGGATAGTTGTTGGTTTAACCACAGGGCTGAATGTTTCATCACAATCTACTCCAACTTTTTGAGACCTGCCATCACCAACAAGACGAGCCTTATAACGCTCAAAAGAACCGTTAGATTTCTTTTTATGACGAAAAATCCACATAGAGCGAATAATATTAACATCACAAGGTCGTGGGACCAAATCCCACGTCTTATTTTTAATAAGAGCATCAAATTCTTCCTGCATGGCAAATTTCCAATGTGGGTCGGACAAGGCTAAATGTGGATTTTTTGGAACGGGAGAGAGTAAGAGTTCATGGGCCGAGGCAGATAGGTTGAACATGCGTTTGGGTTTTGAAATGCCACACATGCTTCGTGTTGTTATGGTCCTTTCGATTTGGTGAGTTGGCTGGTCATTTGTTGGAGGTGGGTCGGTTGGGATGATGGTGTGCAGAACATGGTTATTGTTTGAGGAAGTAGTTTTGCTTGTGGTTGGAGGGTTGGCTGCAATTTGTTGCAAAGTTTGATTTTTTCAGTGATGTATGCGGAAAGGATGTAAGGTATCATCAAAGAGATCATATGCATTATTAAAGGGTAAATGTAGCTTAGAAAAGGGAAATTGAGTTTCATCAAAAACTACATGCCGTGAAATAATTATTTTTTTGTTTGACAAATCATAACATTTATATCCTCTGTGATTAGACGGGTAGCCCAAGAAAACACACGGGGTAGAGCGAGGTTGTAATTTATGGATACTGGTAGAAGGAAACAGTGGATAGCATAAACAACCAAAAACCCGAAGGTGTGTATAAGTGGGATCCCGGTGATATAAAGTCTGAGTAGGTGACTTGTGATTAAGAGATTTATGTGGGAGAATATTTAACAAGTAAGTTGCCATTTGAAGAGCATGATGCCAAAAAGAAGTGGGCATGGAAGAATGGACAAGGAGAGTGTGAATCATGTTATTTATGGTGCGTATTTTTCGTTCCGCTTTACCATTTTGAGAAGAAGTATGCGGGCAAGAGAAACGAAAAATAAGACCATTAGCATCACAATATTTTCTGAAAGACTCATTGTCAAATTCACGTCCATTGTCACATTAAAAACATTTGACGGTTTTATCAAATTGAGTTTTAATGAGAGAAGTCAAGGATGAAAACATAGAGTAGACTTCGGATTTTTTGCTAATAGGAAAAGTCCACAAAAAATTAGAGTAATCATCCAAGAATAAAACGTAATATTTATGCCCAACTGTGCTTAAAATAGGAGAAGTCCATAAATCGCTGTGCATAATATCGAAAGGCATTAAAGTATGAGATTGAGAAGCATAAAATGGCAATTTAATATGCTTCCCAAAGACACAAGAGTCACAAACAGATTTTGAAAGTAAATTGTTACAACCAATGAACTTATTTTTTTGAAGAGATCACAAAACAGATGAACCCGGGTGTCCTAAACGGTTGTGCCATAAACTGGAAGTAAGAGCTGCAAAAGTGGATGGATGGGAGACTGAATAATTATTCGTGATGGGATAAAGATCCCCAATACTATCACATCTCATTAGTGGCATCCCCGTCTTAAAATCATTCACAGACAATCCAAAAGGGTCAAAAGTAATAGAAACATTATTGTCAATAGTGAGACGTCGCACAGAAATTAAATTTTTAATAATTTGCAGAGCATGTAGGACATTTTGTAGTTTTAAAGGTTTTGTAGATGTGGAAAGGGTTGATTGTCCATAACCACATATTGGAATTTGTTGTCCACTACCAACAATAAAATTTTGATTTGAATTACTCATATTAGAATAAGACGAGAGATTACCTTGTGATGTCGTCATATGAGAGGTTGCTCCAGTATCCATATACCACTGGCCATCGGGAGGATTGAGGGACATGGTGTGCATTGCGGCTTCAATATTCGTGGGTGCTAGAGAAGGAGTGTTGGCTGCATAGGCTTGCGGACGTGGACCTAATAGTCTTGGTTGCTTTGGAGGACCACTAAGGCGAGTCCATTGAGAAGACGGATATGGGCAAGGATGGAGTCCCCATGGTGGTGACATCCAACCCCATTGATATTGCTGCAAGGGAGGGGGAGGAGACTGCCACTGTGAGGTGTTGGCTTGTAGGGACGGTTGACCACCACCATGTCCGCCGCCACGTTGACCACGTCTGTTGTTTCTACCATAACTGTTTCAGTTTTTATGAGCAGAATTTTGGCTGTTATTCTTCTTGCCGCCGCGGTTATCATTATAGGAGGAGGGTTCAGTAACATCCTTTGGTTGTGTCGCAACCATGGCAGCCTGTGCGCCGGTAGCCACCATCTTAATTAGACCAGCTTCTTCAAGAGTAAGCATAGAGCGGGCCTGATAAAATTGTGGAAGAGGGTTGCTTTGCCGAATTAGTGTACCGACCCCTTTGTATGCATCAGTGAGACCGGAAACAATTTGGAGAACGAGTCACTAATTAGAGACAGGGGCTCCAACGTTCTTCAATTGGTCAGAAAGTGTTTTGAGTCGCTGACAGTAAGCGGAAGCGGTGGGAAAATCTTCCATGCGAACGGATGAAAACTCCTTCTCGAGAGTGACTGCACGAGCGTTTTGATTTTCCTGGAAGATGTTGGTCAATCGATTACAAGTCTCCATGGCAGTGGAGTCTGGTTCAATGATGGTAGCCAAAAGATCGTCGGAGATAGTGGAATAAATCCACTATAGAACTGTTGCATCAAGAGCCGTCCACAACTCCTGCTCATCATCGGTTTCAGATGTCTTCTTTTCCTTGCCTGGTGCTGGAGGAATGATGTGATGAAGAACCTTATGAGTCGAGCATGGATTTTGAAAATTTCAACCCACGTTCCAAATTGAACGCTTTCCATCTCAAGAACAATAGGGATGTGGTTCTTGATGTTGGATACGACGAGAGCCGGATGGAAAGAGTTCTTTGGTGGTGAAGACGATTGTGGTGGAGGAGTTACCACATCGGTTGGGATTGACATGATTAGTGAGTAAAGAAAGAAAGAAGAAGAAAAAATATATCGTGTAACAGAAGGTTGAGAGGCAAAGCGGGGCAACCTAGGTCTCTTGATACCATGAAAGGAATTGTTTTCCTGTTGTTTTCATTAATCTATATCCATATATGTACAATGATCATGTGTGACCAATATAGGAGCCTCTTAACTATACATCAATTATTTTCTTAAAATAGATTAGGAAGGTACTGCGTATTCTATGAATGGAAAAGATATAGATGTTATTACAAGAATATTCTAACAAATATTCTGGTCTATCAAGTGATGAAAGCACAATATCATAATCCTTTTTACATTCACCATTATGATCATCTCAACCTTGTTCTGGTTTGACATCTCTTAACAGAAGATGATAATATGCCGCGGTGATGTGTTATGCGCATCGCTTTTGGTGCAAAGATCAAGTTATGATTTGTTGATGGAACAATTCCTCAATCGCCTGACGATGATCTTTAATATTTGAGTTAGCTTCGTGACAACCCTAAATTTGATTTTTGCTACATAATGATTGACAAGAATACTCTGAAGCACATGAGGATCAACGAGAATAATGGGGTCTTTGAGAAAAACACTCACACTAAGCATGCATACCAGACTCCCCAACAATTAGAGTTAGAAAACTTGAATTTGTTTGATTATGAGATACCTCATACTACTTCAATAGAAGCTCTACTAAACATCATTTTTTAAAAGACTTTAGATAATAACATGATGCTTCAAAATAACATTGTGACACTTCATTAAATGTCTGCCAAAGTAGCCTTCCTTAATAATCACTTGACTAACACCAAAGTATTGATTCCTCCCGTGTTGTTTAATGACAATGATGATGAAAACAACCTATACTTATCTTGTTATATTGGTTTGCTTGTTTTACATGTTTCCTCTATATATTTTTGCTAAGTTATTCAATGTAATCCCCATTTTTAAAATATGAATTCTATTTTCCTCTCTCTCTCTCTCTCTTTCTCTCTGTGTGTATGTGCGCACGCGCGTGCGTGCGTGCGTGCGAGTGTGTGTGTGTATGCGTGCGTGTGCGCGTGCGAGTGTGTGTGTGATATTTATCTATTTATTCTTTTTCATTTCTTTGACAATGTCGAACAAGGAGAATTATACTCTTACGAGAATAGAATAAATTCTCTTTATCTGTGAGAAGAGTTAACTACTCTAACTTTTTATATTTATTTTTTGGTTTAGCACCTTCTAAGAGATAGGTTGTCATCATCAAAAGAAGAGATAATATAGGTTTATATGTTGTGCATATAATAAAAAATTATATGGTTTTAATGATGACAAAAGAGTAAATCAAAGTTAATCATAAGCATCATCATATAGAAGTCATCGAAAAGTGAAGTTTGTCAAAATTTCAATGTTGAGAGCAAATAAGTCAAGTCAAAATCAAAGATCAACATAAAAAATTGAAGATATGAAACCTCGCATAGTCGTACACTTCATTGTTTTATTTTTTTTACTATTAGCGTGTCAAATAAGCAAGATTAATTCTTGAAGTACTAAAACATACACACATGCACTAAGAAGTTTTTCAAAATCTTTATTTATTTAAAAATTATTCTAAAAATTAACCACGACATTTCCTAATTGATTAAGGAGTGATTCTGACCAATTAAAAAAGAAAAATTTATTGTCTGATTTATTAGAGCTTACACAAAATTGATTAAGAGTGAGCTATCCTCGTATTAGATTATAAAACCTATTAATAGATTAAGGAGAAGTTGATTTAAGTGTTTCCTTTTTTTGCTAGATCTATTCAATTAACACCACAACCTAATCGATTAGAAAATGGACAGATCCCATAGATTGTTTCCTTTTTTAGCCAACATTTTTTTCTATATAAAGAACTTTTGTACTCACTTCCCGGACACTATTTTTTAATTTACTACTCTCTTTTCTCACTCATCATTTTTTAGAAATGATTTTTATTCACTATACATTGATTTAATATTGAGAGAGTGAAATGATTATGCTGCAAGTTTTGTAATTCTATTGTTGTGTTGAAATTATAATTCAAGAGCTTAGTTCTCTTGTATATATATAATTAACTTTGAGGTTGCAAGCTAAAATTGGTAAAAAGCTTGGTGTAAGGAAGGTTATCGGGTTAATCTTAGTGTAAAAGCTCAAAGTGTTAGGGGAAATCTCAAGAGAAACTCTTGAGAACTATATTTGACCGCATCATTTAAGGTTGAACTAGTATAAATCCCGGTGTAAACTTTCTATTTCTATATTTTAATTTCACATTATTTATTTTCTGCTGCTTAATCTTTTCTTCTTCCATTTTCTTAAAATCAAACAACCTAAAGTCAATCGTTTTGTAAAAAATAAATAAATCAAAAATTAAATAACACAATTCACCATCCTCTTGTATTTGAAATCACTTTGTAAAAATTATTTACTAATATTAGTTTCCTCATTCAGGGTCAAAAGAAAGAAGAGAGGAAAGGCAGAGATGACTATGCTGATGGCCTTTACTTTCTCAACATTAATTCTAAATAACTTTTGTTTGAAACATTAGATTTCAATAAGTATAATTCAAGTGTTCTCAAATGAATTATATAAGAAATGTTCCTATTTACATTTGGCATGCATGACTGGGACATTTTCTTGATCTTGTACTAAAAGTTGTTCATAATAGATTTCCTACTTTGTTTCCTTCAAGTTTTTCTTCAAATAATGCATGTACCATTTTCCCTTTAGCAAAGTTTCATCGATTACCTTTTGTGCATTATGATGTTTGGGGGAAAATCAACTTATGATGACAACCATTTTCTCCATATTATTAATGATACCATAATATATACTAACATCATTTGCTAAATTTTGCAAGTGTTTTACTTTTCCAGTCCAACATTCATTTGTTCTTTTGGGGAGATTGTATGATTATAGTTGCACATATTACCAATAGGGAACCTTCTATTGGTCTAGATGAAAAGAGTCCATATCATTTATTGCATGGTAAGGAACCTAATCTCAATTCTCTAAGAATTTTTGAATGCTTATGATTCACTTTAACAATTCCTACACTAAGTGACATGTTTGCTTCAAGAACCATGGCTTGTGTTTTGTTTGGCTATTCCTCAGGAGTCAAATGTTATAAATTGTTAGTATTTGAAACTAGAAAAACTATAGCATCACGTGATGCCATTAAAAATTGTTATTCCATTTCTACTAACACCTTTTTGCAAAACTTGTTTGTTGACATTGTCTTGCCTAAACCAGTAAATGACCATAGCCAAACCTTGTTATTTGTGCTAGCTTATGATCCTTTGTATAATGATGTGCTTTCTGATCTTGAACATATACCTTCTAAATGTATATATGTTCCTAATGTACATATACTTATGCTTAATGAACATATACCTATTCCTAATGTACTTTCACAAAGAATAAGTGTAAAACCTCACAAATTCCTTGCATATTTGCAAGAAAATTGAAAATGTCTTGTCCCATTAAAGATTTTTTTTATCCAATCATGAACTTCTTCGATTTTTTTACACAACTGCCACATTTTGAAATAAAAAATACCATAATGCCACCGTCTAAAAAAATTGCAAAACTGCCACATTTTTAGTATGGGTTCGTCCAACCAATGGACGACCCAATGAAGGCCCAAATCTGTAGTTGGAGTTCGGTCATCCAAAGGCCGATCCTATACTACATGTTTTTTTTTTAATTTTAAAAATAAATATATAATATATATTATTAATTTATGTTTTAAATTATTTTTTATATATTAAAAAATTTTATATGATTTAAAATATTATTCAATAAATAATTTAATTAATTTAAGTAAATTTTTTAATATTATTCAATATTTTTCACATTATGTAATTAATTATTTAACTAATTAAATTATATGCAATGGGTTTTATCCATTAAATTATTTAATAATATAATATGAAAAATATTTAATAATATTTAATATTTTAAATCATATAACAAATTTAAATCATTAAATTAATTAAATTATTTATTGAATAATTAATTACAAAAAAATATTTAAATCATTAAATCATTAATAGTTAAATAATTAATTACATAATGTGAAAAATATTTAACAATATTAAAAAATTATTTAAATTAATTAAATTATTTATTGAATAATATTTTAAATCATATAACAAATTTTAATATATAAAAATAATTTCAAACATAAATTAATAATATATATTATATATTTATTTTTTAAAATTAAAAAAACAAAACAAAAAAACACGTAGTATAGGGTCGGCCTTTGGATGGCCGAACCCCAACTATAGATTTGGACCTTCATTGGGTCGTCCATTGGTTGGACGAACCCATACTAAAAATGTGGTAGTTTTGCAAAAAAAAATTCAGATTGTGGCATTATGGTATTTTTCATTTCAAAAGGTGGCAGTTGGGTAAAAAACTCAACTTCTTCCCTCTTATAAACAACACGGTCTAAGTCATACAAAAAACTGATGGAAATTGCAGATTGTCAACCTAAATCTCGAGGAGTAGGAAAACTTTAGATATTTGAGACCTTCAAGACCTGGGTTTTGAAGGGTACCCCTTCACTTGATCTAATGGCAGACATGGTTCAGACAACATCCAATACAAATTCCATAGAATCTTTTCATCTTTGTCCTTTAAGGAAATATTTTCTCTCACCAAAGCAGTCCATCTACCTCGTTATGGGTCTGATCACGCAGCCATGCGTATTGTGATTGAGAATGAGTATCAGAGAGAGAGAGAGAGAGAGAGAGGGAGGAGAGTACATTTGTCCAGGTTTGAAGAAATATGGTCTATGGATTCTAGATGCGAGAGTTTGGTCAGACAACTATGGAGCTGGCCTTTAGTGCATTTCACCCAAAGAATTAAGTCTTTTCGAAAAATTCAGCTCACTTTCAAGGATTTAAGGATGAGGAATATGGCTAGGGAGATCAAAAGAATTGAAACTCTCCTTCTGGTGGATATCAGGTAGTCTACTGATTCTGAGAAGATTAAAATGTTCAAAGCTCTAGAGCAACAAAAAATAATTTACTGAGAATTGAGGAGATTGTGTGGAGACAAAGAAGCATAGCAGTTTGGCTTAAAAATGAAGATCATAATACAAAGTTCTTTCATAGCAATGTGGATCAGAGAAGGAAGAAAAATGTAATTAAAAAGATGAAGGATGGGACAATAAAATGGTGGCGAGGTCAGACTAGCTTCGAGCTAATTATCATTAAATAGTTCTCAGATATCTTCTCTTCCTCCAACCCTCTAATATTCAGCGAATTTGTAGCAACATTAGCGGTAGGTTGCCTGAAAAACACAAGATCGGATGTACTTATCCTTTTACAGAAGAGGAGGTGAAAGAAGCAATTTTCCAAATGCATCCCACAAAATCCCTGGGACCAAATGGTTTTCCTACCTTGTTTTTCCATAATTACTAGACTAATCTGGGTAGAGACGTCACCTCGAGACCCATTACCCATTAGACTTTTGCCCTAGACATTCTCAACCATCATAAAGACCCATGTGATATTAAAACTACTTTCATTGTTCTTACTCTCAAACAAAATATTCCAAACTCCCCTCAAGACTTTATACCTATTAGTCTCTACAACGTAGTCATGAAGGTAGTCACGAAATCAATTTCCATTAGGTTGAAAGAAATCCTGCCAGAAATCATTAGTGAGGAGCATAATGCGTTTGTAAAAGGCATATTAATCATAAACAACACTCTGATTGTTATGGAATGTTTACATAGGATGAAGAACAAGAAGAAAGAAAAAATAGGTATTATGGCTTTGAAGTTGGACATGTTAAAAGCCTATGATAGAATCAAACAAGAGTTTATCACAGGTGCTCTTGTGGTTATCAGACACTTAAAGTATTTGGGCCTCCCTGTAGTTTTTGGTAGGTCGAAGAAAGAAGTTTTCTCCCTAGTTATCGAAAAAGTTTGGAAGAAAGTGAAAGGTTGGAAGGAAGGTTATATTTCTAGAGCTGAGAAAGAGTCTTTATCAAAGCGGTTTCCCAATCAATCCCAACGTATATAATGAGTTGCTACAAGATTCCTGAACACTGCTATAATGAAATTGAATCGATGATGGTAAAGTTTTGGTGGGAGACTAAAAATGGGGAAAGAAAGATCCATTGGATGAGTTGGGAGAGATGACACAAGCTAAGGGTGTGAGTGGCATGGAATTCAGAGGAATCATGCATTTCAACATCAGCCTCTTGGGGAAAAAATTCTAGAGATTAATGCAAGATCGTGGTTCCCTCTTCGAAAGATTTTTCAAAGGAAGTTATTACCCTAGGATTCATATATCAGAGGCTTCTTTAGGTTTCAAGCATAGTTATGCTTGGCGTAACATCTTAAGTGAAAAATATGTTGTCTCTAAAGGATCTAGATAAAAAAATAGGTAATGAGAAGGGTGTTCAAATCTGGATAGAAAAACGGGTCCCAACAATCCCATGATTTAAACCTCTTAGTTCTAATAGAACACTGGATCCTGATGCCAGGGTCTGCACCTTAATTGACAGGGACTTGGGAAAATGGAACATGGAAGCTCTTAAGGCCAATTTCAATTGCAAGGATGCATAATAAATAGCCAACACTCATCTCTCCCCCAGGTTACCAAATGACAAGCTGATTTGGCATTTCAAAAAGGTGGTAAATATTAAGTCAAAACTGCCTACATCTTGCTTGGTGAAGTCGATAGGAGCAGCAGACCAGGTCCATCAACAAGTATTTATTTTGTAGTGTGGAAGAATTTGTGGAAGGCTATATTCCATCAACGAGTAAAGAGTTTCACTTGGAGGTTATCCAAAAACATCCTCTAGACTAAGTGCAACCTCAACAAGATAGGAATCATGTTAGATGTTTGATGTTCTTTTTGTCATCTCTCCCCTGAAAAATCTCTTCATCTCTTCTTGCATTGTGATTTATCTAATAGAGTCTTCTTCTCTCCCCCTCTGGGCGTGTGTTTTCCATCTTGTACAGATGTGTTTGAATGGCTCTCAGAATCTGTCAAGATTAAAGATAGTTATTTATCCTAATTGGTGTGTTCTGGGTTATGTAAAATCTGGCAAGCTATGAATAAAGTGGTGTTCAAGCAAGAGACACCATACCCTCAGGCTATTACCCAGGATATCTAAGACTTTATTCTAGAATTCAATAAGGTCAAGAAGATATGTTAGAATAAGGAGGATGTGCTGCAAAATGTGATTTCTATTAGTGGTTCCTAGATTATTCAATCTCATGCATGGTGTTTTATTGATGGAATAATGTATTTGCTTTGTGTCGTTAAAAACTCTAATGTTGATATCTCTCTTGCTGCTTGTAATTGGTTCTCAAGTTTTGCTATTGCTAATACGGATGAAGTTCTCGCCATCAGATGGTCAATTCAGCTATCTAGGGAGTTAAAGTTAGACAATGTTATTTTCCATTTGGATTATCTGATTATTGTTGATTGTACTAATGGAAATAGTTTTTCTGCTACTCTAGATCCAATAGTGAGTGACTGTAAGATTCTCTCAAGAGAACTCAAATTTGCGACTCGTATGTATTTAAATAGACTTTGTAATGCCGATGTTCACCACATGATGGGAGTAGGCAAGTCCTTAGGATATAGAACTTAGTTTGGTGAAATTTCTTTTTTAAAAGATAACATTGTTTGTATGGCTCAGTATTACGTATTTTTGTCTATTGAATTGAGATTGAACAATGCAAATTTTAATATTTTTTTCATCAAAATTTTGATTATTAAATCTCAATCTAAAATCATTGATTTGGCTACTACATTAATTCTCTTTTGCAATAATTCAAATTGAAATAGCATGCAGTTATGAGTTAGTACCTCTTCATCTCACAAGAAGCCGTGCATTATTAAAGATAAAAATGCTTTAAAATAATGTTATTAATTTTCAACATAATATTAATCAATTTTTATAATTATTTCACCTATTAATAGCATATACATTATTGTTATATTAATTTTCGTAATTTAAATATACAAGCATTAACAGTGTCCCTATAGTCCCTACCCTCACCACCTAACCCCTTCAATTCAACGAAAATGGGGTCAAGACATAGACATAGACATTTTCTAAGGCCATGTGTGAAACATTTTCTAAGGAAGTTTATTCACACCATCAACAACAACCACTATAGTCTCTATATCTACATTGCTAATTGTAGCATCAAAAGAATATGCTTTCATTTTTCTGAGTCAATGTCTTGAAAGCAAAGTGAGTGAACCAACCACTACAACGGTGTCGTATTTAATTAGTTACAATTCATAAAGTCTATTTTGGTTCTTCACCAACCTCTTCGAGTCTTCCTTTGAAAAAGGACCAATTCAAAAATACAATGTTCAGAACTTAAAGGACTTACCAGGGCCAAATTTAAAGATTTCAACATTCGTCTATAATATAAAAAAATTAAATATCTTAAAAATATATTCTGAAAAGACTTATAAATATAAAATAACACAAAAATGTCTTCTTAATTAAGAAATTAATGGTCTTATTATCTTATTATATTATATTATTAAATTAAGTTTTATTCGATAAAAACTAAAGTATCAATAAACACGTTCACATTTTTTAATATATATGTGAAATTAAATATGGAGTTTAATAGATAGTATGCACTAACAATGTAAAATAGTTTTATATTGTCATCTAATAGAAAATCAACCGTTTATCATGTTATTATTTTTTTTTATAAATATAAGCGTGATGTGGAGGGATACGTGATCGTCATTGATTGATAGTTTAAAAAATTAATTTGCATTGTTAGTGTATCACTAATTTTTTTCTTAAATATAACATCAAAATATATTAAACATTTAAATATTGCATATTTTTATGAGTTGATGAGAATATAATTATACAGTACAAAAACTATATATATATATATATATATATATATATATATATATATATATATATATATATATATATATATATATATATATATATATATATATATATATATATATATATATATATATATATATATATATATATAAATGTTGAGAGATGAACGTTTGTTGATTTTAGACGGTGGCTCAAATCTTTTTTATGATGACGCGAAGTGGACCTGCATAGTTAGCACTCCAACACCAAAGTCAATTTAAAATTCAAGATGGGTAAAATAAAATTGGAGATCAGACACTTTTTTTTTGGTTCTTCAACAATCAATCAGACACAATTTTATATTTTACGATTTTAATGTCTCCTCTCAATCTTATGTAAGATCTCGATTCTGATAACCTTGATTACAAAACTAAAATGTTTTAATATAACAAAGGAAATGAAATTAACAGTGAAGTTATTTTGCATATCATAAACATATATATATTAAAGAAATTGGAAGGATGTATACAATTTTGATATAAAAGTAAAATAAATACAAAAAATTGATTTGTGACTTAGAGTGATTCCTGATTCTCAAAATAATTGGAAACAACTTCACAAACTCTTGGAATTCCCTCCACTTGAATGTCATTAACATTTAAGTTGATAATAGAATTACTCATATTCCTTTGATTATTTTAAATTTCTTCTTCAAAACAAGTCCACCTCATCCAGATAAATTGAACAATCGTCATTTCTTAATGACAAACTCTTTATAACCCAAACAAACAATCGAACACACATAAAGGTTTATGATACCAATTCACCGACAATGATCCGATAAACTCTGAATCAACTTTACCATAACATTATATTCCACTTTATATTTATAATGCATTAAAGCTTTCAAATAATTAAGGACAATTTAATAAAATACTATTAACATTCTTTTAATTATTATATTCTTTCAATATAAAATTATTAAATTTTAACATGTATAAAACACTTTAAGAATGAAATAGTATTAAAGAATATTCCAAAATCATAATAAGACTATGTCAAAAAAAAATTGAAATGAAAGTCTAACATCTTGTTTTGTCAACAAAAAAAAAACATTATCTTAATAATTTAGATGCTTTGTTTACAGAATCCAACTTCAATTGCACTTAATTTTATATATACTTCCAATCTCGTTGATATATGTTTATGATATGCCAAACGACTTCACTCTTAATTTCATTTCCTTTCTTATTAGAACGTTTTGGTTTTTGCAATTAGTAATTAGTTGATATCAGTTTTAAAATAGTTCATTGTGTATTATTCTTGTAATTGATTAACTATTAATTATTGGGTAATGTTAACTATCATTCTGGTGTACATCTCTAAAATACCTTTTTACTCATTTGGATGTTGTTATTCATTGAGTTGATTTAATTAACGACTCAATGGTGTTCAAAGAAAATGAGGCTTAAAAAATCAATATGTATGGAAGAAGTTTGCACTCACTAGAAAATGTTTTGTTTTGATGATGATGTGTGATAAACGATAATAAATTAAACATATTTCATGATCGAGTGGAAGTGATTCAAGAGAGATTCAAGAAAGCTTATGACATTATAAAATTGCACATCAAAGAGCAATTAAGAAAGATTATCTATCAAGAAACAACATATTTGAAATAATTGTCAGAATCGGTTAAAACAAAGGGTGTCTTAAAAAGGTCAAACAGACACAAAAAGACAATTTCATGTGATAGTCTCCTTCATACTATGAACATGTTGACTCACATTTACCGAATTCTCTGACTCCAAAATCCCCAAAAAAAAAAGTGTTTTCAAGGGTGTTCGCATTAGCAAATCAAGACCTTCACCGCCTTAACTAGAAAAAAATACACATTGAAGAGATGTTATTTTTTATGAACAAATACACTTAGTGGATTGTAAATGTTGAAGGTGGCAACAATTGTGGTTTTCGATCTTTTTCGACTTTTCTCTGTAAAGGAGATGACGACTACAAATTTGTCTGACATCATCTTATAGAAGAAATGAAATGAGTTTGGTGGCTCTAGAGATGCATCTTCGAACACGTCTTTTACTTATAAAAAAATACATGAGACTTTACGAATGTACATCTTTGTAACTCCTCTTATTTCTGGGGGAAAAACGGTGTATTCGGTGATGCATCTTTGAACGCACCTTTAAATTACTCAAAAAACGAAATAGGAGACCATAGGGATGTGCATCTCCATAAAGCCTCCTGATGATATGATATGGTTCGTAAGGTCCTTATTGATCTACAACTTCTATAAATAGGGACTCTCATTCCAATTTCTTCACACAAACCAAAATGAATACATATTCCTATTTTGCATTTGTATATTTCAAAGGCGTAAAATCCCCCTTAAATTTTGAGTCTTTGAGGACATACTTCTCGTCGATCTGAAATCCAAACTAAATATTCTTCTATGATATCCAAAAAATCAGAGAGTTGTCAAGCTCGGGTACCGTTCATCCTCGATTGACAACAAACGGAAGATATGTTTCACCCTTCTTGAATTGAAGACAACTGGTGATTTAAAGGTTATGTGAAATACCTTTTACCCTTACTCAACAAAGGGTCTAATTGAAGTGGATGCAACGATTGCAAGATCGACTGAAGATATTTTAAGGATGTTGCAACGTCCTTAACCACCAGTTTTATAATTAAATGTAATGTTAAATTTATGTTAACATTAACTTTTATCTATGTAATGTTTATTTTGGAGTTAATTTATGTTGTTGTTCTATTATGTTGCCATTGTTCCTGGTTGTTTCAGGTTTGAATTAACATGTCATATTTCGAAGATGCATTTTCAGAAAACTCGCTAAATATTCAACTAAGGCGTGTTACAAAGATGTTTATCCGGATTAACATTTTATGAATACAGAGATACATCTTCAAAATAAATTTTAATAAAATAAGAATCTCTCAGTAATTTCAATGGAGGTGCGTGTGAAAAAAAGTGCTTTCAGAGATGCATCTCCGGACGCTATGGACACTTGTGACTTTTCACGATGGTAGAGGAGCATATATAAGGATGGAAAAAGAATTTCCCTTATTTTGCATTTAAATGAAGATAAAAAGACATCCCTAAATATTAAAATATTAAACTAACAATTCTTAGCACATCCATAAGAAGAAAGATTATGAAGTTGCTCAACCTTCTCTTGATAGAAAACTAACTATTGAACATCCATAATATGCATTGTTTAAAAGGGCTTGAGAATTACCTTAAATATAACATGTCATCATTAACATTTAAGGTAGAAGGATTCAATGTGAAATGTTTCTGAATCGGGACCAAACATCATAGTAAACAAGTCTTTCTTAAATGGGAGACGTGTCAGATGGAGGTGTGAGTGAGGCTGAAGAGTCCAACAAATCATCATCTATGTAACAATGGTCATTGTTGTGAGAATCTAATGGATACATTGTTGGAAGAATGCTATTTATTTTGGTAAAGAAAACCTAGAGAAGATCTCATTGTTCAAGAAATTGGAGAAAACCCTAAGTGACTATCATATGGTAAAAAAATGAGATAGATAGAATGACTTAATAAATAGGCAGTTTAATCGTTAGAATAAACCCATGAGATTCAAGTGATTATTGGAAAAATGAAGTGTATATAGCCATCCATAAACCGGGACAGGGTTAAAATAACCAATTTTCTGTTTTGATTTATGTAATGATGACACTCGTCATGCGCAACAATCATTCGTTGTGTTGTATCATCTCGATGTTCTTGTCCCAACATTGCAGAGCAAGGTCAAGCAACCGTTTGAGAACTAAAACAAAAAATGGTCGTACCAAGATCAAGGATGAGCATGTGTCCAAAGGTGATATAAAGGTAGTTTTGGATTACCATAGGGGAATGATTAACTTTTTTAGAGATTGATCCTTATCTAAATGAGTCACCCACAAGAGCATGAAGTTGATTAGGTTTAGACATTTCCTATAAGAGACGTTGAGTTTTAAGCACGGTCTTGCACCTTGAGTTGGGATTTTACTAGCAAGCACTCTGACATCCAAATTAGTTTATATTAGTGGCAAGATGTATTTACTATATAAAAAGTGTATGTACCTTTGTTTGACGTTTGTCTCTCCTTTCATATGGGGATTTTATGGTTATTGAGGGCCTAAAGCCTTCATGTTCATGATAGTTGTCTAGATGGATAAATGTTATGATATAATCCATTATGTTATCTAATATACCACATTCTATTATGTTTCCCTAACACATGTCCATGCTAATTCTCGAGGTCATAGAACACTCCTTTATTCCATAGTTGGTTAAATGGTATCTCTATTTGACGTCACTCCTTTATTCCATAGTTGTTTAATCTTTCATTAGAGAGTTGTTGTATACTCTCATGTTTTATATTTCTATGTATTGAGAAGATTTCATTTATGAGTTCGATTATGCCATTGCATATGAATTTTAAATGATTTAGTTTATGCATGCTTTATTATGTAGAATTTTAATGCGATGATACCCATAAGTGAAGGTAAGTATGCGATGGCACCCTAAATAAAGGTGTTGATTGTTGTTTTTATTTGATAAAGTGTTACAAGGCATATATGTTTTGAAAATAGAATGTGTTACATCCTATTTGATTGTGTGAATACAATAAAATATGGTGTTACAGACTACAATCTAGGGAGATTTATGCCAAAGTTGGGATGTTATGAATGCCACGTTGAAATTGCAGCTAGGTTCAATCAAAGTCTCGTTTCAAAAAAGTATTGTCAATATTGAGCATCGGTATAACACTTCATTTTATGCCAACTTGCACAGTTTGATTTCGAGACAGTGTATACAACACACTGGAAAGGAACTAGAAAGGATTAAAAAAATTGATGCAAGCCAAGATGTATGTGGTTGTTTCATTAGAACAACACACGGGTTACCGTGTGCATGTCAACTTGTTGGTTTCCAAATACAAGACAATATCATTCCTTCAAAACCAATTCATGTTTTTTTGGAAGAAATTATATATTGAAGAGCATGATGTCAGTCATGAAGAATGTGATACACAATTGGATTTAGAAGTATACTGTGAAGAGTTGAAGACATATTTTTGTACTTTGGATATTGTAGGCCAGAGGGTGTTAATGAAAAAGGGTCGGTAACTAAAACACATCCTCCACAATTTTTATGTGTCCATGGTGGAGTATAAGCCAAAGAGAAAGTTAAGAAGAGCAGAAAGAGTCAAGAGAGTGATGTGCATCGTGATCCTTCATAATGGGAGTATGGTGAGGACTCGCATGGAGTCAGACTACAAAAAGATCATGCATAAAACTAAGTGGAAGTCAACCGTCAAGATGTCAGCTAGAAGTCAATCGTCCAGCGCATCTTCGAGAGATGTTTACTTGTCTCAGTTTCATGATTTCTTACATTCATATATTGATGACATTGTTGATGTGGGTGACGATGTAAATTGTGTTTTTTGGGCTATTGCAGCTTAGATGAGCGAAGAGTCATGGCCTTTGATTCGGGTGCAGTTAGATACTCAAGTTCATCAACACCCTTAATTGTTTTTCAATCTGTTCTATGACACAATCTCTACAATTAGGAATGTGTTACGAGTAAAACAATTAGATGTGTAGGATATTGATAAATGGATGATGATTCCAGATATGGGTTACCCTATTGCTTATAGATAGTGTGTTGTATTTGTCTCAATGTCAAAGAGATTTAACATTGCATTTTTTCCTTTTGCCTTAACTCCACCTATGTATACGAGCAGACATAAAATCATTATTGTTGGTTTTGTCAACAATAATCATTAGATTCAAATAAAGTTAAAACTTGATTGTCCATTATCTCCCGTCACTTACCGTTAAAATAGACAGAATTGTATTGAAGAAGCAAAAGCATGGGAATCATCGTATGCAAAACGCATTAGACAATGAAAAGATAAAGTTAGGAAGAAATATGGATCCTCTCCTACTAAATACATTTTGCCATCTTGCTGCCCCTATCCAAATCTATTATCATAATTTATTTTATATTCTTCTATGTAGCACAGTTTTTATTATATGTATATATTTTATCAAGTAGAAATCAATTATTCCACAAAAATTAATACATGAAAAAATGAATAAAATCAAGTAGAAATCAATTATTCCACAAAAATTAATACATGAAAAAATGACTAATTTGCACTTGAACTGGAAATTTCAAATACCAAAAATTTCAAATTGCCAGTAGATTTACATTTGTTGAAGTATAAAAAAATAAAAATAAAATAAAAAAATAATTATGATAAAAAGAATATAATAGTACTTAATAAAGAATATAATGGTAAAAGTGTTCTAAATGTGATGGTGCCAAGTACAACTGAGTTGACAGGTTAAATGGTCTCATCTTTGTCGGTTATCTTTTTGTCAACAAATACTAAGGTTCAGTTTATTTTGTAATTTTTGTTAAATACAAGTTTATTTGATTTGTTAATAAAATGTAAAATTCTTAAAATAAATAATTATGATAAAAAGAAGATAAAATATTGGAGACTGAAACAGTGAAATCTGTGTCCCTTCAGAAGTCAAAAAAACAAAACAAAAAAAAGCAAACAAATGCAAATAAAATTACAAGACAATAAGATATATATATCTATAGATTAGTGAGCATTTATTTCCTTTTATCTTAATGTCATCAATTATATAAAGACATTTTAGAGGGACCAATTTACAATAAATAATATCAGTAAACAAGGAACTAACAATGTATACTTCGTCAAAAAGGGATGATATACAAATTAAGAAGCTGCAGCATATAGAGCTCTTCCAACAGCTTGTTGATTTTATTTATCCTTGCTATTTCTTGTGTAGTTAGAAAATGATAATCTTGACTGTGGCTGAAAAAAATCAAATGGTGCTCCTGGTCCAAAAGATCTTCTCGTAGAATTTGGAGAATCTGATAGCAGAGGTTCAAATACAGGATTTCTGTTTTTGGGTTGTGCTATTGACAAGGTAGAAACATCTTTCTCCATAGATCTGAGCTGAGGCTCAATGGTGGCAAGAGACAAAATTGGTCCCCCTACGCGTTCGGCCTGCTGAAGTATATTGATTTTGCTCGATTTATATGTATATCTAAAGTACTTGATGGCTAGGATCGGACCCATCCCAGCTGCAGTCATGAGCTGTATTGTAAAAGATTTAATTGTGAAATCTCGTGAACTGACAAACGAAACTAGAACAAGGAAATAATGGGATTATGTTTGCTATGTTTGTTGTTTACATTTTCAGTTGTTACAAAAATGTCACTATTTTCCCTTTTGCTTTTTGTTTACAAAAAAAACTTAGAAAGTAACAGACAACAAAATCATGTATGCATTCTTCATGAAGGGAGAAATGGAAGAGAGAAAGAGAGGTTATAATGAGAGTGAAGATCATTCCATTGATGGCAAAAGATGAAGAAAGGTACTTACAAATATTGTTATCCAATATGATGGTTGTCGGCACAACCGGAACATAATTGTATACATCCCTGACGAAGGAAGAGCACTAAAGATCCAGTTGATGACATAAAAGGCAGCCAAGTTGCCCCATATAGCAAGATGTTGCAATATTGTAAATGAACTGCAGGCATCAAACATAGGTCAAACAATCAAACCATATCATTTTTTCAGCAGGTTCAAGCAACTAACATATACTTTAAAACTGCGATCTTTTCAAGTTCTGTTACCGATTAAATTACATTTGCAACCAAGCAAAAAGATAATTATACTCCCCCTCTCTTGAGATGCTTAAATCATTTCCATTTAAGAAAGGAAACTAAAGACCTAAGCTAGTTCTTCTAATTCATTACTAACAGAAAAGCATCTAAAGATGTACTAATATTTAAGCTTACTTGGTCTCCATTGTTATTACAAAAGCCTGCAACCATATACAACCAGAAAGTGCAACCATTGAAACCTCCTCCATTTCACTCTTATCATAGGCATATGAATGTATGCTTATTATAAATACAACTACTGCCTGCAAATGACAATCAATAACAATGAGGAACTATACTGCCATAAAATGTTCCCGAAATTAAATAATAGATTTAGGGCAGAACGTTTTCTATTTTTCAAGGAACGTATTACAATTCACAACTCGAGATGATAAGCTTCTTAAGAATCAGTAATTTATAGATATTGGTTATCATTTATATAAATACTCATAAGCAACGCTTACATGGAAAAGGGATCGCCCAAACCATCCAGCAAATGTACTAGGATTTAGAAGCCTGATCCAAGACTGATAGTTAGTTTGATGTTCACCAATGAAGTTGTTATGTTCAGCACAAGTTAAATAACATGTTTACACTTTGGTTTGTTAAAAAGGATTTTCAGATGTAATAAATTTGTATTGCTGTCATAAAATGCAGCTACAGATATATATAAAAATAATGAGAAGGCTTGGTAGAATTTAAATGTGAGAAAAATAGCAGCAAAAATGGCAAACCTTCCTGCTTGGCAGTAGAATAAAATTTGAGGATGGTGGAGCACAGTTTCCTCACTAAGATCTTTGTCAAGCACACTTACCAGAACAGGAACACTAGTATAGAAAACATTATAAGCCATCAAGCTAACAGAATTGAAGAGGCTGGTTCCAGAGACACCTGAAATAAATGAAAAACTGAAATACAATAACTTGTCAGTACCTTAAAAGTTTGAGAATAGAAAGAAATTGAAATGTACTTCTCTTGCATTGCAACATTCGTAATCAAACAAAGATAGAGAGAAAAGAAAAATAACATGTTGTTAATGTTTCCTTTTTTGGAGCCATTTGTGTGGGTTTTTGTGTACTTTCATAATAAACAATTACCCTGGACTTCTTGCTAGGGCATTGTTGTGTATGTATGCATACAATTATTAGAACTTTTTGTATTAGGCTTATTGATCAGACCCATAGTTAGAGCTTGTCTATATATTGAGACCAATGCTTGTACTCTTGATACAATTGAATTAATATTCAGAATATTTTTCTACATGCATCAATATTCGAAATAATTTACTGTTTAATGATGAAAAGAAAAAGGAAGGCCACTGTTGGTAGAAAACTCACAAGATTTGGATGAAGCATAACAATAAGGACTTGTAGAATGAATATTGGGAGAGAAATGCTGTACGGTTGTATGAATACCGGCCATGGACCAAAATTAATCTCTTTAGGAATCTAAACTCTGCAAATTAACAAAAGAAACATAATATCATTACTGAAATTTAGTAGTTGTGCAGATAAAACATAAAAGAGAAGCCGCCAATCTGCCTCATACTTCCAACCAGAGAAAAAAAAAAGCCTTCAAAAGAGTGAACCATTTACAAAGGCTTACTTCCAATGCTGTAATCAGCTGCTCTTGCTGCCTGCAATCCTTCTCTGCCACTTATGCCCACACCAATATCTGCTTGTTGTATCATCCTTACATCATTTCCTCCATCACCAATTGCCAATGTTCTATAATCACATGATTTTAATATCTGTACAAGCTGCATCAAATAGTGGTATACAAGTCACACCAATGCCGTAATTTTTTGATAAATTAACAGAAACAATACAAACAGCAGTATTATTTGGTCAGACCCGCCAAGAGGAAAACAAAAAAATAATTGGTCTTGTCTTGTCCTTCATCTTCTAATAAGTTAGTTAAATAGAACCAAGATAGAACAAGCCAAGAATATAACAGAGAATAGAAACTTAGAAAAAATGAATGTAAAATATAGCTTCTTAAAACAAGACCGGGCAACATAATTTTATACACCGGTACTGTTGTAAAAAAAACACCTGTGCTTTTTGCGACGGTGTCACACGACAGCATATAGCAGTCCTTGACAATACTGCCAGCTCAGTGAAAGCTTTGCGGTAGTGTTTAAGTGCTATCTCAAGAGCCCATCCATCAACAACAAAAGCCACATCCTGATTGATGGAGCAGAACAATGAAAAGATTAACTTCAAAATCAAAACCTTTTAAACTATCCTGCTCTGAATTATACTTGTTTACTAAAAAGAATGTTCTATTCCGAGCACCGCAATGAATGCATACAATACAAGAAGCATTTCACAAGATTTTATTATTACTTAAGATTGGAAAACAAATTTCGTAAATACGAGAAAGACAAAGAGTACCACGAGCAAATAATAACATATCCTCCAAGGTCCAAAACAAACCACAAAACTCAAAAACCAGAATGAACAATAAAAAGAACACCAAGTAAGCGAAGCTTCCCAATCACAGGATTCTAAATTGATACAAAGTAAGCGTACCTTGGGCTCTGAGGTAGTTATCCGCATTGTACGAAGCACTCTTTCTAAACTTCTACAAACTTCATCTTCTGTTTTTCCATCAATTAGTAGAAGCTGACCCTTCGGTTCTATGAATTCAAAGGGGAGGAAATTGAAAAAGGCTCTGGGGTATGACAGCCATAAATAAAAGAAAATAAAAAACTCCAAAGAAAAATGCATGACATTGATTGAACAATAGTAAAAATTAAAGCAAACTGAACATCCTCACACATCCAAGCTCTTCAAAAATGAGACTACAAGAGCGGCCTTCAGGTAAATTAATGTTGAACCTAGTGCGTTTATCTATGTTGATAGCCCAAGCTGTGTACTAGAAACTTCAATTCATTATAGGATTTGTGATATTTTCAAAACATAAAAGGTTTTCTAGATATGTTTTGAACTCTTCTCAATTATTCAATTGTTGTTAGACAGTTTGAATTAAGGATACAAATGTATACTTTTCCTGGGGTTATTAGTTGGACGCTTGAACTTCAATTCATTAGGATTTAAAAACTGTCTTGCGATGCTTAGTACAGCATAACTCACCTTTGTCATACCCTAGACCCTTTAAAATTTCAAAACTCAAGTCAGAATTTTTTAATGAGATTTGTTTCCCCAAAATAAGAACAGTCTCAAAAACTTAATTTCTGTTTTAAATATTAAATTATTCCTTGGAATAATAAACAAACAAAGATGACAGACAAGAAGTAAAAAAGCACATATCCAATCCGTATAAAGGGGGGAGCAGGGATCCTCTCCATTTTCTAAACGAAATGAAGAGCTCAATTACTATAGCTTTGTGTATAAAGCCACATAAATACTTAATATATGTCATATGTCTTAGAAATGTGTTGTTTCCACATAACTCAAGTGTTCTTTGAGGGGTATGTATATTACCGCAAAAGTTTATAATGTCTTCATTTTATATGTAATTTGATTTTTAAAACAGTTTATTTTTAAATTAATCATTTCATATATGCTATTCATTCTTTTTGGCTATCCCAGTTTAAAAAATCTACTCCACCCCTGCCACGGTTAAGGAATTAGACAGGTTTACCACTTAGAAGCTTCTCCTCAAATAAATGAGACAAAAGGAGATCTGTGACGTTAACATTTGTTTCTACATATAATAAGAGAATGGTAGGGCAACCATAGATCATATTGAGACTCTTATGTAGCTTGATTCTCTGAACAGACACAATAAGGGTACTATTTACATGACAGAGAATAAAACTACAATGTTTGCATGATCGCTAATGTGCACTACCTGGGGAAATAAAATTACATGACAGGGCAATTTGTATTGCAGTATTCTGTTTGTCTCCTGTTAGCATCCAAAAATTTATTCCAGCTTTCCTTAGTGTTTCTATTGTTTCAGGAACTCCATCCTGAAAGATATCAAATAAAAAAGAAATGATGGCCATCACATAAACACAAGGGAAAGTCCTGCTTTAATTTTTTTCCCTTTATCCCTTTAACTATCTAAAATAGATAGTTTTCAGTAAAATAATAGGATTTTATAATTATTATCTTAAATCAGATAACAAAAACAAATGTAAGGACTATCTAAAAGTAGATTGATATCAACAAATACAGCATATTCACCTGTAAGCGATCTTCTATCGCCGTAACACCAAGAATTTCCATGTCATGTTCTACTCTTTGGCAGACCTCGGCTACTCTCCACTGTAAAGTATATTAAACTAAGAAGACAAGTTCTTATACATCATATAAAATCAGTAAAAAGTGTCTTCTTTACCTCCCTATCAACCAAAGTGCTACTGGCTTCTTTAAACATCAAAGACCAATCTTGATATTCATCTTTCTTTAACTCACGCCAAGCCAAACATAGTGTACGTAATCCCAAGTGAGCATATTGTTCCACAGCTTCAATGAAGTGACGGGTTTGCTGCCCTGCAGTAAGTAATGGTGTCAGTTGTAAAACTAAATAACTGCTCAACAAATGCAGGCATCAGAGAAATTACATTCTAGGTAATCCATTAGTTGTTTCAGTTCAGTTTTGAAATTTTTATCAGTAAAATTGACCTGAAAGTTTGGACAAAATCCAAACAGATCAAAGCAATGTTTTATGACGAAACCCATTATAATTATTTGAACTTAACTGGTTTGCTCTAGATTTGATTTTTGCAACTTTTGGCAGAACTATTTGCATTGCATTATTATGTAAAATATAGCCAAAAATATAAGTATAGATATAAAGTATGTTAGGCATAGTTATTGTAAATGGTGTGGGGGTGTGTGTGCGCGCACTCGTGATATAGAATAGATATACAAACATGGGAATATTCATTGGTAAGTTAGGCAGTGATTAGAAGTCCAAATCAAATATTTAATTTTGTGTTTCACTTAACCGTGATCAGTTACCTCAGTTTTAAAGCAATCCAATTAATCTAACTTATACGATAAAGTTTGATTGGACTTGGATTAGATTGCCTTTGTAAAATCCATGTAAACAAGGTCACAGAAGGAGCAGGAACCCGTGTAATATAGGTCAGATTGAAAGGAAAAAAAGGAAAAGATTAAAATAACTGAGAAACATTTAGCATCTGTATTTGGTAAGGATATAACAAAGTGGTTCCAAGTTCTAACAATATGGCATGAGAATTAAATCTTGATAGCTCACTTCCTACTCGTCTGAAACCACTTTAACTGGTCCCAAGCGAGCATTGCGCCGATTCATATGAATTGAAGAAAATTATAATGAAGTTGGAGGAGAAGGTGCTATCAATCAGTCGTAATATAAATTGAAAGAAACACCCTATGTAAATAATATGTGATTCTCTTAAAATACAAATAAGCAAAAAAGAAAACAGAAAAAACAAACCAGCACGAGCATATGGAAGAATAGCTTCATCTGCTCCTTTTGACAGGAGAAGGATCTTTCCATTTTGGCAATCTTTCAACACTACTGACATTCTTTTCCTATCAGAAGTGAACTCTAAGATCTCCAGGACTTCATACTGAAGTATAGTAGTGTTGAACTTGACTTCTGAAATATTAAAGATCGTGATTATATGAGCCCAAGTAGCCAACTAATTAGCTGTGTTTCCAAAAGAAATAGCAAGTAAAATGTACCAAGAATGTTTCCACTTTTATTGAAGAAAATCATATGCAGCTGAGCTGCAGCTTGAACAAGAGCATCTTCATCCTGAGATTGTGCCTTATACAGGATATCTCCAGTTTTGCTATGTACAACAGTACCAAAAACAGGTATGAAATTTAAAACGTTTATTCTCAAGGTTTAATAAAATTGTATTAACTAAGAAATATGCCAGTTTTGACAGTTTTCATATCTGTGGCCTAGCAATGATGAAGGCAGAATCACCTTCGTGTAGGTATGACAGTATTACATATCGCCATAATTGTAACAAATAGTACAGCATCAGAAGAACCACTGGAAACAGCATTAAGAAGCTCTACATCTGCATATCATATCACAGGATGTCATATATCATGCAGGGAAACTTGCATTCCAAAACATATAGCATATCATAGGATCATTAATCGGGCAGGGAAACTTGCATTCCAAAACAAATATCTTCACACAACATTCAGGGATCAAAGAAAAATATCAATGAGTACAAGCATAAATCTATATAATTTATAGAATCTTTCCCGTGCTACAATCACTCCATGCACTATAAATGCATTTCTATAAAAATCAGGATTCCATCTTGACCATGTCAGATGATATTAACGCCCATTAGTTGAGAAACCCATTATTGTACTTCCATTAATCACAGTTCTTAAATAAGAAAACTAAGACTGGTGAACTAAGGAAACGTTTGGACCAGATAATGCTAGTCCTTCTGAATGCTTAGGGCAAGCTCTGCTAATTAATGTTTTCCATATTATGTTATAACTTATATATACCAGAATCAAATAATGATCAAATGCATTATAGTAGCTGCTTAACCATGTAAGCTTAAAATTTCTTTTCAATTTATTTCCAGTAATGAAAAAGGGTTCTAATACAGTTATTATGTAACATCGATACAAGTAAAGAGTTTCACCAGCCACACCTTTCAATGCATCTCCATTATCATTTCCATAGAAAATGCCACTAATACAACATCTTCTAAATATCATCTTATTTTCAGTCAGGGTGCCTGTTTTGTCTGTCAAAATGTACTCTACTTGTCCAAGGTCCTCGCTTATCGCTGTACTGTCACATATGACAAACATAACTCAAAAAAATGTGTTAAAAATTCCAATTCATCAAAGCAATTAGGAATCAGGATCCTGCAGCCACTCACTTTGTTGCATGAGATGGAATGCTAGTCTCGAGGTCAATCATTTGATGGTCCCAGTCAATAAACTTTGCATACAAGCTCTTCATTAAATCCAGAGATACCTGCCAGAGATGCAACAGTTGACTATATCAACCTTAGATATGGTCACACTTAAAATAATCCAAAATTAAATAATAACTAGTATTAGCATTACTCCAAGATAATAACTTCTATAAGAACATAAGTTTTGATGACAACCTTTTATTTAGTTAATAAGGTCATCAATGTTCTTCCTGCAAAAAACTACTACTCAATTTTTTTTACTACGGTTGTTTTTAAAAATGTGAATATAAATGAATAGCATGTTGAACTATATAATGGAATGCAATGCCAAAACATATTATCAGTAGCTCACCTTAATTGAAATGGGTATCATGATAGAACAAAGAAGCTCGAACCGCAAAGGGATTACCAATAACTCATACCAAGGGCCTTCATGAGGGTAAAGAACATACCATTGCTTGAAAAAGAAAAGGGAACAAAACATGAGGGTCTATATACATGACTCTAAAACATAACATTTCAAAACATGAGAACTTCAAGAGAATAATTACAAGCAGGTAGTGAAACATGGCACAAGTCTAAACATCCGTAAAATGGGGGAAAATATTTGAAAGGTACAAAAGAAAAATGAGGCAAAGGAGTATGATAATTAAATCCTAAAAAAAGTAATAATAAATAAATAAATAACTTGATTAAGAGTTCAATTTACAATTTAGTATATATTTCGCGTGGAACAGAAAGGAAGCAACAAGCAAGCCAATCTAGTCTTACTAGAAACAAAAATTTAAAAATTGCAAAGGATGCAAGCTCCCTCCGTGGAAGCACAACTATATGATATGAAAGGATAAAATAGCAAGCACTACAAAGATTTCAAAAATGACTTAACAAATCCTAACAAGTATAGGATTTGACATAATTGGATAAGATATTGAGTTCCGAATTGTGACTTACTTTCCTTGCTTCTGTGTCCTTCCAAACATTACCCGCTATGCCAAGAACCAATACAACAACAATTTGGAATATAAATATAGCACCAGTCAACTTGTCGATCATGGCATCCATAGCAGTGAGCTTTGGTTCTGGGATACCCCTACTCATGCCCAATTTGGTTTCATTTCCTGAAGAAAAGAAAACACCAGATACAAATTCAAACTTGCTGAAAAAGAATATGGTTCTAAGAGTTTAATATGTAATACATGAACTTGCCTGTATAGATAGCAACTCCACATGCCCACTCAGTATTTCTCAAGTAACAAGACTGAAGAATTGTGTTTTTAATGGTTAACGGGCATACATCATTATCAATAAAGGGGGGGTACAAACGCATGTTTGCATCAAATCTTCTGACGTCTTTATCTGGACTGGGACACTCAATTACACCCTAGATACATGCACACACACAAAGAACAAGAGTAAGTAATAAGTGGTCCTGCATAATTATTAATTACTATTGATAGTAAACTTCAAACAGTTCTACAAAATATAGTTCCTACAATAAATCAAATCTTGCCTTAATTTTGTGTAATAGTTCAACATCAATTCCCATGCAAGCAGAAGGTATGACCCGCGTCTTTAAATCAGTTTCACCGTCCAGTGCAGAAGTCTGAACATAATGCCAAATCATAAGATCGTTGAAATGTATATAATGAATTGTGTTGTTGTTCTTTTCCAAAAATGAGGAAATAGGAAAGAAGAATACTGGAGGAATGTTTACTACAATGCCACACACATGTAGAAGATCAGTTTTAGCATGAATCATGATGTAATTACCTCTATATAGCAAACTCCTTGAGGATCAGATGTGCCAATCAAAACAAGGTCACAAGGCACTTCATCATTTTCACGTAGCCATATTATATTACCTACATGAATATCTTGGGCTTGAATCTGCAACACCGTCAATGAAACCCCCACCAAACACTAATTAGATTTACTGATTAAAAGGAACACGATAATCATTTAAAATAAGAAGATCACATCACTCTTACTACCTTCAACATTGATACAGGGAAACACCCATACATAATTCCTTATATTTCAAAAACCCTAACAGATAGCTTATGCAAAGGACTTGGATTAAACTCAGAATAAATCATACAGAAATGAAAGAGTAACAATATCTTCAAAACAAATCAACGGATTATCCCTTTATAAACTAAAAGACAAAATGAAGGATAGTTATTGAAGACCAAGTGCAAGAAACAGTAAGCTAAGTTCTTTTTAACTGGTTTTACTTCTGAGTTGCTCTGTTTTCAGCTAAATTATATTTACTTGAGTAAGCTAAGAAACAAAACAAAAATATATTTAAGAAAATAAAATATGGTTCTTACAAGATTTTTGACACCTTTCCTAACAACCCATACTTCCTTCTGATTTGCCTTTTTGTCTGAAAGATATCTATTGTAATCATCCCATGCCTCTTTTGATGCAGAGACTGCAAAAATAAAGATAAGTGGACCCCATGTACTGGCAGGATTTACTGGAGTAATAAGAGGCCATAACTGCAGGCAAGCTATCAGCAAAAAGTACTGATTCATGAATCGGCTGAAAAAAGGGGAAAAATCAGATGGATTAAAGAATATTTATATTTCACTAGAAGTTTGACACAAATTTCCCACCAAAGCAAAACTGTTTTTTTAAGGAAAATATGTGTTGTTTGTAATCATTCAAAACACTCAAAAAAGATTGGTCAATGTAAAAAATTAAAATAAGGCTGAATCCATGGAATCTGAGATGAGTTCCATTAATGTCAAATTAAAATTGTTCTAATCCTCTACATTTATAAACACAACTAGTCTTTTATGTTTTACTTACATCTTCTTCACTCTTTTAAATCATGTTTCCCTAGTGCAAACTATAAGGTGCATGTCCAAACAGAGGATCCAATAAAATGAATTTCCCTCCTTGCTATCAAATGTTTGTTGATTAGTATCAGTAAACAGATATAACAGGAAATGATGTCACACTGAAGACACTAGAAGGTGTGCAAAAATGCATATGTGGGTGTGATAGAACAGAGGTATGATTTAATATGATAAAGAAAAGTATTTTATTAATGAATGTGAAAGTAAAATAAATTCATTCCTATCAGGGTGCATCAATGTTGCCATACTTGCAATGTAATGAAATGAGTAATAAGCAGCATCAGAAGAAAGTTTACCTGAATTGTTCCCATAAATTTTTTGGAAGAAAGTTCAATAAAGTATATTTTCTATTTGATATTCGATTATCACAGTAAAGATCGTGAGATGACTCATCATCATCGATGTAAACATAACGCTTCATTGTCAAATTCTGAGCATCTAATTGTGGATAGATAGATATCCTCTACACCTCCATAGCAATGCTCAAAGAGAAAAATTTCTAAAAAATCTCAAACAGTCATATTCTGCAAGCAACAAAGAGATAAAAATCAGTTTCAAATATAAATCACAATGTCATGAAAAATAGATGCAGGGGAAGAATATCATTGAAGATGATTATAAACCGGGCATCTCAATAAGTAGCCTACATGATCATATTAAACCTTGTTTGGATTGACTAATGAACTCCTCATTTGAGTTTATATGACATAAGCACAGGCCAGAGTGTTTGGGAGAACTTATAACAATAGTCTATGACATATACACAAGTTGTTTCCAACTTATTTTAATATGTTCTCTCAAATAATTTATACCAAAAACAACCAAAAAATTACCATATTTTCTCTTTTGCTATTCTTGACTTATCTAAATGCAAAATGCTATAAAGAATTCAGTATACAACTTAGGATATATTATGAAATGACACTCACTTGTACCTAAATCTAATTAGACAAAAGGCGAACTCAATGACGAGATTCATGGATACTTTAACATACAAAAAGAAGTGAATAATCTCATAATCAGATAAATAAGAGGAAAAAGTCTCAATCAATAAACATAGGTTTACTTAGTCCAACAAATAAACAAAATCACCAAAACTTGAAAGATGAAAATATCTTAGTCTAAGCATACACACATCGTAACATTTTAATTTGAACTTGACTGCTATAAATAATAATTAATAATTAATCAATTACACGAGTAATACCAAAAGAACTATTCCAGCACTCATATCAACTAATTACTAATTGCAAACTGTTGTCAAGGTCGCGATCCAGATCGTGGAATCGCACGATATTGCGATCTCAATCACCTCCACCGATCTGGATCGCAAGCAAGATCGTTTTCATGCGGAAATCGCGGTGAAATAAATTGATCGTGTGCTATAAATACGTAAATACCTGGTAGCTCTGAATCCTAACAGTTAGTCTTTTGTAAGATCGGCGGCGCTTCTCACCGGAAAAGGAGAAGAAGATGCTCTGTTTATGTTTCGTGCTCTCTTTTCATTTTCTCTGAGCTTTCATTTTCACTTTATTTTTATTTTAATATTGTTTATTAATTACTAAGTTATACACAGTAGTTGTACCGTACACGCTCAGAGTAATGTTTATTTCTTTGTACTCTTAAATTTTAATAATAATATAATATTATACTTATTTCAAATTACACAAAAGTAGCTGTACTTCATAAAATTGAAACGATGTTACTGTTATCTTTCTTTCTACTCCATAACTTATGTTAACAAGACAAATAGGATTTATATTTCTTTGTACTTATTATTATTTTTAATTGGTTTTATTTGTATAATATAAGATGCTACAAGTAGTTGCACTTCATACAATATAAAATTACACTTTTTACGAAAATATAATTTTAATATAATATATTTATTATTTTGTTTTATTAGTTTTAAAAAAATCTTACAATTTTATATTTTACGATCTTTTTATCCCTTATTTATATTATAAAATTAATTGCATAAGATCTTTTACGATTTTATATTACGATTTTAATGTCTCCTCTCAATCTTATGTAAGATCTCGATTCTAACATTACATATATCTATTCCTAATGTACTTTCACAAAGAATAAGCGTAAGACTTCACAAATTTCTTGCATATTTGCAAGAAAATTACAAATGTCTTGTCCCATTAAAGATTGTTTTATCCAACCACAAACTTCTTCCCTCTTATAAACAACACGGTCTAAGTCATACACAAAACTGATGAAAATTGCAGATCGTCAACCTAAATCTCGAGGAGTAGGAAAACTTTAGATATTTGAGACTTTCAAGACTTGGGTTTTGAAGGGTACCCCTTCACTTGATCTAATGGTAGACATGGTTCAGACAACATCCAATACAAATTCGGTAGAGTCTTTTCATCTTTGTCCTTTAAGGAAATATTTTCTCTCACCAAAGCAGTCCATTTACCTCGTTATAGGTCTAATCACGCAGCTATGCGTATTGTGATTGAGAATGAGTATTAGAGAGAGAGAGAGAGAGAGAGAGAGAGAGAGAGAGAGAGAGAGAGAGAGAGAGAGAGAGAGAGAGAGAGAGAGAGAGAGAGAGAGAGAGAGAGAGGATAGTACATTTATTCAGGTTTGAAGAAATATGGTCTATGGATTCTAGATGCGAGAATTTGGTCAGACAACTAGGGAGCTGGCCTTCAGTGCATTTCACCCCAAAAATTTAAGTCTTTTCGAAAAATTCAGATCACTTTCAAGGATTTAAGGATGAGGAATGTGGCTAGGGAGATCAAAAGAATTGAAACTCTCCTTCTGGTGGATATCATGTGGTCTACTGATTCTGAGAAAATTAAAATGTTCAAAGCTCTGTAGCAACAAAAAAATAATTTACTGAGAATTGAAGAGATTGTGTGGAGACAAAGAAGCATAGCAGTTTGGCTTAAAGATGGAGATCATAATACGAAGTTCTTTCATAGCAAAGTGGATCAGAGAAGGAAGACAAATGTAATTAAAAAGATGAAGGATGAGACAGTAAAATGGTGGCGAGGTCAGACTAACTTCGAGCTAATTATCATTAAATAGTTCTCAAATATCTTCTCTTCCTCCAACCCTCTAATATTCAGCGAATCTGTAGCAACATTAGCGGTAGGTTGCCTGAAAAACACAAGATCGGATGTACTTATCCTTTTACAAAAGAGGAGGTGAAAGAAACAATTTTCCAAATGCATCCCACAAAATCCCTGGGACCAAATGGTTTTCCTACCTTGTTTTTCCATAATTACTAGACTAATGTGGGTAGAGATGTCACCTCGAGACCCATTACCCATTAGACTTTTGCCCTAGACATTCTCAACCATCATAAAGACCCATGTGATATTAAAACTACTTTCATTGCTCTTATTCCCAAACAAAAGATTCCAAGCTCCCCTCAAGACTTTATACCTATTAGTCTGTACAACGTAGTCATGAAGGCAATTACGAAATCAATTTCCATTAGGTTGAAAGAAATCCTACCATAAATCATTAATGAGGAGCAGAATGCGTTTGTAAAAGGCATATTAATCACAAACAACACCCTGATTGTTATGGAATGTTTACATAGGATGAAGAACAAGAAGAAAGAAATAAAAAGTATTATGGCTTTGAAGTTGGACATGTTAAAAGCCTATGATAGAATTGAACAAGAGTTTGTCACAGGTGCTCTTGTGGTTATCAGACACTCAAAGTATTTGGGCCTCCCTGTAGTTTGTGGTAGGTCGAAGAAAGAAGTTTTCTCCCTGGTTATCGACAAAGTTTGGAAGAAAGTGAAAGGCTGGAAGGAAGGTTACTTTTCTAGAGCGGAGAAAGAGGTCTTTATAAAGCGATTGCCCAATCAATCCCAACGTATATAATGAGTTGCTACAAGATTCCTGAACACTGATATAATGAAATTGAATCGATGCTGGTAATATTTTGGTGGGAGACTAAAAATGGGGAAAGAAAGATCCATTAGATGAGTTGGGAGAGATGTCACAAGCTAAGGGTGTGAGTGGCATGGAATTCAGAGGAATCATGCATTTCAACATCATCCTCTTGGGGAAAAATTTCTAGAGATTAATGCAAGACGATGATTCCCTCTTCAAAAGATTTTTCAAAGGAGGGTATTACCCTAGGATTCACATATCAGAGGCTTCTTTGGGTTTCAAGCATAGTTATGCTTGGCATAACATCCTAAGTGAAAAATAGGTTGTCTCTAAAGGCTCTAGATAAAAAATAGGTAATGAAAAGGGTGTTCAAATCTGGATAGAAAAACGAGTCCCAACAATCCCATGATTTAAACCTCTTAGTTCTAATAGAACACTAGATCCTGATGTCAGGGTCTGCACCTTAATTGACAGGGACTTGGGAAAATGGAACATCGAAGCTCTCAAAGCCAATTTCAATTGCAAGGATGCACAATAAATAACCAACACTCATCTCTCCCCCAGGTTACCAAATGACAAGCTGATTTGGCATTTCAAAAAGATGGCAAATATTAAGTCAAAACTGCCTACATCTTGCTTGGTGAAGTCGATAGAAGCAGCATACCATGTCTATCAACAAGTATTGATTTTTTAGTGTGGAAGAATTTATGGAAGACTATATTCCATCAGCGAGTAAAGAGTTTCACTTGGAGGTTTTCCAAAAACATCCTCCAAACTAAGTGCAACCTCAACAAGAAAGGAATCAGGTTAGATGTTTGGTGCCTTTTTGTCATCTCTCCCCTGAAAAATCTCTTCATCTCTTCGTGCATTGTGATTTATCCAAGAGAGTTTTCTTCCATTTTGTACAAATGTGTTAGAATGGCTCTCAGAATCCCTGAAGATTAGAGATAGTTACTTATCCTAATTGGCGTGTTCTGGGTTATGCAAAATCTGGCAAGCTATGAATAAAGTGGTGTTCAAGCAAGAGACACGAGATCCTCCGGCTATTGCCCATGATATCTAAAACTCTATTCTAGAATTCAATAGGGTCAAAAAGATATGTTAGAATAAGGAGGATGTGCTGCAAAATGTGATTTCTATTAATGGTTCCTGGATTATTCAATCTCATGTAAGGTGTTTTAATTATGGAATAATGTCCTCGCGTTGTGTCGTTAAAAACTCCAATGTTGACAGGTCAATGGTTAGCATTCTAACGCCCAAGTCAATTCAAGATTCAAGATGGGTAAAGTGAAATTGGAGATCAGAGGTTGTGTACCTTCTTATAATGTGTGAGTTGTTTTTATATTTTGAGTTGAGTAGAGTGGCCTTGAGAGGGATTGGACCGTGGTCACTTAGGCCTTTTGGCCAGTTCAGAATAGTTCCCCCCAAGACTTTGCCGTTAAAGGATTCGAGTAAGCCTTAAGTATCATTCACTGACCACTATGTTGTAGTCCGGTGTGAAATAGAACTAAATCGCCTGGGATTGATTTTTGAAAAAGCAACGGGGAAGAGAGCATTTAATGCAGTTCCATCATTGAGATGCTTCGTCACATATTTCTAACACCTGCGATGATGTCACCAGTTAGAGTGTGGTGTAGTTCATAAAGTTCTTAGGTGCACTTGAGTTTGGTGTGTTTCCTTGCACTGACTTGTAGTCGTTGATCTTGTGATATTTGTAACATCCTAAATTCCAAACACTTATTTAAAGGATATTACAGAATAATTTTCTCAAAAACGGTGTTACACGTACTCAACATACAACTTACTCAAAAACATTATGATATAGCATCAGAATCCAAAATACCCAAATAACTGCAATTGTCTCAAAAATAGAAAACACATCATTTAAATAAACAGTAACCAATCTCAGTGTTACACTGTCAGAGCCACATGAACAAACTAAAATAACTCAAAAGCAATAAATATAGAAGAATGATATTACGTCACCCTCCAATTCAATAGCAACTAAGGCTCCTCTACCTTAGTATTTGTACCAAAAAAGTAAATAGAAACACAACAACAAACAGGAGGTGAGAGTACATTCTTAAATGTTAGCAGTTCATAACACAACAAAGGATAGCACACTCAATCATCAAACATGTAATCATCCATAACACTTATCTAATAACAAATATGGTTATTTATGCAATGTAATCAACTCCTCTACGCCAATGCATATGGTACCAAGGTTTCTAGATATCAGAGGTATGTTACTGATATATCCATTCATCAATGGTTCCTCTCTGAATCATCAAGCTCGTCACATGTTCCATCTCTGAATTTGAGACTCCTCACTAGTCTGAAGCCTATCACACTAGATCAAAGTCTGTAACCATCAAACTCTTTGGACCTGAGACTCGTCACTGGAAGGAAGTCTGTCACATATCACTGATATACACGATGCATTAATGCAACAAACAAATGCAAATACTCATCTCAAACCGCCAACTTCAATACTCGTCGTTGGTTCCTCTCTGAACTAATGACTCCTCGTGAATATTGCTAATATAAGGCCACAACAATGGTTCCTCTGTGAACGACACATCCCAACATAATTCAACATTTTAATCATAACTCATCATGGTAATTAAATTATATAGTTTCTCAACAAACTCATCAATACTCATTAAAACAACCTGGAATAATCATTGAAAATAGAACCTACTTGAAAAATTGAGTTAACGACCCAAAACTGGTCAACCAATGCCATGACAGTCATCCCCCAGGGCATGACGCCCGTAACCCAAATTGTCACCACTCTCATTCACCAAAATCGTCATCACACTGACATTTGGCAGAAAACTTGCCCCTGAGTTCCATGAAGGGGGCTCGCCATCTTGTTGACTCCCGTCAGCTCATCCAATGTAGTGAAGGTTGGTCTGTCACAAAGGTGATCTCGTCACTGTTGTGCAGAATGTTACAATATGCATTTTTCACCATCAAAGCTCAGATTTCAATTCCAAAACACCCAAAACTCACAACAATTCATCAGACACAAATCATACATCATTTAGCACATCAATAACACATAGATTAGGCATTTATTTCATCAAACTATCAAAAAATCATCATTATGTTCATCATCTCAAAACTCTTAAACATGAACAACACAACTCATAATTTTCACATATTCATACGAAATTCAACAATTAGCACCATACAAACACATTATCTAATATAACGATCTATAGAGGATTTCACAACCACCTCATGGTCCAAAAACTCATTAATGGAGGAAGGAAAAAGCAACAAGGAAGAGGGTTACGATCCCTCTCTATCCTTCATGAAAGACGCATCCATAAATGAATAATTTATCTCCCTCTTACCTTAAATTTGCAGAAAAATGTTGGAACTTGGTTATGGTGTTCTTCTTGCTAGGTTTGCCTCTTCTACTCACTTTCTCCATTTTTCCAACTTTCACGTACTAACATTTTCTCTCCCAACTTTTTCTGTTTAAAACAAATAAAATTCAATTCTATTTTATTTTAATATTTTCACCACATTCCATCAACTCTGAGTATTTCTCTTCTTACCACACTAATTATATTATAATTTTATTTTCCTCCCTAAACCAAATATTTCATTAATTCTACTATTTTTAATTAACTAAAACTTCTAATAATTCTACCAAAAATCCAATAATTCTAAAAAATTATCAATTAAATCAAACAAAGACACTAACGCTCAATTAAAATAATATAAGGCTTTTTAACTCAATAAAATAAATTAATTTAAAAATCGAGGCGTTACAATCCTTTCCCGCTTAAAGAATGTTCACCTTAGAAAATTACCTAAAGGAAACAACTCAGAGTACGACCCTTTCCCGCTTAAAGAATTTTCACCCTCGAAAATTACCTAAAGGAAACAACTCAGGGTACGACCCTTGCATCCGAATCTCCGGCTCCCACGTCACGTTCCCTTTAACAGATCCACGTATCCTAGAAGTGTGTAGACTTTAGCTGATCTTGATCCTTGTTCGGATGCTCTAAGCTTTTGGTCTGACTGCTTAGTGTCGCTACTGCGAAAAAGGGCCAGCAAAGACAGAAGAGTAGCCACCGTTCGTTATTTATCCCAAAGAGAGGGAAAGGAAATGATCATAGAAAACCTACGAAAAAGGGAAAAGACAGGTCGTCACAACCAAATCTTGGGTTCGGGAGTCAGTTACGCAAGGGGAAGGTATGAGCACCCCTCACGTCTGTTGTACTCAACGGGATCCACGCTTGTTCTCTATCTAAAAGGGTGTTAATCTATCAAAGCTGGTCACAAGGACGAAAGAAAATAAAAGAGACTCGATAGAGCATTGTCGTTCTAGGCCTACATATTCCCTCGTGCAATGGGAAAGTCAGAGTCAACGTAGTTCGGAAAACCATGGGTGAAGGTGGGGGAAGGTTGCTCGCCAAGACATCGTCGTCTTGTGCCTACGTATCCTCCTCTGGTACGAGAAATCAGAGCAAACGTAGTTCGGGCTAACGCGACCACAGATTGGTTCAAGTATTTTAACTAAGTAGGGTTAAACCTTCATTCTAGCAGTTAGGTGTATTCCTGCTCGACCATTTGAGACTTAGGCGTTACCTGTTTGCGATAGAATCAATAGTTAACACACTCTTTCTGAAAATGGTTTTTTAATAAATCCTGAAGGATAAAAAGGTTTGATGCTTTTGTTTTTTGTGTTTTTTAAACAATAAGTGAATTGAGTTAAGTTTGTGACTCATGTTGCACTAAAGACTATGACTTGAGAGCGAATGTGTCGCATATCGCCCAAAGAGCATACGCTAAACACTTTAGATAGATTGAGAGGAGGCCCCCAACTATCATTCCTCAAGTACTTAAGGCTCATAGCGTACAACACTTATTATCCTTTATTAGATGTTTTGAAATGTTTAGGAGATGAGAATAGAAAGACACAAACTAAGGAGAAATCGGACCCTAATGTTATCATACACAATGTTCCTAAAGTTAGGATTAAGAGGGAAGAAACTATCCTAATGTTGTCATGCAAAGGATTGAACACCTAATATCTCTCCTACTCCCATCTTAAACAGAGGGACTAGGAATCCTAAAGGATCATGGCAAAAGGCCAAGTAAACAATAAATAATCCAATCACATATGAAATGAAAAATGAAAAATGAAAAGGAGTTGACTTAAACAAGTCAAATGCAATGCAAACATGAGATGTGAGATGCAAAGGAGAAATGCAACACTTAAAAGATGCAACAAAGATGAAGCAAAAGGTTCAAACAAAAGGACTTAAACAAGTCAAAAAGAGTGAGATGAAATGGGAGAAGTTACAACTCCTACAACCATTCAAACATCAACCACTAACCAAAGCTAAACACAAAGCAACATGCAAAGATCATGATCTAATTGTAGATGGGAGAAAGAGGCTTGGGCAGAAAGCAACATGCAAAACATCTCAACCAAACAAACAAATTGATCATGTGAAAAAGAAGAACAAAACAAAGCTAAAAGAGATGCATCATTCAAGGCAAACTCAAAGTATGAATATGAATATCAAATCACCTTGAATGATGATCAAACCTCCAAGGGCAGGAGTGGAACACAATGTAAATGATCCAAATTCAAACAAAAAACAAGAGGCAAGGCACAAGTATGATCATATGAAGTGAAGGAACCAAAGTCCTAACACAATCTCAACACTTGAGACAAGTGGAGAAGCATGATTCAAAAGTAACTTGTGATGCAAGTTACACATGTAAAAAACCTAACCAAAGTAAAACAGCACCTCAAGTATGTTAAAATGAATCAACAAAGCTCAAAAGATGCATAGAGGATCACTTGAGATCATATCCCAAAGAATTAGGTCAAACTAGCATGTGCAAACACCTCTAAAAGGACCTAACTTGCAAAAAATCACCAAAAATAGGAAGAAGCTTCAATAAATCCCAAATAAAATCTCAAACAAAGATGAAATAAAAGGAAAACAGAAACCAAAAGCTCAAGTGAATAGCTTGCTCAAGGCACCACCAAATAAAATTCAAAAGCATGGTGTTCCACCTTGTCCATGGTTTATCGAGGGTCAATAAGAGCCAAAGCAAAACAACATGAAAATTGATCAATGGCCACTCAAATATCATCCTAAAAAATGCCTTAATCCCTCACCTAAATGAGAGAGAAGCAATGGTCATTAGGGATTAAAAATTAGGGATCAAATGGCCAAGTTCAAGCAAGATAGGAACCATAAAACACATCACATTGTAAATTCAAAATAAAATAAGAAAATAAATGGAAAATAAAAATAAAAATATTGGAAAATTAATTAACACCGTGAACTGTTAATAAAATATTTTTTTGGAGTTTTGTGAGTTAAAGAGCTAATTTTAAAACAATTAAATGAAAACTAGAAATAAAATAAAAGAAAATGAAATAAAACAGCTAAGGGGTGCATTCAGTAAAAAGCAAGTGAATTGAATTCAATGAAGATATGCTTGGGGCGGATTAAATGGGGGTGTGGATAGCAAAGGGAACAAGGCTCAGACCAAACTCAGATGCCACTCAGCTAGACACGCTGGCCTTCATTAAATGAGGTGGCAACTATGTGGAATATCCATTGGTTCAGCACACAACACCTCAACCTTTTTTAAATTCAAAACGTGGCGCCAAGGCCAGCTCAGCTTATCCCTCTCCTTCAGACGTCGGAACCCTAGTTCCGGTCGTCTTCTCCGGCGACACGCCACCGGAGCAAAAATCCAAAGTGCCCAGAAATGAAAAGTGAAAGCACCCCTCGACCTAGAATTACAAGGAGATCTCAAATCCATCCTCACATTTTAAAAATAAACCTGTTTACATGGTGATTTGAGGGAAAAAAGTTTGAACACGACAAACTGAAACTCATATAAAATCAACCAAAATGATGTGCAAACATTGCCTACATGAGTAGAATCTTGATGGCTTTTCTTGCAAACAGAATGTAGAGGAGGTTATGGTGAAAAGATAATGAGAAGAATCTTGATGAAAAGCTTAAGTAGGTATGTGTTTCGAAGAAAAATTCAGAGAGAGCCAAAGAGAGCTAGGTCTGATTTCTCACTCAAATGGAGGCTGCCCCCTGCCAGGGTTTTTCTCTTTGCTTATGTATGAATTTAAAATGAGGTTAAAGGCTTTAACTGTGGTGAAAAATCAATGATAACAGATGCTGCAAATCAAAAGGAGAGTTTGGACTCAATGGTGGAAGATGGACCATACACGAGCTGCCTTGCATTGTGGCTGTTTTCTTTAGTGGAAGGAAGAAATCAGAGGGAGTGTAGTGGTCAGACTTGTGGCTGTTTGTACTTTTCCTTCTTTGGCCAAGATTTTTCAAAACCATACCACCATGGTACGTTCCTTGTTGGCTCTATTTTGGCAATGTTTTGGAGTGTGGAAAGGGACATCTTGCGCATGATGTTGGTAGTGAGACAATGCTGCAAAGCTGAATTAAGAAACAAACCAAAACCATCTATGCATCATGCTTTGAAATATCTTCCAAACTACCTACTTTGAACCATTAAAGTTCTCTTGATTTGGCTCCTCTTGATTGAAACTTGAGCTCTAATGAAAGCTTGCTTGGTAAGGAACAACTTTGATGTTGAAGAAATCTTGGTTCGCAACTTGGAAAGTCATGAAAGTTAAGCTTGAATGTCATGACATAAAATCTGTCTTGAAATAACTTTGAAAAAAATTCTAAGTTATGAGTTTTGATTCACTTGAAACCTTAACTTTGAACCTCAATAACTTGAGCTTCAAGCATCACATGAGGAACTTATAGTAATGGATGAAAAGCTTGGACCAAGACCTATAACTCTCATGTGGGACAAAATTCCATTTGGCACCAAGAACTTGATGAAATCTGCCTTAGAAACCGGGTCCAAAAATCTGTCCAAACTTGCCAAATTTGAGGTTCTTGAAAACCCTAACTTTTGAACATCATAACTTGAGTTTCAAGCATCATATGATGATGAATTGGTACTCAAAAGAAAGCTCGGAGTATGGGGAACAATTTTGATGTTGGACAAAATTTCATTTGGAACCTTAATCATGAAGAAAAGTGGCTTGGAAAGTGGTTGATTTACACATGGAACTTTCCATAAATAGAAAGTCTCTAAAACCCTAATTTCCCAAAAATGGAAAGTTTCACACTTCTTGATTTTTTTTTATGATCCCTTTGACATTTCTTGGTAAAATTTCATCCATTGACCATATTGAACTTGAGGAACATGATTTTAACCTTAAAAAGTCAAGAGTTGACTTTTTTCTCTGCACAGTTGACTTCTCCCCAAATCTTCATGATTTGCAATTGACTAACCAATTGAAGCTCTTCTGGTTGAAATTAATAACCAAACTTCTACTCCTAAGTACCTTGGGACATGTGAAGGATCGTGGAAACAAATCTTACTCCAAGAAACAAGTCTAGACTGATTATATGTGAAACCCTAATTTCAAGTCCTTTGTCTAGGCCCTTTACAGATGAATTGAATGACTACTCCAACTCCCCAGTAGCCTCTAAGGTACTCAACAAATCTCTATCCCATGCTTACACCAACAATAAGACCTTATGAACTCTTGACAAACCCTCTGGTGGTTCTTAGACAAGAAGTTATAGCACACCTCCCCTCTCAAGGAACTTTGACAACTTCATGATGATACCACACACTTAATGACTTGTATTAGTGCCTTTGCTTGAACTTGAAGCCAATAAGACTCCCCTCTTGGATGGCACACAAACAATCTCTTGATCCCTTGTTAAACACAATGCTATGCAAATGCAAGATGCTAAAATGGAAATGAAACAAAAGTCAAGCAAGAAAAAGGGTTGGTCAAATTTTGGGGTACAACAGCTGCCCCTATTCAAACGACTTGGACCTGAAGGTTTGAAAAGCAAACGACTTTCAAACATTCAAGGTAAAAGATGGTTGAATACCAAAAGACCCAGAAATTTGCCAACCGCAAAAAGAAATGGTAGTTGATAATTATAACTGAAAACTCTGTTGGGGAAAATGTGATAAGATGAACGCATCCGTCGAAGATCATAATCTGTCGGGGTCTGGATACCGCACAGGCGAGAGCAAATGTTATAATCTGCCAGGGTCTGAATACCACATAGGCAAGATAGGCCATCGGCCGGGGTCTGGATACCGCACGGGTTTGAGCCAATAAAGTCGGTGAAAGCCGATGTCTGGATACCGCACGGGCTAACTGAAATAACCGAGGAAGTCGGGATCTGGATACTGCACGGGCTTGAGCCAATAAAACTGGTGAAAGCCGAAGTCTAGATACCATACAAGCTAAAGGAATAAACTGGTGGAAGCCGGGTCTGGATACCGCACGGGCTTGAGCCAATAAAACTGGTGAAAGTCGGGGTCTGGATACCACACAAGCTAAAGGAATAAACCGGTGGAAGTCGGGGTATGGATACCGCACGGGCTTGAGCCAATAAAGCCGGTGAAAACCGGGGTCTGGATACCGCACGGGCTAACTGAAATAACCGGAGAAAGCCGGGGTTTGGATACCGCATGGGCTAACTGAAATAACCGGAGGAAGCCAGGGTTTAGATACCACACGGGCTTGAGCAAACACTGTTGTCTACTGAAGATACACCTGAAAACAAGAGGTAACAACCTAAATTATGTTTCAAATGCATATGTTTGAATATGGCATAATGCTCCATGCGAAATGGAAATGCTACGCGTTTGAGAGGATGCTATGTACGATGCAAATGCAAAGGAAACCATTTCAGCAAAATAAATGCTGAAGAGACGAAGTCAACACTGCTGGGGATCAAATCAAACTCTACTGAGGAAGATGCCTTGGATGGCCTACTAGAATACAACTCTTCTGGGGTACAACAACAAATTGCTGAGGAATAGCTCCATTCCGTTGGAGATTCCACTCAGCTGGAGATTAAATTTGCTATGTGATAGGGATGATGAATAAGATTTACTGGGAGATTATCCTGCATTTTCTTTGCTGAGGATGGAGAAAAACAATCAATGAGGTAATCCCACTCTGCGTGGAAGAAAACTACTTCGCTGACTTCGCTGTGGATTAGGCAATGAAGGTATCAGCATCGACCTCTGCTTGGGGAAATGATCAATAAATTCAATAATACCAGACTCTACTTGGAGAATGAGATAATGACATAGACTCTAAGGGAAAAGGAGTTAACCATTCAGACTCCGTGGGAAAACGAAATTCTGAATTCGTTCTACTGCTAGGAATAATCCCACATCTACTTGTTGGGGATGGTTTTACTCTGTCGAAGATATCAATCTCGACCTATTGAGGATAACTTTGATTGTATGCAATTCCAACCTGCTGGGGGAGGAAAACAATCTTAACCTGCACAATTTCTTCAGGTGGGATACTTCTGGAAAAGTCTCGAGGATGAGAGTCCTGCAAATGACAAATAAACAAACATGTTTTGTGCAGAAGACACCATCTTAGTCATCGCTTGTGACATTATTCAAGCAAAAACATTGTTTCAATTATGGTTGGCAAAGCCCACAAGTTTATGTATGCAAAGTTTTATCAAAAACATCAGGCGTCTTTTGCAAATAAAACAGTAAAAAGCTAAAACAAAAACAAAAGCTTTCTGAATAATATATTTTATTGATAAAAGACCTGTACATAGGCAAATTTACATCAGATGCAAGTCCTAAAAAGAGAAAGTTGCGCAAGAAATATACAAAAATGCAAGAAAATACAATGTGTCAGCAATGTGGTACAGACAACCACCATGTAACATCTCAACCATGACTCGCATAATTTTGATGCTTCTCCGATGCTTCATCTTCTGAAGGGATTGACTTGAACGGTCGACCCTCGGGTCCTCCCAGAATCCACTGTCCTTATGATATCCCATGCAGACCGCAGTTATTTGCTTTTCAAATCCCTAACTTTTGCCTGAATCGCCATTGTGGGTTTTCGATTCACCAGGATACCCATTTTTGCCAAAGTCGCCTTTTCAGGTTTTCAACTTTGCGGGTTCACATCTTTTACTTTTTATCCCTAATTTTTGTTCGAACCCATCTTTTTATGGTTCGTCGGGATGCCCCATTTTTGCTTGGATTTTCTTTTTCTTTCCAACGGGTCTATTTTAAGCAAAGTATTTTTTAACTGCGTCTGCGTTCACAGGGGACGTGAAATCTTCACCGTCCATGGTTGAAAGTAGTAAGGCTCCTCCGGAGAAAACTTTCCTTACGACATATGGACCTTCGTAATTGGGAATCCATTTGCCCCTGTGATCTGTCTGTGGAGGGAGAATCCGTTTCAACACCAAGTCACCTGCCTGAAAACTTCGCGGGTGAATCTTCTTATCAAAAGCTTTCTTCATCCTACTTTGATATAAACGGCCATATGCAATGGATGCCAACCTCTTCTCATCCATCAAGCTGAGCTGATTTAATTTGTTTCTCACCCATTCTGCCTCATCCAATTTGACGTCAACCAGAACTCTCAAAGAAGGAATCTCGACTTCTAATGGCATGACAACTTCCATACCATATACCAGCGAGAAAGAAGTTGCCCCAGTTGAAGTACGTACCGAAGTACGATATCCATGCAATGCAAAAGGCAACATCTCGTGCCAATCTTTATAGGTCACAACCATCTTCTGCACTATTTTCTTTATGTTCTTATTGGTCACTTCCACAGCGCCATTCATCTTCGAACGATAGGGAGAAGAGTTGTGATGCTCAATATTGAAACTCAAGCACAGTTCCTTCATCATCTTGTTATTTAAATTCGAACCATTATCAGTAATGATTCTTTCAAGCACTCCGTAACGACAGATGATATCCTTCTTAATGAACCGGGCTACGACTTGTTTGGTGACATTGGCATAGGAGGCTGCTTCAACCCACTTAGTGAAATAGTCGATTGCCACTAAGATGAAGCGGTGTTCGTTGGATGCGGTTGGCTCAATCTTGCCAATCATATCTATTCCCTACATGGAAAAGGGCCAAGGGGACGCCATAACATTCAAAGGACTCGACAGCACATGAATTTTATCGGCATAAATCTGAATTTTATGGCATTTCTTTGCATACTTGAAGCAATTAGACTCCATGGTCAACCAATAATAGCCTTCCCTCAACAGTTTTCGAGACATGGCATGCCCGTTTGCATGTGTACCAAAGGTGCCCTCGTGGACCTCTTCCATAAGCAAACCTGCTTCTTTTTCATCCACGCACCTCAACAACACTAAGTCAAAGTTCCTTCGGTAAAGCACACCATCTTGATTCAGATAGAAATTCCCAGACAACCTCCTCAAGGTCTTCTTATCCCGGCTCGATGCCCCATGCAGATATTCTTGGTTCTTGAGAAAGTTCTGGATATCATAATACCATGGCTTCCCATCCGAAGCTTCCTCTATTGCAAAAAGAATGTCGGCCAATCAAGGCGTGAGATGACGATTCTCGGAACATCGTTCCAAATGTTTACTTTATACATTAACGATAATGTAGCCAAAGCATCCGCCATCTGATTCTCTGCTCTCGGTATGTGATGAAACTCTACCCTGTCAAAGAAAGGTAACAACCTCCTTGCATAGTTCATATAAGGGATCAGATTAGGCTGACGAGTCTCCCACTCTCTTTTGATCTTATTAACTACCAAAGCTGAATCACCATAAATATCAAGGTTCTTGATTCGCAAGTCAATCGCTTCTTCAATTCCCATGATACATGCTTCATATTCAGTTTCGTTGTTGGTGCACGAAAATGTTAACATGGCAGTGAATGGTATGAGCGAGCCATGGTAAGTCCTAATGATTGCGCCAATTCCGCTACTGTAGGAGTTAATAGCATCATCAAAGATCAATTTCCACTAGAAGCCTAACTCAGGACCTTCGTCAGGTAACGACTCATCACAATCCTTCATCTTCAAGTATATAATATCCTCATTGGAAAATTCAAACTTCATCGGCTGATAGTCGTCAATCGGTTGCTCTACAAGATATTCTGACAGAACACTCCCTTTAATGGCCTTCTAGGAGACGTATTGAATGTCATTTTCTGTCAAAACCATCTGCCACCTGGAAATTCTTCCCGAAAGTGCTTGCTTTTCAAACACATACTTAATCGGATCCATCTTCGAAATTAGCATGGTTATGTGGTTTAACATGTATTGTCTTAGGCGTTTGGCGGCCCAAGCAAGTACACAACATGTTTTCTCCAACATTGAGTATCTGGACTCACAATCTGTGAACTTTTTACTCAAGTAGTAGATTGCATGTTATTTTCTTCCTGTCTCGTCATGTTGACCGAGAACACAACCCATGGAATTCTCAAGAACCGTCAGGTACATTATTGTTGCACCCCAAAATTTGACCAACATTTCTTTACCTAGCTTGTGTTGCATCTCATTCACATTAGCATTATCACTTGCATTTCATTGATATGTGTGCAGGAGATCAGGAGGTATGATTACCAATCAAGAGCTACACAAGAGTTTGAAGATGGCCAAGAAGGTTATTCAAATGTGCAAGGGTTGATACCTTTGTCAGAAAAGTTAAGAGATTCTCAGAGAGATTGGTTGAGACCAAGGTTGTGTGCCCCTAACTTGAGAGTTGTGGGAGCTCCTCAGATGATTCTGAAGCCATGGATGTGAACTTTAAGCTTTGAGAGAGATTATGAGATGTCTTGAAAGCCATCATGAAGCCTAGACAGGTTATTGTACAAGTTTAAGAAGACCTAACCATGAGTGGTGTAATTAGGGTTTTGACTGGGTCAACCCTAGGTCAACTGATGATTTGGAGAGGGTTGAGACCTAATCCAAGAGCCATGTGATCATGGATTGATGCATTGAGATGATATAAGGATTATTCCAAGGTTAACTCATCATGATTGAAGGGTTTGAAAAGTTTCAGGCTAGGGTTTCTAAGGCTTAACAGTGTAAAATCCCCTAGTTTGACCCCTATCTTCAAGGCAGTTTAGCTCAAGATGTGATTGTCATCTCACCTTTCCCCCAACATGAATGTTGTAGAGCTTGTTCTTAGCTTTAATTTAAGTACTAGAAGTCCTTGATAGGATTTGTGGAGCTCAAGTTATGACTTTGACAAGTTACAGGTCATCTGAGGTATGTGAATCTGGGACCTTGAAAGTTACCCAACTTGCATCCAACTTTTGCCCAAGAAGGATGATTCCTATGAACTTTTGGTCAACATGAATGTTGTTCCTCATCTTCTTATCTTTCTAGAGAGTACTAGAAGTCCTTGATAGGATTTGTAGAACTCAAGTTATGGCTTTGACAAGTCAAGGGCATTTTGGTCATTTGGACATTACAGGTCATTTCAAGCATAAGGCCATATCCCCTATTTCCAAGCTTCAAATGGAAAAATCTTCAACATCAAACTTGATTAAAATGATGTTTTAAGGCTAGTAGGGTGATCGCGACTTTCTATGTCTAATACAACCTAACTGCAAGTGCACAGTCTATCGCGTAGTAATAATAGATATCGATCCCACAGGGACTCGTAATCAAACTAGTGTTCTCGGGAGTTACTATGTTTAGCTAGGTAGAATATGTTTAAGGGGATAAGATTGTCACTAAAAGGGAACTAAGAATACTATTTAGATTATAAATGATTTAATCGATATGTAGTAATTGTGTTCTTCAGAGATTTGATAAGTTACTGGTGTATGAAATAATTTTCAAAGTTTATTTAAGCAGAAAATGGTGATTTGAAGACTCTCGCCTCACGATGGTTATTGACGCTAATCATAATCCTAAGGGCCAAATGTACACTTTCATATCCCGTTCGGGGTTAAAATTATTTTTTGGAAATCTCTAAGTTCTAATTCATTTTAAAGTGCTTTCGCTGTTATTAAAATGAATGACTAGTGTTTACTATCTGACCTTACCGCAGCTTTCGCTTGTTGGTTCGTATCTTAATTAATTTCCCACTTTCGTGGCAAAACTACTTTTAAATAAGTTCTCGCTTTCGCGACGAAGTTTATTCAGTAAATCAATTTTAAACACTCAGACCATAAGTTACTTTTGAAAAGAAAGTTTTTCAACCAGTTGTTATCAAATCCCATTCGAATTATTACCACATATCGATTACTTAAGTTTAGCTAGACATGGATTTGGGAAAGATAAAACATAAATAAAAATAATAAATAATGATTTGCATTATAATAAAACTGGAATCGATTGAAATGAGAAACCTGTAAATATTCCAATTGGCCTTTGGGCAGATCCTCCACAGATGTTGGCAGGATTCTGATCTCTATGCCAATTTGATCGTACAATGAAAGTAGAAATTACAGAAGAATGAAAAATGGAATACAGGAAAGGTAAAGAGAAACAAATAAGAATATTGCTGGAAAATATGCTCTGGAAATAAATTTGGCAGCACTTCGTTGTATGAATGCAGCCCCCTTTCTGAGGTCCCTTTCTTCCCTTTTTATAGAAGTGGAATTCCAACGGTTATCATTGAAGATGATGGACTTTGAGGCAGATAATTTAGGGAGTAATGGCCCACTCTGTGGGAATTGGAACTGATTCTTTAACGTGTAATTGAAGTGGGGCGTTTTTGCCTGCATGACGGTCGTCACAAGGTGTGACAGTCGTCACCCGTGTGACGGTCGTCATGAAGCTGTGACGGTCGTCACATCAGCAAAAACAGCTTCCTGCGCTTTTCATGATGTTTTCACTCCTTTTTCGTCCGTATTTCATCTGAGATTGCTTCTTTTCTTCATCTTGCCTTGTTTAGACGTGATCGTTGAATACCTGCAAAACATCAGACAAATAACACGGAAATAACCCGAAATCGGATCGAAAACGGTTAAACTTTAGTTGAATTATGCATCGAAATATCTATATGATTTCGTGTTATCGTAGGGAGGTCATGAGATGTTGAAAAGGCTTGTAGCAAAAGGTGATAAAAATGACCTAAAATGGAGGCATAAGTTAAATAAGTTCAAGTTGGAAATTGGGAATTCCAAGTTACACATCCAAACCATGGCATATAATAGGTCATTTTGACTCTAAAAGACATTCTAAAAACAATGGTTCAGCCACAATTTTGATTTGAGGCCTAGATCATGGGGTTGCTTTGGAAATTGGTTGCTTGCATCTTAAGGTTCAAATGCAAAACACAAGGAAAGGTAATGTACAAGCTAGCTATGCATCTCAACACATCCTATATCTCATTTAGGGAGAATTTCAAGTCAGTTACAAGGGCTGCAAGGGCTGTGGCATGAGGCGAGGCATGAGATGAGATGAATCCATAAACTCATGACATGAGAATTCCAATTTCTCAATGGATAATTCCAGATGGTTCTAGATGAGTCTAAACCACTCTATATAATGTATAGAACTTGCTCAGATGCAAGGTTGGTGAGAGATTTGAGAGAAGAGAGAGATAGCCATTTCACTTGCCTCCATTGCAAGTTGAAATCGAATTCCATATTCTGAACCATTTCCATTCCTTTTTTCAATCCAAACACATTCCTCTGATCATATTGAAGCTGTGCAGACCAAAGTGGAGGCAAAACCATGGAGGTTTGAAGAGTTGGCATTTGGATTTTCAAGGTTGCAAGTCATAATCGAATTCTGAGATTCAAGCATTCTCCATCAAATCTTTTGCAAACAGTAGCAAGATCATCACTCAAGGGTTAATTCTGAAGAGTTTGAGGGCTTGCAGTGAAGGTTTACCCTATCTGTTCATCAAGATTCAACAGGTTAGTAACTTTTCTTCTACACCATGATTTAGGCATAATTAGCAAGAATTGTTAGGCTAGAACGGTTAGAGACCAATAGGAGATGGATTCTGAAGAGTTTGAGAGCAATTGGTGAAGTTTCAGTGGATGACACCATTTTTGTTTTGACCAAGAACTCGAGTTATGGTGAGCTATAACATGAATTAGATGTCAAGATTTGATCAGTATGGAGTGGTGATCACTCTGAGGTAATTAATTGCAAGAATTGTTGAGGTTGATGTTTGAGCATATCTTTGATCTTGGATCGGGTTTGGAGATTTAGGATGTTTCAATTGATTTTGAGACTATGGTTAGATTCAGCATGAAATTCTGGACAGATTAGGGTTTGGAATTTTAATTTTCCATGAAGATTCGAGGCGATACGAATTGGTGAAGATGGAGCTTGAAGCTCTGAGCTTCCATGGCTTCTCTATCTGAGTAAGTCGACCTGTTAGTGAATATGATCTCATTTATTGTTTTTGATCTTCTTCATTGATCATAAGCTTATGTCATTGATTTTTCAATGAGTTTTCGTGCCGTTGGGCTAAATGCTCGGGTGAGGAGCACCTAACTTAGAAGGAAACGTGTCTTATATTGTTGGGCTATTTAGCTCTCTTTTCATGATTTTTCATCTTTTTGGAGATCATACACTTATTTGCATCGGTCGCTCGCTTAGAAGTGTTTTAGGATGGTGCTGACTGCTAGTATAAACTACTTAGGGTTGAGTTTGTGTAGACACTTGAGACTTTGGTACACGTAGGTAGTGAAACCGACTCGCATAAACCAGAGATCTAAGGTGTCAGGATAGTACTGGTTTTGTTAGAACTGTCGTTTCCTCGGAGTTTCAAAACTTGGTTTGAACTCGGTTGCATTCTCGTGATGCTTTTGCTTTTGAGGAACGAACAAAAAATTTTGTTTACGTTGAATAATGTGGGGGTGTTTGCGTAATGGGGAAAGTATATATAAACGAGCTTTATTTGCTAAAAATAGAAAGTGTTTAAATAGAAATTACGAAAGTTCAAAGTGCAGTGGAATGGAAATAAAAGAAATTCAGAGTACAGTGGAATGGAAATAAAGGCTCTGTTCCCACACTATCTCAATCAGTGTCCCCACTGATTTTTGAAGTATGCGAGAGGGAGATACAACTGAAATGAAAGTACAAATAAACTAGAAATATAGTAAACAAATAAGGAAAAATGGAAATCTAGTCACGACCTCTGTCACATCCACGTTGGCGTCCTCTGTCTCTGGCAAGGGCTACTCTGTCCTCATAACTCATAGCTCCGGTGTGGTAGACGGTGTCTCGGAGTCCTTCGACCTGCAAAGTCAGATTCGCCAGGTTCTCAGTGATAGTAGCTTGGCCGGTTTGAAGTTGTTGCATTTGAGTCCGGTGCCAAGCTTCGAACTGGTCAGCTCGCTGATTCTGCTGCTGCAGCATCGCGAGTATCTGTGCCTGCTGGTCTAGGGAGCGGCGAAGGTCCTCTTCTGTGTAGTCTGGCACTGGATGATGGCGGCGGCGGCGAGAGGATGTACCTTCGGGAGGAGGAGGCTGCGATGCCTCTGGCTGCTCGGACCTGTCCAACTCAGCTTGGATTTCATCGTCAGAACCTTGGGTGTGGTCCTGAGTAGGAACAGCGGCAGCAGGAGGGGCAGTGAGGTCAAATAACCAGTTGGTACGATCCTCCGGGTGTGTGCGGGTGCGTGACGGAAGGATGATGCTTTTGACGGTCTTGCCACGCACTACCGGATGGTATTTACCGTCAGCTCGGGAGCGGATAAGATGAGAGGCTCTGCAGTGGTCGGTGTCAAGGAACACCGAGGGGATGGAATGGAGGTGCTGGTGGCGGTCGCCAAGGTTCAGCCCAAGTGCAATAGCAGTGACAATCCCGCCGAAGTAGAATGGCTTCGAGCCACGGTTGCAGTTGGCCTGAATATGAGCTAGCAGAAACGGAGCAGCGTTGACAGATTCATTGTTGAAGACGCAATGGAGAAAGAAGAGCTCTTTCAAGTTTACTTTGTGGTTGTTGTCTCTGGCGAAAATAGTGTTGCTCAACGCTCTGTGAAAGTACCGGATGGTTGGGTTATGGATATGAGTGGCGTGCAGGGAGTCCCAACCATCGGCATTGATGCCGGTCAACTGATACCACAGCGCGAAAGCTTCATGCTGGAACTGATCGGTGATGCGGCGGTGAGCGTTGTCGCCGCGAGGTAGCTGTAGGATGCTGGCAATCTGATTTTGGTTCACCTGATAGTTGGTGCCAAACATCCGGAAGCATGCGGCACCTGAGTGATGGCTAAGTTCGCCGCTGCTTGTGACGTAAGTGAACGAACTCAAGAACTCAAGAGTGAGTTGTTCGTATGTTGGCAGTGGGTTGGTGCAGAGGTTCCAGATGCCTGCTCTTTGAAGCATCCAGGTTACGCCTTCAAGGAGTCCGAGCTCCGTAAGCGATGAAAGGTGTGGATAATGAGTCGGCTGGAGCGACCTCTGATGAAATGCGATGTAGTTTGCTCGTTGTCTTTCACCTAAGTCTCCTTCACTGAAGATAATGTTGCTGATATCTGGGGTTTCTGCATTCCTTGCCATTGTTGGAAGATGGAGAGGTTTCTGAAGATTGGGGTTTTTCTGCAGAGTGGGAAGAACTGACAGAAGTGTGGTTTGTAGGTTGAGATTGGAGTTGAAATATATGGTTCAATGTGGGGAGGACGAAAATTTGTAGTGGGGTAGAAGTTAGGATGATTGGAAGTGGTAATGGGGGTAGTGGAAGAGAACACGAACCCTGTTTTATCAGATATCAGTTTTTGCATTCGTGACGGTCGTCACGTAGGTGTGACGGTCGTCACCCGCGTGACGCTCATCAGGGTTCTGTGATGGTCGTCACAGCAGCAAAATCTGCAGAACGCAGAATTTTGCTCTGAGGGCGTTCTCGTAGTGACTTTAAGGCTTAGTAATGATACGGTGATGTGATATAACAGCCAACAAACAATGAATAATGCGAAAACAGAATAATTGAATAAAAACTAGAATTGAAATAACATAAAATTGAAATGATTGTATGTAGTACATAAAGAAAACTAACAATGCGAAAAATCCAAATGATTAAATGAAACTAAACTAGACTAAACTAAACTGAAACTACTGCTAAGAACTAGTAACTAATCTTTTCGTGTCTTCAATTTATCGAATTTCCGTGCGTAGTAGTCGAGTTGGTCGCAGACTAAATCCATGAAGCCTACCAGTTCGCTGTGCATGCTTGCGATGTCAGCTTTCACATTAGTCAGAGCTGTATCAACGTCGTCCAATCTGAGTAAAACGGTATCCATTTTGTCGGTGGTCTCCTCAAGGATAGGCTCAGGATAAGTGTTGTAGTGTGGAGGAGTCGTAGGGTCTACTTCAGCTTCGGATACAGCATCCTCATAGTACATATAGTCGTGTGCCTCAGAGATGTGGTCACTGTCATACATATAGTTCTGTGGTGTTGACTATGGTGAAGGAGGTCCCATAGGCTCATACAATTCATAGAGCCAGTTATCCTTGTTGTGGATACTTGTCATCAGATGATCAGGTAGTGTGAATAGCTGTACTGGTTTTTCGTTAATGAGGTAATCGTACGGTCCAGGTCCCATAGTTCCTAAAATGCGCCTGTTAAAGAAGAATTGTATGTTCATGGGTCGGATGGTGCCAAAACGAGTGCTGGCATTTAAGTGGAATCTAAGGCTAAACTCGTGGGCAATCATTGTCACGAGGCCTCCTATAAGAATAGGTGTCTGAGGTTCCTGCGTGAGGCGTTTGAAAGATCTCATCATGAAAGGCACTGCATTTACTGTACGTCCCTGAGAAGCACATAACATGATGAATAACTCCTCTTTAGATACTATAGTAATATTTTCTTCTTTTCCAAACAAGGTGTGAGCTAGTATCTTATGGAAGTATCTGAAGGCTGGGTTATGAATATCATCATTGTACATTCTGTCTGGTTCAGGGTGATAGTCGCCTGTAATTCTACCCCAGAATTGATCGAGTTGAAAATCAATATCGTCATCTTCTGCACTGATGAACACATGCAGTCCGCTAGGAAATCCTAGGAGGTTAGCTAGTGACATCCGGCTATGGGTTTGGTCCATTCCAAACAATCGGAAGGTAATCAGCTCTGTGTTGGATCCAAAGCCATAGTTGGGTATGTATCTGAAAGAACTAAGGAATTCATAGGTAAGATCCTTATAGGTAGCAAAACGTGTTTTCAGAGCAGTGTTCTCCCGACCCAGTTGATTGAACATGTATTGAATGCTATCCGTGATTCCTAGTTTATCCATAGTAGCCTTATCATAATACAGCGTTAAGGCGAATTCTCGCTCAGTTAGTGCTTCAAATCGTGCCTTTTAAGCTAGTCCTCGAAAATGAACTTTGGTGAAGTCGTACGCGGCCATACTCGCAGGTAATTCGGAGAAAACAGAAGGAATGTTTTGAAAACTTTAAAAATCCTGAAAAGTTTAAAACAGGAGTTTGAAGTCAGGATTTGAAAAACAAAAAACGGTAGAAACAAAAGACAAAAGAGAAAAATAAAATAAAAATACGAAAACAAACAAAAGTAGAAAAGTAGTAGTAATTATAAGTTTAGAATTTTTGTTAAATTTTCAAAGTAAAATTTTAAAGAAAAATGAAATACAATAACGAGGGAAATTGGGTTGCCTCCCAGTAAGCGCTGTTTTTAACGTCTAAAGCCTGACGATAGCTTGGTGAGAAGCTATTCGGGTGTTTGAGCTGGAAGCTCAAATAATGCTATACTGCTGACTTGAGGACTGTTGTCGTTCTTATTATAATGTTTTAGACGTTGCCCGTTTACGATGAACGGTGCATTCATCTTATCGGTAATTTCAACAGCTTCACTCTGAAGTACTTTAGTCACTTCATAAGGTCCAGACCACCTAGATTTTAGTTTACTTGGGAAGAGTTTTAATCTTGAATTAAATAGCAATACGATGTCTCCCACATTGAATTGTTTTCTGATTGAACGTTTATCATGCCACTTTTTAGTTCGTTCTTTGTAGATAGGGGCATTTTCGTAAGCGTCTAATCGAAGTTCTTCCAACTCGTGTAAGTTCAAGATTCGCTTTTCTCCTGCCTTGGTGTAGTTGAAGTTGAGTGTCTTAATGGCCCAGAAGGCCTTATGTTCTAATTCTACAGGGAGATGGCAGGATTTACCGTAAACTAATTTGTAGGGTGTAATACCTATTGGTGTCTTAAAAGCGGTTCTATAAGCCCATAAAGCTTCTTGTAGCTTTGACGACCAATCTTTCCTTGAGGTAGCGACAGTCTTTTCCAATATCTGTTTTATTTCTCTGTTCGAGACCTCTACTTGTCCGCTAGTTTGCGGATGATAAGGTGTAGCTACTCGGTGTCGGACTCCATATTTAGAGAGAAGTTTATCGAATATTCGCGATATGAAGTGAGATCCGCCGTCACTAATGACGAGTCTCGGTACACCGAATCTAGGAAAGATTGTGTTTTTGAAGAGTTTGATTACTACTCGTGCGTCGTTCGTTGGAGCAGTTATGGCTTCTATCCATTTAGACACGTAATCGACAGCGACGAGTATGTAGTTATTACCAAAAGAAGGTGGGAATGGTCCCATGAAATCTATTCCCCAGACGTCGAAGATTTCTACCTCTAAGATTCCTTTCTGAGGCATTTCATCGCGTCGTGAGATGTTGCCAGTTCGTTGGCATCTGTCGCACTTTTGCACAGCGATGTGAACGTCTTTCCAGAGATTAGGCCAAAATAAGCCGGCTTGGAGAATCTTAGCGCACATCTTGGATGTACTAGCATGACCACCGTATGGTGCTGAATGGCATTGGGAAATGATATTTTCTATTTCTTCCTCTGGAACACAGCGACGATATATGTTGTCGGCCCCTCTCTTGAAGAGTAGAGGTTCGTCCCAATAATAGTGTTTCAGATCGTGGAAGAATTTCTTCTTTTGCTGATAAGTAAGATCCGGTGGAAGCACGCCCGCAGTGAGGTAATTAACGATGTCAGCATACCAAGGTAATGTGACTTGGGCATAGACGGCTTCTACGGCTTTTTCGAATTCTGGATCTTCCGAGATTGAATTGGGTGTGTCACTTTCTAATTTGGCTATCAGACGTTCGTACGGGAAATCGTCATTTATCGGTACTGGTTCGTGTTTGATGCCTTCTATTCGGGATAAGTGATCTGCAACAACGTTCTCGATTCCTTTCTTATCTTTGATTTCTAAGTCAAACTCTTGTAGTAACAGGATCCATCTCAATAGTCTTGGTTTGGCATCCTTTTTGCTTATTAGGTACCTTATGGCAGCGTGGTCTGTGTATATGATAATTTTTGCTCCTACTAAGTAAGAACGGAATTTGTCAAGCGCAAATATAACTGCTAGAAGTTCCTTTTCTGTGGTAGCGTAGTTCATTTGGGCAGGATCTAAGGTTCTACTGGCATAGTAGATGGCATGGAGTTTCTTGTCCTTCCTTTGTCCTAGAACTGCGCCTACAGCATAATCACTCGCATCGCACATGATTTCGAACGGTAGTCGCCAATCGGGTGGTTGCATGATTGGTGCGGTGATAAGGGCTGATTTCAGTGTTTCGAATGCTTTTAAACAGTCGTCATCGAAGACGAACTCAGCATCTTTCTTCAACAGGCCGGTTAGAGGTTTTGTGATTTTTGAAAAATCTTTTATAAATCTTCAGTAGAAACCGGCATGTCCTAGAAAACTTCGTATTTCTCGTACGGATTTTGGAGGTTGGAGATCTTTTATAATCTCTATTTTAGCTTTATCTACCTCAATTCCTCTATCTGATATGACGTGTCCTAGAACTATTCCTTGTCAGACCATAAAATGGCATTTTTCCCAATTTAGGACGAGGTTTACTTTTACACAACGTTCTAATACCATTTCTAAGTTTTGTAGGCATCCTTCGAAACTTTGTCCACATACCGAGAAATCGTCCATAAATACTTCCATGATGTTGTCTATGAAATCTGCAAAGATTGCCATCATGCATCTTTGGAAGGTTGCTGGAGCGTTACAGAGTCCGAACGGCATTCGGCGGTAAGCAAAAGTACCATAAGGACAGGTGAATGCAGTCTTTTCTTGGTCATCAGGATGGACGGGAATTTGGAAGAATCATGAGTAACCATCTAGATAGCAGAAGTATGAATGTTTGGCTAATCTTTCCAACATTTGGTCTATGAAGGGTAACGGGAAGTGATCTTTGCGTGTAGCCTTGTTAAGCTTTCTATAATCAATGCACATCCTGCTTCCAGTCACGACTCTTTTTGTTATTGATTCGCCTTTTTCGTTTTTAACTATTGTGACTCCTCCTTTCTTCGGTACGACATTAACTGGGCTGACCCATTCACTATCGGAGATCGGATAGATGATTCCTGCATCTAGCAATTTCTTTACTTCATCTCTGACTACAGTGCTCAGGATGGGGTTCAGTCTCCTCTGATGCTCTCGAGAGGTTTTAGAGTCTTCCTCTATTGTAATTCGATGCATACAGATCGAAGGGCTTATACCTTTTAGATCGCTTATGTTATAGCCTAACGCGGTGGGGTACTTCTTTAGGACTTCTAATAGTTTTTCGGTTTCTGGTCGTCCTAAGTCGGCGTTGACTATCACTGGTCTTTTTAGTTCATCGTCTAGAAATTCATATCTAAGGTTTTTGGGTAGTGTTTTAAGTTCTAAAGATGGGTTCTTCGGACCTGGCATATGGTTTGGGGTCAGTGCTAAGCTTTCTCTTAGGCTGTCGTCTTTATACGGTGTACGCCACTTATCGTCTTCAGAAATATCGGGTATTTGAATCTTTATTATTTCTGAATACGTGGTCTCTTCATTTTCAAGTTCTCTTATGCATTCGTCAATTTCGTCTACTAAATAGCAGGTATCGTCTATTGCTGGTGCTTGTAAGAACTTGGTGAGAATGAACTCTATCTTTTCTTCTCCTACTTCGAATGTTAGCCTTCCTTTCTTCACGTCTATAATCGCTCCGGCTGTAGCTAGGAACGGTCTTCCTAGGATAATTGGGGTTACAGTGTCCTCCTTGATGTCCATGATTATGAAGTCGGTTGGAATGTAGAATTGTCCTATGCGTACTGGAACGTTTTCCAGTATTCCGACGGGGTATTTTACTAATCGGTCAGCTAATTGAACGGACATTTTGGTTGGTCTGAGGTCTCCCATATTCAGCTTTTTGCATATAGATAAGGGCATAACACTGATATTGGCTCCTAAATCGCATAGAGCTTTGTCTATTACGAACTTTCCTATGACGCAGGGTATGGAGAAACTACCCGGGTCTTTTAATTTAGGAGGCATGCGGTTTTGAATAATAGCGCTACACTCTGCAGTAAGTGTAACTGTTTCATTATCCTCGATCTTTCTTTTATTCGACAGGATCTCTTTGAGAAATTTAGTGTATGACGGCATTTGAGTTATCGCTTCTGTAAAAGGAATAGTAATATTCAGCTGTTTAAGGAGCTCTACAAATTTCTTAAATTGTCCTGAAGTTTTGGAGTTTATTAGTCTTTGAGGGTAAGGAATAGGTGGTTTATATGGCGCTGGAGGTGCTTGAGTTTTTTCACTTGCGGTATCCTCCTTCTCGTTGTCTTCCTTCTTTTCTAACTCGGATTCCTTTTCTGCTTGTTCAGTTGGTTTTTGTTGCATGGCTGAGTTTTCGGTCCTTGGATTGATCGGTTCGTCCAATTCTTTTCCACTTCTTAGTATTACAGCATTTGCTTGGCCTTTTGGATTCTGTTCGGGTTGTCCAGGAAATGTGCCAGCTGGTGCGGCAGCAGAGGCTTGTTGTTGAGCCACTTGTGATATCTGAGTTTCTAACATTTTGTTGTGGGTGGCTAAAGCGTCTACTTTTCCTGTCAACTGTTTAATTTGCTCGCTGGTGTGTATGTTTTGATTCAGGAATTCTTTGTTTGTTTGAGCTTGAGTTGCTATGAACTTTTCCATCATCAACTCGAGGTTTGATTTTCTAGGTGCATTTTGAGCAGCTGGTTTCTGATATCCTGGCGGAGCAGTAGGCATTTGCAATGCATTTTCGCTTTTGTAAGAAAAGTTTGGATGATTTCGCCAACCTGGGTTGTAGGTATTTGCGTAGGGATTTCCTTGAGCATAATTTACCTGATCTGGTGGGATTCCGGCTAGCAATGGGCATTCGGGTGCATTATGAGTGGTGCTTCCGCATAACTCGCAGTTTGGAGTTACTGCAGCGACAGTTGCAGTGGGGTTAACAGTCAGACTATCAATCTTTTGTGCTAGAGCATCTACTTTAGCATTGAACTTTTCAAGGCTACTGATTTCGTACATCCCACCTTTCGCTGTGGTTTTCTCAGTTGGAGTGCGTTCACCTCCCCATTGGCAATGGTTTTGTGACATGTTTTCTATTAATTGATAGGCTTCATCGTATGGCTTATCCATAAGTGCACTGCCCGCGGCAGCGTCTATTGTCAATCTAGTATTGTATAGAAGCCCATTATAGAAAGTATGGATTGTCACCCAGTCTTCTAGACCGTGGTGAGGACATGTTCTCATCATATCTTTGAATCGTTCCCATGCTTCGTAAAGAGATTCGGTATCTTTCTGTCGAAATCCGTTGATTTGAGCTCTAAGCATAGCAGTTTTGCTTGGCGGAAAATATCTCGCTAAGAAGACGTTCTTCAATTGCTCCCATGTCGTAACGGAGTTGGATGGTAACGATTGTAACCATGTCCACGCTCTGTCTCTAAGAGAGAATGGGAAAAGACGAAGTCTTATCGCGTCTGGAGTTACTCCATTTGCTTTCACTGTGTCCGCGTATTGTACAAACTTCGTTAGATGTTCGTTCGGATCCTCAGTTGCGTTTCCTGAGAATTGGTTTTGTTGTACAGCCGACAGCAATGATGGTTTCAGCTCAAAATCATTTCGGGTAATAGCTGGGGCAGCAATGCTACTTCTAGGCTCCATCTGAGATGGTGTAGCGTATGCCTTCAGCGGTTTGTTTGGAGGTACTTCAGCCATCTCTGGTTCTTCTTCTTCTGATATTTGAATGGGAGTGAGAGGTTTGGGAGTGTTATGTTTGAGTTGGTACTCAATGATTCTACTTCTTAAATGTAAGAAGCGCTCTAGTTCTGCGACTGATGGTTTTACGATATCGCCTTGCGGGCGATTACTTGGCATACAATCGACAAAACTAGTAAAGGAAAAATGAAAATTGTTAACCTAGTCTATACGGTGTAACAGAAGGTTACACTATTGACTAAACGGGTCCCCGACAACGGCGCCAAAAACTTGATCGCGACTTTCTATGTCTAATACAACCTAACTGCAAGTGCACAGTCTATCGCGTAGTAATAATAGATATCGATCCCACAGGGACTCGTAATCAAACTAGTGTTATCGGGAGTTACTATGTTTAGCTAGGTAGAATATGTTTAAGGGGATAAGATTGTCACTAAAAGGGAATTAAGAATACTATTTAGATTATAAATGATTTAATCGATATGTAGTAATTGTGTTCTTCAGGGATTTGATAAGTTACTGGTGTATGAAATAATTTTCAAAGTTTATTTAAGCAGAAAATGGTGATTTGAAGACTTTCGCCTCACGATGGTTATTGACGCTAATCATAATCCTAAGGGCCAAACGTACACTTTCGTATCCCGTTCGGGGTTAAAATTATTTTTTGGAAATCTCTAAGTTCTAATTCATTTTAAAGTGCTTTCGCTGTTATTAAAATGAATGACTAGTGTTTACTATCTGACCTTACCGCAGCTTTCGCTTGTTGGTTCGTATCTTAATTAATTTCCCACTTTCGTGGCAAAACTACTTTTAAATAAGTTCTCGCTTTCGCGACGAAGTTTATTCAGTAAATCAATTTTAAACACTCAGACCATAAGTTACTTTTGAAAAGAAAGTTTTTCAACTAGTTGTTATCAAATCCCCTTCGAATTATTACCACATATCGATTACTTAAGTTTAGCTAGACATGGATTTGGGAAAGATAAAACATAAATAAAAATAATAAATAATGATTTGCATTATAATAAAACTGGAATCGATTGAAATGAGAAACCTGTAAATATTCCAATTGGCCTTTGGGCCTCCACAGATGTTGGCAGGATTCTGATCTCTATGCCAATTTGATCGTACAATGAAAGTAGAAATTACAGAAGAATGAAAAATGGAATACAGGAAAGGTAAAGAGAAACAAATAAGAATATTGCTGGAAAATATGCTCTGGAAATAAATTTGGCAGCACTTCGTTGTATGAATGCAGCCCCCTTTCTGAGGTCCCTTTCTTCCCTTTTTATAGAAGTGGAATTCCAACGGTTATCATTGAAGATGATGGACTTTGAGGCAGATAAAGGGAGTAATGGTCCACTCTGTGGGAATTGGAACTGATTCTTTAACGTGTAATTGAAGTGGGGCATTTTTGCCTGCATGACGGTCGTCACAAGGTGTGACGGTCGTCACCCGTGTGACGGTCGTCATGAAGCTGTGACGGTCGTCACATCAGCAAAAACAGCTTCCTGCGCTTTTCATGATGTTTTCACTCCTTTTTCGTCCGTATTTCATCTGAGATTGCTTCTTTTCTTCATGTTGCCTTGTTTAGACGTGATCGTTGAATACCTGCAAAACATCAGACAAATAACACGAAAATAACCCGAAATCGGATCGAAAACGGTTAAACTTTAGTTGAATTATGCATCGAAATATCTATATGATTTCGTGTTATCATAGGGAGGTCATGAGATGTTGAAAAGGCTTGTAGCAAAAGGTGATAAAAATGACCTAAAATGGAGGCATAAGTTAAATAAGTTCAAGTTGGAAATTGGGAATTCCAAGTTACACATCCAAACCATGGCATATAATAGGTCATTTTGACTCTAAAAGACATTATAAAAACAATGGTTCAGCCACAATTTTGATTTGAGGCCTAGATCATGGGGTTGCTTTGGAAATTGGTTGCTTGCATCTTAAGGTTCAAATGCAAAACACAAGGAAAGGTAATGTACAAGCTAGCTATGCATCTCAACACATCCTATATCTCATTTAGGGAGAATTTCAAGTCAGTTACAAGGGCTGCAAGGGCTGTGGCATGAGGTGAGGCATGAGATGAGATGAATCCATAAACTCATGACATGAGAATTCCAATTTCTCAATGGATGATTCCAAATGGTTCTAGATGAGTCTAAACCACTCTATATAATGTATAGAACTTGCTCAGATGCAAGGTTGGTGAGAGATTTGAGAGAAGAGAGAGATAGCCATTTCACTTGCCTCCATTGCAAGTTGAAATCGAATTCCATATTCTGAACCATTTCCATTCCTTTTTTCAATCCAAACACATTCCTCTGATCATATTGAAGTTGTGCAGACCAAATTGGAGGCAAAACCATGGAGGTTTGAAGAGTTGGCATTTGGATTTTCAAGGTTGCAAGTCATAATCGAATTCTGAGATTCAAGCATTCTCCATCAAATCTTTCGCAAACAGTAGCAAGATCATCACTCAAGGGTTGATTCTGAAGAGTTTGAGGGCTTGCAGTGAAGGTTTACCCTATCTGTTCATCAAGATTCACAGGTTAGTAACTTTTCTTCTACACCATGATTTAGGCATAATTAGCAAGAATGGTTAGGTTAGAACGGTTAGAGACCAATAGGAGATGGATTCTGAAGAGTTTGAGAGCAATTGGTGAAGTTTCAGTGGATGACACCATTTTTGTTTTGACTAAGAACTCGAGTTATGGTGAGCTATAGCATGAATTAGATGTCAAGATTTGATCAGTATGGAGTGGTGATCACTCTGAGGTAATTAATTGCAAGAATTGTTGAGGTTGATGTTTGAGCATATCTTTGATCTTGGATCGGGTTTGGAGATTTAGGATGTTTCAATTGATTTTGAGACTATGGTTAGATTCAGCATGAAATTTTGGACAGATTAGGGTTTGGAATTTTAATTTTTCATGGAGATTCGAGGCGATACGAATTGGTGAAGATGGAGCTTGAAGCTCTGAGCTTCCATGGCTTCTCTATCTGAACCCTAGCTGGAGGAAGAAGACAGTGCCATAGCCCTTGGATGGAGATTGGACCCATTGACTGGGCGTGGATCATGAAGCTGAGGTTTAATCTCACATTTGAAGAGGGAAATTCTGAAGACCATGAAACACGTCGTTTCATTAACTGAGGGTATTGGGCTTAAGTGTTAATTGATATCCCCACCCCCTTTCATGGCCCAGTTGCATTTTGAACTGCTTTTCATTACTTCCTGCACCGTGTATTTTCCATTTTTTCCATTCATTTTTTAATTGATTTTCTGATGAAAATTGGGCCTAGCGCGTATTGTTGTTTGCACCCCCATTTTGAGCCCACCTGGAAAATGAACTGTCTGGCATTGCTATCTGCACCATATATTTCTCATTTTAATTTCTTTTTCTCCATTTTATTTCAATCTTTGAAAAATCATAATAAATAGAAAAATGATGATTTTTGCATGGGGATTTTTTCTCCCATTTCATGTTCATGTCTAGAAAATTATAAAATCAAAATATTTGCATTTCATGCATTTTTAATATTTTTGTGTATTTTCTTTTTTAATAGCATTTTAATTCATTCTATGTTGATGCGTAGATTTGTAGAATTTTGTTTAGCTAGTTCCCCTTGAATTTTTAGGCCATTCTTTTTAGGATAGTTAGATTAGGACTTTAGCTCCCCCCTGGATTTATTCCATAATTTTGTGATTAATTTTTGATTAGTTTTGCTTAGATGACTTTAGGTTGTGTAGAATTAGGTCAATCCTTAACATAGGTCCACAATAACACTAGAATTTTGGGTTTCTAGGTCAAGTTAGATATTGGGACATATAGGGTATTAAAGGGTAGTCTTGTAGGATCCCCTAGAAATTATATTAGGTTTTAATATAGTAGTTTACTATTTTAATTGATTTTTGTAATTGATGGTTGTTTGTGTTGCCCTTGTGGGCTTGTACCTTTGTTTGCTTTGCTTTGTGGGCTTGGTGAGCTTGGTTTTGCTTTGAGGAGCATTGAGGAGCATAGTAGAAGACTTGAGGATTGATTGAGGAGCTTGAGAGCTTGATAATCTTGTTTGTTTTGTTGTTGTTTTAGGGTTAGGAATTAAGTAGAGCTTAGACCTAGCTGATTTTTTTCTTAAACATGGATGGTACCTTTCACCTCCATTCTTCCCCATGATTCAAGGTCCTTCCATGGTATCCACCTCTCTCCTTTGGAGGGATAAGTGATTGTGCCTAGGAAGTAGAACCTTTGAGGGAACCATTATTTGATGTTGAACCCTTATAGGTCACCTTTGGTGGTCAATAAGCAGTTCAATATCCCAGCTTATCCAGTTAAGTGATTTCCTGGTTTGGGTATCTTGAGAGATGTTGGGCTTGAGTTGGAAGATGAAGACTTCATTGAAGAGTGTGGAAGAGGATGATTCCCTGAGCATTGCCATTTCAGCTGAAGCTTGAAGAGCAAGAGCAACAAGTTGATACTTGAAGACCCAGTGAAGATTAAATGAAGAGTTGAGGCTTAAAGATTGAAGGATGAAGTTGACACTTCTAAGTGATTGATGACTACTCTGAGGAGCTGAGGCTTGAAGAAGAAGATAAGTTGATACTTATGTTGAAGGGTTGAAACCTGGGGAAGTAAATTGATATTTGGCAAGTGATTGAAGTCTGAAGACTGAGTTGTTGTTAGAAGAGCTGAGGCTTGGGGTTGAGAGAGGGAGTTGATCTGCTTTCTTGTCTGTTTTCTTTTCTGTATTGATGTGCCTTGTTTGACTTGCTTGATGCATTAGAATAAGTCCACATCTAGACTAGCTTTAATCTAGGAGCATGATTGCACTAGAGGTTGAGTTGCTCCCTCTGCTTGTATTGTTATTGTATGGCTTTGCTTGCGGGTATTCGGTAGAGCCCAGCTCCCTTGCCCATGTGGTTTATTTTGCTTGATAGCATGATTTCATTTTATCTGTATGATTACAGCAGTTTACTATTTTGCTTGATAACATGTTTTATCTTTCTGTATGATTACTGTTATTCATATCTGGCTTGAGGTCGAGACGAGCTTGTGGAGGTCGATGCCCCACACACATTTCCTCCCTCACTTGCATTGCATGCATTTTACAGTCGTTTACTGTTTACTGTTTACTGTTAAGCTGATGCTTTATCTGTTTCTGTATCATTGACATGATCCCTAGGACTCTCATTTCCTTTGATAAGGAAGTGATGATAGAACTTTAGGTTGAAACCTATGCATGACAATTTCTAGGAGTTCCCTGTTTCAAACTTCAACCATAGGATGAATACTTGGCATGACAACAGTAGGACTTGATAGTCTCCCTCCTAGTTGAGCCTGTTCTCTTCTCATCTCAAAACATCTTAAGATACAGTAATCATGAATGATTTCTTTCGTACGTTACGAGCCTTAAGCTATCTGAGAAAGGATTGTTGGAGAGTTTCTTTCCAACAGTCTGGATGATTAGTATGGCACCCTTTGGGTGACATGCGACGCATTCACTCTCAGGTCATAGTCTCTAGTGCGATTGAAATTGCAAACACAATAAAAAACATTTCTTCCGTAAAAGACAGGAAATAAGCCGTAGTTTCCTGAACTACGTAAGCTCTGATCTCTCATACCTGTTGAGAGTACGTAGGCCCAATACTGATGTATTGGTGAGCCACCTCCCCCATAACCCGTAGGCCAAACTACGTTGACTCTGATTTCTCATTCTCTGATGAGAATACGTAGGCATAAAGTGCGACGCTTTGCCGAGTCATTTTCTTTTCTGTTTTAAGCCAGCCTTGATAGGTAGATAGATAAACCAACCCGTCCAAGTAAACACAACAAGCATGGATCCCGTCGAGTGCGACGGACGTGAGGGGTGCTAATACCTTCCCCTTGCATAACCGACTCCCGAACCCAGACAACGGTTGCGATGACCTTGTCTTATACCTTTTCGTCAGGTTTTTCCGATCGTTTCCTTTCCCGCTCTGAGGGATAAATAAGGAAAGGTGGCGACTCTTCTGTTTTGCCGGCACCTTATTTTCGCGAAAGCGACAGCTGGCGACTCTGCTGGGGAATTGGTCGGTTCCCTATACGAGTCTCGCCTTGGATTTTCTTCCTAGCTGTCTGGGTCATCCCCAGCAGCTGGCGACTCTGCTGGGGACAACGATGGTTCCCTATGTGAGTCTCGCCTTGGATTTTCTTCCTAGCTGCCTGGGTCATCCCCAGCAGCTGGCGACTCTGCTGGGGACCGAACCCAAAATCTCTGGTTCTCCGGTTCCCTATGCGAGTCAATCCTAGCGCTTGTATGATTACTCATTGGGTTGTGTTTATTTATCGCATTTTATTTCCCGCATTTTATTTTCAGTATGATATGATTATCTTTGTTGTTGTGGGATGGGGCATTCTGATGAGTGAGAAGCCAGACCCAGGCTTGAGTGAACATAGCATTAGTTGTGGAAATTAGTGGGCGCGTGCTTGCTTTGCAAGCACTAGTGTCTCATGAAATCCACGCTCAGACGAGGTTCTCCCGGTTGGCTTCTTTTTCAACCCTTTGGGTTGAGGGGGTTGCTGGTTTGGATGATTGTCGACTCTGGGGACCGATCATTTGTGATTCAGCCGAGTGAGGCCGCTTTATGAGCTGGTGATGCCACACCTTCTGGGTATCGTATCACCCCTCTTGAATGTCTGTGACACTGATGAACGCATAGGATGCCGAACTTGAGTCAGTTTAGGTCCATACCTGTGAGCAGGGTTGGGTTTATTGCAGGAAACTTTGACCTTCAGACCACCTGGTTTTCTTGACAGTGGATCAGTTTTGATTGGGATCTGAGGATCTTATCATCAGATGTGTATTTGTTCTTGATAGAGCGGGTTTTGATCAGAGGATCTTATCATCAGATGTGTATTTGTTCTTGATAGAGCAGGTTTTGATCAGAGGATCTTATCATCAGATGTGTATTTGTTCTTAATAGAACGGGTTTTGATCAGAGGATCTTATCATCAGATGTGTATTTGTTCTTGATAGAGCGGGTTTTGATCAGAGGATCTTATCATCAGATGTGTATTTGTTCTTGATAGAGCAGGTTTTGATCAGAGGATCTTATCATCAGATGTGTATTTGTTCTTGATAGAGCAGGTTTTGATCAGAGGGTCTTATTATCAGATATTTGTTCTTGACAGAGCAGATTTATGACTAGGGTCTGAAGATCTCATTATCAGATGGTTGTTCTTGACAGAGAAGAGTTTTGGTTATCAGATTTGTGTTCTTGACAGAGCAGATTTCTTGGTCCTTATTATCAGATGTTTGTTCTTGACAGAGCAGATTTATGGTCCTATATGTGTGTGTTCTTGACAGAGCAGACTTGTGGTCCGATACCAGGGTTTTCTTATTATCAGATGCAGTGGTTGTTCTTGATAGAGCAGCATTATGGTTTTGTTGATACAGAATCTCCACAGCACAGTTGCCTTGATCTCCTGCTGCATGATTGCATTTTGCATTGTTTTGCATACATTTGCATTTCATTAACGTGTGTCTGTGTTGCAGGTACCGTTTTCCTCGATCCAGGATTTCTTGCCTCCTATTGTATTGTTATGGGTTCTCTGAGGAAGACCGTGGCTTACAAGTTCCCTGCCCCTGATGTGGTTAAGCTGACTGGTTTGATAGCTTTAGCAGATAATTTTGTGAGGGATGAGTTCAGAAAATCTTACGGCAGGTTGCTCAGTTTGGTTCATAAACCTTCTGCGTTCGAGGTGAATGGGTTGCATGCTCTGCTGCAGTTCTACGACCCTCCGTTGAGATGTTTCACTTTCCAGGATTTTGTTCTCGCACCCGCACTGGAAGAGTATGCTGATTTGCTAGGTGTACCTATCAAAAGGCAGATGCCTTTTGTTCATATGGATGTTGAGCCTGATCTGGCTGGTTTAGCTCCTTCACTTCATCTGGATGCCTCCGAGTTGGTATTGACTAGTTGGAACAAGGTTTCTGGCTTCTCCTTGCAGTTTCTAGTGGGAAAGGCTCAGTAGTGCGCCAAAGAAGGATGTTGGGTCGCGTTCAACGCCATTCTCGCTTTGTGCATATATGGCATTATTCTGTTCCCCAATATGCCCGATTTTGTAGACTTCGATGCATTTCACATCTTTGCATCAGGGAATCCAGTCCCTACCTTGATAGGCGATGTCTACCATTCTATCCATTACAAAAGCGAGAACAAAAGGGGCAAGAATGTCTCGTGTTGCGTACCCTTGCTTTATAAATGGCTTGATAGTCATCTGCCCAAGAGGGGTCCTTTTGTTTCGTCTGCAGCCACAGCTGAGTGGTCCGAGCGTCTGATGAGCTTATCTGCAGAGGATATCGACTGGTTCGACAGAGATAGGTTGGGTACTGAGGTGATCTTCAGCTGCAGCGGGTTCCCAAATGTGCCTTTAATAGGCAGGAAGGGCTGTATAAACTATAATCCATCTTTGCTGGTCCGACAGTTCGCGTACGCTTTGAGAGCTCCGCCGAAGGATGAAGAGGTGCAGGAATCTCTGTACCTCACTGGTCTTCTAGAGGGGGATCTGTTGTCCAAGCTTCAGCGCGCATGGAATGGTATCAGTAAGAGGGGAAAACCATTGCTGGGGAAAAGCAACAATCAAGCCTACCCTCCGTATGTAACGTGGATCAGAGCTAGAGCAGATGCTATAGGGATGCCGTTCCCTCAGGCCAAGCCGGAAGGTCCTCCAATGATTGAAGAGCCTATTACCGTGCCCATTCAGCAGCATAATCGGGTGTTAGCCGAGCGAGATGAATTGAAGCGGGCAAACGAAGAACTGGAGAAAGAATTGGCTCAGCTCCGAAGCGAGAGGAACGAGGTCGTTCATTCCTTCAAAAGACAGACCGAGCTGGTGAACCAGCTAGGTACAGACCTGACTAAGTAGATAGCCGAGCGTGAACGCATGGGTCAGGACTTCAAAGCTGTCAACGACGTACTAGCTACGAAGAAGCAGCACTTGGACGAGGCATATAGGAGGATATCCAAGTTCAACCAGCACTGGAAGGCTTCCCTAGCCACCAGGAAGGAACGGGAGGACAAGCTGATGCTACAGATCTCCAAGCTGAAAGCCCAGGTGAAGATCAGTGAGAAGAGGTTTGATGAAGAAACCGCTCGCAGATACGCCGCTGAAGGCCAGCTCAACAGAGCTCTCGCTAACTTGAAGGAGCGCAAACTGATGTTTGAGTCCAAGAAGCGGAAGCTAGAAGATTGCTTCGGCGAAGGAGCATGGGAAGATTCGGTCGAAGGTCTTCAGTATACTATTGTGCAAAGGGAATTACTCGTCGAAGGGTTACTCACTCTGCCTGATCACCCAGAAACAAAGGAGTTGTTAGAAGAGTATCACGCCCGTGGCCGTACTTGACTATTTGTATTCTTTTGTTTTGATCATTGTTGTATGCTGACCATCACCAGGCTTGTTGGCTGAGGTCACGCTGTTGATTCATCTTGTACTCGCTGATGTTGTGTACTGCCTTGATGGGCTTTCTTTATATATGAGATTGTTATTTCCATGATTGGACTCGGACTTCTTATTATTATCAGCACTGGCACTCAGGCACTAGGATCGGGGGGAGATCTCCCTAAAGCACAGACACACGTTTGCATTTGCATGAAGCATTTGCATAACGAGCACTTTGGTGTTTTTCCTAACCCCTTTGTGTTTACAGGTTATTTCAGGTTGTTCCAGGATTGGTCAGAGACCCATTCACCGCTATTCAACTAGAGCTAACCAAACCAGAATCATGGAGCAAGTGCAGACTGAGGTTCAGGAACTCCGCGAAAGAATGAATCGTTTCATGGAGCTCATGCAAGCGGTCGCCAATGGCCAGGATCAGCTCAGAACTTTGGTTCAACCTTTGATTTCGAGGGTCGATAGCAACGGCGTCCTCCACGGTGGGACTGTGCCTACTCCTCCACCAGTTGAAACTCCGCAGAATGGTATCCCCGTGACCGGGGTGAACGGCAGTGCCAACGGCAATGTGGTGGCCAACATGGGACTCAATACGACGGGCGTCGGTAATGGGAGTCTGGGAGCTAATGTCAACGGGCTGGGCAACGGCAATGCAGGCGTCGGTAATCTGTTTGTGCCCCAGCCATGGTTGGAAGATCGTCAGGACGACGTGTTCTCTCAGAGAGGTGCTGAACGCTGAAGCGCGGCTTAGATTCAAGGCACTTGAAGATAAGATGAGAGATATCGAGAATCAGAATACTTTGGGCGTTGATATGTCCAAGTTGGGATTGATTGCTGATTTCAAGGTGCCTCCCAAGTTCAAGGTGCCTGACTTTGAAAAATATAAGGGCACCACTTGCCCTCGTGTCCACCTAAATCGTATTACAGAAAAATGTCCACTCATTCTGAGGACGAGAAGTTGCTGATGCACTTTTTTAAAGACAGTTTGTCCGGGCCATCCCTTGAGTGGTACATGAGTCTGGAGCCTACCAGTGTGCGCACCTGGAAGGACCTTGCTGAAGCATTTGTGCACCATTACCAATACAATAGCGACTTGGCCCCGAATCGGGTCCAGCTGCAGAATCTGTCGCAGAGGAACAACGAAGGGTTTAAGGAGTACGCCCAACGGTGGCGTGAGTTGGCAGCCAGGGTTCAGCCGCCGATGGTTGAACGTGAGCTCGTGCAGATGTTTGTAGCCACCCTCCCAGGGGTTTACTATGAGAAGTTAGTCAGTGGCATGTCTGGGACGTTCTCGGATCTCATTATCACGGGTGAACACGTCGAGAATGGGATCAAGATCAGGAAAATTCAAGGTGAGTTATCCTCAACTGGAGGAGGCGGAAAGAAACCGTATAGTGGCAAACGACGGGAAGGGGAAATGAGCGCTGTGTCCAACGCTCGAAGAAAAGGTAAAGGTCCTCACCAGCATGTGGCCAGTATAACCATCCCGGCAGTTCAACAGCTACAACAGCAGCAGCAACCGAATCAACAGGGATACAGAAGGTATCAGAATCGGGCACCTTTGGCGAACCGTCACCTCGAGACACCGCCCATGTCGTATGCGCAATTACTGCAGACTTTGCTTCAATTACAGTTGATTCAGAAGAGAATGCTGGCTCCCTTGACTGGGGCACCTCCGCCAGGTTATGACGCTAATGCAACTTGTGAGTTCCACTCAGGGGCACCAGGCCACACAATCGAGAATTGCAAAGCCTTCAAGCACAAGGTGCAGGACATGGTGGATGCCAAGATCATCAACTTCTCCGATAATGTGCCAAATGTCACGAAGAATCCTATGCCGAATCATAGGGGAGGCGGAGTGAACGCCATTATCGAAGACGAGAGTTCGGATTTGTTGACTGATGTCAGAGATCTAAAGACGCCGCTTAGCTTCGTTAAAGCTAAGTTGCTGAAAAGAGGGTTCTTTCCAGGTTGCGGAGAGCTATGCATGGACTGTGCCACACGTTCTGATGGATGTGAGCAGTTGGTAGAAGGAATTCGAAGTCTGATGACTGAAGGGATTTTACAGTTTAGCCGAAGGGCTGAAAGTGGATCAGGAGAGGTAGTGCTGAAGCACACTAATGAGGTCGCAACCATCACCATCCCTCGCCGGACGATCACTATTTCTGTGCCCAGACCGCCCACAATTACCATCACCAAAGCCGGACCGATACCCTTCGAGAGCACTAATGTTGTTCCGTGGCATTATGGGGCTGAAGTCTACTGCAACGGACAGAGGTTGGAGCTAGAGCCGTATGGGTTGACTGTGGAGAACCTTGCGGGAATCAGTGGTATTACTCGCAGCGGAAGAGTGTTCGCACCACCAGAGGTCGTGGCGGACAAAGCAGACAGAGCTGATGCAACTGACAAAGGTAAAAGTAAAGTCGTTGAAGAGGTCCCGCGTGGGGCAGAATCAGATTTGCTTGTTAAAGATGCCGAGGAGTTTATGCGGTTGATTAAAAAGAGTGACTACAAGATTGTAGACCATCTCCATCAGACGCCCTCCAAGATTTCCATTCTGAACTTGTTGTTGTGTTCTGAAGCACACCGCAACGCGCTACTGAAGGTGTTGAACGCCGCATATGTACCGCAGGAGATATCGGTAAATCAGCTAGAGGAGGTCGTAGTCCATGTGAATGCTAGAAATGGGCTAGGGTTCACTGACCTAGAGCTGACGCCGAAAGGGAGGAATCATAATAGCGCCCTGCACATCTCGATAGAGTGTAAGGGCACGATTATGTCGCACGTGTTGGTGGACACGGGTTCGTCACTTAATGTTCTTCCGAAGAAAGCATTAATGAAGTTGGATACTCGTGGAGTGATTTGCACACTCAGTGATCTGGTTGTGAAAGCATTCGATGGAACTAAACGACATGTTTTCGGGGAGGTGACCCTGCCAATCCAAGTTGGTCCGAAAACGTTCGACGCGGTCTTCTATATCATGGACATCATGTCTGCCTACAGTTGCCTATTGGGCCGGCCATGGATCCATGCTGCTGGTGCCGTGACCTCCACGTTGCACCAAAAGCTCAAGTATGCTATCGGAGGAAGCATCGTAACCGTGTGTGGCGAGGAAGACATAATGGTGAGCCATTTGTCGTCCTTCAAGTATGTGGAGATGGATGGAGAAATCCATGAGACTCTATGCCAAGCGTTCGAAGCTGTCAAGGTGGAGGACGTAGCTCCTGTAGTCACTGAGAAGCCAGAGATGACTCTCTCCTCATTCAAGGAAGCTCGGGCCGTTGTCCAAGCCGGAGCTACCCCAGGCTGGGGGCGAATTCTGGAGATACCTAACAAGCAAGATAAGTTTGGGTTGGGATATTCTCCTGGAGCTGAAGCTTCTTCTTCTTCTAGCAGTGCGTCGCGAGGTAAAGGGCCGATCTAGTTTACCAGTGGCGGGATGATTTTCGAGAGCATCAACGCGGTGTCTGAAGACAGCGGAGATAGCGACTGCGACCTCGACTCTTGGATCCAGCCAAGCAAGCCAAGCGAGGGCCTCAACAATTGGTCCATCAAGGATATCATCCAGATAACAAGTGAAAAGTAATGATTTACTTTTTCCAATCATTGTACAACCCTGTGTCCTACCCGGGGCATAGTGGTTTTATTGTCAGGGCCTTGTTGGATTATGTACATGCATTTTGTTAATAAATCAAAGGCGTTTCCTTCGTATTCAAATATTGTGATCTCTGTTATTCCTGTTTTATATTTGTTTTGAAAAACAATAAAATGGCAATGGGGTCTGTGCTAACCTGCATATTCTTGTTTTAAGCTTAACCCTTGTTATTGCAGGATCCACATAACAGATGACATCGACTATGGACCTTCTACGACTCACTTCGACTTTGATTGCCTGATCTATCAAGCCGAAGAAGAGATTGATGAGGACGAAGACCTTCCTGAAGAGTTGGCCCGCTTGTTGAAACAAGAGGAGAAAGTTATTCTGCCTCATGAGGAGGAGATCGAGATTGTGAATCTGGGTTCTGAAGAACTCGTCAGAAACGTCAGGATAGGGGCTGCACTGCAAAGTGACGTCAAGCTGAGATTGGTCGATATGCTTCGAGAGAATAGTGACATTTTTGCTTGGTCGTACGAAGATATGCCCGGACTTGATACTGACATCGTAGTCCACCACTTGCCGTTGCGAGAAGATTGTCCTCCCGTTAAGCAGAAGCTTAGAAGGACACGACCAGATATGGCCGTCAAAATCAAAGAAGAAGTGCAAAAGCAGCTTGATGCTGGCTTTTTAGCGGTCACTACTTACCCTCCGTGGGTCGCCAACATAGTGCCTGTACCGAAGAAGGACGGTAAGGTACGCATGTGCGTCGATTATCAGGATTTGAATAGGGCGAGCCCTAAGGATGATTTCCCGCTGCCTCATATTGATGTGTTGGTCGACAATACAACCCAGTTCTCCGTGTTTTCGTTCATGGATGGCTTCTCCGGTTACAATCAGATCAAGATGGCGCCGAAGGACATGGAGAAAACTACGTTCATCACTCCGTGGGGAACATTCTGCTACAAGGTAATGCCCTTCGGTCTGAAGAACGCAGGGGCCACTTACCAACGAGCAATGGTAACTTTGTTTCATGACATGATTCATCATGAGATTGAAGTCTATGTTGATGACATGATTGCGAAGTCCCAAACGAAAGAGGGACATCTGGTCAATTTGCTGAAGCTTTTTGAGAGGCTTAGGAAGTTCAGGTTGAGGCTGAATCCTAACAAGTGTACTTTCGGAGTACGGTCCGAAAAGTTACTGGGGTTTATCGTGAGCGAAAGAGGCATCGAGGTTGATCTTGCAAAGATAAAAGCAATACAAGAAATTCCAGTGCCGAAAACAAAAAAAGAAGTTCGTGGTTTCCTGGGCCGAATAAACTACATCGCAAGGTTTATTTCTCAACTCACGGCCACGTGTGAATCGATGTTCAAGCTTTTAAAGAAAGATCAGGCGATTATCTGGAATGAGGATTGCCAGAAGGCATTCGACAAGATAAAGCAGTATCTTCAGGAACCTCCAATCTTGATTCCCCCAGTAGCCGGAAGACCCTTAATCATGTACTTGATAGTTCTTGAGAATAGTATGGGGTGTGTTCTCGGTCAGCACGACGAGACGGGCAGAAAAGAGCATGCCATTTACTACTTGAGTAAAAAGTTCACAGACTGTGAATCTCGTTACTCGATGCTGGAGAAAACGTGTTGTGCATTAGCCTGGGCTGCCAAACGTTTACGACAGTACATGCTCAATCACACCACCATGTTAATTTCGAAGATGGATCCAATCAAGTACGTCTTCGAGAAGCAAGCGCTTTCGGGCAGGATTGCCAGATGGCAAATGGTGTTGACGGAATATGACATTCAGTATGTTTCCCAGAAGGCCATCAAGGGCAGCGTATTGTCTGAATACCTCGCCGAGCAGCCGATCGAAGATTATCAACCGATGAAATTTGAATTCCCTGATGAGGATATCATGTTTCTCAAAGCGAAGGATTGCGAAGAGCCGTTGCCTGATGAGGGGCCAGATAGGAAATCCCGGTGGAAGTTGATATTCGACGGGGCGGTTAGTTCCTATGGAAGTGGCATTGAGGGGATCATCACGACTCCCCATGCATCCCACATCCCGTTTACTGCGAGACTGACGTTTTCGGTCACCAATAATGAAGCGGAGTACGAAGCATGCATTATGGGTCTAGAAGAAGCGATTGATTTGAGAATCAAGAACCTAGACGTATATGGTGACTCGGCGCTTGTGATCAACCAAATTAAAGGGGAGTGGGAAACTCGTCAATCGAATTTGGTGCTGTACATGAATTACGCCAGAAGGCTACTTCCGTTCTTTGATCGAGTGGAACTCCATCATGTGCCCAGAGCAGAAAATCAGATGGCTGATGCCTTAGCCACGTTGGCTTCGATGTATAAAGTCAATTTTTGGAATGAAGCTCCGAGTATTGTCATTTCCAGTCTTGATAGACCGGCATTTGTCTTTGCGATCGAGGAAGCCGCCGCCGACAAGCCATGGTTCCACGACATCCAGACTTTCCTTATGACTAAGGAGTATCCTGCGGGTGCGTCAACCTAGGATAAAAAGACTCTGAGGAGGCTGTCTGGGAATTTTTATCTCAATCCTGATGGAGTGTTGTATAAGAGAAACCACGATCTCGTGCTACTCAGATGTGTAGACGAGAAAGAGGCGAGTATGCTCATGGAAGAAGTCCATGAAGGAACATTTGGTACGCACGCTGGCAGGCATGCCATGACGAGGAAGATCCTGAGAGCAGGATACTACTGGCTGACGATGGAATCGGATTGCTTTAAATTCGTGAAGAGATGTCATAAATACCAGATTTATGCTGATAAAGTTCATGTGCCGTCGTGCCCGTTAAATGTCATGTCCTCCCCGTGGCCATTCTCCATGTGGGGCATCGACATGATAGGCAAGATCGAGCCCACTGCATCTAACGGTCATCGCTTCATTCTAGTAGCTATCGACTACTTCACCAAGTGGGTGGAGGCAGCCTCATATGCTAATGTGACCAAGCAAGTGATGGCTAAATTCATAAAGAGGGACATCATCTGTCGTTACGGAATTCCCGAGTGAATCATTACTGATAATGGTTCGAATTTGAATAACAAGATGATGAAGGAGCTGTGCCAGAGTTTCAAGATTGAACACCACAACTCATCTCCTTACCGACCGAAGATGAATGGCGCCGTTGAAGCGGCCAATAAGAACATCAAGAAGATTGTTCAGAAGATGGTTGTGACCTACAAAGATTGGCACGAGATGCTGCCATTTGCATTGCACGGTTACCGTACCACGGTGCGTACGTCAACCGGGGCAACTCCTTTCTCCTTAGTGTACGGTATGGAAGTTGTCCTACCGTTAGAAGTGGAGATCCATTCTTTGCGAGTTTTGGTCGATGTGAAACTCGACGAGGCAGAATGGATTACGAACCGACTGAACCAACTCAGCCTGATGGACAAGAAGAGGTTAGCATCGATTGCGCATGGTCGTCTGTACCAAAGCCGAATGAAGAAAGCTTATGATAAGAAGGTGCGTCCTAGAAGCTTTCAGACGGGTGATCTCGTCCTGAAGAAGATTCATCCTCCACACTCCGATCACCGGGGCAAGTGGACTCCCAATTACAAAGGTCCGTACGGATGGTGAAGATTTTGCACGATGGATGGTGAAGATTTTGCTGTTATCCACGATGGATGGTGAAGATTTTGCATCCCCGGTGAACGCAGACGCAGTTAAAAAATACTTTGCTTGAAAGCGACCCGCTGGACAGTAAAAAGAGAGTCCAGGCAAAAATGGGGCATCCCGGCGAACCATAAAAAAGGAAAAAAGTTCGGGAAAAAATTAGGGATATAATTTGAAAAAATATACACCCGCAAAGTCGAAAACCCGGATGGGCGACTTTGGCAAAAAAGGGTATCCCGGTGAACTGAAAACCCGCAAAGGGCGGTTCACGCAAAAGTTAGGGATTCAAAAAAGCAAATGACTGCGTTCCGCGTGTGGACTTTTTTGTTTAATGGTTTGGAAGACCTGAGGGCCGTTTATATGAATCAATCTCTTCTGAAGCTAAAGCGTCGGAGAAGTATCGAAGTCGAGTGGGTCATAGAAGGATCAACTCATGGTGTTCGTCTACGCCTCGTTGCCGACATTTGTATATACTGATGTATATTTGTGTTGTATTTTTGCGCAGCTTCCTCATTCCAGGAGCTTGCATCTATTGTAAAACATTTTTACCCATCCAGGGGTTCGTTATCAATAAAATACTATTCAGCAATTCTGTTTGCCTGTTTAGCATTTACCTGTTTTGTTTGCGAAAAAGAACGCCGATGTTTTTGATAAAATGCGCATACATAAACTTACTGGCCTAGGCCACCGATTGTTGAAACAATGAATTACTTGAACATTGTCACGAGATAATAACCTTGATAGGTCCCTTTGAGAAGGGTATCTTGTCTGTTTGTTTGTGTTGTTACAGGTGTAGCAGATTCCAGGCAGTACGCCGTACGCGTCCCCGAGCAGGATGATTCCTCCCCTCAACAAGGTTCAGCAGCCTCTCCCTGCAGATTCTGAACGTGAGATCGTAAAGCATTGATATGTTTCCCCAGGCAGAGAAGATTCTCTCCCCCAATCAGATGCATCTTGAAGGAGCGGCATCTCCCCAGCTGAGTCAGGCGCCGAAGTGTGTGTTCATTCCCCCTAGCACCGGGTCACAAGTGCAGGCCTCGCGGTAGACCATCCACTGAAGTGTGCAGCAACTGATGGTTCAAGACTGAAGTCTCCAGCGGAATCGAGATTCCCCGCAGAGTAGTACTCTCCCCCGAAGCCGGATGATTCCTCCTTCCCCAGCGGAATTGAGATTCCCCACAGAGTCGTACTCTCCCCAGTAAGCAGAATGATTTCTCCTTCCTCAGCCGAGTTGGCAGATCCCCAAGAGAGTCGAGTCCTTGGAAGTCGTTTGGGCCATGATTGGTTCGCCCCAGTAGAGTGTTGAATAGCTGACGCTGTGTTCCCCGCTGGAGCCGTTTTCTCCAGGGAAGTAGCCGTGAAGGACGTGCAGTTTATTCCCGCGATGGACATCGCTTTCCCTCAGCAGGTCCAGGTTCTCATAGAGCTTCGTTCCCCTGCAGCAGTCAACTGAAGTTCACTTCCCCATAGCTCCCGATTGAGATTGGCGTGGCTTTTTCTCCTCAGCAGGATGATTCCTTCCCCCTACCAGAGTGGTTCTTTATCCTTGACAGGAGGATCCTAACTTCAGCATTTATTTTGCTGACGGGATCGCCGCATGTTGCATGATTGCATATCATTTATCATAAACGTGTAGCATTTCCACCGTGTGGAGCATTGTGGCATATGCATACTAAACATGAGCTAGGTCGTTACCGTTCTTGTTTTGCAGGTGTTCCCCAGCGAAGCCACTTGATCAAGATGATTCTTGAATTCTCCCCAACAAAGTCGCTTGCTCAAGATGACTCTTGAATTCTCCCAGCCAGGTCGTTTGCTTAAGATGATTCTTAAAATCCCCCGTGCAGTCGCCAGAGTTGGTTGCTCAAGTTGACACTTAGAGTCCCCAGTAAAGGTTGCCCAGGATGATTCCTGAAATCCCCGACAGAGTGTTTGCTCAGGATGACTCCTGAAATCTCCAGCAGAGTTATCGGTCCAAGATGATTCTTGACGCCCCCAGGCGGAGTTATTTGTCCAAGATGATTCTTGAAGTCCTCAGCAGAGTTGATTCGTCCAGAATGATTTCTGGATCCCCGAAGCAGAGTTACTTGATAGTTCTCCAGAATCCCCAGCGGAGATGCGTCATCCCCAGCAGGTTTCTGAACAGCGAAGTTGAAACTTCCCCTGAAGACTTGATGATTGAAGTCTGACCGTGTTAATGAAGCAATTCTCACAGCTGATGCAGAGTGCCTGATGGCAAAAGATTGCATATCCTTATTTGGTTCATGATTGACCAAGAATTCTATTTTCGACCTACCGAGGAAGTCCGACTGATGCCCGAAAAGTTCTTTGAATGCCCGATGGCATGATTGTCGCGGTGAAATTTGGATACCAAACTATTGATTAGTTTGAATCGTTAATTCAATTTGCAACCGAACTTTGATTTGTCCAAAGGAAGGGATAAAGATCGAAATTCCCACAATGCAATGCAAATGCAAGCTAGATTGTTAGGGTTCGGGGGTCGGTTAAACTTAGGGAAGGTACTAGCATCCTAAGTTTCTGTAGTACTCTACAGGAACCTCTTGTTTTATGTTTGTTTATTGCTATGTGTTTATCTGCTTAATGGTTTAAGAGACCTAGGGGGTTTATATCTAAGTATACTCGATAAGATGTCGCATCTTATGCCTACATATCCTTACGGGAGTGGAATCAGAGTATGTTGTAGTTCACCCTAAAGGGTTAGAGGAGCTCTTTGACTGTGGCCAAAGTTCCTACGGGTTTAGGGTAGTTGATTGATTGGGTTTAGGAGAAGAGACGAGTCTTCATATTAAGGGAGAGATAACCACGACAAATGGAAAAGGGATTGTAGGAAATGGTCTTTGCATCGTCTTAAGAGAAGGTCTTACATACTCGGATGGTCGCCAAGTATGCCTTTATCGCTCTTAAGGCAAAGTCCCTACATGTTTGATTGTATTGTTGTGGGGGTGGAGATTATATCTCGCTTAAGATGATTAACATCTATTCTCTGATGTGTTTGTAAGATGTTGTATTGTGTTTAATTGTTTTGTCTAAGTTATGAAGATTAAGGTCCTTCCTATGGGGTAGGTCCTATCCTAAGCGATCAACTTGAAGGGACTCAAGGATCGTGGGGAGTATGATGCAAATGATGTGCAACTACACACAACGTTGAATTATGTGTAGGTTTTTCCTTTGGACGGAATGCGATGTAATGATGTAAATGCGATAATGTAAAGTGACTGTAAAGTAAATTGCGGAAATATAAATCATACACACGCATGAAAGCGCTAAGTGAGTGTGTGTACATTGTGAATAAGAGCAGATAAAGATAAACAATATGTACGCATGAAAGCTCTAAGTGTACAGATGTGTAAATGTGTCGTGAAGTGGCGTGCACGATTGATTATATTTTATGATGTTAATTGATTTTAGACGGGATGATTAATTGTGAGAGGTTTTGGTTTTAAGAAAATATTAGATTAGTAGGCTGGATTAATTTTAAAAAAACGAAGTTGAATTGATTTTTATTAGGTATAATAAATTTGATAGAAATTATTTTAAATGGTCACGTTTTATTAAATGAAAATTATTAAGGTGTAAGTTCATTAGAATAACAGGTTTTAGTTTTTATTTTATTTTAATAAAAGCGGATTTAAATAAAGGTTAATTTTAATAGTAAACAAAAAGGTTAACAATGGTTTAGAAAGTATTATTTTGAATAAAAGGTTGATTATAATCGAATTATGAAATTGAATCATTATTGATAATCCAAAAAGAGTATTAAGTTAAATTAATAAAAGAGTTTGTTTTTTAGATTTGAAATTAACCAGACAGAAAATAATTAGCTAAAAGTGTTTAATTATTTTTAATGAAAGGATTATGTGCTGACTTAGAGAAAATTAATTAAGAAATTAAGTTAAGGGTTAATTAGAGAATTAGAAATACTTAACGGTGATTAAGGGTTAATTAGTGTGTGATATGTGGTGAGTGTGATTAAGGTTGCATAACAAATAATAAAAAAACAAAACAGAAAAATAAAAACATGGAAACCCTAGATTCCCCAATTTCCCCCCTCGCTATCTCGCTTTCTCTCTGATCGTCTTCATCGCGTTCTCAACCTCACTCTCTCTGACTCGCTTCCGTCTCCCTTTCCTCATGCTTTTCCGTCCTGCGTGATCCCCTGTACCTGAAACAACATCAAAACATTAGTGATTCACGGACTTCGTTCGAACGAGAGATTACCGAAGGCTGAGTGACGACGTTGGGGCGACGGAATGGCTTCGCGGAGGTTTTGATTTTTGCGGTGGCTGGGGCGGGATTCGCCGATGGAGTGGCTTCGCGGAGGTTTGAGGAGATAAGTTTCTTCTTGCTCGAATTTTCTAGGTTACGAACTTGGGTTTGTGATGATTTCCATTCGTCCCCCTTTCTTGTGTCTATCCTCCCTTTTATATAGACTTCTGAATTGAAAACTGTTTGAATGATAGTTTAAATGCCGATTGATTGTTGATTGGGATTTTCCTTATTGGGACCAATCTGACTTGAAAATATTCCTCTTTCGTGCGATTGTTTAATGTCTGTTTATGGAGATCCCAATCCATGATATCTTGTATCAATTTCATTAACTGTCCATGTTCAATGCTTTGGATTTAGGTTGAATATTCTTCGAATCTTTTTCAAACAGGGATATTCCTCAATGTTTTTACTAATCTTGAATCTGGTGGTTTGGCAGGTGTGGATATTAATTGAATTATTGGGTCAGCGGATGAATCCAGAAGCCCAAAAAAAAAGGGGGGGCGTGCTTGGGTACGAGAATGTTGGTGATGCCCTTGGTTATTTGACTTTTCTCTTCTTCTTTCAGGCTGTTACTTGATTTGGAAGCTGCCAGTTCTGGGTCATTGCCGGGGAAGGTATAACTGCGATGATGACTCATAAGTCTGAGCTTGTGGCTGTGTTGTTGGTATCCCGGTTTGTGTTGGAGATGGAATTCTGTGAATGGTTGCCCTGTTTGCTTGTTAAGTTGAGTGGTGTTGAGGAAGGTTTGCAGTGGCAATGATGATTTGTGAGTCTGAACCATTGTTAGAGTTTGTTGTTGTGGCTAGCTCGTGATTAATGATTGTCGCTGCTATGCTTGTTGCGCCATTCTTTGTTACCACATAATACTCTTGCTCTTGTTCTTGCTTCTGCTGCTGTTGAACTGACGTGGTTATTGTTGCTTGTAGCTGATGTTATTGCTGCTGATGCGCTGCAGCTGGTGTAGAGATACTTGCAGCTGCCGTTCGCGGCTAGTACTCTGCGAAAGTTGTTGCTTGCTTGCGAGGGCTTCGCCTGCTGATATGCTTTCGGTTTCCAACTGACTTTTCTTCGTCTTCTTTCAGGACCTGATTCGAAGTTTGAATGCTGCTTGTTTCTTGCCGTTAGTCGAGAAAGGTTTGGTGCGGTTATGATGATGATGGCTTGATCATCTGAACCAAAGCTCTGTGAGATTAGTGTTGCCTTTGAATAATAATGGTTGCCTTACACGGAAGCTGTCTGAAACTAGTTGTATTTCTTGTCCCGAGTTCGATTTCGTCGGTGTTCGGTAAGGAGTCGGCGCCAGCTTTGGTTGTTGCCCTCCCGGCCACCCGTATCCTGTCCTGTGATGAGTTTTCTGAGGGCTGAACTTAAATCCTCTTCTCCTTAAATTTCACTTTATTTTTGACAGCGTTTGAATGACGGTTGTTGCTTTGACAAGACTTGATAATTCCTATACTGCGGACAGTATCTTGTGGTAACACGAGGGGCAGATTGTGGAGTTGTGAAATTTGCGAAATGCAGGATGCTTGATGTATTGATGTTTACATTTGGTACCGAAATGTTGATGTTTATATCCGTACTGCTACTAATATTATTATGTGTACTGATCCTGTTATTGTCTGTTGTCGGAAAACTATCTAGTTATTGTTGGAATGCTGGCTTGCTAATTGCAAGACCTTACTTGCTGATACACTTTTGTCGTGGCCACTGTAGTTGCTTGCAAAAACTGAAATACCTGTGGTTGTGATATCGAGATGCTTGGTCACACTTTGATAGTCCTCCCTTTTATCAAAGATACCGACACTGTTAATTTCAGATATTATCCTGTCTTACGCCGTTGCCGGGGACCCGTCTGGTGTTCAGTAGGGAGTCGGCGACAACTTCGGTTGTTGTCCTTCCGGCTGCTCAGACTTCCCGCCCAATGATGAATCAAATCTGAGGGTTGAGCAAATCTTTAACTCTTAATCTTCTTGAATTCCCTTTTTTTTTACTGCTGACATTCTGATATTGTTCTGCTGATAATTTGCATGCAGGGTTGCTGGGGTTAAATTGCATTGAGGCAACTGGAGATGGAGTTGCGTGGTCGCGTCAAAACGTCGGCGTTACGCTTGCAAGAATGGCCTTAATTATCACAAATGTCCTTTCGAACAAAATTCACTTGCATCAAGTGAGCGGTGGCTGTTACGTGCGATCCCCTTCCTACTTCGATTCAGCTTTCCACGAGATTGCCATGGTGTAACAGGACAGATTCTCAAAGTATCTTTAAAGTTGCATCTGCATAGTTGAGAGGAAAGTCTGAAGGTGGTGTACTTGGAACGAGACCTCTGTGTCTTGCGAGTCGAGTAATAGGATTGTATTAAATATGTTTTGTTAATGTCAAGGCCTTCAAATGTTAATACTTTGGGCCACTTTGTATTATTGGGCTTTTGAGTTAAATATCAATCTTTTGAACTTGTCCGTTTGGTTATATCCTTTGAACTCATTATCATTGCTTTTGAATCTCGTGAAGACATGTGCTAATCTCTTGTGGTCTTGGAGTTTTGGATTTTATACGTTGAAAAAAAATGAAACGTGTGCCACAGTTGACTTGGACATTATTGCAAAAGATGATTGTATAAGCATGAATCTTCAATGAGGTCCTTAATTATAAGGTTACTTTGGTAATGTGAATACTGCCATTTGGAGATAGTTTTGGTGAATGTCACATAAGAACTTCCTCGTGCATGTAACTTGAACTGTTAACTTTAACTTCTTGCTCTGAGCTTGTAATAAATCCCTCCATAGGCCTGAAATTGACTTAATAGCACGAACTCCTGATTCACATGTTCTTGAGTCTACGACTTTTGAAATTTATGCGCCTGCATACACTTGTTAGTGACAATAACATAAATATGAAATATATCGTCAAATGACGTAAGAGACGCACAAAAGGAGGTGAGATCTTATGGTCAAAAATTAGGGTGCAACAGATGCCCCTATTTAAGTTACTTCTATTCGGAGATATGGAAATTGAGGTCTCCATCTCGACGAGATAGGAGGGACTTAAATAAAAACATTGCACGAATTTTTGGCCCTAAGAGGTCACCGTATGCAAATGATATGCAATGATATGAGAATGCAAGACAGACGGGTCCTGTGAGAAACGGTGTCACAGGGGAACAAACAGACACAACAAGACTCCGCGAGGATGGGAAACCAACATCACTGGGGAATACTCGGAAGTAAAACAGTATCTCATACACCAAGGACATGGCGGTGGGAGATAAACTTTTAGTTGGAGGATATGCTTATTATCATAATGTTGTGGTCGATAATAATCCAGATGAATTGAGTTGATGGTTCATCCTTATTTTCTTTTTTTTCTCTCTTTTTTTTCTGTATATCTTCTCTTGCGGAACTCAACTTGAAATAATAAAGTGTATGACTTCCCCGAACATCATGATAAGGATATCATGAGCTGGTCTCGGTCTCTGCCTGAAAGGTCAGAACTTCCCCTTGCACCATGGTATGGGAACCATGAGCTGGTCTCGGTTCCTGAAGTCGAACTTCCCCTTGCTCTATGGTATGGGAACCATGAGCTGGTCTCGGTTCCTACCCAAAATGATGGAGACTCGTGAGAGCGTCTTCAAAGAGGGGTTGTAAATTTGTAGATTTTAGATGTAACTGTAGTTGTAAATTGTAATATTGATGTATATGTTTGGCCGTGAGCCATAGTGTCATTGTAGATTGTATGTTGTAAATCGTAGAACTGTAGAATTGTTGATGTAAATGTTGTGTAGTCTGTAATTGTAGAATTTTGTAGATGTGATCTTGTACTTGTAACTGTAACTTGTAGATGCAGTTTGTATTGTATTGGCAATTTGTAGAATGTGCACCGGGGATCTTCAAAAGAGTTGTAAACCGGTTGATACGTGGAGTGTCCTCTTGTAAGGAGATATGTCATTGATTGTACTCATAATGAACTCTTCGGGGAAAATCATTTTTGAGGAGTATCTTTGTTGTAATTGTAAGATATGTGAAATTGTAGTAGTAGAAATCCTCAAATGGGGAAATATCTGTAATGCTTTTGTTTTGACTTGATAATCTTGAGATAATCCACTGGGGAAGGACAGATCGTCTTGATGAAATTGTTGTTCGTCGTTTTGAGAACAAATCTGCCCAAAACGAGTTGCTCAAATAAAGAGACCTTCTGTTATTCAGCTGTAAGATGTCGAGTGGATCTTGTAATGTTGTTGAAGAAACGTTGCGTCTTCAATGGTGATCCTCATGACGTCAAAGTACAAAATAAATGCACTCTTGATCCATGCTCAAAAGCTGGAGATGTTCATCGCGTGATTGCCAAAGACCGAAGTTCAATTCGGGAAATAACCGAAGAGAAACTGTCAAGCAAGACTCAACCACAGAGGCATAAACTCCAATGGGAATGTACTGAAACAACTGTCTTCCACGAGGATCGAACTTCGTGGGGAAATAGAAATATTGAGTTTTTTTTCTGCTTAGGGCTGACAACTCTATTTGGGAGGAGTAAGACGCGCCCAAAATACCCAAGGGTAACCGCAATCGAAGAGATAGAGTAAAACATACAAAGGATGCACAAAATGCCAATGTTATGTTATCTACTTATATGACATGCGTATGCTTATGTTTGCGCTGACAGGTCGAGAGGGACACATAATTTATGCATGGGGAAATGCTCGAGCCTTATCTCCGCAGGTCCTTCGAACGAGAGTGACCTTCACTCTCAGATGGCATAATCGTCAATAGTCTAGTCATCTTTCTGTGAGTAAGGGTGAGCATTGGCGGTCATCCTCTCGTTATTCATATATCAAGTAGAGCAAATTTTGAAAAGGTTTAAATCAGTTAGGATTTTGCTATCAAGATCACAGATTTAGTAAAGGAAAACTTTTTATTGAACGGCGGGCAGCGGAAAAGCGTGACCCGATATTACAGTGTTGGAAAATGATATCGATTACATAGAGGGAATAATGTCCTGATTCTCCTAAACAAAGTATTTCTTGACAGCATCCGCATTCACGGGGCGAGTTATTTCTTCTCCATCCATTGTTGCTAACATCAAAGCGCCTCCAGTCAAGACCCTTTTGACTACATATGGTCCATCATAATTCGGGGTCCATTTTCCTCTGATGTCAGTGAGGAAAGATTGGATTTTCTTGAGCACAAGGTCACCTTCCCTGAATACCCGGGGTCGAACCTTCTTGTCAAACGCTTTTTTCATCTTCTGCTGATACAGCTGCCCATGGCATAGCGCAGCCATCCTCTTTTCTTCGATTAAGTTCAACTGATCATACCTGTTCTGACACCATTCTGCCTCTGATAATTTTGCCTCTACTAAAATTCTCATAGAAGGAATCTCAACTTCTATTGGGAGTACTGCTTCCATACCGTAGACGAGCGAAAATGGAGTTGCCTCAGTTGATGTACGTACCATCGTACGATATCCATGTAAGGCAAATGGGAGCATTTCGTGCCAATCTTTGTACGTAACCACCATTTTCTGAATGATTTTCTTAATGTTTTTGTTGGCGGCCTCAACAGCCCCGTTCATCTTTGGTCTGTAAGGAGAAGAATTGTGATGTTCGATCTTGAATTCTTCACACAGCTCTTTCATCATTTTGTTATTCAGATTGGAACCATTGTCTGTAATAATTCTGCTTGGCACACCATATCGGCAAATAAGTTGATTCTTGATGAATTTGACAACCACATGTCGAGTTACATTAACATAGGAAGCCGCCTCGACCCACTTGGTAAAATAGTCAATGGCTACTAAGATGAATCGGTGTCCGTTAGACGCTTTTGGCTCTATCATTCCAATCATATCAATTCCCCACATGGAGAATGGCCACGGTGATGAGATAACATTCAACAAAGTCGGAGGCACGTGAATTTTATCTACATAGATCTGGCACTTGTGACACTTTCTAGCAAACTTGTAGCAATCTGATTCCATTGTGATCCAATAATAACCAGCCCTTAAAAGCTTCTTAGCCATGGCATGTCCGTTGGCATGAGTGCCAAAAGATCCTTCGTGAATTTCCGACATTAACATATCTGCTTCTTGTTTGTCAATGCACCTCAGCAAGACCATGTCAAAATTCCGTTTGTACAACACATTGTTACTCAGAAGGAACTTTCCAGCCAACCTTCTCAAAGTCTTCTTGTCTTTGTTGGAAGCTCCCAGGGGATATTCTTGAGTTCTAAGAAACACTTCGATGTCATAGTACCAGGGTTTGTCATCCTTAACTCCTTCTACAGCAAAGATGTAGGCGGGTCTGTCAAGACGTTTTACTTCAATCCGAGGGCACTCGTTCCAAAAGTTTACCACGATCATCGAGGCTAGAGTTGCCAATGTGTCTGCCATTCTGTTCTCATCACGAGGGATATGATGAAACTCAACCCTATCAAAGAACGGTAACAATCTTCTAGCATAATCCCTGTATGGGACTAAATTATCATGTCGAGTTATCCATTCTCCAGTAATTTGGTTGATTACTACTGCAGAATCACCAAACACATCTAAATTCTTAATTCTCAAATCGATTGCTTCTTCGAGACCCATGATGCATGCCTCATACTCAGCTTCGTTATTAGTACATTGGAATGCTAATCTGGAGGTGAATGGGAAATGGGTCCCTTGAGGAGTCACAATAACAGCACCTATCCCTTTTCCATGGGCGTTGACAGCTCCATCAAAGATTAAACCCCACTGAGAACCTGGCTCTGGTCCTTCACCGTGTACGGGTTCTTCACAATCTTTCATCTTTAAGAACATGACATCTTCATCAGGAAAGTCATCATTTGAGGGTTGATGATCCAAAATAGGTTGGTGAGCCAGGTGATCAGCCAAAACACTTCCTCTAATAGCTTTCTGAGTATGGTACTCGATATCGTACTCGGACAATAACATCTGCCATCTGGCAATTCTCCCAGTCAAAGCGGGCTTCTCAAAAATATACTTGATGGGATCCATCTTTGAAACCAACCAGGTAGTGTGGTTCAACATATACTGGCGTAAACGCTTAGCGGCCCACGCTAGAGCGCAACAAGTCTTTTCTAGCATAGTGTATCTGGTCTCACAATCGGTAAATTTCTTGCTCAGGTAATAAGTGACATGATCTTGCTTTCCGGCTTCATCCCGCTGACCGAGTACGCAACCCATTGAATCCTCTAGAACGGTCAGATACATAATCAAAGGGCGCCCTTCAACCGGTGGTATCAGGATAGGTGGTTTGAGCAAATACTCTTTGATACTATCAAAAGCCCTTTGACAATCTTCAGTCCAAACGTACCCTTGTTCTTTCCTCAGGAGCTTGAAAATAGGTTTACATGTAGCAGTCATGTTGGATATAAACCTGGAGATGTAGTTCAAACGCCCTAAGAATCCTCTGACTTGTTTCTCAGTGGCGGGAGCCGGCATTTCTCGGATAGCTTTTACTTTGTCAGGGTCCACTTCAATCCCTTTTTGACTGACAATAAAACCCAATAACTTCCCTGATCGTACTCCAAATGTACACTTGTTGGGGTTCAGACGAAGTTTGTATTCCCTCAAACGAACAAACAGCTTAGCCAGGTGCTTAACATGATCATCTTCGGTTTTTGACTTAGCTATCATATCGTCCACATACACCTCAATCTCCTTGTGCATCATATCGTGGAACAAAGTAGTCATAGCTCTCTAATATGTTGCCCCTGCATTCTTTAACCCAAATGGCATAACCTTATAACAAAAGGTGCCCCAGGGTGTTATGAATGATGTCTTTTCTCTGTCTTCGGAAGCCATTCTAATCTGGTTGTAACCTGAGAAACCATCCATGAAGGAGAACACCTCATATCTTGCAGTACTATCTACCAGGATGTCAATGTGAGGTAATGGGAAATCATCCTTCGGGCTGGCTTTATTAAAATCCCTATAATCTACACACATGCGAACCTTGCCATCCTTCTTCGGAACGGGTACGATATTAGCCAGCCATAGTGGATATTCGGCAGTAACAAGGAAACCTGCATCAATCTGTTTCTGTACCTCTTCCTTAATCTTCAGAGCCATATCAGGTCGAGTCCTTCTAAGCTTCTGTTTTATTGGCGGGCATTCTGGTTTTAAAGGTAAATGATGCTCAACTATAGCCGTGTCCAAACCGGGCATATCCTGATATGACCAAGCAAACACATCAACAAACTCTCCAAGCAGATCAACCAGCTGTTTCTTCACATCTGGTTTGAGCAGAGCTCCAATTTTCACTTCTCTACGGATTTCCTCTGATCCCAAGTTGATTACCTCCACCGGCTCTTGATGGGGTTGGATAGCTTCTTCTTCCCTCTCAAGCAATCTAGTAATTTCTTCCGGAACACCATCTTCTTCGTCCTCGGCTTCATACACAGGAAACTCAAAATTCGGAGGAGGTAGTGGATCATTATTCCCAGGTTGTAATTTGTGTAGCAATCTGCGCAAGTGACGTGATTTTTAATAAGTTTTTGCTTTGTAAAGTGGAAAGTGTGTGTACGCGAGATGCTACTTATTATTTTCCAACATCATGAATAAAATAAAAAAACACAGATGTAAATGAAAGTAGTTTATTGATGATAGCAAAAACCGAAAAGACACGCCCAACAAAGTCACCTTTGCCTTGGGCAGAGCAAAGGGAATTATTGAAAGTATGCCCTACTAAATGCAGTTTCGCCTTGGGCAGAGCAAAAATTTTAAACAAGTGCTTTACTTAGATATATGAATGGCGGTAGGAGCTTCAACCATACTCCAATTCTTGACCACGACGCCTGGAGTCACAAAGTCCGGGATGTCTTCAGCCGGCTCCTCCTCAGTGATGGCATAAACTCCAAAGGTATAGTCGAAATCATCTGACACGTAACCTGGATCTTCCATATAGGGCTCGTAGTCTTCATAAGGAATGGAGGACCTTGTAGAACCGTCCGATATGTAGCCCTCAAGTTCATCTTTTAACACAGCATTAACCTGAGGATGGTGGGAAATTCCTCCACTACGGAACACTTCACTGATCAATGGAAACCCTTGATTCTTGGTGCCTTGGCGAGCAGAACTGCTGGTGAAACCGAGGCCCTCCTTGTTCTTGTTCTCTGGCAAAGACAACACCTTTCCCCACATTGACTGGTGATCACTGTTCACTACTCGTTGTGCGTCTTTAAATGATGACATGGATGCCTGAACTCTCTGAGTACTTTCACCCGCAACAGACAAAGCTTGAAACTGAGTGCCAACTTCCTCTTCAGCCTCGACGTATGAGAATGATGACAGGTGACTCACCACCAAAGCTCTTTCTCCACAAACTGTGACTACTTTCCCTTCAAAAACATACTTTAACTTCTGATGCAGGGTAGAAGTAACTGCTCCAGCTTCATGTATCCATGGCCTCCCTAGCAGACAGCTATAGGCGGCACGAATGTCCATGACCTGAAACGGGATCGTGAAAGTCTGTAGTCCAATAGTCATGGGCAAATCAACCTCACCAATTACTGTTTTCCTTGACCCATCGAAAGCTTTGACAATAACGTGACTCGGACTCATTGGCGATCCCTGACCCGACAGCTTAGATAGGGTGGTTCTAGGCATTACGTTTAGAGACGATCCAGTGTCAACCAGCACACTGGACAGGGAGTCATTTCCGCAGTCCACAGAAATGTGCAAAGCCATATTATGTTTCCTTCCTTCCTCCGGGAGATCGTCTTCATTGAAACCCAGATTATCACTCGAAGTAATACTGCCAATGATGTTATCGAATTGTTCCATAGTCACATCCTGCTCAACATAGGCTTGTTCCAAAATCTTCTGAAGTGCTTCTCTATGAGCCTCGGAACTCATCAACAATTGTAGCACAAAAATCTTTGACGGGGTCTGCAAAAGCTGATCTGCAACCTTATACTCGCTTCTCTTGATTATTTTCAAACATTCATCGGAGTTGGATAAGTTAGACCCACCAGATTGCCCCACATTTGGGTCCTTTGAGCCTGATGGTTCGGACAAAACCTCTTTTTCTTTCGGTGGCACAGTCGGGTAGATTCGCCCGCTTCTTGTCACTCTACTAACATCTGCAATATTAACAATTGAGGGTATGGTGGGCAGAGGCACTTCTTTCCCATCCTCCAACATAGTAGCATTATATCTATAAGGGATGGCCTTACTAGAGGTATAAGGGACAAGTCCAGGCACATTGATTACCAACGGAGCAACAGTTGGCTTCTTGCTATTGTAGACAATCTCTATACGTTCCACCTCTTTAAAGTGGGGTACTATGACACAGACTTCTTCAGCTTTCTTACTTGAAACTTCTTGATCATCATTTTCTAAACAAACTTCAATCATATTGACAGAGGGTGAACCATGTGGTGGTAGTGGATTCTTCTGTACATTCGGGTCGGAATCCCTAAAAGACAAGATCCCATTTTTTATGAGCCTCTGGACATCCATCTTCAAGCCGAAGCAACTCTCAATATCATGTCCCAGAGCACCCTGATGGTAGGGACAGAACTTGTCAGCTCTATAAGAAGGGGGAGGATTCGTGGGAGCTGGAGGTGGAGCTTTCGTCTGAATGTGACCCTTTTTTATCAAGGTGGGGAATAAATCAGTGTATGTCATTGGGATCAGATCAAAATTTATTTTTCGGTACACACGACCCTGATTGCTAGGTGGCCGATTCTGCTGAGGATTCTGTGGACTCTGCTGGAGCTGGGGTTGTTGAGCAATGGGAGACTGAGGTTGATAAGGCGGAGCATTAAACACTGGAGACACCGCTGCAACCTGATGTGGTGGTATGTACCTCCTTCTGAATTGTCCTTTTTGAATAGCATTCACACTTTGTTCCTTTTTCTTCGCGAAACTGCTCCCATACCTCTTAGGAGCATTTTCTTCTTTGGTCAGCCTTCCCTCGCGAACACCTTCTTCTAAACGCATTCCCATGTTGACCATTTCAGTAAAGTCACTGGGGGCGCTGGCTACCATCTTCTTATAAAAGAAAGGACTCAGAGTCTTTAGAAAAATTTTGGTCATCTCTTTTTCTTCTAATGGTGGTGTGACCTGTGCGGCCACCTCGCGCCAACGTTGGGCATATTCTTTGAAGTTCTCCTTATCCTTCTGCGCCATTGCTCTCAACTGATCTCGGTCGGGTACCATGTCCACATTGTACTTATACTGCTTGATAAAGGCTCCCCCCAGATCATTGAAGGTTCGAATCTTTGTACTGTCCAGCCCCATATACCACTTGAGCGCAGCGCCTGTCAAACTGTCTTGGAAATAGTGAATGAGTAACTGATCATTATCAGTTTGGGCAGACATCTTCCTGGCGTACATAATGAGATGGCTCTGAGGACAGGTATTCCCCTTGTACTTTTCGAAATCAGGAACTTTGAACTTTGGTGGGACCTTAACATTCGGCACCAAACACAGCTCAGAAGCACTCTTACCAAATAAATCTTTTCTCCGAAGGGCTCTCAATTCCTTTTGTATTTCAGAAAACTGGTCTTGGAATCCATCCATCTTCTCTTCTAAACCCACGGTTTCGGTTGGCGACCCATGTAGAATTGGTTCATCCAGAATATACGGGACAGTGTTCACCTGCGGAGGTGCAGTAGTCATCACAGCAGAAACAACAGGAGCAGCCTGAACAGTGGTCACAACGGGGGTCTCAGACAGGGACGGACGGTAACCGGTCGAGAAGAAATTAGGAGACAATCCCCACGGGAAACCTTGAGGCATAGTGTAAGATACTTCAGCAGCAGAAGACACCACTGGGATCGGAGTTGGTGTTACTTCGGGTACAACAGTCCTTGGAACTTCTTGGTTGTTGATCGAGATTTGACTGGGCAAAGCTTCTACCAGGCCATTCAACTTTTCCAAACTCTCTTTCATGCTTGCCACTTCCTCACGGAGCACCCTGTTCTCTTGCTCTAGCTGATCCATCTTCTGACGTTGACTGGCTCGAGTGTTGTATTGGTGATTCAGCTTGTTCTGCGGAGATGAAGCAAGAGTAAGACCCTGGAATGCAAATGATGCTATGCTTATGTAAAATGCAAATGAGTGTGAAACTTTCAAGAGACTCAAGTAACTCAGGCATTGTAACCTTGGAAAAACTTATTTTATTTGAAGATTGAAACGTTACAAAAATGGAGTACTCTTTTAAGAGTTTATTACATTGAATCAAAAGCAAAAGAGAAACTCGGGAATCTACTCCTTATGCTCCCTCTGTGCGCGAAGCTCCTTTTCTAATTGATTGACGCGTTCTTGCAATTCGGCCTTTTCTCTGATGAGTCGGTCGACACACTCCTTCCAAGCCATAGTATCTGGGGGAAGATCATCTTTGGGGACAGCACTTGAAGAGGCATGAGGAGAAAATAAATCTCCTTGCGCCTTTCTCTTTCTGGCAACTTCGATTTCCGGAGTCTTTTGAAGTCTTTCCTTCTCTACCTTGAGGGTAAGGAACTTGTTCTTCCAAGCGGTCCTCAATTTCCGGGCTTCGTCTAAAGCAATCCTCACTTGCTCGATTTCGTCCACATCGAACCAGTCGGGGTCATGAGGAGATAATACCATAGGTTCATGGAAAGGGAACGACATTTTGAGGTCAAGAGCTCTTGCTCGCACCCAACGTAGATATTCTTCAGAGACAGTACAATCGGGGTATCCTAAAGCAGCTTTCCCTTCTTTATTGATGTACTCCCATGAGTAAATTATGACGGTCTTCAAGTCTGGGTCTTCTCCTTCTTTGAGAAAGATTCCTTCTAACAGAGTCTGGTCAGGTACTTCAATCATGGGATGCCCGAATTGGAGACGGGCCAGCGCAGGGTTATAACTTATGCATCCTTCCCTTCCAATAAGCGGTACGTTAGTAAAACCTCCGATACTGTGGATCATACTTGTACCTCCATATGTAGGATCGTACCACACAATGTCAGAGTGAGTAAGGGCCATGACTATCTCGGGCCAACGAGGAGACTCCTCCTCTTCCCAAATAGACGGGTGTCGAGTTAAACGAGCAATGAACCATGAATACAACAGTGCGGTACAACAAACGACGTGTCCTCCTCCCTCGGCATTCCTCGAGTGGATTGAAAAGTACGTGTCTGCAAGCAAAGTAGGAACAGGATTCTTAAGTATGAACAGTTTAATTGCGTTCATGTCAATAAACTCGTCGATCTTCGGGAACCAGAAAATTCCATAAACCAACAGAGAAAAGGTGGCTTCCATGATAAGGACTTCTTTTCTTTCAGCATGGTAGCGAACTTTTTCAATCAAAAAGTCAGCAGGGAATCCAAGGACTCCTTCCTTGGTGGTTAGGTGTGCTTGCACGTCTGCCAAGCTAAGGTGAGTGGCGTTGGCAATTTCTTGATGACTGGGCGCGTCTTCTTGGCCGATGAATATGGGACGGGCCGTTACAGGCATCCTCAGAAAATCAGAATACTCTTCCAACGTTGGCATCAACTGGTAGTCTGGAAAAGTGAAACAGTGGTACAATGGGTCATAGAATTGAACGAGGGTCTCCAATAACCCCCCTTCATCTGGAGTTCGAGGAAACGAAAGACTTCTCCATACTCTGCTGCGAAGGCGTACCGATTCTCGATGAGGTCAGCTAGCTCTCTCAAGCTTTCAATGTTAGGGCTCTGAAAAGTGTACTCCAAGGCTTCTCTTTTGGAATCCATGGTTACAATACCTGAGAAATAAAGTTGAGCTTCTTGAAATGAATAGAGACAGAATGTAATGCAATATGAGTAGGACTTCATGGGATCCCAGCTATTTATAAACATTGTAGTAAAAGAAAGCGTTTTTTATTAATTTCGAAACGGAATACAAATAATTGCTTTTAAAAGTCCCAAATAAAAGCTAAATAAAAGCTAGTAAAGACACTAAGGAAGTTTCAGAGTCTGCTGCTTGAGTTGCTCTTCTAACTGCGCCTTCTCACGGATAAGGTTGTCTACTATTAGCTTCCAAATAGTACATTGCGGGTCGGAGAAAAATAAATCCTCCATGACCCTCCTCTTCTTGCAGGGGAGTAACTCTTCATCCTTTAACTGTAGCTGCTTCTGGAGTTCCTCTTTCTCTTTCTGGAGTTGTTCAATCTCTGCGACAGACACTTGATACTTGTTCTTCCATGACTCTACCTCTTGTCGTAACTTCTTCATAGCAACTTCTGACTTCTCAGCTTCAGACATGAAAACATAAGTGGGTTCCCTCCTCGGGGGTATGGGGTCTTGGCGAGAGTAAGGCATCTTCAACTTGATTGCCCTATTCCTCACCCACTGTAGGTATGGTTCCATGGACACACAATTGGGCTTTCCCAAATTATTCCTACCTTTCTTATACAAATGCTTCCAAGCCTCCACGATCTTCTCTCGGAGCTCTCGATTATCCTCGAAGTAGACACTTTCAACTTGTATGCTCTTAGGTGGTTCCTTTAACGGGTATCCCAACTGTCGGCGGGCTAAAACCGGATTGTAACTGATCCCTCCTCCAAAGCTGAGTAAAGGTACATTAGCGAAATCCCTACACCCATCAATAATCAAAATTCCATCATACTCACGACTGTACCAATCAATGTCAGCATGAGTCAAAGCCATAATCTTTTCTGACCAACGCTTGTCATTGAGATGCCAAAAGGAAACATATTTGGGCAAATGGGTAAGGAACCATTTATATAATAAGGGCACACAACATGTGATCATTCCTCCACCACGGAGGTTTCGGAGATGTATGGAGTGGTAGGTGTTACCTAATAGAGTCGGCACTGGATTATTCTTCATGAAGATCTTAATGGCGTTAAGGTCCACAAACCCCTCAAAACTGGGAAATAGAAACATCCCATAGACAAGTAAAGCGAAGATCGCCTCGAACGGAGCCTTATTCGTAAAATCAGTATAAAATGAGGCCTTCTTGAATAAAAAATCTGTGGTCAAACCAAAGGTCCCATTTTTAACAACCATATTGGTCTTAACGTCAGATACCTTGAGATAAAGAGCCTTAGCGATGTCCCTTTCTTCAGGATCCTTCTCCAAGAAAGGAAAAGGAGATTCTTCTAGAATAGGTAACCCTACTAAAAAGGAGTATTCTTCCAAAGTTGGCAACAACTGATAATCTGGAAAAGTAAAGCAGTGATACATTGGATCATAGAACTGTAACAGAGCGGAAAGCAGGTCTTCATTTGCCTTGTGTCTTAACAAAGATATTAACTTCCCATACTTACTCTTGAACTTCTCTTGATCTTCAATCAAAGCTCCTAACTCCCTTAGGTCATCCAATTCGGGACTTTTAAAAGTATATTTTAGAGTATTTCGTCTATCCATAATGTCCTACAATGTTTATAAATAGAGGGTAAGTCCCATGAGGTCCAATGTAGTATGATGCTATATGAATGCAACAAACACAAGTAAACACATATGGGCACAAAGATAAACAAACAAAAGTCCTAGGTTTGTAACGAGCATGGAGCAAAGGTATACCCTTTCCAAAAGGTTGTGGACTAAAGATTGATTGGTACCTGCAGAACTGGGTTCTAAAAAGGGTCCCAAAGTCATTAGTCCATCTATTGGATATTATCAACCTCCCAACTAACTTGAGGATTAATAATATTCTCAAGAGAACTTCTTCTGAGTGTAGCATCGCGTAGCACTATTTCGGGACTTACTCCCTCATAGCCTCGCACTACATCCTAATAAAGGCCAAAGTGGGGTTAAAGGTAACTACGGTCCTTAGTATCATGGACTCCAATTGAGAATAGTAGAAGTTTTCACGACTAAACTCGTTCAGCCGAACTATTTTCAAAAAGGTCTCAACTAAGCGGGATTCTCGAATCAACTTAGTCGGGACTCACTCCCTATAAGCCTCATCGAATATATCCCATCCTATCTTAATTTCTCTCAAAGTTCGGGTGTAGAACTTTATCTCACCACTCAAGGACAACAAACCCAAAAGAAAAACAAGAGAAAGCATGTAAACAGTTAATCAAGTAGACAGATATATAAAGCAGTAAACAAACAAGAAAAGATAGGGGAACCCACTAAGTATCCCCAGTGAAGTCGTCATTTCTGTCGCGGTGAAATTTGGATACCAAACTATTGATTAGTTTGAATCGTTAATTCAATTTGCAACCGAACTTTGATTTGTCCAAAGGAAGGGATAAAAATCGAAATTCCCACAATGCAATGCAAATGCAAGCTAGATTGTTAGGGTTCGGGGGTCGGTTAAACTTAGGGAAGGTACTAGCATCCTAAGTTTCTGTAGTACTCTACAGGAACCTCTTGTTTTATGTTTGTTTATTGCTATGTGTTTATCTGCTTAATGGTTTAAGAGACCTAGGGGGTTTATATCTAAGTATACTCGATAAGATGTCGCATCTTATGCCTACATATCCTTACGGGAGTGGAATCAGAGTATGTTGTAGTTCACCCTAAAGGGTTAGAGGAGCTCTTTGACTGTGGCCAAAGTTCCTACGGGTTTAGGGTAGTTGATTGATTGGGTTTAGGAGAAGAGACGAGTCTTCATATTAAGGGAGAGATAACCACCACAAATGTAAAAGGGATTGTAGGAAATGGTCTTTGCATCGTCTTAAGAGAAGGTCTTACATACTCGGATGGTCGCCAAGTATGCCTTTATCGCTCTTAAGGCAAAGTCTCTACATGTTTGATTGTATTGTTGTGGGGGTGGAGATTATATCTCGCTTAAGATGATTAACATCTATTCTCTGATGTGTTTGTAAGATGTTGTATTGTGTTTGATTGTTTTGTCTAAGTTATGAAGATTAAGGTCCTTCCTATGGGGTAGGTCCTATCCTAAGCGATCAACTTGAAGGGACTCAAGGATCGTGGGGAGTATGATGCAAATGATGTGCAACTACACACAGCGTTGAATTATGTGTAGGTTTTTCCTTTGGACGGAATGCGATGTAATGATGTAAATGCGATAATGTAAAGTGACTGTAAAGTAAATTGTGGAAATATAAATCATACACACGCATGAAAGCGCTAAGTAAGTGTGTGTACATTGTGAATAAGAGCAGATAAAGATAAACAATATGTACGCATGAAAGCGCTAAGTGTACAGATGTGTAAATGTGTCGTGAAGTGGCGTGCACGATTGATTATATTTTACGATGTTAATTGATTTTAGACGGGATGATTAATTGTGATAGGTTTTGGTTTTAAGAAAATATTAGATTAGTAGGCTGGATTAATTTTAAAAAAACGAAGTTGAATTGATTTTTATTAGGTATAATAAATTTGATAGAAATTATTTTAAATGGTCACGTTTTATTAAATGAAAATTATTAAGGTGTAAGATCATTAGAATAACAGGTTTTAGTTTTTATTTTATTTTAATAAAAGCGGATTTAAATAAAGGTTAATTTTAATAGTAAACAAAAAGGTTAACAACGGTTTAGAAAGTATTATTTTGAATAAAAGGTTGATTATAATCGAATTATGAAATTGAATCATTATTGGTAATCCAAAAAGAGTATTAAGTTAAATTAATAAAAGAGTTTGTTTTTTAGATTTGAAATTAACCAGACAGAAAATAATTAGCTAAAAGTGTTTAATTATTTTTAATGAAAGGATTATGTGCTGACTTAGAGAAAATTAATTAAGAAATTAAGTTAAGGGTTAATTAGAGAATTAGAAATACTTAACGGTGATTAAGGGTTAATTAGTGTGTGATATGTGGTGAGTGTGATTAAGGTTGCATAACAAATAATAAAAAAACAAAACAGAAAAATAAAAACATGGAAACCCTAGATTCCCCAATTTCCCCCCCTCGCTATCTCGCTTTCTCTCTGATCATCTTCATCGCGTTCTCAACCTCACTCTCTCTGACTCGCTTCCGTCTCCCTTTCCTCATGCTTTTTCGTCCTGCGTGATCCCCTGTACCTGAAACAACATCAAAACATTAGTGATTCACGAACTTCGTTCGAACGAGAGATTACCGAAGGCTGAGTGACGGTGTTGGGGCGACGGAATGGCTTCGCGGAGGTTTTGATTTTTGCGGTGGCTGGGGCGGGCTTCGCCGATGGAGTGGCTTCGCGGAGGTTTGAGGAGATAAGTTTCTTCTTGCTCGAATTTTCTAGGTTACGAACTTGGGTTTGTGATGATTTCCATTCGTCCCCCTTTCTTGTGTCTATCCTCCCTTTTATATAGACTTCTGAATTGAAAACCGTTTGAATGATAGTTTAAATGCCGATTGATTGTTGATTGAGATTTTCCTTATTGGGACCAATCTGACTTGAAAATATTCCTCTTTCGTGCGATTGTTTAATGTCTGTTTATGGAGATCCCAATCCATGATATCTTGTATCAATTTCATTAACTGTCCATGTTCAATGCTTTGGATTTAGGTTGAATATTCTTCGAATCTTTTTCAAACAGGGATATTCCTCAATGTTTTTACTAATCTTGAATCTGGTGGTTTGGCAGGTGTGGATATTAATTGAATTATTGGGTCAGCGGATGAATCCAGAAGCCCAAAAAAAAAGGGGGGGCGTGCTTGGGTACGAGAATGCTGGTGATGCCCTTGGTTATTTGACTTTTCTCTTCTTCTTTCAGGCTGTTACTTGATTTGGAAGCTGCCAGTTCTGGGTCATTGCCGGGGAAGGTATAACTGCGATGATGACTCATAAGTCTGAGCTTGTGGCTGTGTTGTTGGTATCCCGGTTTGTGTTGGAGATGGAATTCTGTGAATGGTTGCCCTGTTTGCTTGTTAAGTTGAGTGGTGCTGAGGAAGGTTTGCAGTGGCAATGATGATTTGTGAGTCTGAACCATTGTTAGAGTTTGTTGTTGTGGCTAGCTCGTGATTGATGATTGTCGCTGCTATGCTTGTTGCGCCATTCTTTGTTACCACATAATACTCTTGCTCTTGTTCTTGCTTCTGCTGCTGTTGAACTGACGTGGTTATTGTTGCTTGTAGTTGATGTTATTGCTGCTGATGCGCTGCAGCTGGTGTAGAGATACTTGCAGCTGCCGTTCGCGGCTAGTACTCTGCGAAAGTTGTTGCTTGCTTGCGAGGGCTTCGCCTGCTGATATGCTTTCGGTTTCCAACTGACTTTTCTTCGTCTTTTTTCAGGACCTGATTCGAAGTTTGAATGCTGCTTGTTTCTTGCCGTTAGTCGAGAAAGGTTTGGTGCGGTTATGATGATGATGGCTTGATCATCTGAACCAAAGCTCTGTGAGATTAGTGTTGCCTTTGTGTTGCACCCTAAGATTTGCTCAACCTTATCCACTTGGTTTATGTTTCAATATCATTAGCATTTGCATATAGAGTCATGTACATAGGTTACTCATCTGCATAGCACAAGCATAGCCAATCATTTAACAGGGGACCAATCATTATTCTCATCTCTAGAGGCCTATCAAGAGGTTATTATTCAAATTCAATCTCATTCAAGTCATCAGAAAGAATTTGGAAGCTATCAAGTCAATGGATCAAGCAGTTCATCTATCTCCTAACTGAGGGTGTCTGAGGATCAACAAAGAAATGGTGAGCTGTGGGCTGAGCATGGGGAGTATCTAGACATCTTGGAGGACTTAGAAAGTCATTTGGAGAAGGAGACAATTCATTGGTGAAGTCACAAGAATTACAGTTGGAGACAGTCAACTAGGGTTTCATCTGGGTCAACCCTGGGTCAACTCTAGGTCAATTGACTGATTGAAAGGCATTAAGGGCTATTGGAGAGATGTGGGGTTCATCATTTTACATGAAGAATAAGGATATGTTGTTATGCTAAGAAGAATTCAAGAGAAATCAAGGAGAAGAGGAGTTTCTAAATTAGGGTTTCTGTGTAAAATTCCCTAGTTTAGGTCAAATTTCCAAGCAAGATAAGTCAAAATGAAAGCTTCAAATGGATCCTTGGCCAACATGAAACTTGTAGAGGATCTCAATACCTTTAATTTGAGTGGTGGAAGACATCAAGGAGATTTATAGAACTCAAGTTATGGTCCTTGCAAGTTACAGGTCATCTGAGGTATCTGAAATTTTGTCTGTAAAAATGACTTGACTTCCAAGCAATTTTTACCCCTCAAGGAGATTTCAAATGAATCTCAGGTCAACATAAGAGTTGTTCCTCATTGTCTTAGCTTTCTAGAATGGTATAGTATGCCTTCATATGATTTGTGGAACTCTACGTATGGTCTTGGCAAGCAAAGGGTATTCTGGTCATTTGAGAATTACAGGTCATTTCAACCTATGCCCAAAACTCATACAAGGAAGCTTCAAATGGAAAACTTTACAACATAAAACTTGTTCCAAATGACATTTTGAGTCTAGAAAAGTGACCATGAGAGATGGGAAAGATTCATAGCACAAGGTTTCAAAATTGTTGGATTTAATGAATAAAAATGGACTTAAAAATGAGATTTTTCATATCTTGGCCAAATGAAGCAAAATTATAGGTCATTTTGAATGGAAAGATAATTTTAAAGACATTGGATAAAGTGGAATTTTGAGCTTAGTTCATATTTTGTGAGTTATCCATGGTTGCTTGTAATGGAAGATACATAAACCAAATTCAAGGGAAAGAATGCAAGGGAAACTTCTCCAAGTTTCTAGGAGGTTCTAACCTCACCTATATATTGATAAGAGATAGTTTCATGCCATGGTTGGTGATTTCATTTGTTCAAAACCCCAAGTTATACACACTTTCTCCATTTTGCATAAGCTTCACAAACTCTCTCAAATCTCCATCAATCTTCACATCTTTTGATTGAATCTTCATCATCATCATTCAAGCATCACAATCCACATCAAGATTGGTAGAATTGGAGGAAGAATCGTGCTGTTCAAGATAACCATCCAAATTGCAAGAACTTCTCAAGGACAAGATTCAGGAAGTTTGAGCCTAGATCTTTGCATACAGAATCAAAGTGGTGGTGTGTGGATCAGTTTCAAGTCCTTGCAAGCATTGATTCAGGGATTTCCATAGCTGTATCTCCATTTTAAACCAGGTTGGATTTCTCTTCGAATTGTATGTTTTTGGTTAGCATGATAGGGTTTTGATAGCTTAGAATGGTTAAGTTAGGTTAGATGATGATTTTCCCAGAGTTTGGAGAGGTTTTGTGAGGTTTGGCTATGGAGTGCATAATCTGTTAGAGCCTATAACTACTAGGATGAGGCACGAAAATCTTGTTGGATTAGCATGTTAAGATCAACATGGAATGTAGATTAAGCTAGGATAAAGATTGAGGAGAATTGGAGCATTTGATCACAGGTGTTCATGGTGGATCCTACCTGTTACCTCTATCGGGTTTGTATTTTGAGGGGATTTTAGAAAGAGTTATTATCATGGTTGTGTAGAGGGAAGAAAATGGACCAAGTTTGCTCTTGGAATCGTGTGAATCCATGGAGGTATGAGGGAGAACAGAGGAGAGTTTGATTCGTGCATGGTTAGGGTTTCAGAGCTTAGGGTTTTGGCTGGAGGTTGATGACGAAGCCATGGCCACACGATGGAGTAATTGACTTTGACTGGGAATCTGATCAAACGGCCGTGATTTAATTTGGAAACGGAGGGAAACTCAAAGGAGTGAAACGCCCCGTTTCACTTAAAATTTCTGAGTGGGCTTTGGAGTTCCTTGCTTTTGACACCCCTCCCAGCGCAGGCCCAATAATTCTAACTGGAAATGTTGCTATCCACACCGTTCTCATTTTTTATTTTTTGGTTGATTTCTGATTGCTGCATGGGCCTATGGTTTTATTCTATTCGCACCCCTGTGTTCTGGACCACCTGGGAAAACAACTGAGCGCCCTTGCTATTCTCACCCCTTCCCTTATTTTCTTTATATTTCATTTTTTAATTTCCTTTCATTTTTCATGCATTTTCAAAAAATCATATAAAATGGAAAAAAACATTATTTTCTGGTAATTCTTTTTGCATAATTTTCTTTAAAGAGTCTAGAAAATTATAAAAAATAAAAATTGCATTTTATGTTTTATTTGATATTTTTTTCCATATTTTCCAAATAAATAGCATTTTAAATAGTTTAATTTCATGCATGATCTTGATAATTTTTGTTCTAGTAGTTGCTTTAATCTTTTTTGCCCATTCTTTTTAGGTTGATTAATAGACATTATTAGCTTTTATATGCAATTTAGTTCATATTTTTAGGAGTTAGTTTTAGGTGATTAGCTTAGGTGAAAACAACATAAACAAATTAGGGTTTTAAATCAACTTAGGTGAGATAGTTTAATTCTTTTAGGAGATTTTCATTTGATTTTTGGGGTATGGACTATAGGGATTATGGGTATAGGATAGATTCCCCTAGAAATCACTAGGATTCCCCTACTGTTATTAGTATATACTGTATATATGTGATTGATTGGTGTGGTGTGCCCTCTGGGGATTATTGATTTGTCTGTGTGGGTATTGGGATTGTCTGGGGATTGGGGAAGCTGAAGACTGATGATGATAAAGCCATTGGAGATCCAGAGACTGAAGGCTAACCTCCAGAGAGGAAGAAAAGATTCCTGCTAGCAGCTGCTGAGGAGATTAGGGTTTAGGAGCTAGGCAGAGCTCTAGATTAGAAAGCTTGATTCTCAAACATGGAAGGTTTTGACTGCCTCCATTCTTCTCTGTGATACAGAGTCTCTCTAAGACACTCACCCCCTTCCTTTGGAAGGCTTGGTGCTATTGTCTAAGGGATAGAACTCTTGAGAGAAAATGTCTTATGTGTTAGTAGCAGTTGGTTTGCCACCATTGGTAGTCAACTAATTGCTTAACACCCAGTTCACTCTGGTGATTGATCCCTCAGCTTGGAGGATAGGACTTGAAGAAAAGCCATTATAGACTGAAGATTGACAACCAAAGCCCTTGCTTGAAGACTGTGAAGATAGAGACTGTTGCTGACTGAAGCTTGTAGCTGATTGGAGATGACTTGAAGATGGATATTGATGCAGAGCTGCTGTGGCTGTTTATTTTGCTGTATTTCATTTCTTGATGTATTGATTGGTTTTCCTGACTGTATTGTTTGCTGTTTACCCTGCTGGGTTGAAAGTGAAGTCTGTTCACTTTTGCCTATTGTTTTCTAGGTTCGAGGTTGAGTGGGACTCCCTTGCCTCGCTTGTATTGCTGCATCCATGCATTTTACCTTATTACTGTATATATCTGATATTGTTTCTGTTTCCGTCCATTCCCTTAGGATCTCTGTTTCCCTCTGCGCAAGAGAGGAGCATGATAGACACTAGGTCTTAACCCATGCATGACAACATTAGGATAGTTTGATTCCCTTCGCAACCATAGGTTAGAGTTCTGTCTCTTTCTTTCTCAAAGCAAACAGAAAAACACAATAAAAATTTCAAACTCAATAAAAGACACTTCTTCCGTAAAAGAATGTGAACTCATCAAGACGTCGTTTTTGTCCGCTTGGACTGCTAATCAGAAAAACCTTTTCAGAAGGAATAAAATCAACCAAGACAGACCTGTGTCTTCCGTGGCCCGAACTACGTTTGCTCTGATCTTTCATGCTGTATGAAAGTACGTAGGCATAGGATGCGATATCCTAGCGAGCAACCTTCCCCTCCTTTCCCGTAGGCAGGCGAACTACGTTGACTCTGATTTCTCGTTCCAGGCGGGAATACGTAGGCATAAAGTGCGATACTTTGCCGAGTCATTTTTATTTTCATTTTATTTTCTTTTTAACCCTTGACCTATAGTTTAGATAGAATAACAATCCATACCCGAAAACAAGCGTGGATCCCGTCGAGTACGACGGACGTGAGGGGTGCTAATACCTTCCCCTTGCGTAACCGACTCCCGAATCCAGGTTTTGGTTGCGACGACCATACCTTTCCCGTGTTGTGCGAGGTTTACTCTGAGCGTTTCCTTTCCCTCCCGTGGGATAAATAACGCACGGTGGCGACTCTTCTGTTCAGCCGGCGCCGATTTTCGCAGTAGCGACAGCTGGCGACTCTGCTGGGGATCCAACGTCCCCTGGCTGCTAAGGACTGCGATAGTTCTTATGCATTTGGGATCCAACGTCCCTTAAGAGAGTCAATCCTAACGCTTGTTTTCCCGTCGAGGATTTTGTATGGATTTATATTTCTGACCTTTATTTTCAGCTTTGTATATATGGATTATTATTGTTGTATCTGGGGGTGTGACGGGTGTTCTGATATTGAGTGAGAAGCCGGACCTGGGCTTGAGTGCACCTTAGACTTAGAGTAGAGATTAGTGGGCGCGCACGTGCTTTGCATATCCTAGTGTCCCGCGAAATCTACGCTCAGACGAGGTTCTTCTGGTTGGCCTCCTGTCCTGCCCTTTGGGTGGCTTGGGTTGCTGGTTAGTTGGATTGTCGACTCTGGGGACCGATCATATGGAAGTTGGATAAGTGAGGCCTCTTCAGGATTTGATGATGCCACTCCTTCTGGGAATCGTATCATCAACCCTGAAAGTCTGTGACGCCAACGACCGCATAGGTTGCCATACCTTTGTCAGTTACTAGGACATCCACCTGTGAGAGGGTTTGGGGATATGCAGGTAACTAGACCTTCAGACTACCGGTTTGTTCCTTGATCAGAGATCCTGGGTATTTATGGAGAGTTATGAGGTCTGCCAGAGACCATTTGGAGGTGTGTTATGAGGTCTGCCAGAGGCCAGTTGGAGATGTGATTTGAGGTCTACCAGAGACCAGTCGGAGTTATGATTTGAGGTCTGTCAGAGACCATTGTTGGAGCTTTGTCGTAGGTCTATCCGAGACCAGGGTTTGAGGACTTCTAGAGGGTCTATCTGAGACTTCTTGATATGGTTCAGGCTATTCAGATGTGGCAGTTGATCCCTGTTGCATGTTATTTGCATTGCATTGTTTGCATACCCATTATCATTGCATCCCACTAACGTGTGTCTGTGCTGCAGGTGCATTTGCATTCCCCCGGTTCTAGTGTCTGGATTTCTGAGTATTTGATCATGGCTGGTTTGAGGATGACCGTTGCGTATAAGCTACCTATCCCCGATATTACTCCACTCCTGGGTCTGATTTCTCTTGCAGATGAGGATGTCCGTAGAAGCTTCAGGCAGAGTTACGGGCGGTTGTTGGGTCTAGTGCGCAGGTCTACTGATGATGAATTGAATGGGCTGTACACCTTAATGCAATTTTATGACCCGACTCTGAGATGTTTCACGTTTACGGACTTTATCTTGGGGCCCACCATAGAGGAGTATGTAGAGTTTACTGAGCTGCCGATTCAAAATGCAGTTCCCTTTATTCACTCAGCCGCTGAGCCCAATCTGGAGGATTTAGCCAAGGCCCTGCATATGAATGCTTCTGACTTGTTGATGACTGCGTGGCGAGGGGTTCCGGGTTTTTCTCTTCAGTTTCTGGTTGGTAAGGCTCAAGAGTACGCCATGAATGGGTGTTGGGTGGTCTTCAACGCTATTTTGGCCCTCTGCATTTATGGGATAGTGTTGTTCCCTAACTTCCCAAACTTCGTGGACATGGATGCATTTCATCTATTTGCTGCCGGTAACCCAGTACCAACACTGATCGGGGACTTTTACCATTCGATGCACTATAGGAATGAAAACAGGAGAGGCAAGAATGTCTCCTGTTGCGTACCTTTGCTATATATGTGGTTCAAGAGCCATCTTCCCTCGAGGGGACCTTTCATGGATAATGCAATCACGCCCGACTGGCCAGAGCATATGATGAGGTTAACTTCTGAAGACGTTGATTGGTTTGATAGAGATCTGCTGGGATCCGAGCTTATCTTCAGTTGTTCTAGTTACCCTAATGTCCCGCTGATAGGGAGGAAAGGGTGTATCAACTACAACCCTTCTCTGTTCGTCCGTCAGTTCGGATATGCGCTGAAGAACCCGCCAAAGGAGGAAGAAGTACAGGAATCTCTGTACTTCACCGGAGATTTGAAGGGGGAGTTGTTAGCCAAGTTGCAGCATGCCTGGACACGTATTAACCGAAGAGGGAAGCCGTTGTTAGGAAAGAATGACTGTCAGGCCTATGCACCTTACAGAGAATGGATTCAGGAGAGAGCCAGTCAGTTGAGGATGCCATTTCCAGATGCACCAGTTCTTGTTCCTATTCCGGTAGCAGAGCCAACTACTGTTTCTAAGGAGGCCTACGAGCAAGTTGTGAAAGAAAAAGAAGCCCTGATGAAGATCAACGAAGGGTTGGAGCAGGAGCTAGCCCAGATACGCAGTGAGAAAAACAAGGCCGTGTATGCTTTCCAACAGCAGATTGAGCTAATGAACAGACTAGGGGCTGAGCTGACTGAGGAGAGGAAGAAGCGCGAACGTCTGGGGCAAGAGTTCAGAAGCTCCCATGACATGCTTGAGTCCAAAAAGAAAGCGCTTGACATCGCTCACCGAGAGATCTCTTCCTGCAATAAGACCTGGAATGCCACGCTCACCAACAATAAGAAGAGGGACGATAAGTTGAAGCAGCAAATCTCCGACCTCGAAGAGCAGTTGAAGTCCATCATCAAGAAGTGTGAAGAAGAAGTGATGACCCGGTACAGTCTCCAGAACGCACTGAACAAGGCCATCAAAGGCAGAGATGAAGCTGTGTCTCAGAAGCGTAAACTAGAAGATCGCTTCGGAGAGGGGGCATGGGAAGAAACTGCTGAAGACGTACGCCGTGTTCTTAAGAAAAGGAACCAACTTGTTGAAGGGCTGCTTGCTCGACCCAGTCATCCGGAGACCAAGAAGTTGCTAGAAGAGTATCAGACTTATGGGAGGATTTGATCATTTCATGTAGTAACTTGTATGCTTTACTTGCATAGTGCTGACCATCACCAGGATTGTTGGTTGAGGTCATGCCTTCTTGTTGTACTCTCAGTGACATTGTATTCCGGGTTTATTGATTTCTCAGCAATATATGAGGCTTTCTGTGATTCAGCTCCGATCTTTATATTGATAGCACTGTCACTGCACCGGCACCTTCACACTAGAATCGGGGAATGAATTTCCCTAATGCACAGACACACATTGCATTGCATTCACATTCATATTGCATTACAGGTAATCTCTGGACGATGTCTTATTTCCTGCTCTGTACCAGGTACTTTTCAGGATTGCAGATCAGCACCCGCACCGCTATTCTACCCGCACCAACTGTCGAAGAATCATGGATCAAATGCAGAACGAGATGCAAGATGTGCGCGAGAAGCTCGCTCTCTTCATGCAGACCATGGAAGCTATTGCAAAAGGTCAGGAGAATTTGCAAGCCATGGTCCAACCTCTGTTGGCCCGAAATGCTGGTCACGGTAACGAGGATCATCAGTCTGCGCGAGTCGACACTGTTCATGGAGATGGTACTCCCACGCCAGTGGCTCCACCTGTAGTCAATATACCTGCTGCTAATGTCAACAACGCTCCCGCTGCTGTGAACGGTAATGTCGGAGTTGGGAATGAGACTGCTGTCCATAACGTTGGGCTTGGTGATGTCAACTTGGGTGATAATATGGGAGGCAACGGCTTTGGCAATGCTGGATTCGGGTTCAACGATCAGGGATTCGATAACGCTGGGAAATATGGTTTCAATGCTCAAGGCTTTGGGCAAGATGGTTATGGTGTGACCAATCAGGGTTACGGAGGTTATGGAAATGGAAGCGGCGCTGGGTTAATGGCTTTTGGGCCTGCTGGAGGTGTTCAGGGATACGGCAACAGAGGTCGAGGTCCGGTGATGAATCAAATTAGAGCTGGCCGTAATAATGGATATGATGGGTATGGAGCTGGAAATGGTATGTGGCAAGAAGATCAGCAGGAGGACGCTTTCTCCGGCAGAGGTTTCGAAGGGCCGATGGATGACTCCCAGAAGATCAGAATGCTGGAAGAGCAGATGAGGGGGGTCCTGAACCAAAGTGTTGTGGGCTTGAACATGGCAACAATGGGTCTGGTACCTGGTCTGAGGGTGCCAATCAAATTCAAAGCTCCTGCGTTTGATAAGTATAAAGGGGACACATGTCCGAAAGTGCATGTGCGAGCCTATTACAGAAAGATGTCTGCGTACTCAACTGATGAAAGAATGCTAATGCATTTCTTTCAGGATAGTCTGTCGGGCCCTTCCTTAGAATGGTACATGGGGTTGGAGCCAACCAATATCAAGACATGGAAGCAATTGGCAGAGGCATTTGTAGCCCACTACAAGTATAACAGCGACTTGGCGCCCAATCGGGTCCAATTGGCAGGACTGTCGCAGAAGAAGGGGGAGAGCTTTAAAGAGTACGCGCAAAGGTGGCGCGATATGGCTGCCAGGGTCCGTCCTCCTGTAGAAGATAAGGAAATGAATGACATGTTCGTCGGCAGATTCACAGGATTGTTTCATGACATGCTGTTTCACACATCTCTGACCAGTTTTTCAGACCTAATTCTGATGGGAGAAAAAATTGAACGTAACATTAAGCAGGGAAAATTCCAGGTCGAGGAATCAACTGCATCTGGCAGTAATAAGAAGGCTTTTGGTGGGCGCCGTCAGGGCGAGGCAAGCGCAGTGTTTGGAGGTCGAGGCCGAGGCCGAGGCAGGGGACGAAACTAATATCATCAGCCGCAGCAGGTGGCGAGTGTTACTATCCCGTTTCAGCAACAACCACCTCAGCAACAACAACCATTTCAGCCGCAGCCAATGCAGCAACAACAGCAGCAGCAGCAGCAGCCTCAGCAGGGGGCACAACAGGCTCAGCGAAGGTTCCAGGGTGGTAAACCAAGAAGAGTGTTTGAGAAGCCTCCATCAACCTATGCAGAATTGTTGCAGACATTGTTGGGTTTGAACCTGGTAGAGAAGAGAACTCTGGCACCGATAACGGGAACGCCTCCGTATGGTTATGATGCAAGCAGGCACTGTGAGTTTCATTCAGGGGCTCCGGGCCACGATATAGAGGGTTGTCATGCTTTTAAGCACGTTGTGCAGGATCTTTTGGACAATAAAACTATCAATTTCGGAACGGCAGGTCCGAATATAGTGCAGAAACCCATGCCTAATCATGGGGCGAACGCCATTCTGACGGAGGAAAGGTTGAATCTGATTATGAATGTCGACGATTTAAAGATGCCGCTGGGCGAGATAAAGAGCAGACTGTTGCAAGGGGGTGTTTATCCAGGGTGTGACGAGTATTGTTTAGAATGCTGGACCCTAGCTGGGGGGTGTGATGATTTGAAGAAAGGCATTCAGGCTTTAATTGATGGAGGCACATTGCAGTTTGACCGAGCAGCAACTGAAGAGCCTGCAGGGGCAGTAGCAGATGATCAGAGTGATGTGGCCACTGTAACGATTCCTCGAAAGACAATCACTATTGCAGCCCCGGTCCAGCAACCACCGATCACCATAACTAAGGCCGGACCGATCCCGTACGAGAACACGAAGGCAGTCCCATGGTCATATGGGTTGGAGGTGTATTGTGACGGAATAAAGATTGATGTTAACAAGCAGCCAGCCGAGACTGTGGATAATGTTGTTGGTTCAGGAGGTATGACAAGGAGCGGTAGGATCTTTATATCGCCTGAGGTGGAGGCCGAAAGACTAGCGAAGGGAAAAGGGAAAGTGGTTGAGAATTTCCCAGTGCAAGCAAGCGAAAAAGAATCGGCATCGAAAGACGTAGAAGAGTTCATGCGCTTGATTCGAAAAAGTGATTATAAGATTGTGGAACATCTGCAACAGACGCCGTCCAAAATATCTATCTTGTCATTGCTCTTGTGTTCGGAAGCTCACAGAAATGCTTTGTTGAAAGTCCTGGATACTTCCTTCGTACCCCAAGACGTCTCCGTGAATCAGCTGGAAGGAGTGTTGGCACATGTAAATGCAGGCCACAGCTTGGGCTTTACCGACTTCGATTTGACCCCTAAAGGGAGAGATCATAATATGGTGCTACACATATCTGTTGAGTGTAGAGGATCAGTAATGTCGCATGTATTGGTCGACACTGGATCGTCTTTGAATGTGCTGCCCAAGAAGGCGATGATGAAGCTGGATGTCAGAGGGATCCTGTGCACGCCCAGTGACTTGGTAGTTAGAGCCTTTGACGACACGCGAAGAACAGTCTTTGGATCGATCACATTGCCTCTACAGGTGGGGCCGGAGGTGTTTGCGACAGAATTTTATATCATGGATATACAGCCTGCATATAGCTGCTTGCTCGGAAGACCCTGGATTCATGGGGCTGGGGCAGTCACGTCTACCTTGCATCAGAAGTTGAAATATATGGTCGGAGACAGCGTAGTCACCGTATGCGGAGAAGAGGACATCCTGGTCAGCCATCTGTCGTCATTTAAATATGTGAAGGTCGATGGAGAGATCCACGAAACACCTTGTCAGGCATTTGAAGGGTTGCGTATCAAGGACAAAGGTCCCGGGCCAAGCAAAGTGCCAGAGATAGCCGTCTCATCGTATAAAGAAGCCCAAGCTCTAGTAGAGGCAGGAGAAGCAAAGGGCTGGGGCAAAGTGCTAGATATTCCGGTAAAGATGGACCGGTTCGGGCTGGGATACCAACCGTCGTCATCAACCCCTGCTGTGGGGACACCCCGTTTCAGAGGGCCAATCACCATCTCTGCCAGTGGAGTATGTCATGAAACCATCAATGCTGTGTCGGAGTCTGACGAAGGAGACAGCGATTGCGATATGGATGCCTGGATTCAGCCAAGCACGCCAGGACAGGGACTGTGCAACTGGTCTATTCAGGAGCTTGTTCCTGTGACTCTTAAACAGTAATGCTTTGCTTTATTAATTGTTGAATAATCTGATGTCTTGCCCGGGGCATCATGATTTGCTTAGGGTTGTGTTGTTATGAACATTGCGTGTTAATCATTAAATAAATGGCGTTTTTTCATGTGCAAATACTGTAATCTCTGTCTTTCTTGTTTTGTAATTTTCAATAAAATGGCAACGTGGTTATTCGCTTTATACGCATTTTGAAGCACTTAACCATTCCTTTTGCAGGATAACATTTTCAGATGACATCCTTGAACCACCTATGACTCGTCCCGACTTTGAGCATCCGGTATTTCAGGCCGAAGAAGAGGTTGTCGAAGATAGTGATGTTCCTGAAGAACTGTCTTGGTTGGTGAAGCAAGAGGAAAGAGCCATTCTGCCTCACGACGAGGTCATCGAAATTATCAACTTGGGGTCGGAAGGGGTTGAGAAGAATATTCGTATCGGAGCCGCGCTGCAGGGCGATATCAAGCGAAGACTGGTTGAAATGCTCCGAGAGTATAGTGATGTATTCGCTTGGTCGTATGAAGATATGCCAGGGCTCGATACAGATATGGTTGTGCACCGCCTGCCACTGAAAGAAGAATGCCCGCCGGTCAAACAAAAGCTTCGCAGAACTCGACCAGATATCGCAGTGAAGATCAAAGAGGAAGTTCAAAAACAGTGGGATGCTGGTTTCCTGGCTGTGACAAAATACCCCTCATGGGTTGCTAACATCGTACCAGTGCCAAAGAAAGATGGCAAGGTGCGGATGTGCGTGGATTATAGAGATTTGAATAAAGCAAGCCCAAAAGACGATTTTCCGCTTCCTCATATTGACGTGCTAGTCGATAATACGGCTCAATACTCCGTATTCTCCTTCATGGATGGCTTTTCAGGCTATAACCAGATCAAAATGGCGCCAGAGGATATGGAGAAGACCACTTTCATAACGCCTTGGGGAACATTTTGCTACAAAGTGATGCCCTTCGGCTTGAAAAATGCTGGGGCAACATATCAGCGTGCGATGACGACTCTTTTCCATGATATGATGCATAAAGAGATCGAAGTTTATGTTGACGATATGATTGCCAAATCCCAGACAGAGGAAGAGCATCTGGTGAATCTGCTGAAGCTATTTAAAAGGCTTAGGAAGTTCAGGCTGAGACTGAACCCTAACAAGTGCACCTTCGGGGTGAGATCGGGGAAACTACTGGGGTTTATCGTAAGCGAAAGAGGAATAGAGGTCGATCCTGCTAAAATAAAAGCGATTCAAGAAATGTCGACGCCTAAAACAGAGAAAGAGGTGCGCGGGTTTTTAGGGAGGTTGAACTACATCGCCCGATTCATATCTCACCTAACTGCTACATGCGAACCATTATTCAAGCTGTTGAAGAAAGATCAAGCTGTAACGTGGAACGAAAATTGTCAAAAGGCGTTCGATAAAATAAAGCAGTACTTGCAGGAGCCTCCTATTTTGATACCCCCAGTGGCAGGGAGACCCTTGATAATGTATTTGACGGTTCTTGAGGGAAGCATGGGTTGTGTTCTTGGTCAGCACGACGAGACAGGAAGAAAGGAGCATGCAATTTACTACTTGAGTAAGAAATTTACAGATTGTGAATCTCGATACTCCATGTTTGAGAAAACTTGTTGCGCGCTAGCCTGGGCCGCCAAGCGTTTGAGGCAATACATGCTGAATCATACAACCATGCTCATCTCGAAGATGGATCCTATCAAATATGTATTCGAAAAGCAGGCGTTGTCAGGGAGAATTGCCCGTTGGCAGATGATCTTGACTGAATATGATATCCAATACGTCTCACAAAAGGCTATAAAGGGGAGTGTGCTGTCTGAGTATCTGGCGGAGCAGCCTATTGAAGATTACCAATCGATGAGGTTTGATTTTCCTGACGAGGATATCATGTACCTAAAGATGAAAGATTGTGAAGAGCCGTTGCCAGACGAAGGACCAGAGTTGGGTTCCAAATGGAAGATGATATTTGATGGAGCTGTGAATGCTTACGGTAGCGGAATAGGGGCAATCATCACTACGCCGCACGGGTCGCACATCCCGTTTACTGCCCGATTGACCTTTACAGTTACCAATAATGAAGCCGAATACGAAGCTTGTATAATGGGGCTTGAAGAAGCCATTGATTTGCGAATCAAGAATTTAGACGTGTACGGAGACTCAGCTCTGGTGGTGAATCAAATAAAAGGGGAATGGGAGACACGTCAGCCCAACTTGATACATTACATGAATTATGCAAGGAGATTGTTGCCTTTCTTTGACAAAGTGGAATTGCATCATGTACCGCGGGCAGAGAATCAAATGGCTGACGCCCTGGCCACTTTGTCTTCCATGTACAAAGTCAATTTCTGGAACGAGGCCCCTAGAATCGTTATCTCTCGGTTGGACAGGCCAGCTTACGTATTTGCTATTGATGAGGCATCCGACGACAAACCGTGGTATTTTGATATCCTTAATTTTCTGAAAAATAAAGAATATCCGGCTGGGGCATCCAGTCAAGATCAGAAGACTCTCAGGAGATTAGCGGGTAATTTCTATTTGAACCCGGATGGCGTCTTATACAGGAGAAACCACGACTTGGTGTTGTTGCGTTGTGTAGACGAAAAAGAGGCAAAGCTGCTCATGGAGGAAATACACGAAGGTACCTTTGGTACGCATGCTGGTGGGCATGCTATGACGAGAAAGCTGCTGCGGGCAGGTTATTTTTGGCTGACTATGGAGACTGATTATTTCAAGTTTGCGAGGAAGTGCCACAAGTGCCAAATCTATGCTGACAAAATCCATGTGCCTCCAAGTCCTCTAAATGTGATGTCATCGCCATGGCCATTCTCGATGTGGGGGATCGATATGATTGGAAAGATTGAGCCGACAACTTCTAATGGGCATCGGTACATCCTAGTAGCAATCGATTATTTCACCAAGTGGGTAGAAGCGGCGTCTTATGCAAATGTAACTAAGCAAGTGGTGGCCAGATTCATCAAGAGAGATATCATTTGCCGATATGGGATCCCCGAGCGGATAATCACGGACAACGGTTCAAACTTGAACAACAAAATGATGAAGGAGCTCTGTCAGAATTTCAAGATCGAACATCACAACTCCTCCCCGTACCGACCCAAGATGAATGGCGCTGTTGAGGCGACCAATAAGAATATCAAGAAGATCGTTCAGAAAATGGTGGTGACCTATAAGGATTGGCATGAGATGCTACCTTTTGCTTTGCACGGTTATCGTACAACGGTACACACATCAACCGGGGCAACTCCGTTCTCGTTAGTATACGGAATGGAAGCAGTACTACCATTGGAAGTGGAGATCCCTTCTCTGAGGGTATTGCGAGACGTTCAGCTGGACGAGGCAGAATGGGTGAAGGACAAGTTGAATCAACTGAGTTTGATGGATGAGAAGAGGCTAGCTTCTCTAACATATGGTCGTTTGTACCAGAGCCGAATGAAGAAAGCATATGATAAGAAGATACATCCGCGAAGCTTTCAGACGGGCGACCTTGTGCTGAAAAGGATTCTCCCGCCGCAAGCAGATCACAGGGGCAAGTGGACCCCCAACTACGAAGGGCCATACGTTGTTAGGAAAGTCTTTTCAGGAGGAGCTTTATTGTTGTCCACTATGGACGGTGAAGACTTCGCGTCACCTGTAAATTCGGACGCAGTTAAAAAATACTTTGCTTAAAATAGACCCGCTGGACAGAAAAAAAAGAGAGTCCAGGCAAAAATGGGGCATCCTGGCGAACCAAAAACAGAATAAAAGGTTCGGGAAAAAGTTAGGGATAAAATTGAAAAATGTACACCCGCGAAGTTAAAAACCTACACTGGGCGGCTTCGGCAAAAAGGGGTATCCCGGTGAACTGAAAACCCGTAAAGGGCGGTTCACGCAAAAGTTAGGGATTTGAAAAGCAAATGACTGCGGTTCGAATTTGACATTTCAGTAAGCATCAGTGCGGGAGGATACCTGAGGAGTCGATTATCAGATACAACCGCTTCGGAGGTATGGATACCGGGAAAGCATTAGAGTCAGATGAGTCATAGGAGGATCAATTCGTGGTGTTCGTCTGCATCCCGTTGCCGACATGTGTACAAAACATAATTTGTCAAAGTATTTATGCTTATTGTGCATACTTGTATATCTGCTTTGCGTAGCTTCCTCTTTTTAGGAGTTACATCCCGTGTACAAAAAAAAAACTTCGCCCATTCAGGGGCCCAATCAATAAAATATGTTATTCAGTACTTGATGCTGGTTCTTTACTGTTTTGTGCATGATAAAACGCCTAAGTTTATTGTAACTAGCATGTGTATAACATCACTGGCCCTTGCCAACCATTGCTAAAGCTTTGAATTAACTGAAAATGATGTCACTAACTTGAATTGATTTGGTTGTATAGACTTGTCTTGTCTTGTTTGTGTTGTTGCAGGTTTCATAGCCGTACGAGGAAGATGACCAAGAGACTGCAGTGATAAAAGACTCGACCCTCACGCAGATCATGCACGTTCTTCCTGAAGAAGGATAGAATTCCCCAGCTGGTCGTAGCCTATCCAGAAGGCATGTTCCAACAAAGCCATTTGTTCTCAGCAGAATTGGCGATTCCAAAATTATAGGCTGTATTCAGGCAGTGTGGTGTCCCCCAGAAGGATTCCTTGTCTCAAGCAGAGGGGTTTAGCCTCAGAAGATTAATATTTCAGATTGGTGAGCTGTATTCAGGCAGTTTACCTTTCCCCGCAGGGTTATTTACTCTCCCCCAGTGGAGTCAGTTAATTTTCCCCAAGAGAATCATCCCATCCCCAGCGGGATTCTCTTCTCCGCAAGTATTTTCATTCCTCCCGGTGGAACTCGAAGATTAAGACTATCCCCGACAGAGTTGGTGCGGGTCCTGGCATTTATTTTGGCCGGAATACCGTGTGATACCCGTTCATTTTCCCGCAGAAGTTCGATCATACCAGGCGCATCTGTTAGTCTCCAGCAGAGTTATATTCCCCAGCAGGGTGTCACTTCAACGAGGTGCTTGGTTCAAGTTCCGTTTCCCAGCTGAGTCGACTTCATCTTTCCAGCATTTATTTTGCTGGAATAATCCTATAGCATCTGGCTATCCCCAGCGGAGTTGGCATTGTCCTCAACATTTATTTTGCTGAAGCAGTCTCTGTACCCAGCAGTTCAAGTCCGCATTTGCATTGGCATATAGTGTCATACTTGCATTCACCAAATAAAAGCGTAGCGTTTCCATGTCGATTGGAATATTGCATCATTGTCGAACGCACGCATTTCCGAAACATAAACTAGGCTGGCTGATCGTTTGTTTCAAGTATTGTTTCTCTTAGAAAGAGCCCTTGCTCAAGTGAATCAAAAAACGTTCAAAGTCTCGGCATGAGACATTCAACGAAGTGTCAGCTTTGGCACTACTCCCCACAGAGTCAGCAGGATGAGTTTCTCTTTGTCCCCAAGCAGAGTTACTTATGTCCCCGCCAGGGTTTCTCGTTGAGGTTTCTCTAGTCCGACCAACGGATTGCTTCTTTCAAAGTTGGTGTTACGTCAGCATTAAAAGGTTTCACGAACCAGAATTTCAGAAGCTACCGCCGGTTATCAGAGCAGGCATCCAGTAGTTTGGTTTCCAAATATCCCCAGTAGAGTCTGCTTCGAAATCGCTGTCACGTCAGTGCTAAGAAGTTTTGTACCAATGGAGGGATGAGTCCTGACGAGGACGATTTTATTGACAGGTTTTCTTCGTGCTAGAAAAGTGGGTGTCCTAACGTGGATAGATTTATTTCCCCAGATTGATAGAAGGTGCTAGTCCTAACGTGGACAGGTTCGGTTTTTCAGGATTGTTGGAATGTGGAGTCCTAACGTGGACATTTCTTCCAGTTTGACGATATGTGTTAGTCCTAACGTGGACGGATTTGATTTCTTGGTATTGATCGAAGGTGGAGTCCTGACGTGGACAAAGTTGGTTACTCTTCGTGTGGGTGTCCTGACGTGAACCATTTAGTTTCGGCAAATAGCTTTATTCGTAATGGGGAAACGGGTGTCCTGACGTGGACAAGTTTGTAGTTCCTTGCGATGACAAGATGCGAGAGTCCTGACGCGGACAATTTTATCCTTCTTCGGGCTGATGGCAAAGTGTGAGTCCTGACGTGGACAAGTCTTATTTCCCCAGCAAGGCAAAGACGCGTAAGTCCTGACGTGGACAAGTTTATTTCTCCAGCAGGTTGAGATATGAGTCCTAACGTGGACAAATTTTTATTTCCTCAGCGAGTCAAAAGGTGAGTCCTTACGTGGACAAATCAAGACGAAATGTGAGTCCTGACGTGGACAAGGTCGTTCCTTACGTGGAAAGAGAAGATAGATTCCTTACGTGGAAAGTTTAGTCCTGACGTGGACAAATTCAGATCAAGTAGGTTTCCTGACGTAACAGATGAAGAAGTATTCCTTACGTGGAAAAGTTTGGTCCTGACGTGGACAGATCAAAGTTTGATTCCTAACGTGGAAAGATTGGGTCCTTACGCGGACATATCAAGATATGATTCCTTACGTGGAAAGATGATGGTTCCTTACGTGGAAATCTTGGAGTCTTGACACGGACAAATCAGAAAGTTTGATTCCTAACGTGGAAGAAAAGATGTATTCCTTACGTGGAAAGGTGAGTCCTAACTTGGACAGTGTTATTCCTGACGTGGAAAGATTGATTCCTTACGTGGAAAGATCGAGTCCTTACGTGGATATATCAAAGTTTAGTCCTAACGTGGACAGATTCAAATCAAAATGTGATTCCGTACGTGGAAAGATAGTATTCCTTACGTGGAAAGAGGCTTGTGTTCCTGATGTGGAAAGAAAGAGTGTATTCCTGACGTGGAAGAGGTTTAGTCCTGACGTGGACAGGTTCAAAAGAAGACGTATTCCTTACGTGGAAGAGTGTGACGAAGTAGAAGTTCATTCCTTACGTGGAAAGGTGAATCCTAACGTGGACAGTGTTATTCCTAACATGGAACGGTTATTCCTTACGTGGAAAGACGAGTAATCCCCAACACGTTCGCTACGAGATCAGTGGGTCGCCATAACAGTCAGACTCAGTCGATGAATGTCGTTCCCCAAGCAGTGGAGCAGTGCATTTCTGCGGTTGGCAAATTTCTGGTTTCACTTGTATTCAACCGTCTCGTACCACGAATGTCTGAAGGCTCCGGGCTCTTCACCCAATCGGGTCCAAGTCGCTTGAATAGGGGCAGCTGTTGCACCCTAAGATTTGCTCAACCTTATCCACTTGGTTTATGTTTCAATATCATTAGCATTTGCATATAGAGTCATGTACATAGGTTACTCATCTGCATAGCACAAGCATAGCCAATCATTCAACAGGGGACCAATCATTATTCTCATCTCTAGAGGCCTATCAAGAGGTTATTATTCAAATTCAATCTCATTCAAGTCATCAGAAAGAATTTGGAAGCTATCAAGTCAATGGATCAAGTAGTTCATCTATCTCCTAACTGAGGGTGTCTGAGGATCAACAAAGAAATGGTGAGCTATGGGCTGAGAATGGGGAGTATCTAGACATCTTGGAGGACTTAGAAAGTCATTTGGAGAAGGAGACAAGTCATTGGTGAAGTCACAAGAATTACAGTTGGAGACAGTCAACTAGGGTTTCATCTGGGTCAACCCTGGGTCAACTCTAGGTCAATTGACTGATTGAAAGGCATTAAGGGCTATTGGAGAGATGTGGGGTTCATCATTTGACATGAAGAATAAGGATATGTTGTTATGCTAAGAAGAATTCAAGATAAATCAAGGAGAAGAGGAGTTTCTAAATTAGGGTTTCTGTGTAAAATTCCCTAGTTTAGGTCAAATTTCCAAGAAAGATAAGTCAAAATTCAAGTTTCAAATGGATCCTTGGCCAACATGAAACTTGTAGAGGATCTCAATACCTTTAATTTGAGTGGTGGAAGACATAAAGGAGATTTATAGAACTCAAGTTATGGTCCTTGCAAGTTACAGGTCATCTGAGGTATCTGAAATTTTGTCTGTAAAAATGACTTGACTTCCAAGCAATATTTACCCCTCAAGGAGATTTCAAATGAATTTCTGGTCAACATAAGAGTTGTTCCTCATTGTCTTAGCTTTCTAGAATGGTATAGTATGCCTTCATATGATTTGTGGAACTCTACTTATGGTCTTGTAAAGCAAAGGGTATTCTGGTCATTTGAGAATTACAGGTCATTTCAACCTATGCCCAAAACTCATACAAGGAAGCTTCAAATGGAAAACTTTACAACATCAAACTTGTTCCAAATGACATTTTGAGTATATAAAAGTGACCATGAGAGATGGGAAAGATTCATAGCACAAGGTTTTAAAATTGTTGGATTTAATGAATAAAAATGGACTTAAAAATGAGATTTTTCATATCTTGGCCAAATGAAGCAAAATTATAGGTCATTTTGAATGGAAAGATCATTTTAAAGACATTGGCTAAAGTGGAATTTTGAGCTCAGTTCATATTTTGTGAGTTATCCATGGTTGCTTGTAATGGAAGATACATAAACCAAATTCAAGGGAAAAAATGCAAGGGAAACTTCTCCAAGTTTCTAGGAGGTTCTAACCTCACCTATATATTGATAAGAGATAGTTCATGCCATGGTTGGTGATTTCATTTGTTCAAAACCCCAAGTTATACACACTTTCTCCATTTTGCATAAGCTTCACAAACTCTCTCAAATCTCCATCAATCTTCACATCTTTTGATTGAATCTTCATCATCATCATTCAAGCATCACAATCCACATCAAGATTGGTATAATTGGAGGAAGAATCGTGTTGTTCAAGATAACCATCCAAATTGCAAGAACTTCTCAAGGACAAGATTCAGGAAGTTTGAGCCTAGATCTTTGCATACAGAATCAAAGTGGTGGTGTGTGGATCAGTTTCAAGTCCTTGCAAGCATTGATTCAGGGATTTCCATAGCTGTATCTCCATTTTAAACCAGGTTGGATTTCTCTTCGAATTGTATGTTTTTGGTTAGCATGATAGGGTTTTGATAGCTTAGAATGGTTAAGTTAGGTTAGATGATGATTTTCCCAGAGTTTGGAGAGGTTTTGTGAGGTTTGGCTATGGAGTGCATAATCTGTTAGAGCCTATAACTACTAGGATGAGGCACGAAAATATTGTTGGATTAGCATGTTAAGATCAGCATGGAATGTAGATTAAGCTAGGATAAAGATTGAGGAGAATTGGAGCATTTGATCACAGGTGTTCATGGTGGATCCTACCTGTTACCTCTATCGGGTTTGTATTTTGAAGGGATTTTAGAAAGAGTTATTATCATGGTTGTGTAGAGGGAAGAAAATGGACCAAGTTTGCTCTTGGAATCGTGTGAATCCATGGAGGTATGAGGGAGAACAGAGGAGAGTTTGATTCGTGCATGGTTAGGGTTTCAGAGCTTAGGGTTTTGGCTGGAGGTTGATGACGAAGCCATGGCCACACGATGGAGTAATTGACTTTGACTGGGAATCTGATCAAACGGCCGTGATTTAATTTGGAAACGGAGGGAAACTCAAAGGAGTGAAACGCCCCGTTTCACTTAAAATTTCTGAGTGGGCTTTGGAGTTCCTTGCTTTTGACACCCCTCCCAGCGCAGGCCCAATAATTCTAACTGGAAATGTTGCTATCCACACCGTTCTCATTTTTTATTTTTTGGTTGATTTCTGATTGCTGCATGGGCCTATGGTTTTATTCTATTCGCACCCCTGTGTTCTGGCCCACCTGGGAAAACAACTGAGCGCCCTTGCTATTCTCACCCCTTCCCTTATTTTCTTTATATTTCATTTTTTAATTTCCTTTCATTTTTCATGCATTTTCAAAAAATCATATAAAATGGAAAAAAACATTATTTTCTGGTAATTCTTTTTGCATAATTTTCTTTAAAGAGTCTAGAAAATTATAAAAAATAAAAATTGCATTTTATGTTTTATTTGATATTTTTTTCCATATTTTCCAAATAAATAGCATTTTAAATAGTTTAATTTCATGCATGATCTTGATAATTTTTGTTCTAGTAGTTGCTTTAATCTTTTTTGCCCATTCTTTTTAGGTTGATTAATAGACATTATTAGCTTTTATATGCAATTTAGTTCATATTTTTAGGAGTTAGTTTTAGGTGATTAGCTTAGGTGAAAACAACATAAACAAATTAGGGTTTTAAATCAACTTAGGTGAGATAGTTTAATTCTTTTAGGAGATTTTCATTTGATTTTTGGGGTATGGACTATAGGGATTATGGGTATAGGATAGATTCCCCTAGAAATCACTAGGATTCCCCTACTGTTATTAGTATATACTGTATATATGTGATTGATTGGTGTGGTGTGCCCTCTGGGGATTATTGATTTGTCTGTGTGGGTATTGGGATTGTCTGGAGATTGGGGAAGCTGAAGACTGATGATGATAAAGCCATTGGAGATCCAGAGACTGAAGGCTAACCTCCAGAGAGGAAGAAAAGATTCCTGCTAGCAGCTGCTGAGGAGATTAGGGTTTAGGAGCTAGGCAGAGCTCTAGATTAGAAAGCTTGATTCTCAAACATGGAAGGTTTTGACTGCCTCCATTCTTCTCTGTGATACAGAGTCTCTCTAAGACACTCACCCCTTTCCTTTGGAAGGCTTGGTGCTATTGTCTAAGGGATAGAACTCTTGAGAGAAAATGTCTTATGTGTTAGTAGCAGTTGGTTTGCCACCATTGGTAGTCAACTAATTGCTTAACACCCAGTTCACTCTGGTGATTGATCCCTCAGCTTGGAGGATAGGACTTGAAGAAAAGCCATTATAGACTGAAGATTGACAACCAAAGCCCTTGCTTGAAGACTGTGAAGATAGAGACTGTTGCTGACTGAAGCTTGTAGCTGATTGGAGATGACTTGAAGATGGATATTGATGCAGAGCTGCTGTGGCTGTTTATTTTGCTGTATTTCATTTCTTGATGTATTGATTGGTTTTCCTGACTGTATTGTTTGCTGTTTACCCTGCTGGGTTGAAAGTGAAGTCTGTTCACTTTTGCCTATTGTTTTCTAGGTTCGAGGTTGAGTGGGACTCCCTTGCCTCGCTTGTATTGCTGCATCCATGCATTTTACCTTATTACTGTATATATCTGATATTGTTTCTGTTTCCGTCCATTCCCTTAGGATCTCTGTTTCCCTCTGCGCAAGAGAGGAGCATGATAGACACTAGGTCTTAACCCATGCATGACAACATTAGGATAGTTTGATTCCCTTCGCAACCATAGGTTAGAGTTCTGTCTCTTTCTTTCTCAAAGCAAACAGAAAAACACAATAAAAATTTCAAACTCAATAAAAGACACTTCTTCCGTAAAAGAATGTGAACTCATCAAGACGTCGTTTTTGTCCGCTTGGACTGCTAATCAGAAAAACCTTTTCAGAAGGAATAAAATCAACCAAGACAGACCTGTGTCTTCCGTGGCCCGAACTACGTTTGCTCTGATCTTTCATGCTGTATGAAAGTACGTAGGCATAGGATGCGATATCCTAGCGAGCAACCTTCCCCTCCTTTCCCGTAGGCAGGCGAACTACGTTGAATCTGATTTCTCGTTCCAGGCGGGAATACGTAGGCATAAAGTGCGATACTTTGCCGAGTCATTTTTATTTTCATTTTATTTTCTTTTTAACCCTTGACCTATAGTTTAGATAGAATAACAATCCATACCCGAAAACAAGCGTGGATCCCGTCGAGTACGACGGACGTGAGGGGTGCTAATACCTTCCCCTTGCGTAACCGACTCCCGAATCCAGGTTTTGGTTGCGACGACCATACCTTTCCCGTGTTGTGCGAGGTTTACTCTGAGCGTTTCCTTTCCCTCCCGTGGGATAAATAACGCACGGTGGCGACTCTTCTGTTCAGCCGGCGCCGATTTTTGCAGTAGCGACACTTTGAATAATAATGGTTGCCTTACACGGAAGCTGTCTGAAACTAGTTGTATTTCTTGTCCCGAGTTCGATTTCGTCGGTGTTCGGTAAGGAGTCGGCGCCAGCTTTGGTTGTTGCCCTCCCGGCCACCCGTATCCTGTCCTGTGATGAGTTTTCTGAGGGCTGAACTTAAATCCTCTTCTCCTTAAATTTCACTTTATTTTTGACAGCGTTTGAATGACGGTTGTTGCTTTGACAAGACTTGATAATTCCTATACTGCGGACAGTATCTTGTGGTAACACGAGGGGCAGATTGTGGAGTTGTGAAATTTGCGAAATGCAGGATGCTTGATGTATTGATGTTTACATTTGGTACCGAAATGTTGATGTTTATATCCGTACTGCTACTAATATTATTATGTGTACTGCTCCTGTTATTGTCTGTTGTCGGAAAACTATCTAGTTATTGTTGGAATGCTGGCTTGCTAATTGCAAGACCTTACTTGCTGATACACTTTTGTCGTGGCCACTGTAGTTGCTTGCAAAAACTGAAATACCTGTGGTTGTGATATCGAGATGCTTGGTCACACTTTGATAGTCCTCCCTTTTATCAAAGATACCGACACTGTTAATTTCAGATATTATCCTGTCTTACGCCGTTGCCGGGGACCCGTCTGGTGTTCAGTAGGGAGTCGGCGACAACTTCGGTTGTTGTCCTTCCGGCTGCTCAGACTTCCCGCCCAATGATGAATCAAATATGAGGGTTGAGCAAATCTTTAACTCTTAATCTTCTTGAATTCCCCTTTTTTTTTACTGCTGACATTCTGATATTGTTCTGCTGATAATTTGCATGCAGGGTTGCTGGGGTTAAATTGCATTGAGGCAACTGGAGATGGAGTTGCGTGGTCGCGTCAAAACGTCGGCGTTACGCTTGCAAGAATGGCCTTAATTATCACAAATGTCCTTTCGAACAAAATTCACTTGCATCAAGTGAGCGGTGGTTGTTACGTGCGATCCCCTTCCTACTTCGATTCAGCTTTCCACGAGATTGCCATGGTGTAACAGGACAAATTCTCAAAGTATCTTTAAAGTTGCATCTGCATAGTTGATAGGAAAGTCTGAAGGTGGTGTACTTGGAACGAGACCTCTGTGTCTTGCGAGTCGAGTAATAGGATTGTATTAAATATGTTTTGTTAATGTCAAGGCCTTCAAATGTTAATACTTTGAGCCACTTTGTATTATTGGGCTTTTGAGTTAAATATCAATCTTTTGAACTTGTCCGTTTGGTTATATCCTTTGAACTCATTATCATTGCTTTTGAATCTCGTGAAGACATGTTCTAATCTCTTGTGGTCTTGGAGTTTTGGATTTTATACGTTGAAAAAAAATGAAACGTGTGCCACAGTTGACTTGGACATTATTGCAAAAGATGATTGTATAAGCATGAATCTTCAATGAGGTCCTTAATTATAAGGTTACTTTGGTAATGTGAATACTGCCATTTGGAGATAGTTTTGGTGAATGTCACATAAGAACTTCCTCGTGCATGTAACTCGAACTGTTAACTTTAACTTCTTGCTCTGAACTTGTAATAAATCCCTCCATAGGCCTGAAATTGACTTAATAGCACGAACTCCTGATTCACATGTTCTTGAGTCTACGACTTTTGAAATTTATGCGCCTGCATACACTTGTTAGTGACAATAACATAAATATGAAATATATCGTCAAATGACGTAAGAGACGCACAAAAGGAGGTGAGATCTTATGGTCAAAAATTAGGGTGCAACAATGATCAACATGATTGTTGACCTGATGAGTCTCGAAGAGTCCTGACGCCTGATGGCATGATCGATCCTGTATCGCTGGTTACCGTGTGACCCGTTCCCCAGCTAGTTGCCGTGCAGCTAATATTTCAATTGTCGAAGATGTGTTCCCATCAGAGTACCGTGTACTTGTGCAGTTGGCAAATTTCTGGGTTTATCGGTATTCAACCGTCTCGCACCTTGATTGGTTGAGAGCCGTTCGCTTCTCACCCAGTCAGGTTCAAGCCGTTTGAATAGGGGAAGCTGCTGCACCCCAAAATTTGACCAACATTTCTTTACCTAGCTTGTGTTGCATCTCATTCACATTAGCATTATCACTTGCATTTCATTGATATGTGTGCAGGAGATCAGGAGGTATGATTACCAATCAAGAGCTACACAAGAGTTTGAAGATGGCCAAGAAGGTTATTCAAATGTGCAAGGGTTGATACCTTTGTCAGAAAAGTTAAGAGATTCTTAGAGAGATTGGTTGAGACCAAGGTTGTGTGCCCCTAACTTGAGAGTTGTGGGAGCTTCTCAGATGATTCTGAAGCCATGGATGTGAACTTGAAGCTTTGAGAGATCTTATGAGATGTCTTGAAAGCCATCATGAAGCCTAGACAGGTTATTGTACAAGTTTAAGACCTGACCATGAGTGGTGTAATTAGGGTTTTGACTGGGTCAACCCTAGGTCAACTGATGATTTGGAGAGGGTTGAGACCTAATCCAAGAGCCATGTGATCATGGATTGATGCATTGAGATGCTATAAGGATGATTCCAAGGTTAACTCATCATGATTGAAGGGTTTGAAAAGTTTCAGGCTAGGGTTTCTAAGGCTTGACAGTGTAAAATCCCCTAGTTTGACCCCTATCTTCAAGGCAGTTTAGCTCAAGATGTGATTGTCATCTCATCTTGCCCCCAACATGAATGTTGTAGAGCTTGTTCTTAGATTTAATTTGAGTAATATAAGTACTTGATAGGATTTGTGGATCTCAAGTTATGACTTTGACAAGTTACAGGTCATCTGAGGTATGTGAATCTGGGACCTTGAAAGTTGCCCAACTTGCATCCAACTTTTTCCCAAGAAGGATGATTCCTATTAACTTTTGGTCAACATGAATGTTGTTTCTCATCTTCTTAGCTTTCTAGAGAGTACTAGAAGTCCTTGATAGGATTTGTAGAACTCAAGTTATGGCTTTGACAAGTCAAGGGCATTTTGGTCATTTGGACATTACAGGTCATTTCAAGCATAAGGCCATATCCCCTATTTCCAAGCTTCAAATGGAAAAATCTTCAACATAAAACTTGCTTAAAATGATGTTTTAAGGCTAGTAGAGAGGTCATGAGATGTTGAAAAGGCTTGTAGCAAAAGGTGATAAAAATGACCTAAAATGGAGGCATAAGTTAAATAAGTTCAAGTTGGAAATTGGGAATTCCAAGTTACACATCCAAACCATGACATATAATAGGTCATTTTGACTCTAAAAGACATTCTAAAAACAATGGTTCAGCCACAATTTTGATTTGAGGCCTAGATCATGGGGTTGCTTTGGAAATTGGTTGCTTGCATCTTAAGGTTCAAATGCAAAACACAAGGAAAGGTAATGTACAAGCTAGCTATGCATCTCAACACATCCTATATCTCATTTAGGGAGAATTTCAAGTCAGTTACAAGGGCTGCAAGGGCTGTGGCATGAGGTGAGGCATGAGATGAGATGAATCTATAAACTCATGACATGAGAATTCCAATTTCTCAATGGATGATTCCAGATGGTTCTAGATGAGTCTAAACCACTCTATATAATGTATAGAACTTGCTCAGATGCAAGGTTGGTGAGAGATTTGAGAGAAGAGAGAGATAGCCATTTCACTTGCCTCCATTGCAAGTTGAAATCGAATTCCATATTCTGAACCATTTCCATTCCTTTTTTCAATCCAAACACATTCCTCTGATCATATTGAAGCTGTGCAGACCAAATTGGAGGCAAAACCATGGAGGTTTGAAGAGTTGGCATTTGGATTTTCAAGGTTGCAAGTCATAATCGAATTCTGAGATTCAAGCATTCTCCATCAAATCTTTTGCAAACAGTAGCAAGATCATCACTCAAGGGTTGATTCTGAAGAGTTTGAGGGCTTGCAGTGAAGGTTTACCCTATTTGTTCATCAAGATTCAACAGGTTAGTAACTTTTCTTCTACACCATGATTTAGGCATAATTAGCAAGAATTGTTAGGCTAGAATGGTTAGAGACCAATAGGAGATGGATTCTGAAGAGTTTGAGAGCAATTGGTGAAGTTTCAGTGGATGGCACCATTTTTGTTTTGACCAAGAACTCGAGTTATGGTGAGCTATAGCATGAATTAGATGTCAAGATTTGATCAGTATGGAGTGGTGATCACTCTGAGGTAATTAATTGCAAGAATTGTTGAGGTTGATGTTTGAGCATATCTTTGATCTTGGATCGGGTTTGGAGATTTAGGATGTTTCAATTGATTTTGAGACTATGGTTAGATTCAGCATGAAATTCTGGACAGATTAGGGTTTGGAATTTTAATTTTCCATGGAGATTCGAGGCGATACGAATTGGTGAAGATGGAGCTTGAAGCTCTGAGCTTCCATGGCTTCTCTATCTGAACCCTAGCTGGAGGAAGAAGACAGTGCCATAGCCCTTGGATAGAGATTGGACCCGTTGACTGGGCGTGGATCGTGAGGCTGAGGTTTAATCTCACATTTGAAGAGGGAAATTCTGAAGACCATGAAACGCGTCGTTTCATTAACTGAGGGTATTGGGCTTAAGTGTTAATTGATATCCCCACCCCCTTTCATGGCCCAGTTGCATTTTGAACTGCTTTTCTTTACTTCCTGCACCGTGTATTTTCCATTTTTTCCATTCATTTTTTAATTGATTTTCTGATGAAAATTGGGCCTAGCGCGTATTGTTGTTTGCACCCCCATTTTGAGCCCACCTGGAAAATGAACTGTCTGGCATTGCTATCTGCACCATATATTTCTCATTTTAATTTCTTTTTCTCCATTTTATTTCAATCTTTGAAAAATCATAATAAATAGAAAAATGATGATTTTTGCATGGGGATTTTTTCTCCCATTTCATGTTCATGTCTAGAAAATTATAAAATCAAAATATTTGCATTTCATGCATTTTTAATATTTTTGTGTATTTTCTTTTTTAATAGCATTTTAATTCATTTTATGTTGATGCGTAGATTTGTAGAATTTTGTTTAGCTAGTTCCCCTTGAATTTTTAGGATAGTTAGATTAGGACTTTAGCTCCCCCTGGATTTATTCCATAATTTTGTGATTAATTTTTGATTAGTTTTTCTTAGATTAGGTTGTGTAGAATTAGGTCAATCCTTAACATAGGTCCACAATAACACTAGAATTTTGGGTTTCTAGGTCAAGTTAGATATTGGGACATATAGCGTATTAAAGGGTAGTCTTGTAGGATCCCCTAGAAATTATATTAGGTTTTAATATAGTAGTTTACTTTTTTAATTTATTTTTGTAATTGATGGTTGTTTGTGTTGCCCTTGTGGGCTTGTACCTTTGTTTGCTTTGCTTTGTGGGCTTGGTGAGCTTGGTTTTGCTTTGAGGAGCATTGAGGAGCATAGTAGAAGACTTGAGGATTGATTGAGGAGCTTGAGAGCTTGAGAATCTTGTTTGTTTTGTTGTTGTTTTAGGGTTAGGAATTAAGTAGAGCTTAGACCTAGCTGATTTCTTTCTTAAACATGGATGGTACCTTTCACCTCCATTCTTCCCCATGATTCAAGGTCCTTCCATGGTATCCACCTCTCTACTTTGGAGGGATAAGTGATTGTGCCTAGGAAGTAGAACCTTTGAGGGAACCATTCTTTGATGTTGAACCCTTATAGGTCACCTTTGGTGGTCAATAAGTAGTTCAATATCCCAGCTTATCCAGTTAAGTGATTTCCTGGTTTGGGTATCTTGAGAGATGTTGGGCTTGAGTTGGAAGATGAAGACTTCATTGAAGAGTGTGGAAAAGGATGATTCCCTGAGCATTGCCATTTCAACTGAATCTTGAAGAGCAAGAGCAACAAGTTGATACTTGAATATCCAATGAAGATTAAATGAAGAGCTGAGGCTTAAAGATTGAAGGATGAAGTTGACACTTCTAAGTGATTGATGACTACTCTGAGGAGCTGAGGCTTGAAGAAGAAGATAAGTTGATACTTATGTTGAAGGGTTGAAACCTGGGGAAGCAAATTGATTTGGCAAGTGATTGAAGTCTGAAGACTGAGTTGTTGTTAGAAGAGTTGAGGCTTGGGGTTGAGAGACGGAGTTGATCTGCTTTCTTGTCTGTTTTCTTTTCTGTATTGATGTGCCTTGTTTGACTTGCTTGATGCATTAGAATAAGTCCACATCTAGACTAGCTTTAATCTAGGAGCATGATTGCACTAGAGGTTGAGTTGCTCCCTCTGTTTGTATTGTTACTGTATGGCTTTGCTTGCGGGTATTCGGTAGAGCCCAGCTCCCTTGCCCATGTGGTTTATTTTGCTTGATAGCATGATTTCATTTTATCTGTATGATTACAGCAGTTTACTATTTTGCTTGATAGCATGTTTTATCTTTTTGTATGATTACTGTTATTCATATCTGGCTTGAGGTCGAGACGAGCTTGTGGAGGTTGATGCCCCACACACATTTCCTCCCTCACTTGCATTGCATGCATTTTACAGTCGTTTACTGTTTACTATTTACTATTTACTGTTAAGCTGATGCTTTATCTGTTTCTGTATCATTGACATGATCCTTAGGACTCTCATTTCCTTTGATAAGGAAGTGATGATAGAACTTTAGGTTGAAACCTATGCATGACAATTTCTAGGAGTTCCCTGTTTCAAACTTCAACCATAGGATGAATCCTTGGCATGACAACAGTAGGACTTGATAGTCTCCCTCCTAGTTGAGCCTGTTCTCTTCTCATCTCAAAACAGCTTAAGATACAGTAATCATGAATGATTTCTTTCGTACGTTACGAGCCTTAAGCTATCTGAGAAAGGATTGTTGGAGAGTTTCTTTCCAACAGTCTGGATGTTTAGTATGGCACCCTTTGGGTGACATGCGACGCATTCATTCTCAGGTCATAGTCTCTAGTGCGATTGAAATTGCAAACACAATAAAAAACACTTCTTCTGTAAAAGACAGGAAATAAGCCGTAGTTTCCCGAACTACGTAAACTCTGATCTCTCATACCTGTTGAGAGTACGTAGGCACAATACTGATGTATTGGCGAGCCACCTCCCCCATAACCCGTAGGCCGAACTACGTTGACTCTGATTTCTCATTCTCTGATGAGAATACGTAGGCATAAAGTGCGACGCTTTGCCGAGTCATTTTCTTTTCTATTTTAAGCCAGCCTTGATAGGTAGATAGATAAACCAACCCGTCCAAGTAAACACAACAAGCGTGGATCCCGTCGAGTACGACGAACGTGAGGGGTGCTAATACCTTCCCCTTGCGTAACCGACTCCCGAACCCAGACAACGGTTGCGATGACCTTGTCTTATACCTTTTCGTCAGGTTTTTCTGATCGTTTCCTTTCCCGCTCTGAGGGATAAATAACGAAAGGTGGCGACTCTTCTGTTTTGCTGGCACCTTATTTTCGCGAAAGCGACAATTATCAACGGTTTTCCAGCCACTAGAGACATCAGTATCGAAGATTCCTGCAAATACTCTTTTATCTTCTCGAATGCCCTTTGGCATTTTCATTCCAGACGACCGCCTGATCTTTCTTTAACAGTTTAAACATTGGTTCACAAGTGGCTGTAAGGTGAGATATGAACCTTGCAATATAGTTCAATCTACCCAAGAAACCACGAACCTCCTTCTCCGTCTTCGGCGCTGGCATTTCTTGAATTGCTTTTATTTTCGCAGGATCAACCTCAATTCCTCTTTCACTGACTATAAATCCCAACAGCTTTCCTAACCGTACACCAAAAGTGCACTTGTTCAGATTCAACCTTAGTTTGAACTTCCTTAGCCTCTCAAACAACTTCAATAGATTTACCAGGTGTTCTTCCTCCGTTTGTGACTTCGCAATCATGTCATCAACATAGACCTCGATCTCATGATGAATCATATCATGAAAGAGAGTCACCATTTCCTGCTGATAAGTTTCCCATGTGTTCTTCAAACCAAAAGGCATTACTTTATAGCCAAATGTTTCTCATGGTGTGATAAACGTTGTTTTCTCCATGTCCTCTGGGGCCATCTTAATCTGATTATATCCGGAGAAACCGTCCATGAAAAACAACACTGAATACTGCGCGGTATTATCAACAAGTACATCGATATGGGGGAGCGGAATATTGTCTTTCGAACTCGCTCTGTTTAGATCATGGTAATCTACACACATTCGTACCTTACCATCTTTCTTGGGGACAGGCATAATGTTAGTGATCCATAGAGGGTAATTTGTCATGGCAAGAAACCCGACATCCAATTACCTCTAAACCTCCTCTTTGATCTTTACCGCCATATTCGGCCTGGTTCTTCTTAACTTCTGCTTTACAGGTGGACACTCCTCTCGAAGAGGTAGGCGATGAACCATAATATCTGTATCGGGTCCGAGCATATCTTCATATAACCAAGCAAAGACATCCTTGTACTCTCGGAGCAGTTCTACCAGTCTTTGTTTGACATCACCCTCTAATGCAACCCTTATTCTGGCCTCCTTCTTGGCCTCTTCTGTACCCAGGTTGACGGCTTCAATTTCTTCTTGATGAGGCAAAATGACCTCCTCATCTTGTCTTAATAACCTAGCGAGTTCTTCAGGCAGGTCTTCATCTTCTACAATCTCTTCTTCCACTTGAAAGATCGGATTATCAAAGTCATACCGAGTCATAGACGAGTCTGAGTCGGTGGCACCTGCAATGTGAAACTTGTAATGATGATGATTTCATGCTTAAAATGATATACAAACAAGCACAAACCACATTGCCATTTTATTGTTAAAATAAAAACAAGAAAAACAAGGATCACAAAATTTGAATGCAAAGACGCCTTTTGGTTAATGATAAAATGATTGTTCAAACATAAAAGATAAGGCCCTAAAAATAAAGATCACTATGCTCCGGGCAGAACATAGAGTTGTACATAATCAAAAAACAAAGTAGTTACTCTTCATAAGTCACTTGGATAACATCTTTGATGGTCCAGTTGTTCAAGCTCTAGCCAGGAATACATGGCTGGATCCATGCATCCATATCGCAGTCACTATCTCCCTCCTCCTTAGACACGACATTTATTCGATCAAATATCACCCAAGCGCTTGTGAATCAGATTGGTCCCCTGTAGCGCAGAGCACTATGTGAAGAAGATAAAGACGGGTTGTACCTTATTCCAAACTTGTCTTGTTTATCGAGGACAATTAAAACTTGCCCCCACCCTTGAGATGATCTAGACTTCACCACGACTTGTGCTTCCTTAAAAGATGACATAGCAACCTCTGGCACTCTGCCCTCAATTGGCGCCTTCTCCTTGATCTGAACAGCTTCAAAAGCTTGGTACAACGTTTCATGAATCTCTCTGTCTACCTCCACATACTTAAACGAGGACAAATGGCTTACCATGATATCCTCTTCAACGCAAATGGTGACAATTACCATCCACCATATATTTCAGTTTCTGGTGTAAATTTGACGTCATGGCTCCCGCCAAATGAATCTAAGGTCGTCCCAACAGAAAGCTGTACGCCGGATGAATATCCATTATGTAGAAAACGACATTGAAAACTTCTGGACCAACCTGGATTGGAAGAGTCACTTCTCCAAAAACGGACCTTCTTGTCCCATCAAATGCTCGTACAACCAAATCACTTGGGGTGCACATTACTCCCTGGGTGTCCAGCTTCATTAAAGCTTTCTTAGGTAACACATTAAGTGAATACCCAATGTCCACCAGCACATGCGACAGTACAACCCCTCTACATTCAATGGAGATATGCAGGGCGTGATTATGGTCTCTTCCTTTGGGAGTCAAATCAAGATCTGTAAATCCTAACCCGTTTCCAGCGTTGACGTGTGCCACCACTCCTTCAAGTTGATTCACGGAGATTTCCTTCGGTACATATGCAGTATTCAGAATCCTCAGCAAGGCATTCTGATGTGCCTTAGAGCACAATAACAATGATAAGATGGAAATCTTCGACGGAGTTTGTTGCAAATGGTCTACAATATTATAGTCACTTTTCCTGATTAGACGCATAAATTCTTCCGCGTCTTTCAACAAAGTTTCTTTCTTACCATGCTGAGAACTTTCTTCAATTACAGCCTTCCCTTTACCCTTATCCGATCTTTCAACATTCGCTTCTGGAGGTGCAAACACCCTCCCGCTTCTGTTTATCCCACTGATTCCTACCAAATTATCAACAGAATCAAAAGGTGTACTCTTCAGCTCCTGCTTTTGACCATTGCAAAAGACCTCAGCCCCATAGTTCCATGGGATCGCCTTGGTGCTTTCGTAAGGCAGAAGTCCCGCCTTAGTGATTATAACGGTAGCTGGCCTCAGCGGCGCAAATATGTTGATTATCTTGTAAGGAATGGAGATTGTGGCCACCTCGTCCTTCTCTTCACCAATTACCCTTTCGTCGTTCTTTTTACCAATCCTATCAAACTGTAGTACACCTTCATCCATCATACGCTGCACATGATTTTTCAGACTCTCACATCCCTTAGGATAAGATACATAATCTTCACAGTCTTTTCCACAACCAGGGAACGCTCCTCCCTCTAACAACTTACTCTTCACAAAACTCAAGGGAGTTTTCAGCTCTTCCACATCAGACACAAGATTCAAACCTTCTTCCTCAATAATAACGTTCACCGCAGCTGCTCCATGATTAGGCATAGGATTCTGGATAACATTGGGCACATCATGAGTAAAGTTGATAGCTATACTGACGATAAGGTCTTGTACCTTATGCTTGAAGGCTTTGCAATTATCAATATGATGGTCGGGAGCGCCAGAGTGAAAGTCACATATGGCATTTGCATCATATCCTAGATGCGGTGCGCCAATCAAAGGTTCAGCGTTCTTTTCTGAATCAACTGCAACTGCATCAAATGTTGCAATAATTGGGAGTACGACATCGATGGTGCGTCGAATTGCCTGTTCACCATCCTTCTGCGATCCTGGAACTGCTGTGGCGCATAGTTCTGTTGTTGTTGCTGCTGTGGACGTGAGTGCTGTTGCTGAGGTTGTACTGCTAGGATAGAAATACTTGTCACATGAGGTTGTTGTTGATAGTATTATTGATGTTGACGCTGATTTTGGTTCCTATTCTGGTTCTTGAAACTCGACACTGCATTCGTTTCACTTTCTCTTTTCTTGGTACTAAAGTTCTTCCTACCTCCTCCAGATGAGGGCCCTTATCCTACCTGTATCTTCCTCAATTTTATGCCATTTTCAACTCGCTCACCTGTAATAATCAAATCCGAGAAGCTACCAGACATATTGCCTATCAATTTCTCATAGTAAACTTCGGGCAACGTAGCCATAAACATGTCAATAAGTTCTCTCTCCACCATGGGAGGTTGAACCTTTACGGCAAGTTCTCGCCATCTCTGGGCATACTCCTTAAACCCTTCATTGCTCCGTTGCGATAGGTTTTGCAATTGTACATGGTTTGGTGCCAAATCACTATTATATTGATAATGTTTGACAAAATCTTCCGCCAAATCTCTCCAACTTATGATATTAACCGGCTCTAAACCCATATACCATTCCAAGGATGGACCAGATAGGCTATCTTGAAAGAAGTGCATCATCAACTTCTCATCGTCTGAGTACGCAGACATCTTTCTGAAATATGACCTGAGATGCACCATAGGACAGGTAGTCCCCTTATACTTATCAAAGTCAGGGACCCTGAACTTTAGAGGGATTCTCAGCCCTGGGATCAATCCCAAATTTGACATGTCCATACCCATAGAATTCTGATTCTCAAGACTCTTCATCTTCTCCTCTATCAGCTTAAACCTTATGTCTGCGTCAGATTGCAGACCTGCACCAAGGTCTCCCATGGAAAAGAAATCCTCTTATTCGTCCTCCTCACACTGAGGACCAGCATTTTCCATGCACAGCACACGTTGCCCATGGAATATGGGCTTCATTCTAATTTCCATTCTGATTACCTCCGTCCAGAGGAATAACAGTCGTAGGAATAACATTCGTATGTGGGGTACCCCCGTCAGCAGTAGGAGGTATAACAGTGGTCCCGCCATAAAGAACTCTGTCCCCATCAACCCGTGAAATCAGAGGTTGCACCAGTGTCCTTAGCTGTTCTTGTCCGCTTGCCACCCCTTGCATCAGCTCCATAAATTGTGCCATACAGTCCCGAAACTCTTGAAGCTCAATCTAGATTTGGTCCATAGCTTTCTATTGGTTCTCTCTTGTTGAATAATGGTGGATGGCCCGGTCTTCAATCCTGAAACAAAAGCTAGTGGAGTACCACAAGGAGAAGTAAGGTCAACGGAATGGGGACACCTGCAATGCAATATGAAAAATGATGCAAAATGCAGACATGTAAATATGTTTCAGGGAAGTTTGTCCCCTTGATTCTAGTTCCACGAGCATGATAGGAGGATGAAAAACCAATAGAGGTAGCCAGAAAAATCTTCTCATAAATAAAATGAGACGCATAGTATCAATACACACCACACAGGATATACAATAGAGTCAACACGACCTCATCCAACAATCCTGGTGATGGTCGGAATACCACATAACAACAAATAAGAGAAAATGCATCAGATACGACATCGAGTCTGGAACTTTTCTAATAACTCATTTGTGTCCGGATGATCAGGTTGTCAATCAATCCTTGAATGAGCAAATCCCTCTTGCTGATGGTGGATTGCAAACCCTGAACGTAGTCTTCCCAAGCATCCTCTCCAAAGGCATCCTCAAGTCTAGGTTTCTTCAGGTCTACTCTCAACTTGTACTCTTCCAACATTGCAAGAGCTTCACGAAGCTTGTGGTCGCCTTCATATTGGCGCAGGGATTCACCTGGAGTTTTCTCAATTCTGACTCGAAGTTGAGTTTTCAAACTGTCAATCTGCTGACGAAGTCTATCTTATCTCTCTTTGTTGTTAGTTAGGATAGCATTCCATTTGGCGTTGAACTTTGATATCTCTAAACGTGCTTTCTTTAGCTCATTCTTCTTACCTTTGAGAACATCACTGACACTCTTTAAATCTCGGCCTACTCGTTCTCGGGCACTAATCTCTTTTGTCAATTCCCTACCCATCTCGTTCACTTTCTCTGTCTGCTTCTTGGATGAATGGGTAGCTTGATTCCTTTCACTCCTAAGCTGAACAATTTCCTTCTCCAACTCTTCGTTTACCTTGCGTAGTTCTTCCTTTTCAGCCCACAGTTGATCGTATTTCTGCATATCAACTGTCGTAGGTTTTTCCACTACTAAAGGATACAAAGGTTTCCGGACTGGAAATGGTAACAAAAGTCTCTCAACTCTCTCCTGGATCCATTCCACGTGTGGTCTATAAGCTTTAGAATTGCACAGGATTCTTCGAGGCAAAGATATGGAAGGCATCTAAGTCAATAAAATCTGGAATATTCGAGAACAATATTATATCATAGACACAAAGAGCCAAGATAGCATTGAAGACAATCTAATACCTTTCCTTAGCAAAATGTTGAGCTCTATCCACCAAGAAAGGTAGTGGGAAACCAGACATTCCATTCCTCCCAATCATCTTTCCCTCCAACTCAGAAACATTCAAATGAAGAGAATTTGCTAACTTTGTCAAGTTGGGCTCTGCTTCAGAATGGTAGAAAGATATTTGTTCCAGGACTAGAACTCCTGGTAGCATGGCAAATTCTTCCAAGGTAGGCATCAATACATATCCTGAGAAGGTAAAACATCTCAACTGAGGATCATAGAACTGGAGCAATGTATGAATACCCCCTAACTCGAACATTGAAGCCTTGCAGACGTAGCTCAAAATCTTCCCATAATCTTTCTTGAAATCCTCCATCACACCGTGATCGGCTGTAGAGATCAGACTGAGCAAGGACCCTATATCTTGTGTTGGAAACTTGTACATAACTGTTCTCTTCAAACTAGGCTTCATGCTAACAGCGGATCAGATTACTAGAATCAAGAGGAAAATATGCACCTGAAACACAAATACATGTCAATGTTAAAATGCAAATGAGTATGCAAATGCAACAGGGGATCAAGATTGTTGTGCTGCTGACTAAGATGAACCAGCGCTTCGCTTTGGCGAGAAATAACACGACACTGACATAAGGACCTCACTCTATCAGGGATCAAAGGTTCACACTGACGAAAAAACCGGGTAGGTTGAAGGTTAAAGTTTCCTGCATAGCCCTCCCCACTCACAAGTATGAACATATCTCTGACAAGGTCTGGCATCCTATGCGGTCGTCAGCGTGACAGACTTTTGAGAGATGATGATACATTCACCATTTCTAGTTTGACATCATAGTCTAACGAAGCGGCCTCACTTAGCTGACTCCCAAGTGAATGGTCCCCAGAGTCGGCAATCCTCAGATCCAACATCCTTTCAACTGTCTGAAACAGACTGGAAAGGTAGTCATCAAAGAGAATCTCGTCTGAGCGTGAATTTCATGAGGACTAGTGCAGGCTGCCATACAGATCCATCACTACTTTCCACTTCTAATGCTAAGGTTATACTCAAGCCTGGGTTTTGGCTTATCACACGGTGGAACATTCCCACCCCACAGCATAACAATAATGATATATACAATGCTGAAAGTAAAATGCACATGCAATAAAAGTACAAATGTAACACGTATACACATATATACACACCTAAAGACAAAACACACAAACGCTAGGATTGACTCGCATAAGGGATTGGAAAAGTAAATAAGATATCCCCAACTGAGTCGCCAGCTGCCGCTAATGCGAAAAAGGCCCGACAAAGACAGAAGAGTCGCCACCGTTCGTTATTTGCCCCAAAGAGAGGGAAAGGAAACGTTCAGAGAAAACCTACGAAAAAGGGAAAAGACAGGTCGTCGCAACCAAATCTTGGGTTTGGGAGTCGGTTACGCAAGGGGAAGGTATGAGCACCCCTCACGCCCGTTGTACTAAACGGGATCCACATTTGTTGTCTATCTAAAAGAGTATTAATCTATCAAAGCTGGTCACAGCGACGAAAGAAAAGAAAAGAGATTCGATAGAGCATCGCCACTTTATGCCTACGTATTCCCTCATGCAATGGCAAAGTCAGAGTCAACTTAGTTCAAAAAACCACGGGTGAAGGTGGGGGAAGACATCACCATCTTGTGCCTACGTATCCTCGTCTAGTATGAGAAATCAAAGAAAATGTAGTTCGAGATAACACGGCCACAGATTGGTTCAAGTATTTTAACTGAGTAGGATTAAACCTTCATTCTAGCAGTTAGGTGTATTGTTGCTCGACCATTGGAGACTTAGGCGTCACCTATTTGCGGTAGAACCAAGAGTTAACACACTCTTTCTGAAAATGGTTTTTCAATTAATCCCAAAGGATAAAAAGGTTTGATGCTTTTGTTTTTTGTATTTTTTAAACAAGAAGTGAATTGAGTTAAGTTTGTGACTCATATTGCACTAAAGACTATGACTTGAGAGTGAATGCATTACATATCGCCCAAAGGGCATACGCTAAACACTCTAGACGTATTGAGAGGAGGCCCTCCAACTATCATTCCTCAAGTACTTAAGGCTCATAGCGTACAACACTTATTATCTTTTATTAGATGTTTTGAAATGTTTAGGAGATGAGAAGAGAAAGACACAAACTAAGGGGAAACCGGACCCCAATGTTATCATACACAATGCTCCTAAAGTTAAGATTAATAGGGAAGAAACTATCCTAATGTTGTTATGTAAAGGATTGAACACCTAATGTCTCTCCTACTCCCATCTTAAACAGAGGGACAAGGAATCCTAAGGGGTCATGGCAAAAGGCCAAGTAAACAATAAATAATCCAATCACAGATGAAATGAAAAATGAAAAATGAAAAGGAGTTGACTTAAACAAGTCAAATGCAATGCAAACATGAGATGTGAGATGCAAAGGAGAAATGCAAGACTTAAAAGATGCAACAAAGATGAAGCAAAAGGTTCAAACAAAAGGACTTAAACAAGTCAAAAAGAGTTAGATAAAATGGGAGACGTTACAACTCTTACAACCATACAAATATGAACCACTAACCAAAGCTAAACACAAAGCAACATGCAAAGATCATAATCTAATTGTAGATGGGAGAAAGAGGCTTGGGCAGAAAGCAACATGGAAAACATCTCAACCAAATAAACAAATTGATCATGTGAAAAAGAAGAACAAAAGAAAGCTAAAAGAGATGCATCATTCAAGGCAAACTCAAAGTATGAATATGAATACCAAATCACCTTGAATGATGATCAAACCTCCAAGGGCAGGAGTGGAACACAATGTAAGTGATCCAAATTCAAACACAAAACAAGAGGCAAGGCACAAGTATGGTCATATGAAGTGAAGGAACCAAAGTCCTAACACAATCTCAACACTTGAGACAAGTGGAGAAGCATGATTCAAAAGTAACTTGTGATGAAAGTTACACATGTAAATAACCCAACCAAAGTAAAACAACACCTCAAGTATGTTAAAATGAATCAGCAAAGCTCAAAAGATACATAGGGGATCACTTGAGATCATATCCCAAAGAATTAGGTCAAATTAGCATGTGCAAACACCTCTAAAAGGACCTAACTTGCAAAAATCACAAAAAATAGGAAGAAGCTCCAATAAATCCCAAATAGAATCTCAAACAAAGATGAAATAAAGGGCAAACAGAAATCAAAAGCTCAAGTGAAGAGCTTGCTCAAGGCACCACCAAATAAAATTCAAAAGCATGGTGTTCCACCTTGTTCAGGGTTTATCGAGGGTCAATAAAAGCCAAAGAAAAACCACATGAAAATTGATCAATGGCCACTTAAAATCACCCTAAAAAATGACTCAATCCCTCACCTAAATGAGAGAGAAGCAATGGTCATGTGGGATTAAAATTTAGGGATCAAATGACCAAGTTCAAACAAGATAGGAACCATAAAACACATCACATTGAAAATTCAAAATAAAATAAGAAAATAAATGGAAAATAAAAATGAAAATATTGGAAAATTAATTAACACCTTGACCTGTTAAGAAAATATTTTTTTGGAATTTTGTGAGTTAAAGAGCTACTTTTAAAACAATTAAATGAAAACTAGAAATAAAATAAAAGAAAATGAAATAAAACAGCTAAGGGGTGCATTCAGTAAAAAGCAAGTGAGCTCAATTCAATGAAAACACGCTTGAGCCAGATTAAACAGGGGTGTGGATAGCAAAGGGAACAAGGTCCAGACCAAACTCAGATGCCGCTCAGTCAGACACGCTGGCCTTCGTTAAATGAGGTGGTAACTATATGGAATATCCATTGGTTCAGCACGCAACACCTCAACCTTTTTAAATTCAAAACATGGCGCCAAGGCCAGCTCAGCTTATCCCTCTCCTTCAGATGCCGAAACCCTAGTTCCAGTCGCCTTCTCCGGCGACACACCACCGGAGCAAAAATCCAAAGTGCCCAGAAATGAAAAGTGAAAGCACCTCTCAACTCAGAATTTCAAGGAGACCTCAAATCCATCCTCACATTTTAAAAATAAACCCGTTTACATGGTGAATCTAGGGCAAAAAGTTTGAACACCACAAATTGAAACTCAAATAAACGCAACCAAAATGATGTGTAAACATTGCCTACATGATAAGCCTTCAGATGTACTCAACATGCTCCTAATACATGCCTAAAATGAGAGGAAAAAGTTCAAGAAGTTACCTAAGGGAGTATGTCCACTGCTTCTTCAAAGCTTGCTGAAAAACCTCCAAGAGATGCAGAATGCCTCCTTGAAGCTTGTAGAAGCTTGAGCTGAGCTTGAATGGCCTTGAAACTCCTCTTAATCTTCCAAACAAGTTTGAGCAGGTGTGAAACACAATGCTCACAGATGGATTTTCTTGCAAACAGAATGTAGAGGAGGTTATAGTGAAGAGATTATGCGAATAATCTTGATGAAAAGCTTAAGGAGGTACGTGTTTCGATAAAAATTCAGAGAGAGCCAAAAAGAGCTAGGTCTGATTTCTCACTCAAATGAAGGGTGCCTCCTGCTAGGGTTTTTCTCTTTGCTTATGTATGAAGTTAAAATGAGGTTAAAGGCTTTAATTGTGGTGAAAAATCAATGGTAACAGATGCTGCAAATTAAAGGGAGAGTTTGGAATCAATGGTGGATGATGGACCACACACGAGCTGCCTTGCATTGTGGCTTTTTTCTTTAGTGGAAGGAAGAAATCAAAGGGAGTGTAGTGGTCAGACTTGTGGCTGTTTGTACTTTTCCTTCTTTGGCCAAGATTTTTCAAAATCATACCACCATGGTACGTGCCTTGTTGGCTCTATTTTGGCAATGTTTTGGAGTGTGGAAAGGGACATCTTGCGCATGATGTTGGTAGTGAGACAATGCGGCAATTTTGAATTGAAAAATAAACCAAAATCATCTATGAATCATGCTTTGAAATATCTTCCAAACCACCTACTTTGAACCATTATAGTTCTCTTGATTTGGCTCCTCTTGATTGAAACTTGAGCTCAAATGAAAACTTTGATGTTGAAGAAATCTTGGTTTGCAACTTGGAAAGTCATGAAAGTTATGCTTGAATGTCATGACATAAAAACTGTCTTGAAATAACTTAGAAAAAATTCTAAGTTATGAGTTTTGATTCACTTGAAACCTTAACTTTGAACCTCCATAACTTGAGCTTCAAGCATCACATGAGGAACTTCTAGTAATTGATGAAAAGCCTGGACCAAGACCTATAACTCTCATGTGGGACAAAATTCCATTTGGCACCAAGAACTTGATGAAAATTGCCTTGGAAACTTGGTCCAAAAATCTGTCCAAACTTGCCAAATTTGAGGTTCTTGAAAACCCTAACTTTTGAACATCATAACTTGAGCTTCAAGCATCATATGATGATGAATTAGTACTCAAAAGAAAGCTCAGAGTATAAGGAACAATTTTGATGTTGGACAAAATTTCATTTGGAACCTTGATCATGAAGAAAAGTGGCTTGGAAAGTGGCTGATTTACACATGGAACTTTCCATAAATAGAAAGTCTCTAAAACCCTAATTTCCCAAAAATAGCAAGTTTCACATTTCTTGATTTTTTTAATGATTCCTTTGATATTTCTTGGTTAAATTTCACCCATTAGCCATATTGAACTTGAGGAACATGATTTTGACCTTAAAAAGTCAGGAGTTGAGTTTTTTCTCTGCATAGTTGACTTCTCCCCAAATCTTCCTGATTTGCAATTGACTAACCAATTGAAGCTCTTCTGGTTGAAATTGATAACCAAACTTCTACTTCTAAGCACCTTGGGACATGTGAAGGATCATGGAAACAAATATTACTCAAAGGAACAAGTCTAGACTGATTATATGTGAAACCCTAATTTCAAGTCCTTTGTCTAGGCCCTTTGCAGATGAATTAAATGACTACTCCAACTCCCCAGTAGCCTCTAAGGTACTCAAAAAATCTTTATCCCATGCTTACACCAGCAATAAGACCTTATGAAATCTTGACAAACCATCTGGTGGTTCTCATACAAGGAGCTATAGCACACCTCCCCTCTCAAGGAGCTTTGACAACTTCATGATGATACCATACACTTAATGACTTGTACCAGTGCCTTTGCTTGAACTTAAAGCCAATAAGACTCTCCTCTTGGATGACACGCAAACATACTCTTGATCCCCTATTAAAGACAATGCTATGCAAATGCAAGATGCTAAAATGGAAATGAAACAAAAGCCAAGTAAGAAAAAGAGTTGGTCAAATTTTGGGGTACAACACTAAGGAATGGATTATAACAGTTCTTTTATGAAAAGAAAAGAATTTTTTTTTGAAATTTAAATTTAATTCATCTTCATAATAACAAAATATATTAGTCTCGTCAAAAATTGAAATTTAAATCAATTCAACATCTCAAACTCATTAAATATGTTAACCTAAATAACATAACATCAAACTCGAGCGTTCTCATCCTGATGTTATATATCAGAGTAAGACACCTCTATAAATAACGAAAATAACATAAATTTCTCCAAAGCTACCTTCACGCTTCTAAAAAGCTATTCCTGAATATTTGTGCATTATCCACATGGAGACAATATTCAAACAGAAGGGTGAGTAATCATAATTCATTATAAAAGATATAAGAAAAGATTTAGTAGTTGAAAATGTCACTATATCAACATATATTATACATCAATACATCCTACTCACCTACACAACATCACAACAATAACACATGTTTCATTATCAAAGTCATCATATACTCACATAGTTCACAAGGATCATCATGTCAGAACTTATCAACAACAGTGTATGCAATGCCACATAGGATGCAACAACATTTTGACTCAAATGGATGTGGTACCAATTCTTTATGAACATCTAGTTCATCATCCTCCAAATATACCCATCATAAGATTGGTTCCCTCTTGGAACCGGAGGACAACATAAATACACTTAATCCGCACAATCGGATTGAGGCTCAATATAAGCGGACCAACGTCCAAAATGCTATGAATACATGATGCACGACAACATTAATAATTAGACTACGGCTATTCAATTGCATCATCATTCATTTATTCATCATATAATCAACATCACACAACATGTATACACATTAAACATGCAAATCATCAATTTCAATCATCATAGCAACATCACCAATATCAACATCTTAGCAACATCATCGTAACAACATCAATATAATAACATAATCAAACTTCATCATAACGTATAATATTACTTATCATTCACAATAATCAATAACCGACATCAATAGCAATAAATTTATATTTGCACAACTATATACACTCAATCTTGTTACTTCATTATAACTCCACAATTCGCTAATCGAGCATACAAACCTTTACAAACATCCAAATAATAGACACATGAATATTAAAAAATCATTTCACTAATCATTTTCATGTTATAGCCCTGTGCGTTAGCTTTCTAACACTTCGAACGGTACTTGATTTGGACTTACGGTTCAAAAGTAATGGTCAAAACGATTTCGCAATACAAAATCCAAGGAGCTATTACGGCCTCCCGTAATGGCTGTTACGGCCCGTAATACTCCAAACCCAGAATTTCATTTTTTTGTACGTTTTTTATACTAGGATCAGAGGGCTATTATGGCCACCCGTAATGGTTGTTATGGGTCGTAGTAGAGCCTAGAAAAACATTTCCTTCACGCGATTTTGTGCGATCTTCCCTGGTTTTTAGCATTCCAAACCCCAAATTTTGACCTCTAACAAACCCAAAACATGTCATATCATATGGTACATGAATCAAGGAAATTAAAGACATCGCAACATCAATTCATCATCTCTAAATCACCATTTAACACACTTAAGATCACAATTATATCAATGGCATATCAAACATCATAATCAACACTTACATCATGTTATTCATCAATCAAATCCACACATACAACAACCTAAATCTACCTTAATCCATATCAATCATAATAAATCAGATCACCCCCTTACCTCAATTCCTAGCAATCGATCTCTCTTCCTTCGCGTTTCTTACGGAAATTCCCTTTTGGTTCTCTGTGCCCTAGCCCTTTCTCCACAGCTTTTCTCCAATCTCACGATTGTACATAATGAACCACAACTCTCTAATTTTCTCTTTTTTCTTTGTTACCCATAGGACCCTTTTTATGGTATACCTCTTATGCCCTCACTTATTCCCCATAATATTACCATCATGCCCTCATTCTCTTATTTTCACCTTAATATCTATTTTATTATTATAATTCCAAATAATATAAACTAATTTATTTAAATCTACATAATTCTATTCATCACTCAATATTACTCTTATTTCTCCACCACACATTAACATACATTATATAAATAAATCAAAATTCACAAATAATCATAAATATTCATTTAGATAAATAATTCTAAATTTTTGGGGTCTTGCAACTCTCACCCACTAAAAGAATTTTTGTCCCCGAAAATTACCTGAAGAAAATAGAGGTGCATAGGACCCCCTCATTTGATCCTCGCGCTCCTAAGTCATACTTCCACCAGCTGGCCCATCCCACACGACCTTCAAGGCAATCTATTTATCCTGCAGCTGCTTCACTTCCCGACCTTCTATCCGCACGGGTGATGCTTCAATTGTCAAGTTATCTCTCACGTGTACATCATCCATTTAGATCACATGCGAAGGATCTAGAATGTATTTTCTCAATTGTTATACATGAAACACGTCATGAAGATTCGCAAGTGGCGGCGACAAAGCAATCTGATATGCGACTTCTCTTATCCTCTACATAATCTGATACGGACCAACAAAATGCAGAATGAGCTTTCTAGACTTCAAAGTTCGACCAACATCAGTTACCGGTGTAACTCTCAAAAACATGTGCTCTCCCTCTTGGAACTCAAGTGCTTTCCTCATCTTATCATTTTAACTCTTCTAACGACTCTTCGAAGCTCCCGTCCTACCTTGGATCATCTTGATCTTCTCAGTCGTCTCCTGCACAGTCTCAGGTTCGAGTACAACACTCTTGCCTGACTCATACCAACACAATGGAGTTCCATACCTCCTACCATAAAATGTTTTATATGGTGCCATTCCAATACTAACATGAAAATAGTTTTTGTACGTAAACTCAATCAATGGCAATTGGCTATCCCAAGATCCTCCTTGGTCCAACACACAAGCCCTCAGTAAATCCTCCAAAGAGTGGATACTCTTCTCTTTTTGATCGTCCATCTGCGGATGATATGCAGAAATCAACCTTATCTTAGTACCCAAGGCATTATACAAACTTCCCCCAAACCTCGACGTAAATCTCAGATTTCTATCTGACACAATGCTCGAAGGTATCCCATGCAACTTCACAATTTCCTCAATGTACATCTCAGCTAACTTTTACATAGAATGATTAATCTTCATCTGCAAGAAATGAGTCAACTTAGTCAATCTATTTACAATCACCCAAATTAAATCATTTCCCTTTGCAGTCTTCGACAAACCCGAAATCCATGGAAATACAATCCCACAGCCATTCTGGAGTATTCAACAGTTACATCAGACCCAAAGGCTTCTGATGTTCAATCTTTGACTTCTGACAAGTCAAACATGAGTAAACGAATTCAGCAATATCCTTCTTCATATCTGGCCACCAAAGTAATTCTTCAAATCCTGATATATCTTTGTGGCACTGAGATGAATAATCAACCTACTTCGATGTCCTTCTTCAAGAATACTCTTCTTAATTTCTGGAACATATGGAATACACACTATATCTCTGAACCTCATCGCACCATCCTTATCGATTTGGAATTTACCTCCGTTACCTTGGTTAATTAAGGTTGACTGATCAACCAATCTCAAATCAGATTTTTGACCTTCTTTGATTTCTTTAAGAACACCACTAGTTAGTTTCAACATCCCCAACTTCACACTGTTAGAAGTAGCTTCACACACCAAACTCATGTCTCTGAATTGCTCGATCAATTCCAACTCTCTCACCATAAGCATCGACATATGCAAGGACTTCCTACTCAAAGCATCAACTACCACACTTTCTTTACCAGGATGGTAACTCAAATCAAAATCATAATCTTTCAGAAGTTTAAGCCACCTTATCTACCTCATATTTAACTCTTTCTGATCGACAAATACTTCAGACTCTTATGATCATTAAACACCTCAAATTTAGAGCCAAAAAGATAATGTCCCCCAATTTTAACACGAACACCACAACTGCCAATTCTAAGTCATGCGTAGGATAATTCCTTTCATGAACCTTTCGTTGTCTGAAAGCATAAGCAACGACCTAACCATTCTGCATTAGTGCCTCACCAAGACCCATCTTCGACACATAACAATATAATATAACAGACTCACTTGGATTAGGTAAAACCAATACTGAAGCAGTCGCCAACTTCTTCTTCAATTCCACAAAACTCTCATCACACACAACATCCCACACATAAGCTTAACCCTTTCGAGTCAACTGATTCAAAGGTAATGCCAACTTAGAAAAGCCTTCGACAAACTTGCGACAATAACCTACTAGCCCAAGAAAACTTCGTACTTTAGTAGCAGACTTCAGAGTCTCCTATTGTAACACAACATAAATCTTAGAAGGATCAACAAAAATCCTGCCACTCAAAATCACATGGCCAAGAAAACTCGCTTCCTTCAACTAGTACTCACACTTTGACAATTTTGCATACAACTTCTTCTTTTTCAATACTTGCAACACAATTTGCAAATGCTTAGCATGCTCTTCTTTTGATTTAGAGTATATTAGAATATCATTAATGAAGACCACGACAAACTTATCCAAATACTCATGAAAAATCTAATTCATATACTCCATGAACACACCTGGTGAATTGGATACGCCAAACAGCATCACAATGTATTCATAGTGACCATACCTCGTCCTGAAAGCTGTCTTCGGAATATCATCTAGTTTAACATGAATCCGATGATACCTAGACCTTAAATCAATCTTTTTGAACACACAAGCACCTACTAATTAATCCATCAGATCGTCAATTCTCGAAAATGGATATTTATTCTTGATAGTCACTTTATTCAAATGTATGTAATCAACATACAATCTCATACTATCGTCTTTCTTTTTAACTAACAACACAACAGTACCCCACAGAGAAACACTCGGTCGAATAAACTTCTTCTCAAGCAAATGACACTGAACTCGTACCTAGTATCAATTCCACCGTAAACTCTACTTCACGCTCTAGAGGAAAATCACTTATGTAGTTTGGAAATACATATGGAAATTCACAGAAAATAGGTAATTCAACTGTTGTAACTTCACGATTAACTTGCAACGATGCAAACATTGCAAACATCAAGTCTTCATCTTCTAGAAGTTCATCCACTTTCCTAGCAGACAAAAACACCAGCTCTACTTTATCACCAAACTTAGAAACCTCACAGTCTTATTATAACAGTTATTATGAACATAGTTTAACTCCAACCAGTTCATTCCAATGATGACATCAATTTGGAGCAAAGGTAAACACACCAAATCCATCACAAAAGTCTTCCTAAAAATAGTCAAGGGACACTTGAACACATAAAAGTAGTAGTAACAAATCCATTAGTAGAAGTATCTATCGCCATACTACCATTCATATCAGACAATTTCAATCCCAACATAGTAGCACATTCAAGAGAAATAAACGAATGAGTAGCACGAGTATCAATAAAAGAAATCAACTCAACATTGTTAATACAACAAGTACCTCGAATCAAGTTATCCTTCTCAGGTACTTCTGAACCTTTCAAAGCAAACACTCTGTCATTTGTCTAAGCAGCAGTAGAAGTCATCTTCAATCTCTGACATTGGGTAATGATGCGCCCCTATTCACCGTAATTGAAACAAGTCATACCTTCATTCTTGCAATCAGCAACTCGATGATTCGTCTTACCACATCTCTAACATCTCAACATATTATTATTGTAACCATCAACATGGTGGCCTTGCTTGCCACACTTGAAACACTTAACAGAAGCGGGAGCCCTTCCCCCACTCGTCTTTTTCCTATCTGAAACATTCTGCTTCCCCTTGTGAGTTGGAGTTACATAAGGTTTTCCTCAAAATTTTCTTTTCTCTTTCTTTTCACTAAGATTCTTGTACTGAGTAGATCAAGCCCTGCTATCCTCATCGTAGATCCTACTCTTATCCACCAGTTTAGCATACCTACGAATCTGTTGGTATCTAATACCTTGTTTGATCTCTGGTCTCAGCCCATTCTCAAACTTGAGACATTTGGAAATCTCAACATCAGCACGGTTGTAATGGGGACAAAACTTCACCGGCGCCTCAAACTTCGCAGTATACACTGCCATAGTCATGTTTCCTTGCTTCGAATTAAGGAACTATATCTCCTTCTTGCCACGAACATCTTCAGGGAAATACTTCTCCAAGAATTCTTTTCTGAATGCAGCCTAGGTTATATCCGTACCAACATCTTACAATCTTTGACGTGCATTATTCCACCAATCCTGAGCTTCCTCTGATAGCATATAAGTACCAAAATGTACCTTCTGAGCCTTGGTGCATGCCATTACTCAGAAGATCTGTTCAGTTACCTGAGCCATGCCAGTGCACACTCTGGATCATGGCTACCCTTGAAAGTTGGTGGATTGTTCCTCTAAAATTTCCCCAAAGCACGAAACTCATCAGGAGCTCCTCTATTCTGATTGTTATGTGCATTCTAGGCCATCACTTGAGCAAGCGATTCCAATGCGTCAACAATAGCATGCTCGTTTCTCCAAGCCATTCTACACACTATCAATTAAGATTAGTAGAAACAATGTGTCGCCAGTGTACATACACTTATCAACTAACAAGGAACTGATATCATCTAAAAACCTGGCCAAACGGACTGACCTGCTCTGATACCACTATTATAACACCCTTCTAACCCCAAAGAATAATTCACAAAATATTAATAATAATTCAAAATAACTCACCACTCAAGGGTGTCACACTTCATAGAAAACATTCAAATAATGCATCATGCTCCGTAACACGGGTTACAACATTTATAACATCATTTTATTTTATAACTTCGACATATAAATTGAAACTTCGCAGCAGAATCATAATCCTAAAATAAACTTCATTCATCTTCATAATACCAAAACATCTTAGTCTCGTCAAAAATTGAAATTTAAACCAATTCAACATCTCAAACTCATGAAATATGTTAACCAAAATAACATAACATCAAACTCAAGTGTTTCCATCCTGATGTTACATATCAGAGAAAGACACTTCTATAAATAACAGAAATAACATAAATTTCTCCAAAGCTACCGTCACGCTTCTACGAGCTGTTCCTAAATATCTGCGCGTTATCCATGCGGAGGCAACATTCAAACAGAAGAGTGAGTAATCATAATTCATTATAAAAGATATAAGAAAAGATTTAGTAGTTGAATATGTCATTATATTAACATATATTATACATCAATACATCTTGCTCATCTACACAATATCACAATAATAACATATCTTTCATCATCAAAGTCATCATATACTCACATAGTTCACAAGAACCATCATGTCACAACTCATCAACAGCAGTGTATGCAATGCCACATAGAATTTTGTGTGATCTTCCCCGATTTTCAGCATTCCAACAGACTTCAAACCCCGAGTTTTGACCTCTAACAAACCCAAAACATGTCATATCATATGGTACATAAATCAAGGAAAGTAAACACATCACAACATCAATTTATCATCTCTAAATCACCATTTAACACACTTAAGATCACAATTATATCAATGGCATATCAAACATCATAATCAACACTTACATCATATTATTCATCAATCAAACCCACACATACAACAACCTATATCTACCTTAATCCATATCAATCATAATAAATCTGATCACCCCCTTACCTCAATTCCTAGCAATTGATCTCTCTTCCTTCGCGTTTCCTACGGAAATTCCCTTTTGGTTCTCTGTGTCCTAGCCCTTTCTCCACAGTTTTCTCCAATCTCACGATCGTACAGAATGAACCACAACTCTCTAATTCTCTCTTTTGTGTTTGTTACCCTTAGGACCCTTTTTATGGTATACCTCTTATGCCCTCACTTATTCCCCACAACATTACCACCATGCCCTCATTCTCTTTTTTTCACCTTAATATCTATTTTATTATTATTACAATTTCAAATAATATAAAATAAATTATTTAAATCTACATAATTATATTCATCACTCAATATTCCTCTTATTTCCCCACCACATATCAACATACATCATATAAATATATCAAAATTCACAAATAATTACAAATAATTATTTAGATAAATAATTCTAAATTTTTGAGGATGTTACAGCTCTACAGGGAAATGCGTGAAAGTTGTCAGAGCAAAGGGTTCTACAAGTTAATGCATGAAAAAGAAGTTTGGTTCAAAGATGTGTGCTTAACCATGAGGTGATTAACCCAAAGAATGTATGGATGTAAAATAGAATTGTGTTTGGTCCAAAGAGATAAGTATTGATGATGTTTATTTTTGCAGTTTCGTCTATGGGGAAGAAGACTTGACAGTTATTCGATTTGAGTTGCACTAAAGTCTATGAGTGAAGGTGAATAATTTAAATAACTGGGGTCAACATCTCGTATTCAAAGATACTCAAAACGAGGATAGAAATAATCCCTCACATTCTTCTGTGTTGCTTGAGAATCGTAGCGCATAATTCTCATAATAACTGACAAGTGTTGAAAGAAGAAACTTTTTGTTGCACTTGAATGAAACTCAACAGTGATCCAATCTTGATGTCTATAGTTTTGAATATCTTACTTTGAAATTGAATTTGATTTGAGAATTCCAGTGCAGTGCAAATACAGATGTCTAACCCAATCAAGTGATCAAAAGACTTATGATCACCTTATTAGATAGGGGAAGCAAACAAGTTATAGACAATTCTAAGACAAGGTACAATATCAAATGTTATCAATTGATCAAAAATAACTTTAACCAACTAATTAATAAGAGAGCTTGATCAGTGGTATCAAGCAAAAAGCAACATGGCATGGTAATTGAAATTAGTCAAAATCTAACCTAAATCCTAATATGTTATGAAAATGGCATTTAAAGTAGAAATTAGCAATTAAAATCAAATTTAAGAATTAATCCTAACTAAAATCTATTGCTAAAATGTACATATTTCTTTTTTAGAATTTTTAGATAAAAATGTACTTAAAATATATGAATAAAATGTGACAAAAATTAAAGAGCAAAGAAAACAAAAATCAACAAAAAAGACCTAATCCTGCTGGGGGTGCAATGAGCCGACAGGGAGTGCAATCAGTAAAGGTGTTGAGCCTGGTTGGAAAGCCCAGCGTAGTGAGGTTGTCCAGAAGGGAGGTGTGCATAGTGAATCAAGGGTGCATCGAGTAAATCCATGGGCTTGATGGATTCTGAATCCCACAGGAGCAAGGAAAGGGGATGTTTTGCATCAGATTCATCCAATTCACTCCTCATGTCATGAAATTTGTTAGAGTTGTTAAAGGTGAATTAAAGTTAGTTATAGTTATTGAATTGAGATTAAATTCGGAAGATTGCATGTTATGGTTAGTTAGAATTGTGGGATTGTTAGGTTGTATTAGTTGATGAAGGAAATTAGTGAAGATTGATTAAATTGTAGTTAGAGTTTTGTTAGTTGTAGGAAATGGAACTGTTATATGCTTTGGTGGTATACATGCTAACTGTTATGAGACGTGCATGTTGAGTTTTGAATTGGTGGTAGTTTGAAAAAAGATTTTGGATGTTTTGAATTATGTAGTGACTCGTGTATGCGTATGTATGTGTTTGGCATCGACTGTTAATGTCATGTGTGTATGTGGTTTTGAATAAACTGATGTTGGCTTGACACTTGATCTTCTTTGAATTTGGATGCATTGTCTTGGTTCCTTATGGATTTTCATGAATGAGTTCTGATTGTGTGTGTATGAATTACAGGACTGGTGTGAGTTCTGATAGGAATGGACTAGGCTTGGCAAAGCATTTGGTCATGAAAACATGGGTTATGGAGGAAGTCATGACACATGAAGGCAATCATAAAGGGTGAAGCATTTCGAGACCCATAAAACCGGATGACTTATATATGAGTATAATGTAGGATATGATTTAGGATGAACACTTGACTTTGGTCAATGGTTTGACCAAAAAGTTAATAGTTGACCAAAAGTCAACCCTAAGTCAAACATGTAATTTTGTGTAATTGGTTTTGTAATTTGGATCTTTTGAAACGTAGTTGGATAATTTGGTAATGAAAATGGTCTTTAAATTTAATTGAATTGTGATACTTGTGTTTCAAGCAGCATACTTTTCCCTTCAAAACATGAATTTGAAATTGATCTTATACTTGAATAAATTGCTTCAAGCAACATACTTTTCCCTTCAAAATGGCATCTTGATTTGCTTCTAATCCCTTGAATGAAATACAATCTCTAAGTAAAACTTCAAATGAAAAATACCCCTAACTCTTAATGTCATTCACCCATATAAACAAAGATCACAAATCAAAGATTAGTGTCTCATAGAAACTTGATCCAAAAGAATGACCCGCCAAAGTCTTATGGTACCAAAAGCCAAAAAAACAAAGTGAAACATAATGAACCAAGTTTGCCAATCAATTCAATGCCTTGTTTTTTTAAATAGAGAAAAATCTTTAAATCAAAAGATGTCACTTGATGAATGTAATTATAAATGAATGACATAAATGATTATAGATATGGAAATGAAGTATAGACCAAAAGTCAGATGAAAAGTGAAAAGAAGTATGACAAATTTTAAGGTATGACAATAATTGAATATTACAACTTTTTACACAATTGGAGACATATGAAAACACCATAAAATGACCAATTATACTATCAAAGCATGTCACCTATTTGAAAACTAATATTTAAAAACATCCTAAGTTAATTCATGCAAACTTCCACAACCTACCAAAACAAATTTACATGTCTATCAAAAGTTTGGAATCAAAGATATAAGTAGTCCAACACTTAACCATACAATATGAAGTTATTAAATTTAAAACAAAATTACAAAATATTCACAACCAAAAGTGATAAAGTCACATGCCACATCTTTCCTAACACCAATTAGGTTGTAACTAAAAAAGACGGAAGGAGAAAAAAAGGTTAAAGAAAACTAATAATAAGAGAAAGAAATAGAAGAAAAATAACCCTCCCTAGAACCAATTTTGAAATGAAAGAGAGTGAGGGAAGAAAATATTAAACTAGTGATCGGTGGTTTTTACACGTTATTTTATCGTTTATGTCAGTTAATCATTTGTTTTGTCTTGTCGCATTTAAAGTTGTTTTTATTACATTTTACGCGTCGATTTGGTATTTTCACTGTTTCTAGGTTCAGGTATACAATAAAGGAGAAGCAGAGCGAAAACTGGGAAAAAATGGCAAGATTTCAGAAGAGTTTTGTTGTGAAATCTTTAGCAGTCTGCACGAAAACGATCATAACTGGAGTTCCAGGAATCCTTTTGAGGCGTTCTAAAAACCGCCGGAAAGTTAAGAGAGAGAGCTACGACTTTCGTGTTGGAGTCGAAGTCAGATTCGAAATAGGGGTGCAACACGGGTTCCCGTGTTGTGTGACATGGCCCGTGTTGCAGGATGTGCTCAGAAAAGACGATTTTTGGAGAAAAAACAGTGGCACAACACGGGTGCCCGTGTTGTGTGACACGGGCCGTGTTGTGACACCTGGAACTTGCAAATTTCACGCGAAAAATCTTTCAGGAAGCCAACACGAGCGCCCGTGTTGCCTGACACGGCCCGTGTTGCAGGAAGCGCTTTTTTCCCTATTTTTCTTGTATTTTTGACTCTTGTGATCCCCGAGGGTATTGTGGGTATTTTCCTAGTGATGAGTTTGAATTGAGACTATTTGATACCTGTTTGGAGAAAGAATAAGGATTGAACTTTTGGACAGAAAAGAATTTGACGAGAAAGATTGGAGCGATCAAGGATTTGGGAAACTGAAGGTCCTCATGAGCGGAAGCGATTGAAGATCAAGGCAACCAATTATCTTGTAATGTTTAGTCTTATTGTTGATTTTATATTTATTATTATGAGTAGCTAAACCCCCCAATTCTAGGGGGTGTCCCTAAATTGACTCTATAATAACCTTGTTTCCTTTGAATAATGGACTTCACTACTTTCTAATCATCGTTGTTATTGTATAATTTTCTTATGGCTTTTCTTATTTGACAAATAAGGATTTGTTTTACGGTTAACCTTAGGTTTAGAAAAACGATCGTTAACGCGTTTATACGATAATATTATAGTAGATATTGCCTAGGAATGGGGATACCCTATAGTAACCGTAATGTTTTAGATAAAATATATTGCTTGGGATTGTTCCTATACCGCCAAGGAATTGGGGCATAGGAAGAATACCAAAGGGTTTTCTACTAAGGAATTAGAGTCAACTAATATTTAAAACCGGTAACGATTGAATTGAGCAGTGATTTCTTAAAAATAAGGATTAAGGTTATTACAAGGTTTTTTCATACACCCTACTCTAGCATGCTTCTCATAACTGTCTAAAACCTTTATTTTACTGCTTTTGCCTTTTGGCCTTTAAACTTGTAAGAAACAAACCAAAACCCCTATGACTTTTTGTTCAATTGTATTATTTTAGAACTTGTGTTCATACGCAGTCCGCGAGATCGATATTCAGGGAATTTCCCCTTATTACTACATCGGTACAATTAGTACACTTGCTAATTTACCGGTCAAGTTTTTGACGTCGTTGCTGGGGACTGCCAAAATATAAGTTTGATTCTAATTCAATTGAAATTTTGTTGCTCTGCGACCAAAACTTTATTTTCAGTTTTTAATTTTAATTTTTATTATTTTTATTTTGTTACTACTAATCCGCGTCTAACACTTTCATGCGAGGAGATCCCTCAGCTAATTTTTCTTTGGATGCAGAAATTGAAAGGACTCTACGCGAAAGACGTAGGCAAGCTAGACTATTAGCTTCAGAAGAGGAAGGAGTTTCTGTTTATTCAGATTCGGGTTCAGAATCAGAAAGAGATACTGAAGCTATGGCAGATCTCCCACCAGCGGAGAGACTTTTGGGAAACTATGGAGGGGAAAATGCTCAACCAAACCGGATGACCATTGTGAATCAACCAGTGAATGTCGCAAAGTTCCAGCTGCATCCGAGCACAATCACTCACCTTGAAAGGAGACCTTTCACCGGAAAGGTTAGCGAAGACGCAAATAAGCATCTACAGAGATTTCTGACGATGAGCACTACTCTAAAGATTCAAAGGACACACAGATGAAGCTAAAAGGTTAAGAATGTTCTCGTTCACTTTATCTGAAGAAGATGAAGAATGGTTTTACTCCTTACCAGCCGAAAGTATTACTACGTGGGAAGAAATGGAAAAAGCCTTTCTGAGTGAGTATTTTCCTGCCTCTGTGTATATTCGCAAACGATATGATATTATGAATTTTAAACAGAGGGGGGGAGAATCACTCAGGGACTCGTATAAAAGGTTCAAACGGTTATTGTTTGCATGTCCTACTCACAATCTGGATCAAACTGAACAGATGCAGATGTTTGTGAATAGTCTTAAGATGAAGACTAAGCAGCTAATCGATACAGCAGTCGGTGGTTCATCCAACTTTACAACAGCCACTGGATCAAAAAAATTATTGAAGCGATCGCTGCAAATGAACATCTGGAATTATATGACCGGAGTGTGAGTAATCCGGAAGAAACAGTTGACTTGAAGTTGGCCGCACAAGTTGTGAAAATGGAAGATCAAATCAAAGTTGAAGTGGAAAGAAGGCTTAAGGGAATGAATGTGGGTATTGAAACTGTAGCTCAGGTTCAACCTGTCCAAGCTGTGAGTTGTGAGGTATGCAATGGTCCCTATTTTACTGTGTATTGTCTTGCTACTGCTCAACAAATTGAAGAGATAAAAGTTTTGAGGCAAAACAATCCGTATTCTCATATTTATAATCCAGGATGGAAGAATCATCCTAATTTTTCCTGGAAAGACCAAAACCAATCTCCATATCCGCAACAACAACAGGCTCCTCAAAAAGCATAATGAGAGTTAGCTATTGAAAGAATGACAGCTCAAAGTATGCAATTCCAAGAAGAGACCCGGAACATTCAAAGAAACAACACAGCTTCCATCAAAAACCTTGAGTCGCAAATGGGACAGATAGCCCAACACCTCTCAACACACGCTCAAGGAACCCTTCCAAGTGCGACAGTACCGAATCCAAAAAATCAAGAGAGTATGAATGCTGTCACAACAAGAAATCAGAAAGTGATAGAAGAGGAGGAAACAAAGGAGGACGAATGCATAGAGGTGGAACTTGAGGTAAGAGAAAAAAATAAAAGAACCAGAAGAAGCTATGCTATTTGAAAAGTCAACTGGGGAGAAAAAGAAAGAGGAGGTCAAACCGAAAATCAAATTACCGTTCCCTCAAAGAGTTACAAGGAAGGATCAGAACGAGAAAGACTTCGGAAGGTTCAGTGCAATGTTCAATAAATTGGAAATCAACATGCCGTTCTTTGAAGCACTTGAGCAAATGCCTCTGTACAAGAAATTCATGAAAGAGGTTATAGGTAAAAAGAAACCAATGGGTGAAAAACCGAAGACCACAACTGAGCAATGTAAGGAAATATCACAAGAAAGGAAAATACCCATCAAGATGAAAGATCCTGGACCAGTTGTAATCCCTTGTACTATAAAGGATCGAACTTTTAAGAAAGTCCTGATCGATTCAGGTGCTAGTGTGAGTCTCATGCCGTTATCAATTTTTAAAAAGCTGGATATTGGAAAAGTGAGTGATACGGGAACAAGCTTGAAGTTTGCCGACCACACAACCAAGATGGCATATGGGCTAGCAGAGGATGTTCTAGTTACAATCAATAACTTCACTTACCCAGTTGATTTTCAAATCATGGATATACCCGAGGATGAAGAAACTTCGATCATACTTGGCCGGTCGTTCTTGCTTACTAGTCGGTGCAATATTGATGTGGAAAAAGGTACGCTCACTTTGAAATTTTTTGATGAGGAAATCACTTTAAAAACTCAAGAGGGTCGAAAGAAAGGTAAGGAGAAAGATGTCAAACCTTCAGTTGAGAGGATTAACACAACTAAGAAGGGAGAACGATCAAAACCATTTTAAGTTGCTCTTATCTCTGAACCGACACAATATTCTGTTGCGAAGAAGTCGAGCAATAGAGTTTGGAAGTTGAAGTACCCCCCATAATAATGGGGAGTCGATCGTCGAGCCATGCGACGTTAAACGAAGCGCTGTGTGGGAGGCAACCCACGGTTTTATGAATTGATGTTGTTTCTTTTGTTGTTATTGTTTTTGCAGGAATAAAAGAGATTTTACAAGGGAAAACGTGGAAGCAGCGAAGAGGTACTGCATTACCTGTCGACCCCTCTGTGAGGATCTCTGTGCGTACACCTCTTCTTCTCTTGATTCTTGAACATTGAGACAATGTTTAGTTCAAGTTTGGGGGAGGTTTTACCGTTTTGTATTGTCCATTTAAATACCTTTTATTTTTAAGTTCGGTAAAAATCACATCGAATTCGCCCCTACGGAGACCGTAACATTTTTTCTTGTGATTGGTAGGTGTGTAAGGTAGTCAAGAAAGTATTTAGAGTTCAAGGGAAGTGGAGTTTGAACTAAGGAACTTGGGAAAGTTTTGAAATTGAGGTATAACTTGAACACCCTAGGTTCCCCAGAGTAAGGAAACGAGTCCAACGTGTAAATTTGTTCCATAGTACTTGGATTTGAAAAGTATACCCCGATTAGTTTATTGTGATATTAAACTAATTTTGAAATGAAAGAGAGTGAGGGAATAAAATATTAAACTAGTCACTTCAAGTATAAGAGAGGGGTGAATTGTGGTATTTAAAATTGTGATTAATTTTATTCTTTCTCAATTAAGATCATGTTAGTACTTTTTAGGCCAGTAATCGCAGCGGAAATAAAATGTTAAAAAGTAAATTGAAGAAAATAAAATGATAGGGTTATAAATATTGCACTGGAAATTTATATAGGTTTGGACAAACATTGACCTAGTCTTATCCTCAAGAGGTTTTCTTTAGTAGGGTTGTTCATGGTATAGTTCACTAAAACAACCAAATTGTACCGAAGCAAACCATACGAAAAGATTGTAAGAACCGAATTGAACCATTTAAATTTGTTCAGAATCGAACTGAACCAAACATTTGGTTCGGTATACCGGTTCTTAATTCTAAACCATACCAAATTATTGATAACTATTTTTGAAGAATTTCATGCAAGAGCAACAGTAAAATTCACGTTAAAAAATTTCTTTACATTTAGTTTACTATTTATTATACTTATCTTGCATATAAAAAAGTTAATATTAATATTAATATTATTAAAATATTAAATTTAAAAATAATTAACTTTTAATATTTAAAATAAACTATTAATGTTAAAAAGTCAATTTGGAGAAAATATCAATGAACCAAAATTCTAACACAACCAACTATATTATAAATGTGGTTAGTTAATAGTGGTTCAGTTCAGTAAACTTTAGTTTACTTAACGGTTCAGTTAGCTTATTTAACCATTTGATAAAGGGTCTTGCTAACCAGTGCCCTTAGGGCACTATTTAAACATTCCATATTAAGAAATTTTTCTTTAAAAAGTTCAAACACTTCAATTTCCAATGCACATTATTACACATTATTGCACATACTTTTATAAAAACTTACTATTTAAAGTTTTAAAAAGTGCCCTGAGGGCACTGGTTAGCATTTCCCTTTGATAAATTGTAGTTCAGTTCACAAACCAAAGAAAACAGTTCAGTTTTTTAACATCAGTTCGGTTTGGTTATGTGGTTCGGTACACTTTTATGAATTTTTTGTTTTGAAACAACCCTATTTTTAAGAGTTTCACTATAGACTTTAAACTTTTAAAGATTATGCCCACAAACCTTAAGACAATATGATCTTTGAGATTTTAAAAGGTCTATTTCCAACCAAATGACAACTTTTAACCTATACTAAATTATCGAACCATTTATAGATTTATGGCTGATCTCAATAACCAAAACAAAACTTTTCCAGTAAAGCTTAATAAACCAAAAACAAGGATTTTATAACAGGTTGATCTCAAGAACCAAACTCAATCTCTTAAAGGTATCGCGCCCTTAAGAATATAAATGACCGACATGATCACTTACAAAAATATCTTCCTCACGAGTAGAGTTTCACTTAGTAGTACTAAGAAAAATAGAAGTGAATAATAATATTTGCGAGAGAGAGAGAGAGAGAGAGAGAGAGAGAGAGAGAGAGAGAGAGAGAGAGAGAGAGAGAGAGAGAGAGAGAGAGAGAGAGAGAGAGAGAGAGATTCCAAAAAAAAATGAAAACATTGGAAAGTGGCATGGTTTGAAGTGAGGGTGAGCCTCTCCTATATAGTAGTTGGAAAAATAAAAAAAAGGAAATAATCTATGGTCCGAATTGATTATCTAATCAATTGGCAAAAAGCTCCAATTGGTTGGCAAGCCCAAATAAGAAGGTTTTGATATAGAACCGTGACAAGTCATTAAAAATTTTTCCTCATTAATTTGTAATTTTTTTGCACCCTTATAATTAATTAGCATAGTGTTCCAATCGATTGGCTGATTGGAAAAGTTTTGCCAATCAATTTCCACTTCTTTCTAATCGATTAGTACTCTTATGTTACTAACTTACTTTTATAATACTTTGTTCACTCAGAGATACCTACAAACATGACCTGACGAGATTTCACATTTTTCTCCAAAGAAGCTTCAATAATTTTTCTAGATAGTATCTGATTGTATAGGCACTTGATCTTGAGTTCTCTGCTGATGAAAATTTGGGCACTTGATCTAGATAGTATCTGATTGTACAGGCACCTTCTAATCTATTATTTGTCATTTTCTCTTGGAACAAAATGGTCTAGCAAAATGTGCGAACATAACACTTTTGAAGCATGTGAGAGCATGCTATTAAAATTTGGGATGCCTAATAGTTTCTGAGATGAAGTTATTAGTAGAACAACGTATTTGATCAATAGGTTTAGTCAGCATGAATTAACCTCAAGATAATGATAAAGGTATGAAGTGGGAGACCTAAAAATTACTCAAATTGGAAGGTTTTCATAGATTTGAGATTTGTATATATCATGTAAAACAAGTTTGATGGTACACTCATAAAAAGTTTCTTCATTGAATATCTTGGAAGTGTGAAATATTAGAAGTTTTGTAAGATAGAACCTCTATGAGAATCAAGATTCATGATAATAAGTAATGTTACATTTTAGGAGACAATGATGAAAAAGATTTAGTGATGGAGCCTTCCAGCTTCTAGTCCTAATACAAGACAAACTATAGTGGCTCCTAACTATCAATTAACTATAAAAAATATGGATATGGATATTTTTACACCAAATAGAGATGGTTGTTTTGATCTTATTTGTCAAGATCTAAATGCAATTGGACAATTGCAAGATGCATAACTGAATAACTCCATGAGCGGTATTAATGATAGTGTTTGCTACCAAACTGCATTAAAATTTTCTCTTTCTTCTTTGGTCCAATCATATTTATCTTTGTTTACCACTACACCTTTAATTTCGTGTGTGTGAACAAATGGGAAATTTTTCATAGCCTTCCAAATATAAAAATTCATCCCCTCTATGAAAATTCTCATCTTGTCTTTCCACAAGGCATATCTTTCTCCATTAAATGATGTAGATTTATTATTGAATTCATTTCCTTTATTTTGGGATGGTTAGTCTTGAACATGAAATAGGCTCTTATACCACTTGTTCAACAAATGACTTCAAACACATGTGGAATAGTGAATTGTGATAACAAAATTCCTGATTAATTTTAAAAAATATTTTTGATCTTACCGGTTGATCAAAACTTGAGGTGGGTCAAAGACAAGCATTTGTGATGCTGGGTGTGAAAGAGGAGGAGGGGGTGTACCTACAAGGTACTCCGATGCTAAAGTAAGAAAACAAGCAAGAGAGAGAGAGAGAGAGAGAGAGAGAGAGAGAGAGAGAGAGAGAGAGAGAGAGAGCAAGTACATAATATGAGTGTTTCAGGGTAAATATTGGATATCTGACCCTCTCAAGTGAGAGGGTTTTTATAGTGCCCCTAGCGCTTGGCCATTGTTCCTATTTTCGGGGCGAGATAACTGTTTCCAGAAGAATAGGTAACTTCTAGAACTAGCCGTTGGGACAGGCAGATGTGCCTAAAACTAGTCGTTGGCACGGACAAAAGTGTAGTTATGGGCATAAGCGTTTTGCCTGTTTCTGGATGGTGGAACCGTGTATGACAGGCAGAGACTGACGGGAAGGAGTGTTGTGACCAAGGGTAAATTGGTCAGTGTCGCAACTGCAAAAAAGGGACCGGCAAACTAGACAGAAGAGTTTCCACCGAACGTTATTTATCCCAAAGAGAGGGAAAGGAACCGATCAAAGAAAACCTAAGAGAAAGGGAAAGACAAGGTCATCGCAACCAAATCTTGGGTTTGGGAGTTGGTTACGCAAGGGGAAGGTATGGGCACCCCTCACGTCTGTTGTACTCAATGGGATCCACGCTTGTTGTCTAATCTATGGGTGAAAACCATCTAAAGCTACTGCTAAAGGGGGTGAACAGAAAGAACAGAGACTCGATATGACATTGTCGCCCTATGTCTACGTATTCCCTCGTGCAATGGGAAAGTAAGAGTCAACGTAGTTCGGAAAACTACGGGTGAATGGGGGGAGGTTGCTCACGAAGACATCGCTGTCTTGTGCCTACGTATCCACATCTGGTATGAGAAATCAGACTAAACGTAGTTCGGGCTAATACGACCACTGGTTGGGTTAAATAACTGTTCTAGCAGTTAGGTACGATGCCTGTTTGTGGTAGAACAAAATCTTAACACACTCTTTCTGAAAATTAAATTTGAACAATCTCGAAGGATGAAAAGGTTTGATTTTGTTTGTTTTTTTTAAAGAAGAAGTGAATTGAGTTAGTTTGTAATGCATATCACCCAAAGGGCATACGCTAAACACTCTAGACAATGTGAGAGGAGGCCCCCACTCATCATTTCGCATGCACTTAAGGCTCGTAGCGTACAGCAAGTGTTAACCTTTATTAAGTGTCTTAAAGAGTTATGAGAAGAGAAGACACAAGACTCTAAGGGGAACTGATAAACCCTAATGTTAGCATGCAATGTGATCCTAAAGTTGGGATTGAAAAGGGAGCTACCTAATGTTATCATGCAAAGGATTGAAAGCCTAATGTCTCTCCTACTCCCATCTTAAACAGATGGACTAGGAATCCTAAGGGATCATGGCAAGAAGCACAAGTAAACACATAGCAAATCAATCACAGATGAAAAAAAGATGAAGGAATTAAACAAGTCAATGCAAGATGAGATGCAAACATAAATTCAAGTATGAAACAATGCAACAAGACTCAAACACAAGAGAGGACTTAAACAAGTCAAGAGAGATGAGATGAAATGGGAGAAGTAAACTCCTACAACCAATTACCATCAATCATCAAGAGAGAAAGGTGTTACACAAAGCACAAGCAAAGAAGTGAAGGAGAAAAGTGTATAGGGCATAAACCACATCTTATAAACTCAACCAAACATAAACAAGAGATCAAGCAGAGAAAATGCATCAAAACAATCTCAAAAGAGTGCAAGTGTTCATGACAAACTCAAAGTGTAATCATCATCACCAAATCATCATGAAGAAGTGCTAAACCAACTATAGCAGAAGCGAATGACAAAGGGAAGACCTCAAATTCAATATCCAAATGGAAGGCAAGCATAAGAATGATCAAGTCACATTGAAGAACCAAAGTTTAAACAATTATTTCACACTTCAAACAAGTGGAAAGATATGATCCAAAAGAAGCTTGTGGCACAAGATATACATACCATTGACTTTTAACAAGCAAAACCACACCTCAAGCATGTTAATATGAGCCAACAAAGCTTAAGATGTGCTCAAGGGATCACTCATGATCATATCCCAAAGATTAGGTCAAGACTAGTATGATTAAATCAACTTAAATTTGAAAAATCCACCAAAAATAGGAGATGACTCCAATAAATGCCAAATAAAATACTAAAAGTGATATTGATCAAACACAAAACAGCAAGAAAAATCTCAAGGAAAGAGCTCACTCAAAACACCACCAATTAGATCCAAGAAGGCAAGGTGTTGCACTTATCGAGTGTTCATCGAGGGTCCATAAAAGATCAATGGAAAACAATTGAATAATGATCATTAACACCTCAAACCAACCCTCAAAAATAGCTCAATCCATCACCTAAGTGGGAGAGAAAATTTGGTTTTAGGGGATGTTTCAATGAGGGTCAATGATCCATATCAATTCAAGGTGCAATCATAATACATTAAATCATAAATTGCATTAAAAATATTAAATAAAATGGAAAATAAAATAAAAATCTTGAAAAATAATCTATCACATTGAAATAACATAAAATAATTTTTTGGTATTTTTATGAAGGATGAAACTATTTTAAAATAATTAAAACTTAAATTGCCAATAAAAGAAATAAAAATAAAATAAAACATGAGAATGGGGTATAACCAGCAAGCAGGATTGAACAGAATCCATGTATAGCACGCTTGAGCCTCCCAAAAACAGGGTGGAATTAGCAAAAGCGTAAGGCCCAAAAGCCATAAGCAACCAAAACTAAGTGAAACTCACTGTTTCACTTAAATGAGTCAGCTGCCAAGTCATAATTCAAACACACACACATGTAGGTCAAAGGGACACATCAGCTTCACCAGAAATCAAACCAGACGCCGGAGCTAGGGCTCAGGTCGTCTTCTCCGGGAAGGGGTCACCGGAGTTGGATGAAAACGGCCATAAAAATCAAAACCCAAGATACCATTTCAAAGGATTTTCAACGAGGAACTCAAATATGGTGTTAGATTTTGAAAAAGGTTCCTCTAACTATGAGAAAACCAGCCACAAAAATCAAGTGTTCAAACTGAAAGTGAATCAAACAAGCATACAAATTATCCAGACATTGCCTACAAGATGTAGGGCTTCAGATGCACCAATAATGATCCTAAGAGAGTGCCTAAAATGAGAGTTCAAAGGTTGGAAAACTTACCAAACGGAGCTGCTCCGTTGGCCCTTCAAACTTTAAGCAAGCTCCACTTTCAAGCCTCTAACCTTCTTCTTGAGCTTCAGTGAAGATGACTTGAGCAAAAACTTGAGTGAAAATTCAATGAAATGGATAATTTGAAGAAGGAAAAATTCTGAAATTTTTGGAATGAACACTTGCTCTTTCATGCAACTAGCTCTCTCTGATCCATTAGGATTCCGTTTTGCCTTATATATGGTGGGTTTAATGCATTCCATGCAGACCCATATTGGTTGTTTCATTTGATTTCAAGTTTTTCCAAAAAAATCATTTCATGCACATACACGAATATGGCTCTTTCCACTCCTTATTGGGTCAGCAAATGGCACTTTGGGGTGTGTAGAAATGGATCATAATGGTTTTGAGTCATTGAGAATGGAATTGAACCAAGTTTTGATTCACTACTTTTATAGTATGAAACTTGAAAAAGTGGCATGATATGTTGTCAAATGTTGGCTCAAATGAGGTAACATGTAACATGACCATAATATGATATTAAAATGATGCCAAAAGTTCAAAGATCAATTCACTTTATGACTTGTAATAGAAAAAGTTTAAATCATGTCTAAAAATCAAGTTTTCACCTTCATTATGGCTTAAGTTATCCCATAATTCATCAAACATCACAGAAAATGGATTTAAGATGATGTTAAAGCAATGTGACACAACTTTCATGTGGCACAAAATTGGATTTGAGGCCTTGAAGTTCATGAAAATGGTCATTGAAATGAATGACCTATAATGATGTTTCCAAATTTACCCTTTCCTTGTGAAGACCATAACTTGAGCTCCACACATGAGAATGAGGACTTCTATCACTTTTTCGAAAGCTATGACAATGAAGAACAACTTCCATGTTCACTTGAAAGAGAGAAAAAGCTTGATTCCATGTGAAAAATGCCTTGGAAGTGGGTTGACTTTGAGTACCTCAAGTTTCTCTTCATCTAATGACACCAACTTGTTGACATCATAACTTGAGATGTACAAACACAATGGATGAGTTATTATACTCAAAAGAAATCTTGAAATATGATGAATAAGTCCTACTTTTATTGGAAAATGAGATTGAACTTACATCATAGTGAAAATTGTTCTTGAAGTTAGGTACCAAAAAGGGGGGATTTTACATTGAAATCAATTGAAACCCTAATTTAGTAACTTCTTGAACTCTTGAATCTTCTTGATTTGATCTCATCCTAACATCCTAGATGCTACATGATGACTCCCGATGTCTTCAATGGCCTAGAACCAAGTCTTGAATCCTCTCAAGTCCACAGTTGACTTTTGGTTGACTAGATGAAACCCTAATTCTACATCCATTGCCTGAGGCTCTTGCAGATGATTTGAATGACCATACAAACTCCATAAAGACCCCTCAAGATACATATTGAGATTTTGAAACATGCCTTTCCCAAATAGGTAACCTCATGACCCTCTGATGATCTTCAAGATAGGAGGTGACACCCATACACTAACTTTCTCCCCTCGAGGAGCTTTGAGACCCACTCCTGATGATGGTGAACCCTTGATGGCTTGAACAAATACCCTTGATTGAGCTTGAATATGAAGGTCTCCTTTCTTGAATGGTGAAATACAACCTCTTGATCCCCTGCCCAGAACCAATGCTATGCAAATGCAAATGCTAAATAAAATGAAACATAAGCCAAGTTAGAAGGAAAAGGTTGGTCAAATTTTGGGGTGCAACAGTCAGTCTCCCCCGTTGGAGAGGAAAAAGGTGAATTCTCCTTCCAAAGTGGACTTAGGCAATTGGGCCATTCTGGGAGCAGAAGTGGACTGGGTCATGCCTAGCCATTGGGTCAGTCCGGAACAGCAGCCCCCCAAGTCGCTGCTACCGAGAACGATAGTGATGACTTAAGGATAATTTGCTTTCCGAGCACAGTCATCATAAGCTTCCTTGTGTCCGTAAAAACACTTGCTCGGGTCTCTGAAGCGTTATTGTCAGAGAGTTTGAGATCTGAGGAGCACAACGGTTGATGGGATCTAAAGAATGGAGGTGCCACGTGTGCCTCGATCTGTGTGCTGCATTAAATGTGTGATGATGGCTAGGCTAGGGTCATGATGATGCCCTACCCGCGCGTGCTCGTGCCTGTCATTTGCCTATAAATAGTGAGAGGTTTCGTTCATTCAGAACTTTCGCTTCTCTATCTTCTTGCTCACTATTCCCCATTCTCCACCGCTCGCTGCCTTCAAGTTTTGCTCCGGCCACCGTACGACGTTCGACCAGAGCTACTCAAGTACAGAACTTCTTCCTTGACCAAGTAAGTATGTCGATTCCTTGCTTACTCTTTGTTTTTATGATTTGATGTTGCAAAATGCATGTGGTTAGGAATGAAACAAAGTAGTTCTATGGAGTTTTTGTGGTGGCAGATGGTGGCGCGACCATTTTCTCTGCTGTCGGCGCCATAGTGGTTGTTTTTAGGAAAGAGCAAGTTAGCAAGACATATGTTTTAGTTGATCCCGGATTAGTAACAGTACGGTGGCGTTTGCCGCCGGAGGGGACCATTGATTTCAGTGGTTTCCTCATGAGAGTTATGGGTTTTGTCTAAGGGGGAGTTTCCCTTAGATATGTCAACGAGAACTCCTGGGCACTTCCTCATTTGTTTAGTTATGCCATTTGAGTAGGGCTTAGGTCGAGGATTTTGTCCCTGGTCCTTTACACTCTCTTTCACTTGACTATCAGTGGAAGAGTGAATTTGATTTTGTTATTGAATTCACTTTTTTCCTCTGCTTTTCAGGGAAAGGCGATGTCGTGCAGGGCTAGCGAAGATGAATACCCCATGTATTTGTCCGAGGATAGCTCCTTGGAGGATACTAAAATGTAAAATGAATCTTCGTCCCCTTATGCTGGAGCAATGACTACCGCGAGGACATCAGCCGAGTAGTGGACCGTAGCTGAGCCAATGGAGCATGCATCGCTCTTCGCTTCATACATTGGAGACGCGTTTACTACAGTGGGGCCAAAGGAAGAGTGGAGGGTCCACTTCCCCTTAGAGGACGAATGTATTTACTCGGCGTACAGGGAGAGATTTCCCATGTACGAATACATTTTTAAAGAGATAGGGCTGAGGTTGCCCTTCACGTACTTTCAACGGGCAGTCTTCGTGCATCTTGACTTGGCGCCTTCCCAACTACACCCAAATTCCATTGCCTTCATGCGGGCATATGAATTGGTGTGTGAATACTTGCAGATCGGGGGCACCCTTCCACTCTTCTTCACCATATTTCACCTTTAACGACTGGTGTCAGAGAGGAAATTCAGTTGGGTTTCCTTGAAACAGCAAAGGAAATTGTTCAAGCCCTTCTCCGAATCTATCCTGACCTTTAAAGAGAGATTTTATGTGATTGATCCGGTGTTGGAAAAAGCTACTGACTCAAACTTTGTGTTGGAGGTCTCAACGGGCGAAAATGGGGAAGACCTGATAGACGAGGAGGGTAAAGTAGTTGCCTGGAGGTTGTTTACATTCCCCTTCTGCTTGAATGGGATTCACTTTACCCGTTCAACTGATGAGTATATAGTTATTCCTCATCAGTTGGTCGATGATGATCGGGACAGCTACGCCAAGCCGGTGGCCTTTGTGGACGGCTCCCTTACTGCTCAATGCCTGACTCGTGCCGGACAGGTGCTTTATGAGAAAGATGGGGGCTACAGGTGGAATCCCGATACATTAATACTAAAGAGCTCCTCGAGTGTAGCACTTGTGAGGAGGCTCTCAAACTTTTGGGTAGCTTCTCGCTTTTTCTTATTTTATTCGAGATGTTTTTCTTTCCATGTGCTGACGTGCTCGTTATTTTTGCAGGTAAAATGTCTTCAGCATAGGAGAGGATGGTAAAGCATGCCCCAGGAAAGATGAAGGGTGGCGCTGCCCTAGGAAGAAGATGCATTGGTCAATGAACGGCTCCCCCGCAGACAGGGTCGAGGACTTCATCGTCAACTCCTCAGGCCACTCAAACGTCCCATCTGCCTGTGAGCTCGAGGCCCAAGTGCACTCGCACGAATAAGATTGTGGACCTCAGTCGGGGAGTCTGTCAAAAGCAAGTTCGAGTTGCCTCCCTGCATGCATAATAAGAAGTTCTTTTAGGGGTCCTCCCTGTCCATTCCTCAGGAAGAATCTCTAAAGCTTGAGGAAATGGAACGTCCCAGCAAGCGGGTCATGCTTACGCAGGATGCCTCTTCCTTGATGAGGATCCTGGAGATGGTCATGGTATACACCGAGGATGGCTCTTTGCTTGATCTCGAGTTGAAGAAATCCCAAGCTGCGGTGGCGGCTCTAAAAGAAAAGGTCAAGAAGCTTCAAGAGGAGCAGGATAGGGAGCTCGAAGAGGCTGCACGGAAGGGTCGTGAGGAGATGAACACAGAAAGGGACGCCTTGTCTTCCCAGAAGAAAGTCGTCGAGGACTTGCTAGAGAAACTAAAAGCCGATGTTGAAGATGAGCTTGAGGAGATGAAGAAGTTGTTGACTCGGTCGGAGCTGGTTGCCCAAGTTACTCAGGTCGGGGATGACCTTGTGGCTATCGACAAGGAGGCTTTCCAGAATATCATGGACCAATTGAAGCTGGTGAACCCTGGTGTCGAGCTGACTACCGAAGGCACAAGGTTCCTTTATACGGTCAAGGAAGGCAAGATAGTCACCCCCGAGTTCCTCCTGTTGGGTGAAAGTGGCGAAGGGCAAGGGCAGGTGGTCCAAGAGAAGGCTTAACAAGAGGAGAAGTGAACCTTTCCTAGTTTGTGCTTTGGCGTGTGTGCCATTTGATCAACTTGTAATTTTATTTTGTGGGGCTTGGCCCCTTTTTATTGTATCACGCATAGTTGCGACCCTTCGTGGGTGTGTTATGTAATATGTATCAGTATGTTGTATGTTTATATCTTGTCTAATATTTTCTAAGTGTCATGCATCGTCCAACGCAGTTGTAAGAGGCACTTAGTAATTTGTTATGTTTCAGGTATGCTCGATGGATGATGTTCGACAGTGCATGGAACTAATCGAAATGCCTGGGTTTTTCTCTAGATAAGGCAGAGCTCAGGCCATGATCGTGGCCAGAGTATGCAACGTGAACTTCTCATCGCAATCTAGGGGTTCTGTCGTTCATGGTACTTTGACGACGGCGGGATCGGTCGAGGAACCGCCGTCGAGCATGTGTTGAGTCTCTTAGACTGAACCTTGCTTAGATTTGTGTTGGTGGCACAACACTTGTACCTGGGCGCTGGTACCTTAGCTGTAATATTGTTTCAGCTTTTTAGCATTCCATGGTTGAGCTAATGCTTTCCCAGTAAGGTATTCTAGGTAGTAGGCCTCGTTCTCCGTTTTTTCTCTAACGCGGTAGGGTCCTTCCCAGTTTGCGACGAGCTTGCCCTCGTGGGAATCTTTGTGATTCCTCCTTAGAACGAGGCTGCTCACTTGGAATTCTCGTCGGATAACCTTGGCGTTGTGCCTGATTGTGATTTTCTGTTTAAGTGAGGCTTCGTGGAGGGATGCTTTTGATCGAACTTCTTCGACGAGATCGAGTTCTTCTCTCAGGGCCTCGATATTTGTTTCTTCGTCCAAAGGTGCTTCAGTTCATCTAGATGGCACGTGGGTTTCAATGGGGATTATCGCCTCTGCCCCGTATGCTAGGCAAAAAGGGGTTTCCCAGGTTGATAAATGAGGTGTAGTGCAATAGGCCCAGAGCACAGTGTGCAGCTCCTTGACTCACTGCCTCTTTGTTTACTCCAATCTTCATTTGAGGCCTCGTAAGATTACTCTGTTCGATGGTTTGGCTTGCCCGTTAGTCTGAGGGTGCTCGACGGATGCAAAACGTTGTTTAGTGCCTAGTTGAACGAAGAACTCCTGGAACTTTTTGTCCGTGAACTGTTTCCCGTTGTCTGTGACGATTGCTTGAGGAACTCCAAAACGGGTAAAGATGTTTCTCTTGTAGAAATGAAGTATGTTGTGGGTCGTTATCTTGGCCAGAGCCTTAGCTTCTATCCATTTGGTGAAGTAGTTCACGCCTACTATCAAGTATTTATTTTGGTTTGAACCTACAACAAAGGGTCTCAGGATGTCCAGGCCCCACCAGGAAAATGGCCACGGGGAGGACATTGCCTTGAGCTTGTTGGGTGGCGCCGGGAGCATGTCCCCATGCCGTTGGCATTTGTCGCACTTCTTCACATGTTCCTTTGTGTCGTTTTGCATGGTTGGCCAGTAGTAACCTACTTGAAGAGCTTTCCTCGTGAGAGATCTCCCACCTAGGTGTTGGGCATTTATTCCTTCATGGATCTCGCGTAGGACGTGGGCGACCATCTCTTCTTCGACACATTTTAAGTGGGGTATGGAGAATTCTCACCTGTACATCTTGTTTTTGACCAGAACATAGGAGCATGTTCTATGCCTTACTACGTTGGCTTCCTTAGGGTCGGACGGTAGTTCATCTTTAGTGAGGTAGTTGTATATTGGGGTCATCCAGTAATGGTTGTTGCCGACGACGTGCACGTCGAGGGTCGTGGACGCTTTCTCGATGCTAGGTCGTGGGAGTATCTCCTGGATGACTAATTTGTTTCCCCTTTTCTTCTTTGTGTTTGCTAGTTTTTACAGGACGTCTGCTCGAACGTTGTGTTCACAGGGTACGTGCTTCACCTCCACGGAGGTGAACTTTGCCATCTCCTCCTTGACCAGAGTCAGGTATTTGGACAAGATGTCGTTTTTGACTTGGTATTTTCCTCGGATTTGGAGGACCACCAGCTGCGAGTCGGTGCAAATGACGACTTCCTTTGTGGCCAGGTCCTCGGCGAGGCATTGACCAGCCAGGAAGGCTCGTATTCGACCTGGTTGTTAGAGGTAGGGAAAGACAGTGTGAGCGAAACTTCGATAAGGATTCCCTCCTCGTTTTCCAGAATGACTATTGATTTGCTCCCAACCGAGTTGGATGCTCTATCAACAAATATGACCCATTTGCGGGGGTCGTCGCTCGGTTGGCTAGGCAAGGTCATTTCTACTACGAAGTCAGCTAGTGCTTGCGCCTTGATGGATTTTCTACTCTCGTACTGGATGTCAAATTCGGATAGCTTCAGCGACTATTTGAGCATCCAGTCGGCCATGTCTGAACGGTCTAGAAGCTGTTTTATGGGCTCGTTCGTGCGTACCACGATCGTGTGGGCTAGAAAATAGTATCTTAGTCTTCTCACAACATTAATAAGGGCGAAGGCCATCTTTTATATTTGTTGGTACCTCAGCTCTGGCCCTTGCAATGCCTTGCTCGTGAATATATGGGCTTTTTCCCGTCAGGATTTTCGCGGAGGAGGGCGACGCTCATGACCTTGGTTGCGACGACGAGGTAGAGGAAAAGGCTTTCCCTATTTTTTGGCTGGGAGAGGACGGGAAGTGCAGACATAGCTTGCTTCAAGTGGAGGAGAGCTTTGTCGTATTTCTCTGTCCATTTGAATGCGGCTTCCTTGCGGAGGAGTTTGAAAAAGGGGAGGGCGTGTTGGACAGACTTGGCTACAAAACAGGAAAGTGATGCGAGCATCCCGTTGAGGGACTGGATGGACTTTTTTGAGTTTGGCATGGAGAACTCGGAGAAGGCTCTGCACTTGTCGGGGTTGGCTTCAATTTCTCGTTTGGTTAGATAGAAGCCAAGGAACTTGCCTGCTCGTACCCCAAACATGCACTTCTCTGGATTAAAGTACATCTTGTACTTTCTAGCCTGCTCGAAAACTTTCCTCAGGTGGGTCGTGTCATCAAATTCTTCGTGGGAATTCACGATCATGTCGTCCATATAGACTTCAAGCATGTCCCTGATTTCTCCTTAGAAGACTTTGTTCATCATTCTTTGGTAGGTAGCGCCGACATTCTTCAGGCCAAAAGGCATTACGTTGTAGTAATAATTGTCTGATTCGGTCATGACGGTCGTGTACCTTTTGTCACTTTTTGCCACGACTATTTGGTTGTAGCCCGAATAGGCGTCCATGAAAGATAGCAATTTAAAACCAACTGAATTATAAACTAGTTTATCTAGGTTAGGGAGGGGGTATGCATCTTTAGGGCATACTATATTAAGATCGGTATAGTCGATACACATGCGTCATTTTCCATTATTCTTTTTAACGAGTACAATATTGGACAGCCAAGTGGTGTACTTGGCCTCCGAGATAAAGTTTTCCTCTAGGGGTCTTTTACAGCCTATTCGGAAGCCTCTGTTTTATTCGAGGACTATCATCATCTACATTGGGTTACTGCCCTGATGGCGAGGTCGATGTTGAGGTGGTGACAAGCCACATTAGGGTCTAGACCGGGCATCTCTGCGGCACTCCATGCGAACAATTTTGCATTCTCCTAGAGGCATGCTCTCAGTTGTTTCCTCGCTAGTTTGGGGAAACCGGTACCAATCTTCACTCCTCTCTTGGGGTCGTCACCGAGTAGGACGAGCTCGAACTCTCCGTCTGGAATTGGGAGCATCGGATGGGCGGCTTCGCTGCTACTAGAGGGGATGCCATAGATGACTAGATCTCTTTCCCCTTTGCCTTCTGAGTCTTCTGGTCGTCTTCGGAGAAACGAATGTCAAGGTCGATGGAATCGAGGCGAGGAAGTAGGTTCGCCTCGTCGGTGTTGCTGGTCAGATGAGGCTAGACAGGAGTCTTCGATTTGGTGGCAGTGGCACTCAGTCCCTTGGACGCTCCTTGCAGCTTCGATGTCCCCATGTAGAGTCGCGACGAGGCCTTTGGAGGTGTAATATTTCATCTTCAAGCGTACCATTAAAGGTACGACCACCATCTCGGCCAGAGTCGGTCGCCTGAAGATGCACTAGTATAGTGACGGGCAGTCTATAACCAAGAATTAAACCTTGATTGACCTGGCCGTTTCAGCGGATCCAAAATTTACGATGAGCTTAATGTAACCCTAGGGCTTTGTCACCGATCCATTGAAACCCTGTAGATCAGAACCCGTGTAGGGAGTTAAATGTGATTCGTCCAGCTGGAGCGTGGAAAACAACTGAGAGTATATAACATCAACGGAGCTGTCTTGGTCGACGAGGATTCGTCGAACGTCAAAATTTGCCATCTGAGCCCTTTACGAGCGGAGGGATGCTGGCGTGGGGGGCTTCGTAGAGGAGCTCCTCGTGGTAGAAGCATATGAGAATAGACTCTCCTCGGACCCTGTCGATGGTGGAATTCTGGTTCGAGCTATTGCTGATAAGGTGCTCAAATTTCCTTTTGACGGACCCCACTGTCACTTTGTTGAAACCTCCGGAGATGACCATGGTGGAAGCAAACGTCTCCCACAGGCTATACACGGAAAAATATGGAGGGGTGTTGAGCCCCTCGAGGATGTAGAAATCTTCAGGCTGTGAGATGCTCACAGCGACCTGGAGGTTGGCTTCCTCGGAGGAAGGCACTTCTTCCTCGACCTTCTGGGATTCCTGGGAGTCTGGTCGAGGAACTTCTTTTCGTTTGGTGAATTGCTTCAGATGCTCGTCCATGGTAAGTATTTCGATGACATCCTTTAGGTGGATGCAGTCTTCAGTCATATGGCCATGGCTCTTGTGGAACCGACAATATTTGTATTTATCGTTGTTGGGTTTAGACGGTATCTATTTTGGGAACCAGACTCCTGCTTGTCGAAATTCTGAGTTGGCGCACTCAATAAGGATCTTTTCCCTTGAAACTGTCAGGGGAGTGTAATCGTGGAACCGGCCGGAGGGTCTCTTGTTGTCCTGGGGCTCGTAGGGACATTCTTCTCGACTTTTACCTCCTCGACGGGATGTAGAGGGCTCGTCGGACCTGGATGGTCGGGCGTTTTCCCTGTGCCTGGAATCACGGGAAGAGCTAGAAGTCTCCTTTTCCTCGTGCTAAATGTACATTTACGCTTTGAGGAGGAAGGCATCCAGCATTGTCGGGGGCCGAATGCCTACAGCTTTAGCAAATTCTGTGCAGGGACAGAGCCCGTGTTCGAGCAGAAACTTTTTCATGTCATCGGTGGTAGAAACATGGATGGTCTCCTTGTTAAATCTTTCAATGTAGGCTCGTAGGGGTTCATCCGTTCCTTGAATGATGGTATCAAGGGAGGCTTCGGTCTCCGGATGACGGTGATAGGTCGTGAAGTGTCTGGAGAAGAGTCTCCTCAGTTGTCTCCATGACGTGATGGAGTCGTTAGGAAGCCCTTTGTACCAAGTCATTTCCCCCTTCCTAAGCATGGTCAGGAATAACCTGCACTTGATAGTGCCTCGGACTCTACGATAGTCGAACAACGCATCGATATGTTTGATATACTCTTCGAGGTCAGTTGTTCCTTCGTATGTGCTTAAGGAAGGGGGTTTCTCTAGTCTTTTTGGGAGGTACATGGCCATGATCTCCTGGGACAAGGGGCCGCGAGGCTCGTCGTCACTGCTGCTGCTAATCCAAGACGAGGAGCGGGCGTCCTGTCTGTAGGTAGGGCAGCGGTCTCATCGGGGAGTCGGGGTTCGTGCTTGGCTTTTGGATCTGGGCGGAGGCGAACACTGGGATTCTGCTTGATGGCCTCTTCTAGTCCTCTTAGGTTGTGAGGAATGTTGGTTCCAGAGAGAGATGTGGTCGCGTTTGCGGATGGTCAGGGTCTCTAGCTCTTGAGGTGTCTGATGCTCCTTCCTCGGAAGGGGACTTCGTGGTCGCTGACACTCCTTCCTCGGTGTAGGGGATCTTGGACGATTGGACTCTTCTAATGCTCTAATCCTCGCGTTCTAGTTAAGAATTAGAAGATTGGTCTTGTTGAGAACCTCAAGGATGGCCGCCATGGTCGGGTCGGCGCTAGGAGGAACTGGGATTGGCAGGTGTTGTGGGACAAGTGGAGCTTCATTGTGATATGCACGAACAGGAGATGGAAACATTGTGGCTCCGTCTCTTTGTCGGAGGACGTCACCACCATGAGAGGTGGTTGCTCCGTTAGCATCAGTCTTGTTGATGGGGAGGAAAACAGAGTTACGAGCATTAAGATTATTGTCACGACTGGCCATGAACGAAAAATCAAAGAATTTTTTTGGTCTCGTGTCTACGAAGAGGGAAAATACGGGGATAATAAGTTTGGCATAGACAGCGCCATTGATCTTATCGGTTGATCAGAACCTGAGGCGGGCCAAAGACAAGCGTCTGCAATGCTGGGTGTGAAAAAGTAGGAAGGGGTGTACCTGCAAGGCACTCCAATGCTAAAGTAAGAAAACGAGCAAGAGAGAGAGAGAGAGAGAGAGAGAGAGAGAGAGAGAGAGAGAGAGAGAGAGAGAGAGAGAGAGAGAGAGAGTAAGTACATAATATGAGTGTTTCAGGTGAATATTGGATGCCTGACCCTCTCAAGTGAAAGGGTTTTTATAGTTCCCCCAGCGCTTGGCCATTGGTCCCTATTTTCGAGGTGAGATAACCATTTCCTAAAGAATAGGTAACTGCCATAACTAGCCGTTGGGACGGGCAGACGTGCCCATAACTAGTCGTTGGCACGGGCAGAAGCGTAGTTATGTGCGCAAGCGTTTTGGTTGTTTCTGGATGGTGGAACCGTGTGTGACGGGCAAAGACTGGCGGGGAGGAGTATTGTAACCAATGGTAAATTGGTCAGCCTCCCCCGTTGGAGGGGTAGAAAGGTGAATTCTCCCCCCAAAGTGGTTGGACTTAGGCAATTGGGCCGTTCTGGAAGCAGAAGTGGATTGGGCTATGCTTAACCATTGGGTCAGTCCAGAACAATTTTACTTTAAAAATATTTTATTTTAATGTAGAGATAAAAACAGTAAAAAATAGAAAGAGAGAAGAAAGAAAATTAAATGACAGAAAATAAAGAGATGGAGATAAAAAAAATTGCAGTAAAATTTCTACCGATTCGGCCTAACCATTTAACATACTCTTGTTCCCAATAATTTCTTCTGGAGAGTTTCACTAATAAAAAATATTGAGCTTTCAAGAATATGCCTAAAAACCTTCTTACATTAGATGAAAGGTTTTACACAGGATATGATTCCCCAAACCAAATGGAGGTTTTAACAGTTGGACTCACGAACCAAACATAGATTTTACTAGTTAATACCAAAAACCAAAGAATGATTTTACTAGAAAAATATCAAGAACCAAAGAAATCAAACAAGACAATCACACTTTTGATGAAGAATATTTAAGCATAAACACTAGTATAATCAAACTCTCAAAATTATTTTCCACTCACAAGTCACTAAGGTAACTTCACTAAAATATTAAAAAAATAAGTTGAAAGTAAGAAAGAAGAGATTCAAAACAAATTATGGTGTATGTTAAAATGAGGAGAAACCCTTTGTTTATAGGAAAAAATGTAGCTTTAAAAGGAAAAAGTTACATGGACTTTATGCATCTAACCGATTATGACATATGGTTAATCGATTACATTGGCCAAATATGGAAGGTTTTCAAATTTATCATCACCAATCGATTATATGCTCATTTAAAATATTATGAGGCATTACAAAATATTTAACTGATAAATCCTTAGTGTGTTAATCGTTTATCTAGTGTAAAACACAATCTTGTATATTTAACCAAGCTAGTAATCACTATGTATGTGCGTAAAACATTTTCAGATGATTTTTCAAAATGACAGAGGCTTCAAAAACCTTTGTATGTATGTGTGTGTGTGTGTGTGTGAGAGAGAGAGAGAGAGAGAGATAGAGAGAGTTGTCTTAGTAACTTAGGAGTTACTCTTATACTTTTATAATACACTAATCATTCATACACATGATCAAATAAGCTTTCACACTTTCTCTCTTTCACAACCTTGAAGCATAATGATTTCTTGTTTAATCCATCGTTGATTCAACACTTCATTTGAGAATTTTTTTTCTCCTAATTGACGAGGCTTGATATGACTTCTTTGATATACAACACCATTAGAGGTTGCTTAATCAGATCCTAGAGGACTCTACCGAACGCCGCTTGACATTAGGTGTTGTCATCACCAAAATCACTAAAATCATTTGTCAATAACATCATTTGTAGATAAATATACCTACACCCACATGGCTCCACAAAAACAACTTATAGGTTCCACTCAATTGGAGTTAAGCTCAAGACACTTATATAAGTGTGAAGTGGGAGATCGACAAATTACTCGAATCTAAAGGTTTTTATAGCTTTAGTGTTTGTACATATCAAGCTAAACAATTTGATGTTATAGTTGTAAAATGCATCTTCATTGAATATTCATTAGGTGTGAAAGGTTACAAGTAGTGGAAGATATAACCTCTATAAGAATTAAGATTCATGATTAGTAGTGATGTTACTTTTTATTAGACGATTGGGAACAATATTGAGTTTGAGGTGAAGCTTTTCACTGGTGCGACTAGAGACGATGAAAAGGATATAACTTTGACTTCTAGTCATATTACTATAATGACTCATAACTATCAGTTGGCTTGAAATATATTGGATATGGATATTTTTCCACCGAATAGATATGACTATTTTAATCTTATTTGTTAATGTAGTTGAAGAATAGCAAGACTTAGAGCCGAAGAACTTTATAGAAAAATAAAGTAATAAATGATTGAAGGTATTGAATGAGAAAATACATCTATTGAAATAAAAAAAAACGTTGAAAACTTGTAGGCCTGCTTAAGAATCAAAAGATAGTTGGATGTAAGTGAATCTTTAAGAAGAAGAAAAAAACATTCAGAGAATTGAAGAAACAAGTTAAAAAAATTCTTGTGGTAAAAAGTTTTACTAAAGTAGAGGAAACTTATTACAACTAAATTTTCTCTCGTGTACTAAAACATTATTCCATGAAGGTTCTAATGGATATTGTGAATCATTACAATCTTAAGGTAGAGAAAATTGATGTTAGTATCTCTTTCTTACATAAAGACCTTGAACAAATAAACTACATAGAATCGTCAAAGGATTTTACAGAGGACGAGTCTAAAACGTGTCTTTTGAAATAAATATTTGTATGGATTCAAGCAAAAAGAATATGATAAAGATATTCTTTACCTATTTCTCTATGTGGATGATATGTTTATGGCACATTCTAGCAAGAATGAGACTTGATCAATTTGGTAAAAGAGTCATTCACGACCAAAAGGAAGAGCAAAGTGGTTGATGATTATATTAACATAACATTAATTTGAAGTTAAAGTGATGATTTATTGTACATCTCTTAAAATCTTATTCATTACATATGATGAAGATTGTTTTAAAAGTGTTTTGGTTTTGCATCATCTGCAACGCGCATGTTGGCATCAACATAGATTGGAAGGCAAGATTTGTTGCACATCCCTTAAAATATAGAGAATTTCTTATGACATCCTATAGGTTGAAAAAATACCCAATGAAAAATTTGAAATTGCCTCTTAAATTTTGAAAATGCATAAACGTTATGGCAAATCAAATGAATGCCAACCTAGTATACGAACACTAAAAAAATTCCAGAGATAAATCTCGGGATATTTTCAACAAAAACGTTGAAATTTAGTAAGCCCAATGGTTATTCCAAAGATGCATCTTCGGAAGTTTGAGCGAAATTTTAAAATTTGATCTCACATTTGCATGTTAGATATTCTCGGAGATGCATCTCCAGAATAATTTAATAAAACACGGACCTACATGATCACATAATCATGTTTTTGCTCAAAACTCTCACCAAAAACTCTTTTATTCTCAATCCACATTTTTACTCCATAGTTTCAATCTTGTGTTTCATCACATCAAAGAGAGTAAAAGAAGTTAAAATTCTAAATAAAGATCATTTATTCCAAGCCTTATTGCTCACATCAAGCTTGTTTTCTGTCTAAAAACCGTGCGTTATTTCTGAGATACGTTTCTGGAACTAGCACCAATGCTTGATAGAATTTTTGTGATACACGTTTGTCTACAACTTCTATAAATTTAGGAACTCTGATTTTTACTTCACACAAACAGAAAATGTTTCACATGTCACAAATAAACATCATCTGATATGTCGCAAATGTCTCATTCCCAGACGAAAGCTTAAACTCAACAAGCACACCGCTCTAGCACATCTGAAATATGAAGTCCATAATCTCCTAGCTTACGGAGACAATCAAAAATTCTTGAAGCTCGAGTATTGTTCGCCTTCGATTGACAATAGAGAAAAGATTGAGTTCAAAACAGATGCATATGTAAGGGTTATCTAGAATACACTTTTCTGTTTTGAAACAAACATTCCGCTCGAGTTGGAAGCGACGATTTTAAGATTGGTCAAAGATATTATGAAAATATTGAAGTGTCCACCTTCATATTGAAGTGTAATATTATATTTTATGTTAAAATAATCTATGTAATACTTATTTTTTTGGTTATGAGTATTAATTTTATTTTATCAAATTACAAATCTTTTATTTCTTTCTCTAAAACTGTTGTACACAAATATGCATCTACAAACAAAATGGAGTGATATATCTCTAAAATCTTAACATTATATCTCTAAAATCTTAACATTTTAGTATTTCGGTATAGTGCCTAAGTAACATATAACTTGTATTAAAAAATTCCTAAAATCTCTCAAAATCTATCCCATTACAGAAGACTAGTTTTGCCTCGTTACCAAGGAAGAGGATGTACTATTTCTTATTCACGAGGCGGGTGGATCTTGAAAGCTAAACTAAATATAAACTTTCTTCTTCTTCATTCTTTGTATCTAATTTTGTGAGACCGAAGAGAAAAAACTTTAAAATTCAACATGAGGGATGATTGCTTTCGAAGAATGCTTCATTAGATTGAAAAAACATAAATCAAACAGTTTTGTTTGTTAATGATTCGTTAGAAAAACAATCTATACATTAAAAATCTTGCAACTTAAATGTTACTCTTCGGAAATAATTTATATGCAAGTCATTTTGACATTTATTCATAATGGTTTGGGAGAACTTGTCCCTTTCTCTAGAGATGAATCTAGAATTGAACTAGATAACAAATGGCAAACCAAAAGAAGACAGTCAATCAAATGGTAAACCAAACGTATGCACACAATATATTTACACTAAAATGGCCCTTGACAATACCTTGACACAAACATGATTGGTTAATACTTGCCTGATTATTTAACAAAAGTCAATTCAAGATTGACTCTATGCAACAAATCATTACCATTCACCAAACGAAAACCATTCTATGATGAATTCATACATCAATTAAAAACATAGTATATCACATTAACAGAACTGAGACTAAATCTTCTACTCCAAGACAGATAATCTTCAACAAATATATAATTTAGCATTGTCCAAATCCAATAACATACATATGCATATAATAAACTGACTGTTGAGTTAACACTCCATCAAGATTGAATCAAATAACATGAGAAACCCCAAATCCATGTAAATAAACTAGTAATCAATTCTCATCATCATCCAACTCACGCATCTTCTGGAGTATCTCAGCACATCCAGAAGCTACCTCATTTGCCATGAATAACATGGCATTGGCAAACCTGTCATTAGAAGCGATCCCATTGTAACGGGTAAGAATAACGCGTGCTTGGTCGCGTCCCGGTGTAGCTTCGTTACAACTATTTTGAGGACTCCTTACTAGCTTCACATCACACACATTGTCTGCGCGATCCTCATCAACATACATGGTATATTCTCCAGATGGGTCCGTCTTCCCTGCCTTTGTGTACACCACTTTGTTGCTGATCCTATCCTTGCATTCCAAAGCAACCTCAGCCCCTAAACAGATTCATTCATCAAACATAATAATAATCTATTGTTTCAAATAATCCGGTTTGAAACTTTGACTATGCTAGCATAATTTAACATAATAATAATAATAAATAAATAAATATACCACGTAAACTAACAAAAAAAATTAAAATAAAATAAAAGTATAGGACTATATTATTAGATCCAACACAAATGAATGCATAAGACAATAGCTTAATTTCTAAACCAAAGTATCAGATCAGATCTGATGCTCCGTTATCTCAAAAGAAAATCGTATATTTTAAAATTAAAGATTTTTAACTGTATAGGAATGAAATCAAAGTGGTATAAAAAATTGAGTGAAAACTTAAAATTATGAGATTGAAGAAACAAGAAAACTTGGTTGCTACTTTAAAAATAAAAAATAAAAACAGATCTGAGATTTTAAGCGTAAGAAGTTACCAGCAATGTGAGTTATAGCGGAGGTTTCATAACCGGCACGGCAAGGGTCACATACGACACGACCTTTCAAGCAGAAAGGGTTCTTGGCTGGGCGGATGGCTGAAACCATAGCTGGAAGAACACAGAGAAACACCAACAAAGCTACTCTTGAAGCCATAGTGAGAGAATAGCACAATGAGAAATGAGAAATGAGAAATGAAAGAAAGAAAATTGAAATTGTGATTGGGATTTGAGGAGATTTATTTTCAATTAAAGGAGATGTTGATGAGTGGAGTAAAGTTGGAGGAATGGGAAAAGATAAAATAAAAGCGCGTGTGAAATGTTTACGTGCGATGGGGTGTATTGTTGAGTAACATGGTCTTTCTTTCATAACGTGCCACGTCATGATCGTTGATTCTTAGATTGTGTTTAGAAGAATTAGAGGTTAGTTGTAAGAGAGAGTGAGGGTGTAGAGGAAGATAGAGAGTAGAGGATAAAAAGAGTGGCGGTGTATTGTAATTTTGGTAAATATGATAATAATTATAGTTATTATTGTAGCTGGCTTTGTCGGTGATCCATGTGACTCCAAGTGGACATAAACCGTTGATTTCAACCTCTAAAGTGAGTGTGTATCTATGAATGCCGCGTGACGCGCCGATAATTTTGCCTTCATCACTTTCTTTTTCATTTTCGGATAGTAGATTCTTATAATTGAAGTCTCATGTAAGTAATATATATTATATTCATTCTACTACTTGTAAAAAATTACTAATTAATTTATAATTTTAAAAAGCTTAATATTATATTCATCTTAATTTCTTAACGCTTCTCGCCATTCCTATTTGCATTGAGGTGTTATGTATCTTTATTTTTTGACAAGTATAATAACGTCTACATAAAGGTTTTGATAAAACTAAAATAGATTATATCTTCACTTATCACTTAAAACTTTTGTTCATAATTCTAATTGTTTTCAGTTATAGTGGTTAGGAGAACATAATCTCTCACATAAAAGAATATTAGAGGTAGCAGGGATTTCAACGCAATAGTAGAAATGTGTGTCGTTTTGGACGATTTGCGTTGTTATAATTAAAATTTGGAGGACAATGTCCTAAACATCCATCAACACTAAGAGGAAACCACCTTTGCAGAAGAAATTGAAGTGTTGGATCCACGATCACTCTCAGACGAGATATGGGAGTCATATATTTTTGAAGATTTTAATCCTTCTTCATTGGCAAAGTTTGATGGGTGTAGTGACCCTTACAAGTATGTCGCCTCCCTCAACACGCAAATGACCGTCATAGGGTCTCCTAATTCTCTGAAGTACAAGCTCTTCTCGAACATTTTCAGAGGTGCAGTCATACGATGGTATATGGGCCTACCCCGAACTTCCATTGCCAGCTACTAAGAGCTGGTGAAGAAACTTATGCACTAATTTGCAACCAGTCGACATAGAAAAATGTAAACCACTAGTTTGCTTGACATTTGAATAGATCCCTCGAAGTCACTGAGGGAATACCTCACCCGTTTCAATGAAGTCACCATAAGAGTTGTCTATCCAAACAAAAAAATGTTTGTAGGGGCATTTCAAAATGGTCTCAAAGCAAGCAACTTTAACGAATCCCTCACCCAACAACCAGCCTCTTTGCTAGCCGAGGTAGTCACAAAGTCAGAATGCTATATAAAGGGCGAAGAGAGTAATGTCGAGTGTCGCGTCCGGCAAAAAATCAGAGTCACTATCATCCTTTATTCATCCTAAGAGGCAGAAAAATAATGATAAAACATAAAAAATAAGGGTGAGACGCTAAGGTTCGGGAGTTGGTTAGGCAGGAGGAAGGTGTTAGACACCCCTCACCTCTATTGTATCTAATAGGATCTTCCTTAAATTTTAGGGTTAATTGCTTGCTAGAGAATGTTTGCTTTTTCTGCCTATTTATGTACATAGTCCTTATTATTACAAGATAATTGATGAAAGGGAAACTCTAAGTTTTTTTTTTATTATTGTACTCGCTAGGGAAGCTCTACGTACCCTCAAGTTTAAAGGATCAGAGTTTCGTAGTTCGTATCCCTTATTTTGTTGGTTGATTGATTTTATCCCTTGAAATAATCCTCACATAATAGGGGTGGAGGAAGATTCGTTTTCAAAAAAGTAGCTCAATACACAAGGGTAGAGGACTTACAATTTAAGTGTGTTGAATTTTTTTTTATCCCTTTTAATTTCTAAAAATTCCTTTTAATTTAATTATGAAAATAATATATATCATTATATTACAAAACTCTTATCCCCTATCCCTAATCCTATATTTATACTCTTGAATTCTAAGAGTTTTTTCCCAAAGTCTTTATCCCATTTATATCCCAATTTTATCCCTAATATTTATAAAAGATAAAAAAATTAATAAGTTTTTAAACCAATTACGTATCATTGTAAATCAAGTCCTAAACTCTAGCAAAATATTCCACATCTCACATTTTAAATAATCCTCAATTATTGGATCATCAAACCAATTAAATAGTTTAAGGCAACAACTCCAATTACTTAATTATAAAATTAATTAAATGAATTAAATAAAACCTTGAATAGATTTATCATGATAAACCCCAAATTTATAAATTATAAAAATAATTAAAATAATCTCAATCTATTAATCATAGAATTAATATAATCTATAAAATTAATTAAATAAAACCCTGTTATATTAATCATAAACTTAATTAAATAAAACCCCCTTTTTTATTAATCATGAGATCAATTTAATAAAACCCTTTTTATAAAATTAATTAAATAAAACCTTTTTTATTAATTATAAAATTAATTAAAATGATTTTTTTATACTAATTATTAGATTAATTAATTGAAAACCCCTTTTTTATTTAATTGTAAAATTAACTTAAATAAACCCTAAATTATTAACTACCAAATTAACTAAATAAATTAAACAAATGAATTCTAATTATTTAATATTTTTAATATATAAATTATACATAATTATAATCCTACCATGTCATTTATCAAATCCTATTTTTATTAAGAGTACTATTTTAATTTCACAAAATAAACATCACGATTCACGATGCAACATGCAACAAATCCAATAACTTACTCTCTCTCTATCTCATCATGTTAGAAAGATCCTAAAGTCCCACATTGGTTGGAGATAGAGCATTGAAATAGTTTATATAGAATGACACCCCTCACCTTACCAACCGATTTTGTAGGGTAGTGTTAGGCCAAACTCTAATACATCAGACCATACAATATGTTACATATGGTTATAGATATTTTACATATACTTTAAGTGGTGAGTCAATGAAAATAAACGTTTTACATTGTTGAAATGAAACCTATATTTATATTATAATTGTTTTTGTTACTCGTGGTGACAAACTACTGACAAATTTATTTATTTAATATTTTTTATAAAAGAAACACAACATTCGTGAACCGCTCTATTAGTGATAAATAACATTATTGATTATCATGATATTGCATTATAATTCAACGTCAAAATAGATATTTATTGTATCTTCAATGCAAGTAAGTAAAATTTAAATGTTGATTGAATGATTACTTTGAAAATATTAGTGAAATTGGTGAGAGTCGAAGAGATGATTGAGTATGTGTAATTGTTAAAGGAAGTTCTTCTGCAATGATTATCTGACTGAAAACTTTGAGAATGGAAGCAATGCTTATACTTGATAATGATATTGAGAAAAGATACATTTAAGATCCTAGAAGATTTGTTTAGCTGACTTCATGGTTTTGAAAAACCAATTGTTTTGTTACTTTAGGATAAAAAACAGTATAAAGGAGAAAAATGATCCTTGTGATTTGCGGAAGGGACAGATCTTCCCACATCCTCACGCTGTTGATCGAAAAGATAGGAAACAACATTTTTGTCCTCTAAACCATGCAAGAGGTTTTTTTATATATATTCCCTTCCCAGAACTAGAAAAGGTTTCATAAAATTCTTTCAGAAACATATACATGAGCTATCAACCACCCTCACATGGGTGGCCTCTTAGCACATCATGTAATGTTATATTTGTCAGATTTTCAAACAGGGAGCGACTCCAGGGCCCCCTCCTTGTGGGCTATTGCCCGAGCGACATCCTTATAAAACATGCGGACTCGCCCTTAAGGAAAATTACATGTATAATACCTTGATCTCTTATTAGTCATATGAGAAGGAGACGTATCACAACTCTCTAGAAAGTATGTTGTCAACATCCTCCACTAGTCATGAGGAAGTGATTATTGCCTCTAAGGAATTTATAATCCCTAGGCTCAATGGGAGAGAAGATAGATCATAACTTACTCATAACACCAAAAATACAATGCTTATACACAGAACCTCTCACCTCACGTGAGCATGTCCTTTATAACAACTATAACATCACCATACAAGATTCTCGCTGCCAAAAGCAATCCATAATCACCCTATAATTGTTATACACCTACTAAGACCTTTGAATATCCATTGCACTTGCAGGGATACCACACACACATGTACTCTTTTTTTTACTGGTATACATCATAAACCATCAAAACACATACAACCTACACAATTAGAGGTTATCCCTTATTGTACTTATTAGCAAGTACAATTAACGCCCACCACGGGGCTTGGTAAAACTGACCTGGGCCAATATCATTTTCACTCATCAATTGCCTCAATCACCCTTTTCATCATGGTGGCGGAGCGAGGTGCCACAATATCTACCAATGCGCGGGCACCTATTTTCACCATAACCGAAGGGTCTGCTTGAGGTGGAGAATCCAACTCTTCTAGCTGAAAGTATCCTTAAGAGGTTCTAGTGACAAATGGCATGCTTGTCGTCCCTAAACCAAACTTCGAAGAGAAACGGAAACCCGAAATCGTCTTTTCTAGTAGAGACGTCGTTGACACCCAGCCTCAAAATAACTATAACGCGGTCATAATAGTGCAATGTCACAATTGGGATATAAAACAGGTACTGATTGACCCCGAAAGCTCATCAGATGTTCTATTTTGGGACGCATTTGAGAAACTTCAGCTAGATCTAAATACCATTAGGACATCTTGAGGCTCCTTGATCAAGATCTCAATCAAGCACGTGTAGGTGAAGGGCCAAATAATGCTCAAAATTTTTGAACTGGACGAGAATGCAAAGACAATCAAGGTCAAGTATCTTGCAGCAGACGCCCCTTCTACATACAACATACATCATCATAAAGTGGCCCACCCTTAACTTGCTAGGGGCTTCTTTAACCTTGCATCCGAGAATGAAATATCATATACTTAATTTTGAAGTAACAAAAGTAAGCATCGTTTTTATCGTCTCCACAAGGACTTATGCGAATATAAAAAAAAATCATTCAATAATTTCTATAATTCTAAGTACAAAAATTTGAAAAGTTTAATTTGTTTAGTAACCAAATTAAAAATAACAGCAAAAAAGAAAGAAAGAAGAATTTAACAAATACAATTAAGATTGTTGGGGTTATATTTTATTATACTGTCCTTGTAACACCCTTTTTTACCCCACAATTATTAAGGCAAAATAACACAGATATCAGAGTAAATTGTTTAACTCAATAAAAATCACCTCAAATGGTGTACATTTCTCAATAGCTCAAAATAAGTTAATGCTCCGTGTACAACGGGTTTTCTCAAAATACATCAAATTACACAAAGCAGCGAAACTCAAAAGGTATAAATCAAGGCTTTCCTCATACGGGAAGATAAGCAAAATAACTCAACAGTATATAGTTTAACTCAAAAGAACCCAACCCGATGTTACATATCAGAGCAAGACCCTCTAAGTTAACCAAAAGGCTAACAACTCAAAGACTTCAAAAATCCTCAACGATGTCCACAGCTAAACCTGGTCATCTGCACCTTACCCACATGGAGGTAACATTCAAACAGGCAGGGTGAGTAAAACAATTCATAATAATCAATGTATAAAAGTCAACATATAAATGGCATCATAATCCTATTCAACACATTCATATCCTTCAATATGCCTCAAAGGCCACAACATCATAATTCATACAAAAGGACCCATAAATGCAAATGCAACAAGACTCAATGCATAGGGTACCAATCATCACAGCACGATGAACACTGGGCCATCAACCCTCCATAGATCCCCATCAATAGGATTGATTCTACTTGAGAATCAGAGCACATCAAAACACTTCACATCCATACAATAGGATTGAAGCCAAAGTAATTGAGGTCCTGAACCGAAGTCCGGATGCACATGAATGCATGATGCACACGTCACAAATCATCCTCATAACAAAATCATAGGTGCATCATCATTCATAATATTCATCATCATCAAACGTCATAGCTCATCATCATAATCATCATCATACGTCATGTCATCATAGCTCATCATAATAATCATCATCATACATCATGTCATCATATAATCATAATAATCATCATCATACATCATAGAAATCATCATATAATCTAATACAAATCACATAGCGCTCACAGTCATACTCATATTAATTCATCATATTATCACATATTATCACATATTAATTCATAATTATACTCGTGGTAATTCTCATACTATCGCCTATTAATCACATAAACTTCACAATCCTACTCATGTTAATTCATTATGTTATCATAGTTACCCTCATGGTAATTCATCAGGAAAATTGCAGCATCAAAACATCACTGAACCAGAACATGATTCATTAATAGAACATATACACAATTGACTTCTCAAACATAATTAGATATAAAAATATTGGGAAACCAATTCCCTTATCTATACTATGTTATAGCACTATTCATCAGCTTTCCAACGCTTCGAACGGGGGCAAAACGGACTTACAGATCAAAAGTTACGTCCAAAACGATTTCGACCGAAAACATGAACAGTCGTGACGGACAACAAAACGCTGTTACGCTCCAGAACCTAAATCAACCCAAAAGTCCACACGATTCACTTCCCCAATGCCTCCAAAACATATCTAAATCATGGTTTTTGGCGAGAAGACCTAGTTTCCCTTTTTCCCAAATAAATCCCTACGGTTAAAATTCTCAATAATCGATTTAGGCCACGAAGGCCAAAAATCCCCTTTTCTCATTATTCGCCTCAAAACTCTTAAACCCTTAAATCAACCTTAAATACTCTGAAAGTCACACCATGAAAATTATGAAAGGCTATATTCCTCATACCTTAGTTGTCGATCAAAGCCTTCTCAATCTTTTAGGGAATCTCTCGAAGCTTCTGCCTCCAATCTTCTCCTCAGAGCTCTGGCCTCAATACTTTTCATGGTTAACAAAATGAATCCTAATTTCCTTCAGAATTCCTTTTTGTCAAACCTAGTCTTGGGCCACACAATTGGGCTTTTCCCATAACACCCTTACTAACTCCTCTTAATGCCCAGATTATCCTTATTTCACTTATATTTATTTTAACTAATAATAATACTAATATTTCCATATTGTATCCTATTAATTAAATCAATAATCCAAAAATGCATAATTCCTAATAATCCACAAAACCACCGAAAACCACCAAAATACGAATATTCTCAATTAAATAAATAAATTAAAATATTCCAATTAAATTTGGGGTGTTACAACTCTCCCTCACTTAAAAGAATTTTCGCCCTCAAAAATCACCTCAAGGAAACAGAGCTGGATACGACTCCCTCATCTGATCCTCACGCCCCCAAGTCCAACTTTCTCCAGCTGGTCCTCCCAAAACTACCTTTACCAAGACAATCTCTTTACCTCGAAGTTTCTTCTTATTCATCAATCTGAACTAGCAATGCCTCAACAGTCAAATCATCTCTCACTTGCACATCATCCATCTGAATCACATGCGACGGATTTGGAATATACTTCCTCAACGGAGACACATGAAACATATCATGCAAATTCACAAGCGATAGCGGTAGGACAGTCTAACATGCTACTTCTCCCACGCTTCCGCTGCGCCACTCTAACCCAGACCAACAAAACACAGTGTGAGCTTTCGAGACTTCAAAGCTCGACCAACACCAGTTACCGACATAACTCTCAAAACACACAATCTCCCCTTTAAAATTCAAGTGCTTTCCTCCTCTTATCATGGTAACTCTTCGAACGACCCTGCAAAACATCCATCTTTTCTTGGATCCTCTTGATCTTCTCAGTCGTCTCTTGCACAATCTCAGGTTCGAGCACATCACTCTCGCCTGACTCATACCAACACAAAAGAGTCCTACACCTCCTACCATACAAAGCCTCATACGGTGCCATTCTGATACTAGAATGGTAATTGTTATCGTAGGTAAACTCAACCAATGGCAAATAACTATCCCTCGATCCACCTTGATCTAACACACAATCTGTCAACAAATCCTCTAAAGACGGGATAGTTCTCTCTATCTGTCCATCAGTCCGCGAATGATAGGCAGAGTTCAACTTTAACATGGTACCCAAAGCGTCTGCAAACTCTCCCAAAATATCGATGTAAATCTCAGATTTCCATCTGACATAATATTCGACGATATCTTATACAACTTCACAACTTCCTCAATATACATCTCAACTAGCTTCAACATAGAATGATTAATCCTCATTGGTATAAAATGAGTTGATCTAGTCAATCTATCCAAAATCACCCAAATTGATTCATATCCCTCTCACAGTCTTCGGCAAACCCGACACAAAATCCATGGAAATACTATCCCATTTCCACTCTGGAATATTTAATGGTTGTGTCATACCCAACGGTCTCTGATGTTCAATCTTCGACCTCTGGCAAGTCTAACCAGCATATACAAACTCTACCACTTCTTTCTTTATCCCTGGCCACCAAAACAATTTCCTCAAATCCGGGTACCTCTTCATAGCACCGAGATGGATACTTAATCCACTTAAATGTCCTTCCTCAAGAATACTCTTCTTCAACTCAACAATACATGGAACACAAACTCTATTACGACATCTCATGATACCATTTCCATTAATATAAAAATCAGTCCTTCGACTTTGATTCATCAAATTCAACCGATCTACCAACCCAAATCAGATTTCTGACCTCATCGAATCTCATAAAGAATACCACTAGTAAGGTCCAACATACTAAGCTTAACTCCATAAGAAGTCTCTTCACAAACCAAGCTCATATCACAAAATTGCTCAATCAGTTCTAACTCTTTTACCATCGTCATCGGTATATGCAAGATTTCCAAATCAATGCATCAGCTACCACGTCTGTTTTACCCGAATGATAATTCAACCCAAAACCATCATCCTTCAGAAGTCCCAATCATCTCTTCTTCCTCACAGTCAACTCATTCTGATCAAAGAAGTACTTCGAACTCTTACGATTACTACACATCTTAATTCTCGAACCAAATAAATAAAACTTCCAAAGCTTCGACACACCCACAATAATAACCAACTCTAAATCATGCGTCAACTAATTCCTCTTATGCCCTTTAAGTTACTTTAAAGCATAAGCTAAACTTGCTGATGTTGCATTAACACACCTCCCAATCCTATCAACGAAGCATCATAATGTACCATAATGGTTTTGTCGGATTCGACAAAATCAAACCTGAGCTGTTGTCAATCTTCTCAAAAGCTCTTGCAACTTTTCTTCATAATTTGCATCCCAAAAAAAAAGCTTGAACCTTCCTAGTTCACTGTGTCAATGGCAAAGATAACTTGGAAAAATTCTTCAATGAATTCCAATAACAATCTGCCAACCCAAGAAAACTTCTAATCTCAAATACAGGTTTTTGGAGCTTCCCATTGCTATACAGCTCCAACCTTCATCATATCAACCATAAACTTCCCCAAATAAGTATGGAAAATCCTGTTCATACTCTACAAACCCACATGGTGCATTAGTCACACCAAATGGCATCACAAAATACTCATGATATCCATACCTTGTTTTAAAAGCAGTCTCCTAAATATCTTCAGCCTTCACACGAATCTGATGATACCCAGTTCTCAAATCTATCTTACTGGACACACTTGCAACAACCAACTGACCCATCAAATCATCAATCCTTGGAAGTGAACACTTATTCTTGATAATCACCTTATTCACTTATCTATAATCCACCCAAAGCCTCACAGAACCTTCTCAAGCAAATCTTTAAGTTTCCTCTTCAACTCTTTCAATCTCAATGCAGGCATACAATATGGAGCCATCAATATCGGACAAGTTCCAGGAACTAAGTCGATCGCAACTCCACTTCGCTTTTTGGTGGTAAATCACTTATCTCATCAGGGAAAAACTCTGGACAATAGCAATTAATTGGCAAACCACCAACTTCCCCACTTTCATTAACACTCAAAGTTTCCATCAAAATAAACATCTCAGCACCATCCTGCACCGACTTATCAAAACAATCTGTAAGCACTTAGCTTAACTCAAAGCAATTCACTGCTTACGCCATCTAAGTTTGTAAGACACGTCTATCCCATCCAACATGACTCCATCCATCATTAACAAGAGATTAAGGGTGATCAGTCCCTCAAGTTGTCAATAGACAGCCGGAAATCATGATGGGGTATAAACCATATTTACCAAACTATAAGAGCGTTCGTTGACACACTGAGCCACCACTCCACACTTGCAGCATCCTGGAGAAGTACAAGTTTCTCCCCCACTTAATTCATTCCCACTTCTGCAGACAAAGGTTAGAAAACAAACGTGTACCGACAGTGTTTTTACGCACATGTCACATACCAAGGGACAATTAACATTAGACAACTTGGGCGGACGGACCGACTTGCTCTGATACCACTAATGTAACATCCTTTTTTACCCCACAATTATTAAGGCAAAATAACACAGATATTAGAGTAAATTATTTAACTCAACAAAAATCACCTCAAAGGGTGTACATTTCTCAATAGCTCAAAATAAGTCAATGCTCCGAGTACAATGGGTTTTCTCAAAATACATCAAATTGCACAAAGCAGCCGAACTCAAAAGGTATAAATCAAGGTTTTCCTCATACGGGAAGATAAGCAAAATAACTCAACAGTATATAGTTTAACTCAAAAGAACCCAACTCGATGTTACATATCAGAGCAAGACCATCTAAGTTAACCAAAAGGCTAACAACTCAAAACTTCAAAAATCCTCAACGGCGTCCACGACTAAACATGATTATCTGCACGTTACCCACATGGAAGTAACATTCAAACAGGCAGGGTGAGTAAAACAACTCATAATAATCAATGTATAAAAATTAACATATAAATGGCATCATAATACTATTCAACACATTCATATCCTTCAATATGCCTCAAAGGCCACAACGTCATAATTCATAAAAAAGGACCCATAAATGCAAATGAAACAAGACTCAATGTATGTGGTACCAATCATCACAACACGGTGGACACTGGGCCATCAACCCTCCATAGATCTCCATCAATAGGATCGATTCTGCTTGAGAATCAGAGCACATCAAAACACTTCACATCCACACAATAGGATTGAAGCCAAAGTAATCGCGGTCCTGAACCAAAGTCCGGATGCACATGAATGCATGATGCACACGTCACAGATCATCCTCATAACAACATCATAGGTGCATCATCATTCATCATATTCATCATCATCAAACGTCATAGCTCATCATCATAATCATCATCATACATCATGTCATCATAGCTCATCATAATAATAATCATCATACATCATGTCATCATATAATCATAATAATCATCATCATACATCAAAGAAATCATCATATAATCATATATAAATCACATAGCGCTCACAGTTATACTCATATTAATTCATTATATTATCATATATTATCACATATTAATTCATAATTATACTCGCGGTAATTCTCATACTATCGCCTATTAATCACATAAACTTCACAGTCCTACTCATGTTAACTCATCATATTATCACAGTTACCCTCATGGTAATTCATCAGGAAAATTGCAGCATCAAAACATCAAGACATCATTGAACCAGAACACGGTTCATTAATAGAACATATACACAATTGACTTCTCAAACATAATTAGATATAAAAATATTAGGAAACCAATTCCCTTATCTATACTATGTTATAGCACTGTTCATCAGCTTTTTAACGCTTCGAACGGGGGCAAAACGGACTTACGGATTAAAAGTTACGTCTAAAACGATTTCGACCGAAAACATGAACAATTGTGACGGACAACAAAATGCTGTTACGCTCCAGAACCTAAATCAACCCAAAATTCCACACAATTTACTTCACCAATGCCCCCAAAACATCTCTAAATCATCCCTAAGGTCTTAGGATGATAAAGGCACAAAACCTACGGTTTACTAGGCCAATCCCGTAACATATTCACGCCCTGAATCACAATTTTTCCTTCAATTACACCCTAAGGCATCAGAGTTACTCACTATCAAATATTCCTATCCCTTCAAGGTTAGACATATAACAATTCAAGGTTTTACCCACGAAGGCCTACCTTTCCCTTTTCCCCAACGGATTCCAGGTTAGATTCACACTAATAGGTTTAGGCCACGAAGGCCAAAGAACACTATTTCTCATAACTATACTCTAACAGTCAGAAATACTTACCACTACACCACAACCATCAGGGTTCTCACTATCAAATTTCCCTACAGGGTTAGAGTCAAATCATAGTTTTTGGCCATGAAGGCCTAGTTTCCCTTTTTCCCAAATAAATTCCTACGGTTAAAATTCTCAATAATAGATTTAGGCCACGAAGGCCAAAAATCCCTTTTTCTCATTATTCGCCTTAAAACTCTTAAACCCTTAAATCAACCTTAAATACACTAAAAGTCACACATGGAAAATTATGAAAGGCTATACTCCCCATATCTTAGTTGATCAAAGCCTTCTCAATGTTTCAGGGAATCTCTCGAAGCTTCTGCCTCCAATCTTCTCTTCAGAGCTCTGGCCTCAATACTTTTCACGGTTAACAAAATGAATCCTAATTTCCTTCAAAATTCCTTTTTGTCAAACCTAGTCTTGGGCCACACAATTGGGTTTTTCCCATAACACCCTTACTAACTCCTCTTAATGCCCAAATTACCCTTATTTCAATTATATTTATTTTAACTAATAATAATACTACTATTTCCATATTGTATACTATTAATTAAATAAATAATTCAAAAATGCATAATTCTCAATAATCCATAAAATCACAGAAAACCACCAAAATACGAATATTCTCAATTAAATAAATTAATTAAAATATTCCAATTAAATTTGGGATGTTACAATCCTCATGTGTTTTCTTGATCTGTTATGTATATTGGCTATCAACTAATATTATCACCAATCGCTTTGCGTCTATTGTTTATGTCTAAACAACAATGTGAAATTATTGATATTGACTGACACAGATTTCTCTTCCGGTTAACAAATATGACATTATTAAGATTCAACAATATATGTGAAAGTTATACCTAAATCTATGTCCAAAGTTTAGCATCTAACAGACGAAAATCTTTGATCTAGTTAAGAAAAGTATCTTTCAATATCATTATAAAACCTTTATAATAACTTATTTCTAGCTAATTCATAACAAACATTAAGAACCAAGATAATCATCATTATTAACGAATAAATATTGATAACTCAAAAATATATCGTGTTTTTGACTTGATTGACATGTGTTTTGATCTCGATTTTATAGATTTTTGCAGTGTTATGCTAGTTTTGTGTTCCTATTTCAGATAATTATTAGGATAGAGATTTTGTGCAAAGAAATAGTGAAAAACGTCACAAAAAAAGGGAGAAAATTACATATATTATGTTGTCATGACGATCTCTTAGGCGTAACACCCTAAACTCTGATACTTATATATTAAGCTTTACACGAAAATTTAAGGTGTCACCAACGTCAAAAGCCTTTTAAAAAAACAAACATTTAACAAATACGCAGCATAAATATCAACGTCATATAACACATGTCATCGCACGCTCACCTTCACTTAGGGTATCATTGCGGCGGTATCGAACTTACTTCAATTAAATAAAACAACATAACTTAGAAGTTTAGTCTCAACTTCAGAATTATATAAACTGAATAACAACAATTAAACTTCAACAAAATATAATAAGCAACCAAACGTTCTTAACCCCGATGTTACAGGATCAAAGCAAGACTTCTGAAACAACGATGAAACTAAATGTAGTAACTCCAGGAGCTAACTTCAACTTACAACAACAAACTCTACTTTTGAGTATATGTAAGATATCCAAGGTGGACAACATGAAAGCAAATGGGGGTGAGAAATAACAAACCCATATAAAAAATGTAAAGAATGTTAAGGTAGAGAGCACACCACAAACACACATTCAATTACACAATCATCAACCACACAGTCTCACACCCTCCACAACAACATGTACATATTCATATCCAATCAACTACATATGCAATCATGTATGCAATGTACTCCACAACCGACTTATTATGCATGTGATACCATTCATGAACACTCACATTCATCTCGCTCCCGATCTTCACCATGGATCAAAGCACACCAAATCGTTACCATCACCATAGGTACTACTTCACTGATTCCCACCTAGAATCGGCTACTCGCTTTTGATCTCCACCATAGGACCAAACCACACCAAATCGTACCATCACCATAGATAACACTTCACTAATTCCCATCTGAAACCAAATACTCACTCTTGATCTCCATCATAGGACCAGAGCGCACCAAAACTTGACCGAAGCATGTACACCATGATGCATGACTAACAACAACATGCATTTTCACTAAAGGGTTCACCAAAAGAATCACCAAACACATATCACCATTTATGCATGACATCATTCATCATGTTCAATAATTAATTAATGTTACAACATCAATAAATAACAACAAACAATATCAACTCAACTAATGTAACTTCATAAGAATTTATTCATTTTACTTTACTAAAATAACAACAGATCATTGTATAACCATGACGATTCGCTAATCGATCACACAAGTCAACACAAACATTGCTATATTAGATACATAATTATAATTCAAACAGTTTACCAAGCACCACGATTACTTTTTTAATGTATATATGTAATGCAACTATTTTTTGTGACTATATAGAAAGCTTTAATGGCTAATTTGCAAGCTCTTGTGATAACTAGATTTTGATGTAATGCACCACTTTGCATCATTTATGGTTTAATTTTTGTTGTGAAAGTGATGCCCAAAAAACAGAGTATGATCGGTTCCTTGATTAACAAGAAAACCACAAAGTAAAGGAAAAGAGAGAAGACAAGATAAATACAATTCAAAATGGTATAAAAACTAAATTCTTAATTCAATTACACATTAGTGAACCATGTTTACAAATCTTTGTCAACCACACCACTTTCTCTCTCTAATTAGGATTATATGGGATTCATTGGAGAAGTGATGACTAGTATGCTATTTATAAGAAAACTAAACCCCAACTTTTAACTAACATACTAAACAATTGGCCCAATAAACTGGCCCAATTCGACATGCTAACTTAAATAACAAGCTAACATATTTTGACGGCTACACTAACTCTTCGACTTTGTCAGAGTTTTCTACAACACTAGCTTATAACCAATAAGCTATAAATCTCCGCCTTGGAACAAACTCTAAACCATGAAACCAACTAGTTGTCATCATGCAGTCTAATCAGCTGCATACAGTAGAAAAACTTGCAACTTGGAAATGTCTTAGTGATCATATCAGTAGTATTGTCATCATTCAAAACCTTCAACACTTAGACTTTTCCACACTCGATTATCTCCCTGACAAAATGAAGTATCATATATATGTGCTTGGTTCGCTTCTGATAGGCTCAATCCTTCGACATGTATATTGCACTTTGACTATCACATTTAACAGTGATAACCTGACCTTGAAGTTTCAGCTCCTTAGTAAAACCTTTAATCTGTAATACTTCTTTCACAACTTTAGTGAGGGTAATATACTCCACTTTAGTGGTTGATAAGGCAATATCTTTCTGAAGTGTTTCTTTCTGTTGCGGTGGAAATAGGATACCAAACTATTAACTAGTTTGAATCACAATTCTTGATTCACAACCGACTTTGATTTATTAGAAGGAAAAGGTAAAAAGAGGGAAAACCTATTTTTTCATCGTAAACACGATGCGAGGAGAGACCTAGGTAAGGGGTTGGTTAAGCTTAGGAAAGGTACTAGCACCCTAAATTTCTGTAGTACTCTACATGAACCTTTTGTTTATTGTTTACTATTTTGCTTTATTATTTTCTTAAAGTATATATTGCTAAGGGATAGAGTGACCTAAAACCTAAGGGTTAATCCTAAGTTTACTCGGCAAGATTCGCATCTTATGCCAACGTATCCTGGATAGGGAATGGAATCAGAGTAATCGTAGTTCCCCTTGAGAGAGATGTTAGAAACTTCTTGACTGTGGTCAAGGTTTCAATGGGGAATAAGCATTTCTTAAGGAAACACTTACGTGGAGTCTGGAAGCTCCTATTTCTATGTTGAAAGTTGTTAATTAAAATAGGGTTGAAATTAGGGTTGACTAAATGTTCCACGGCGGGAAACCCTAAAACAGAGTACAGGGACTCTTTGACCTAATGCTAGGGTAAAAGGCATTTTCGTCCACAGTGGGACACCTAGGCGATTAAGGTTTTGAAACGGTCAAAGGTTAGGGTTATTGACTCGGCGGTTAAACGGCTAGACATAATCCTTCAGAAGGTTTAACAGTAAGTAATGTTGATGATAAGTTATTACATGGAGATTAAAATAGAAGAAAATATGAAAGCAGTAAAGAAAAAGTGCAATGCGACGATTACTCGCGTAAATTACAACCACGAAAAAACAAAAGCAAATGACGGAATATGAGCGACGATAGCCTCGCGTAATTACAACCGTGAAAAGTGCAGGAATAATAATGAAATAAAAAACGACGAAGTCTCGCGTAAACTACATCCATGAAAAATAAATACAGAAAATAAAGGATCAATAATCAAAGCCAAACGAGAAACGATGAAAGTTAGATGAAAATTTTTACGGGAACTGTTAGGAATTTTTGGTTATTTATTTTAGAATTTTAGGTTAATGTTCAATTAGAAATTAAAAATGAAAGTTTTTTTAATTAATAAAAGAAGGTTTGAATTTAAAATGTTTTAACTAATTCAAACAATTTTTTTTTTAATTTAAGAAAAGTGGGTTTGATTTTTATTTTGTTAAAAAATGATAAGTATTAATGTGAGTTTTTAATTAAAACATTAAAAGTGAATTTAATTTTTAGTTATAAAAAATGGTTTTTAGTTTTAGAAAATGATTTTTTTAAGTTATGGTTTGGGTTTACTAAATAAAAAGTGTCAATTAATAAATTAAAACTAACATACTAATTACTAATTACAACTATTAAAACATAAGATAAAATAAATTACAAAAGAATATACTAAATGAAAATAAATAAAAAAGAAAAAGAAAAGGAATTAATAAGAGTGGGGAGAGGTGGATCGTGTTGTTGTGTTGTTTCTGTAGGGTTTGGGAAAAACTCTTTCTCTTCTTCTTCTTCCCAACCGGCGGCGGCTCCTCCATGCCTCCTTTTTGAAACTTTCCTCATCTCTCCTGCTTCGCCTTCATCTATTCATACTTGAAACCAAATAAAACAAAACCGAACTCATTAATGTCATAATCTTACGTTTTGGGTGTTTCGACGACGAGGTGGTGGTGTTTTTGGCCGGTGATAAAACTTCTTCTAAGGCTCTTTGCTTGGTTGTTGTCCGCCGGTGGTAGTGAGACTCTAAGGGATCCACGACCGCCGTTGGATGATCCTTGTTGGTGGATCTTTTGAGTTTATCTCAAAACTCTCTTCTTCCTCTTTCTGATGACCTGTTCTTGATTTCTGATGTTGATGAAGTTTTTCTACCCCTTTTCTCAAATACAACTTATGTTTATATAGGTATCAAACTAGGGTTAACTCTAACCTAATGCCCATTTTAAAGCACAACTTAAATAATTATTTAAAACTAAATAAAATAAAATAAAATAAAAATAAAATTAAAACTAATAATTCTATTTATTCTAACTATTTAGACAAAAAATAAAAATAACCGAAACTCAAATAAATAAAAGTCGGACGCCCAAGTGTTCAAAAAAATAAACCGAGTACACTAAAATGATTAGCGCAAAATATACGACTCGGAAAAATACCATTTGGCCAGATTTTGAAATAAAATTTACTCGATAAAATGACTTAAACTGTCCAAAATGCGACCGAAAAATGGTCGAAAAATTTAATTGAACACGCTAGGTTAAACTACGACAAACATAGATTAATATGACTGACGTTTGCAGGGTCGACTTTAAAATTTTCCGTTCGCTGATTTTTCACAAAGTTGACTTTTAGTTTGACCGATTCAGCTGTAGTTTCGACAAGTTTATTTCAGCTGATAAATTGGGTATTATGAAAAATGACAGACATGATATGCTATACAGTCAATGCAAGAAAAATATGAAGGTAAAATTTGGGGTGCAATACTTTCCAACATATTTTTGTGCCAAACATAGTGAACACATATCCAGAAATAGATTTTACAGAATCCATACAACCTGTATAATCAGAGTTGAAAAATCATTCGATTTCTACTTTGTTATCATCACCACAGGTTCCACCAATAATCAGGATTCTACTTAGAGACCCCTTCATGCACCTTAGGATCCACTTTAATGCTTGCTAGTGCGCCTTCCTAAGATTGGTCATATACCTACTTACAAGGCTCACTTTGTATGTATGGCCCTGTACAAACAATAACATACATCAAAGAACCTATTACACTAGCATATGGAATGATATTCATATAGGTTTTTTCAACTTCAGTACTAGGACTTTGAGTCAAACTCAGCTTGAATTAAGGATTAGTCAGTTTTACAACATGATTTGAATACGACATACCAAAGTTGTCGAGAATCTTCAGTAGGTATGTCTCTTAAGATAATCATAATCTTGATTGTTTTCTATCTCTCCGGATGTCAATCCCATGAATCCTGGAGGCAACTCCCATATCCTTCATGTCAAATTCCTTATCGAGTTTAGTCTTCACCTTCATTACATCCTTAACATTGTTTTTTGCTATGAGGATGTCATTCATATAAAGCAACAAAATAAGAAGTGAATTTCCAAGTCAAAATATGAGGTAAACACAGTGGTCGAACTAGTTCCTAGGGAAACCTATGTGTGCCATGAACTTGTATAATCTTCTATTCCATTGTTGAGGAAATTATTTCAGGCCATATAACAATCTATTTAGCTTGCACACATAATCTTCCATTCCCTTTTCTGCATACCCTTCAGGTTGCTTCATCAGGATTATTTCATCTAGATCACTATACAGGAAAGCAATCTTTACATCCATTTATTCAGTCTCCTCATCTTCATCAATAACTTGTGCATGTTCTTTGACTTCATTTGGGTTATACAACTCGGCATCACTATGCTCCAGCTCAACATGAATCTCTTTTTGTTCCAACTATTCTTCAGAGATCTCTGCATTTCGACTAGTATCATCAGTTTTCTTAAACGCCAATTTCGCTTCATTAAAAACTACATCTCGACTTATGATATACCTTTTGTGACCTGGCTCTAGACACAACATCCTATAAGCTTTGACTCCTTTAAGGTATCCAAGGAGCATAAATTTCAAAGCTCTAGGTTTTACATTATCTTGCTAATATGAGCATAAGCTAGACAACCAAATACTCTAAGTCTGTCGAGATTAGGTGGATGTCTCAACCATACTTCTTCAGGTGTTTTCATCCCCAATGCGGTCAAGGGACACCTATTTATCAGGTATACTTCATTCACAAAAGCCTCAACCTAAAACATCTTCTTCAATCCAACACTAGTCAACATGCATCTAACCATTTCCAGAATGGTTCGATTAAATGTTTCATCTAAACTGTTTTGTTGGGGAGTACCTGCAGTCACTACTAGAAATAATGCTTATAATGTCGCACACAAAAGAGATGTGACCCCTACTACCAAGCCGATGTAATTAACGGTGACATGAAAAGTTGTCACTTAACACCTCGGTTAATGAAAAATCGAGGGGTAAAGTTATATGATCATTGGTTTCGAACCCCAATAGTTGCATTTTTATTATTTACACAAACAACATCTCAAACCTCTCAGTTTATTTAAAAACCGAGGGGTTAGATAAATTATTATTTTTTAAAATAAATTCATTACATTGTTTACACAGAATATTAATAAATTAATTTGTTTATAAACTACATTGTTTACACAAAATATTAAAGTAAAAATGTTGTTCTTCATCGTCATCGTTGTCGGTTAAGAACAAATGTTAGATATCTTGGAGAAGAGAAAATGTTGGGGATCCTTGTTTCATAGATCAAATGCAATATATTGTCTATGGCTTGTGTTTATTTGTTTTTTGATATAAAACAAAAAAAGGTTAGCTAAATAAAATAAATATTAAGTTATATGATTATTTAAGAACATAATCCTTGAACCCAAGATAACTTTCTGCACACTCAATCCATCACATAAATCTTTGGCAAAGTAAATACACTCTCACCAGCTACATATTAACTAAACCTAACTTTTTTTTGTTCTTGCAATCTATCACAATGATACTTTTACTTTGTAAAATCTCATGTTGCTCTAACTAAACATAGAGTTTCACAATAACGTTTCTTGTGGATTCACTACTATCTAATTTAAATATTCATAATGCTTTTATAATGAGGATTTTAGGTTTCACGAGGATCACTAATAACATTGTCTTGAGCGTTGATAATCATTAAATGGACGGTGAAGATTTGATTAAGGATGTCGAAGATGAAAAAAACACGCTAATATGTTACCTCGGTTATTACTCAAAATCGAGGTGAAAATATTTTTTTTTTTATTTACATTGCTTACAAAGAATATTAAAATAAATTAATTAAAAAAATCAAGAGTTTGACAATAGATTCTTGGAGAATAACCCATAAGAGTTATCTGTTTCAAACAAGAGATATTTTTTTATATTTACATTGTTTTCAAATTTCTGAGAAGTTATCTGTTCCAACTAAGATAATTTTTTTTCTATACTTGCAATCCATCCCAGATTATATTGAGAAAATGTTTTCATGGCAAATGCTTTTACATGAAAACAAATGAAAGAGAAATGGATGTGTATGTTTAGTAATAAATTTCCCAATGATGTCAATCGAGAAAAGCAATAGATTTATCAATGTTTTCTTTGATTGACAACATAATGTAGCACCCCAAAATTTGCCCTCACTTTTTCTAACTTTTTGCTGGCTTATGTTCGTATTCATATGCACCTCTCATTGCATTGGTCTTCTAAGACATGAGACTACTGCAACTCTTTGGATCAGAGTTTTCTATATGTGTTGAGGCAAGGGTTGAATCCTTATCATTATGAGTATATTCACTCAAGATTTATCAGGGTATATTATCATCTTCTTCAAGATCTCTCCAGAGTATCAGATGCTTAAAGTTTCTTTATTGATAGCTGAAGTCAATTCATTATTATCAGGGTGGTTAGGGTTTCATTTCAAGGATGTTTGGTAATCATGCTTATTTCTGCACTTCATGACTCATCTTTATCTTCAAGGTCTCCTCAGCGAATTGTTCTTGTTTTGAGATCATTGGTTAAGAAGGCAAGGTATCTGTGGACTGAGTTGCAGAGTATCGGGTTATGTTGCAACAATCAAGTTGTAAATGAAGGTGAGAAAATACTTAGAAGGGGGGGTTGAATAAGTACGACAAATAATCAAATATTCAAACACAGTTATTTTTATCCTGGTTCGTTGAACTTAACTACTCCAGTCCACCCTCTCAAGAGTGATTTGCCTTTCTTAGTCAAGGACTTAATCCACTATTTAATCAAACAGATTACAATAGTAACACCTAAGAACAACTGTTCTTAGTCTTCTCAAGAGCTACTGATCCCAACTGGATCCTCTTAAGGAAACCTTTTACAATCAATGTAAAACTATTACAAGAGTAAGAATGCTTCTAAAAAGCTATTATCACAACTGTGATATTTCTCTTAAGTTTTTAAGAACAATGTTACAACATATAGAATATAAGAGCTTTTGAGAGTTTTGCTTTAATGAGTGATTTTTGCAAGTAGTTCATTACTGAAGAAGATGGAGTGGACTTCTTTATATAGGCACTTAGATCCATGAAGTCTTCTTAACGTTGGAGGCTATGCTGAAAAAGCCTGGAGCCTTTTGTCTTTACGTTGGAGGCTGTGCTGAAAAAGCCTGATGCCTTTTGTCTTCACTTTGCAGAAACTTTCCTTAGAATGGAATGCACAGATAAAACTTTTTTGTCTGTGTTCTTGTGTCTAACATAAAAGAGGAAAGAGCTGTTGAGATATGCCAATGGACATATTCAAATCTTCTTCACTAAGTAAGTTCAGCTATCAATATTAGAGTCTGATTCTTCAGAATCTCCAGAGTAGAGATCTTCTGGATCTTCAGAGTCTTGGGATGTTCTTCAGATTATGCTGAATTAAAGCATATGCAGCTTGTGTGCTTGAGCGTGTAGTTCTGTCAGAGCAGAGTCTTCTATATCAGATTCTCAATACTATGCACCGCAGTATCTTCAGAGTCTTCTGATGACTAAGCTTCTGATCTCTCAAAGTCTTCTATTCTTTAGAGACTTCTGCTTCAGAATCTCCAGTAGACAGCACTCAGATTCTTCTGAAGACAGCATTCAGATCTTCATTTAAGATGCTCTTAAACCTTTGAAGCCTTTCATAATATCATTGTTCAGATCCAAATTTTCTCTTTAAGAATATTTTCTTTAGTACCTGTAGCAAACAGTCTAGAGTATATAAATCTTGAATACAAAATTCATAAGTGTTATCATCAAAACATAGAGATATTACTAAGAAACAATTTGTGTTCTTACAGTAAATTCATCTTGTGCTTCAGGAATTACTATTCTTCCAAGTGTTCATTTCTTATATTGAGAATGCAAGGTGGTTTTCATGGAGAATTGAGGATTTTGGTGGAGTGTTCATCCAAGTGGTCATTTGAGGTTTGTGTGTTTTAAGCAGTTGGGTTGTTAGGAATTAATTCAAATATTCTAAGGTTGGAGGATACATGAATGTGGATTACTTGGGATTCAAGATACAAGTCCAATTGTCCACTTTTATATCCATTTCTATGTCATTATCCATATCATTTCCTTTTATCTAATTCAATATCCAAAGTCAACCCATAACCATTTTTGGTCTATTATCCACTTTTAGATCCATTCTTGGTTCATATCCATTTTTAACTAACCAAATTCAATTAACCTTTTCAATAACCATTTCAACCAAGTATCCATTTCCAAACCAAATAATCCACATCCATCCTTCTTAACCCATTTCAAAAACCTAATTCATTTCTACTTCTATTTAAAAATACATTTCTTAAAGTCCATATCTATTTGTTTAATCCATATTCATTTTATCATTTTCAAATATGCAAAACCACAAATCCATTTTTATCCAAATTGAATTCAATGCCCATAAAATATCCATTACACCATGTTAACATAGTTTTTTCTAAACCCATTCAAAGTCATTAACCATCTTTGTTTTTTTCCAATCCACATTCATTCAAGTGATGTTAATATGGCAGAATTTCATAACAGTGAGAAAAATAAAAATTTCATAACAACAATTCATAACAGTGGAGAACAAGTATGTCATGACAGAAAGAGGAAAATATCACAGCAAGAATGCATAGCAGTAAAACAAAGGCACATTCCAAATAATGCATCCAGCACTATGATTTTATGGAAAGGAGATTGAGGAGGTTTCATACGTGTTGTGATTGGTAAGAGTACTCCACCGCCGTCGGTGTTAAGCTACAGCGTGGCAGAAAGGTTCATTGACAAGTAATTGGTGAGAGGAGATAACGAGTATTGGTGGAAGGGGACGAGCAAGCACGACCGCCGCCGCCGCTGCAAGGCGTGCCGACACGGCCGTGAATATGCGAAAATGGTAAGTTGTATTGCGATAGTGGCGTGAAGAGACAGGGAAAGAGGAAAGAATTGTGTTGGGTCCTCTAGGGTTGGTGTTAGAGGATTTTTTTCTCTCAATGCTATAATGGACCGGGTCTTGGGCCCATCTGCATTGCTTTCTCCTTTCACCACCACTGATTGCTAGTTCACCCTCGACCATAAGCAAGGCCATTGGGCCTGAATGCCAAAGCCCACACACTTTTCTTTGTCACACCCTCATTTCTATTTTTTTAGTTTGATTTTGTTTAGATTAATTTTTAATTCTATATTTGTTTAGATTATTTTTTAATTCTATTTTTGTTTAGATTTTAATCTTGAAATTAATTTTGATTTAGATCTTTATATTAGAATTTTATTTGTATGAGTTAATTTTGAATTAAATTTTGATTTAGTTTTTAATTGTAGTTTGAGCTTAATTTGTTAATAAGATTTTATTTTTATTTTTATTAGGATTTAATCTTGATTTGATCTTGGATTTTATTAGAAGTTGGTTTTGAATTTAATTAGATATTAAGAGATGATTGACTTTTAGTTTTAATTAATTGTTGGTTAGCTTATGCTTTTAATGTTAGGTTAACTTTGATAAATCTTGTTATTGACTTTGATTTTAGTTACTTTTGATTAAAATTTTGTTTAGACTTTGATTAGGTTTTAATGAAATCTTGGTGATACTTTGACTTCTTTCCTTGATAACACTTGTAAATATTTCTTGTGAATTTCTTTCTGGCTTTGCTCACATGTTTATGATGCCTCTTCTGATTAATTTCTGATTAAATGCTAATCAATGCGTGCCTTGTTTTGTTTTCGATTTCTCTTTGTGATTGAGTTGCTTTGTGTTTACTTGTTGATTACCTTGTATTCACATGATCCCTCAGGATTCCTAACTCCACTTAATTTCTGATTAAGTTGGAGGTAGGAGAGACATTAGGCTCTCAATCCAAACATGATAACATTAGGTAGGCTTCCCTCATATCCCGACCTTAGAACCATTGTGGCATGATAACATGTAGGATTCAACTCCCCCTTAGGCCTTCAGTGTGTCTTTCTCTTCTCTCCCTCAAAACAATAATCAAAACACTTAATAAATACAATGAGTATTGTGCGCCACGAGCCTTGAGTGCATGAGAAATGATGAGTGAGTATTCTCTCCTTACTTGTGTCGCACCTCGAAAAATTCATTTCGAACATACGACCCTCGCGCGAAAGGCGCGGAAATGCGGTTCGACAGAGTCGCCACCGAACTTTATTTTTCCCGAATGAACGGGAGAGGAAAATATCGAGAAAACCTCATAGACGCGGAAAGGAACACGACCGTCGAAACCATATTCCTGGGTTCGGGAGTCGGTTACGTGAGGGGAAGGTATTAGCACCCCTCACGTCCGTCGTACTCGACGGGAACCTCTTAATTCGAGTTAATGGATGTTAGCTAAACTTAATTCTTCTCTTCTCACTACTAAATGCTAAAGGAATACTACAAAGGGAATAAATACGCTAGGGGAAAGGGGATGGTTAGAAGATAGGGTGCTCGCCAAGGATTGGGGCCCTTGTGCCTACGTATGCTCATTTGGACGAGAATGAGAAATCAGAGCGTCGTAGTTCGACTACAGGAAAGGATAGGGGAAGTGGAAGATGGAGGGAATTGTGCTCGCCAAGATCATCGCAATCTTGTGCCTACGTATCTTACATTCAAGAGTGAATGAAGAATCAGAGCGTCCGTAGTTCGTGGTAACGACCACAAAAGAAACAGGTTTGAATTGGTTGAAAGTGGGTACGAATGACGACTACTTGAAGTTTAAGAAAGACTTCTCGGACCCAAGTAATCGGGAGAGCGAACCAAAGACTTGGAACTCTCTCTTTTTCATCTTGAAAGAAGGGTTGTGTTTGAAAGGACGAGGTTGAAATGATGACGATCACTTGAAGCCTAAGAAAGACTTCACAGACCCCAAGTAATCGGGGAAGTGAACCAAAGACTTGGAACACTCTTTTTTTCATCGTAAAGGAAGGTTGTTTGAATTTGAAATGGTGTATAAAAGGATGAGATTGGTCGGATGACGACTACTTGAAGCTTGAGAAAGGCTTCTCGGATCCAAGTAGTCGGGAGAGCGAACCAAAAACTTGGGACACTCTTTTTTTCATCGTAAAAGAAGTTGTTTGAAAGGTGAGTGAAAGGATGAGTAGTTGGACATGGTTGAATACTATCGAGTTTGTTAATATTATTTAAAGGCGTCAATTGCTCACACACGAATAAGATAACTCGCATATAAACAACTAAAAGCAAGATCAAAGACTTGAACCTACTCTTTACACCTTGAAAATAATTGAATAATTGTTAATTGATTGATAGTTTGTTACGAAAATCCACTTGACGTTGGATCAAGGGTTTGACTTATTATCGCGTGCAAAACGTGTTGAAACTGAATTGTTTGAAAAAAGAGACCGACTTGACTTACGCATCAAGGGTCGTGTTGTAATAGGTTGATGGCGAATGCGTATGAGCACTCGACTTACGAGGTTGTTTGAAAGTGGCTCGATGATGAATCGAGAATTAGTTTGAAAATAGTTTGAATCCGCTCTAGTCCCTATGGGTGCTCCTAGGAGATTAACTAATAATCAAAGAAATGCGAGACATACATCGGAATGGGAGAGGGGTACATATAAGTTACACGGGATTGCACGAAATAAAGGGGTCTCATTGTCAGGTAGCCCAAGAGAAAGCCGTGTGTGTGCATTGTGTTCTAAACTACGCCTTGAGCAAAGTCGGGCACGACTCAATATTGAGATACCTGCAAATAACCAATGATACAACAGTCCACCAATTTGGCTTTTAGGATTTCGATAGTTTACTATGTATTTTCGAATATGGGTAAATAAATATGAATAAATATGATAATAATAATATATAGTAAGATAAATATGATAATATGAATAATATGAATAAAATGGATAAAAACGATAAAAAATAGAAAATGAAAAGTTTTAAAAACAAAGAGGAATGAAATCAAAACAAATAAACAATAGCTCTTAGTAAAGCCAATCAATCCTAAAACTTATTTAATTAACAATTATTCATAAAAAACATGCTTATCATCTTGATAAAAAAATTTTTAAAAAAAAAATCTTAAAGAAGATTGTTAAAACTAGATTAAATAAAAACTTAGATTAATATTTAAAGAAAAAACAAAACAAAGTGTGATTAGGGATCCTTATGGGCTTAACGGCCCATTCACCCCTTTATAGCAAGAACAGAAATTGAAAAAAAATGGTGCACCGACCTTGGGCCTCTCGGCCCATGATTCCTAGCTTCCACACGGGCTACTGTACCCAAGATAACATGTTACTAGCAGCTTACTTCCAAACCAAATTCAAATGAATCAAAAAAAACCAGTAATGTCTAAAGCAAAATAGATTAAAAACAGCATGGCATCCAACAACACCAAATCGCCTTCTCGCGATTTCGGCCCTATCCTCACCGTCCTTACTCGATCTCGCGTCTTCAAATCCGTTGGTCCACCACCACGATTCAAGTTTGCAACCGCCTTAGATGATGTTTGCTCGATTCGTCTTTATGATTCATCTTTTTTCTGTTCACGATTAGGTTTCGGTGGATTTGGGTTTGCTATTGTTGATGTTAAAGTAGTTTGAAGATAGACAAAGGACCAGGTTTGGGGTTTGAGTTTCAGAAAAGATGGAGGTTGGAACATATTCGAAAAAAACAGGGTTTTAGGGATGAAAAGAGGCGCGACAAAAGGGTTCTTGCGGAGAAGCTCGTGAATGAGGTTCTGAAAAAAACTAGATTTCCTCTTTCTCTGTTTGGAATTTCTGGGTGTTTAATATTCAACTTTTGAGAACTTTGAAGCTTTTTATGATTTATAGGCTATGGTGTTGAGACAAGAAAAATGTGAGCCAAGGAAGAAGGTGGATATGGCGGTAGAATATGAAGAGGGTGTTTTGAGTTTCCTTTTCAGATTGGATTTGGGGTGAATTTTATTTGTTGGGCTTTGACAGTTGAGGGGGAATTGAAGATTTTGGTTTGGCTGAAGAAGTTGTTTGGTGAGCGGATGAATTCAGTTTGAGGAGTGAGTCAGCATTCTCCAATGGTTTCCCCTACAGTATGTCTTATTCTCTTCCCTTTATTTCCTTTTCTCTTTGTCATTTTTTTGAAATGGTACTGATGTGGTCCCCTCTTTTTTCTGCGAAAAACCTGAACATTGCCATTTTGCTAGCAGTTTTTTTTAGCAGTATGTTTTTTGTATCAGTATGCATCCTCTTAATTTTTTCTGTTGTTGTGAAAGAAAAGATCAGAAGGACAATGGTGAGCTGTATCTCTGCTGCTGCTGTGGGTAGACCTGTCATGGCTGGTGAGGTACGAGCTTTTCTAACATCTCTCACAATTTACAAATTGGTGTATGCTGTATTTGGACGGACAGCGGGTGCTGCGCGGTACGACCCTCCTGCTGTCATTGCACATGTGAGGTCTGTGAATTATTTGCTGAACATATACTTGCTTTATTTTAAAATAATCTTTTGGTGAAAGAGGCTTATAACCCTTTAAATTGTAACATTTTGTAAAGTAATGACTTTACATATCCTGTGAATTGGGATTTTTGTATGGACTTCCTTGGTGATTTGGTATAAAGTTTATAACAGTAAGTCTTATGTAATGACAACCTTTGTGAATAAAAAATTCTCCTAATAATTTTTCAATTGGTTTGTCTTACTGTAGAGTCCCAAAACATTGATGCAGTGCTGATATTCTCTAACCTGAAATCCGACAGCTTTTCTTTTTGGAGTGTTATGCAAAAATTGAAGGCAAATGGTGTAGGTTGTGACAATAGGGTTTGGCTTTCTTTATTTGTGTGCGCGAAGCTGACAATGGTTACCGTGTTGCTGCGTTTCATCATTATGGTGCAGGTACCAATTTTTGTGGTGGTATAACATAATGGCTCTGTGGAGTGAATCGAGACATTTGTGAAACCCGTTTTTTTTATATCAATCCATGATCTGTTTGCAGGTAATGGCTGGTTAAACGTGACAGGTTGAAACGGGACTCATGCCATGGCTTAAATGTGGGCAAGGTTGGGAGTAAATCATACAGTGAAAGCTTGGATAGCAAATGGAAAGGAAAAATGGTAGCTAACTCAACTTTGTGATTGAAACAATTGGTGACTAGTGTGGTAGTGACGGTTTGGCTACTTTGCTATACTGCAAGTCGACATTGCATAGTGAATTGTTGCGAATTACTGACTTCGTGTGGTATCTGCAATGGTTTGGCGAGGTGCATAGGAATTGACGGTGCATTGAGGCCGGACTGAGCTCGCGTAATGCCGTTCACTTTGCCGTTTAAGAGATGGCTGAAGGAAACAAAATAGATACTTGTGGAATTGTAATGTTGGAATGACAAAAACTTGTTTCTTTTTACAAATGAATTTTCATGGATCAATGATGTAAATAACTAATATGTGAAAAGGTGATACTGAGCCTAGAAAACAATGACCTTTTCTAGAAGTTAAGGTATCAATATATCAGTTTGTACATGTGGATGTTAGAAACTAAAATGTGCTTGCTATGAATTATGGTTTTCAATTTGTCATCCATATCATCACTTTTTTTATGATACGTAAAAAATGTGGTTAGGGTATTTATGGAGGAATATCCTAAGTCATACCCTGAACAAACCTTAGAAACACTTCCCTGCTTAACCATAACCATGAGATGACTAAGTATGTCTTTAATCAGATAGTCGCGAAAATATCACCATTGCACACCTAATTTGAATCACCTCAATAGTCTTAAAAGATATACTGCAAGCAAGCGCAGCACACGCAGGATTAGAACATATCTCAAATATCCTTCTTAAAGCTTATTGTGCACCACATGTCAAATTGTTAGCTTCATCAAGTATAACAACTTTGTGTTGAATTAGAAGAAGTGTCACTTTCTTTTGAGCGAACATCTTGATCTCGTTCCATACAACAACCATCCCTCTATAAAATAACTCCAACTGAGCTACTGACAAAAATGAAGTTGGACCTTAAATTGAAATGAATCCACCACCCGATATTAAATAGGGAGGGGGATTGTCCTGAATTATTGCCATGGAACAAAAAACCTCATTGCCTTGAAATCAAGGAACAATGCCTTGAAATATGCATTATACTAAAAACTCTTTTTGGACTTTTTGAATAAAGAAAGTGGGTAAATACACAATGGAGGCTATACAAAGGTAGGACAAATTTGGGGTATGACAACTTGTCTAGAGTGTTTTGTGTACGTCCCGTCTAGGGGCGATATGCGACGCATTCACTCCTATATCATAGAATTTAGTGCAATACGCATTACAAACAATGTCAATTCACTTCTGTTAAGGCACTTCAGATCCAGAATCTTTTCTCTTGCCCCCGTGTGATCGAGATCCCGTTTTCCCGTAGTCGCGCGAACTACGGATGCTCTAATTCCTCATTCCCTAATGAGGATACGTAGGCACGAGGATCCCTATCCTTGGCGAGCACACTAATAACTAACTTCCTTTTTCTCTCGCCTCAGTGCGATCGAGACCAAACAGTTAATCGAACCTTTTCTCTCGCCCTAGTGCAATCGAGACCTTTCACCTGTAGTTAGTCGAACTACGTTTGCTCTGATTTCTCATTCCCTAATGAGGATACGTAAGCACGAGGATCCCTACCCTTTGCGAGCACACTAACAACTAACTTCCCTTTTCTCTTGCCCCAGTACGATCGAGACCAACCAGTTAATCGAACCTTTTCTCTCGCCCCAGTGCGACTGAGACCTTTCACCTGTAGTTAGCTGAACTATGTTTGCTCTGATTTCTCGTGCTAGATGAGGATAAGTAGGCACAAGACGACGATGTCTTGGCGAGCAACCTCCCCCATCACCCGTAGTTTTCCAAACTATGTTGACTCTGACTTTCCCGTTGCACGAGGGAATACGTAGGCATATGGTGGCGATGTCCTATCGAGTCTCCTTTTTCTTTTCCCTTTTTCGTTACTGTTTAGCAGTATGCTTTAGATAACCCACCCTTTGATTAGACAACAAGCATGGATCTAGTTGAGTACAACAGACGTGAGGGGTGTTAATACCTTCCCCTTGCGTAATCGACTCTCGAACCCAATATTTGGTTGCGATGACCTTGTCTTCTCCCGTCTTTTAGGTTTTCTTATATCATTTCCTTTCCTTGCATTGGGATAAATAACATTCGGTGGAGACTCTTCTATTTTTTCCGCCAGGGGTTTTTCGCAGTTGCGACACATAGGAATGTTAATACATAAATACAACAACATCAACACCATTATGTGAGATAGATTACAAGGGCAAACAAATGTTTTGTTCAAGATAGAAGAACATTGAATATTTTTCTGTCTTGCAATCTATCCCAAAGAATGATGCTTAGGGCGACTTCATATTAGTAAGGATTAGGGTAAAATATCTTTAACTAGTGCTTCTATAGTAAAATCTTATTATTTCTTGCCTCAGTTAAATAGAAAATCGAAGGGTTATAATATTTTTTTACACTTATAAACAAATAAAATTATAAACTACGATAGTTGGAAATCGAAGCTTGTACTGAGTTATTTTTTTACCTTGATTTTATTAAAATCTGAGGGAACTTATGTTTTTTAAAATAATAAAAATTAGCACGCATTGACTTTATACCTCAGTTTTCTATTGTTCGAGGTGAAAGCTTCATTATGAAAAGTGTTATTTGTTGTAGTGAGTAGTTCTTCACCTTACAATACCAGATGCAACACAATAGTTTTTGAAATCCTCATTGCAAAATTAAAGACCATTGTCGATCCCCAACCTCTTGACCTTCCTGCCAGTTTGGTTTTCGACCAGAGTCAACCAACTTTTGAAATTTCCAAAAGTTTCACCTTTACCTTTTTGAATGAATATCCATAACTTGCGTGAGTAATCATTAACTATGGATAGAAAATATCTTGCACCTGTGTGTGAAGGACTTCTGGAAGGCCCTCAAAGATCAGCATGGATATAATCAAGGGATCCATGTGTTCTTTGTTTACCTTTATTAAACTTCACCCTGTAGGATTTACCACATACCCAAGGTTCACAAAACTCCAGTTTTTAGACCTTGACACCAATAACAGATTTTGCTTTGACAATTCGACTAGGCCTATTTCACTAACATGGACAAGTCTCATGTGCCATAGCTCAGTCTTCGACAAAAATTTTGTGGATGCCACATCTGCTGAACCACTTATAACCTCAACCTCAAGGATATACAATACTTGTTTCTTCACGCCGCTCAAGACTTCCTTCGACCCCTTCATTACCCTCATAATTCTTTGATCTCCTTTGAAGACATATCCTTTCTTGTCGAATTCACCAAGAGAAATAAAATTTCTCTTAAGGTCGGGTACATACCTGACACCAGTCAAAAGCCTTGTTGACTCATCGTGTAGCTTGAATCTGGAAGATCCAATTTCTACTATCTTGCAAGCTTTATTGTTTCCTTGCAACACATATCTACCATCTTGATCACATAATTCCTTAAACACGTACTTGTTTAGAGTCAAGTTCCAAGTAGAATCTGAATCCATAATCCACTCATTGCTAGAGTCACTGCTTGAAACCGCCAGGACATTAGATGATTCATAATCATCTTGTACAATGGTTGCATTATCATTATTTTATCCACCATGATTATTCATACGTTTAGGTCACACCTTTCTTGTATGTCCCTCCTTCTTACAATTATAATACCTAATTGTAGGAGAATTACCACCATAATAACTCTGTAGAACTTTACCATTCTTCCTCTCATACTTACCATCTTTCTTTGAGAACTTTCCTTTAACGGGCAAACATTCTCCAACGGACAATGACTTTTGCTCTTTTCTTTTATTCAATTCCTTCGAGTACAAGGCTAATTGAACTTCTTCAAAGGTTAAGGATATTATTTCATACAAGAGGGTTTCTTTGAAGTGAGCATGAGATCTTGGTAAAACACACAATAGCATCAACAATTGATCTTCATCATCAATCTTGACCTCGATATTCTCATGATCAATAATTTACTTGTTGAATTTAACACCCTAAACCCCAAAACTTATATAAAAAGAAGGCAAAATACTCTCTTTGATCCCCTAACTATACCCCTGGATTTAGATTAGTCCCTTAATTATTTTTTGTGTCTGATTGGTCCCTTAACTCTTAAAACATGTCATGTTGGTCCTTTTTTGTCTAATTAGCGAAGAATTTAGCGATCGATTTTGAATTTTCCTGTTGCTAATTAGACAAAAGAGGACCAAATGACACATTTTAAGAGTTAAGGAACCAATCTGACACGAAAAATAACTAAGGGGCCAATATGAACCCAATGGTATAGTTATGGGACCAAAAAGGATATTTTGTCTAAAAATAATTGCTCGGAATTTAAGGTGTCACTTCGACAACCAACCAACAAAATTTTCAAAATATTTAACAATATGTAGCGAAAATTAACATAATAACAACTTCAAATTAAGAAGTTCAATTTGAAGTTGACACCAACTCGACACATAACAAAAACATCTTGTTATACAAAGTAAAGGAAAACCACATTAGTGGTTTAATACTTGAAGTCAAATAAAGTATTAAACCAGTTTTTATACAACATCGCAACTTTATTTTGAGAGGGTTTCTTGAATAACAGAAAACCACAAAGTAAAGGAAAAAAGAGAAGAGAAGAGAAAATTAATTCAAAGTGGTATAAAAACTGGATTCTTGATTCAATTACACATTAGTGAACAATGTTTACAATTATGAGTCAGACACACTATTTTCTCTCTCTAATTAGGATTAACAGAGATTCATCGGATAAGTGATGACTATTATGTTATTTATAAGAAAACTAAACCTTAGTTTTCAACTAACACACTAAACAATTGGTTCAACTAACTGACTAAATTCGACATGCTAACTTAAATAACAAGCTAACATATTTCAGCAGTTACACTAATTCTTCGACTTCAATAAAATTTGCTACAACACTAACTTATAATCCATAAATTGTAATTTTGTTAATACTCAATTTAGTGTTTATTATATTTGCATGAGCTGTGGTGATTTTATTCAATTTGCATCAATTTTAATCAAGGTTTATTCATGATTCATTCCAATTTGTAATATATTCAAAGATAATATGTTGATGTAAGTGAAGGTTAATATCACCTAATGCATTTGAACTCAATGCATACTAAAAGTTATACATTAATGTCATGACAATCCCTGAACACTATCAATTAATATCAAGTTACTCCCTGCAAGATATCACCTACCATCAATTCAACCAATGCGATATGATAAACTGTTATGCAACATTCTACTAAAATATATTGCAATAAACCATATTTTTAGGCCATTCAATCAATTTTTCAATATATAAAAGTATCTACAATAACCATATTCATTATGAAACCAATATAAAATTAGTAATAGAGAAAAAAACCAAATCTATAAATTCATATTTAAATCCCTAAACTCATATTTAAATACCTTATTTAACTAACAAGTGAATAATGATAAGCATGTGTTAGCATGAGTTTGTGCAACACACCTAACAATAATTTTACCATAATCATAATGAAACTTCATTGAAGATGTATTTTTTTGTTGAGACTAGACATGTTTAAGCCATGTGACAACCTAAGCTCCAAAACATAAATACTTTAAATTTAAAATACTTTTCACATACATTTTATAATGGAGAGATAAACTATAATTTATTAAATAATTAATAAAATTATCATCAAATCGATTTAAGGTATCACATTTGTAGTTACACTTTACAAATATCGCTAAACTAAATCATTCTTATGATAGTAAAATAGGATAATATTATTTTTTTCAAAAATATATAGACATTTTAAATAAAATAAGTTAACAAAATAAATATTTATAACCCGTTTCCAAATATCACCACCAGAAAGCGAATCTTTCAAACTTAAATTTCACCAACACAAGGACAACTCAGACAAAAATAAAGACAAAGGAGTGAGTTTCAAAAAACATATAGCAATACAAAATAACTAACAAGAATACACAAATTATCACGTAAGTACCATATCACATAAAATAACATTTAGTAGAAATTACCAACTTAAAATTTCAACATGATTCACAACGTTTTAGTATAAATTGTCTCCGTCATATTAGAGAAATAATTGTATAATTCCTATTGATAAAAATAGTGAATGGTTACATGAATTTATAGATGATTAGATGAAGGAATAATGACTAAATATTCTCTAACGGTTATATCAGTAATGCTAAATAGGAAAGAAATTAAGGCTAGTAAATTAAAAAGGAATAACAAGTAATTAACTCCTAATAGCTCTCTTTAAGCTGGAGAATGTATGTTTAACGGTAAAGGGATTAGTTAAAATAACATACTTGATTAGGAGAGGTATGAATAAGACCGGGTGACAACTCCATGTACATTATTTCATGTAAATCACCATGAAGGAATGTGTTGCCCACATCCAATTGTTGAATGATCCATTTTTCAGTGGCTGCAATAGAAAGTAAAATAAGAATAATAATTAGTTTAGCAACATATGATAAGATAATACATAATGCAAAGGATATAGTAAGTTAGGGGTAGAGGAATAAGGTGGAAGTTTGTGTTAACAATGAAAGTCTTTGAGATAGCCAAATGCTTTAGTAGTTCTAGCTGATCTTCTTAGGTTGGTGTTGGCAAATGATGGATGTGGACTGGATTGAGGAACAATGGAGGATGAAGAATCATATGTCAAGTTTGGGGCTGAAGTTGATGAAGTGGTGGTAGGTTGTGTTGAGGTTGGTAGGATATGTGGTTGTGATTTGTCATACTCTATAGGATCAGTAGAATCATCAAATACAAAAATAGAATAATCTTGATCTACATAGTCAGTACTAAGATAATAATAAGTAATTTCAGCATAAAAAAAAGTAGATTCGTAAAAAACAACATTGTGAGAAATGAATATTTCTCTACTAGAGAGATAAAAAACAACATAACCTTTGGTATCAACTTTGAAACCTAGGAAGATACATTTTTTTCTCATGGATCAAGTTTGGTACGATGTTGTTCTAAGGTAGAAACATGGCATAATGAACCAAAAACTTTGAGGTCAAGAAAAGTAGGAGGTTTATTATAAAGTCACTACTACAAAAAACATATACAATAACAGCTGAAAAAGATATATTATCACTTAGGACCGGTCGTTGTTACGTAGCGTGTGGTTGTATATGTATTACTTACAATCACGGCCGTATGACCATTGTAGAAAACCTGAAAGCGCGCGATATATTACCACAATTTCTTTAACTAACCGTTGTAATATATTAAAGGTCCAAGGTTCGATTCTCAGCAGCGCCTTTTTGGTATATATATTATTTTGGACAATGCTCACTCAACCACGATCATATTTAACAACTGTCATTAAATTATCTACTTTTTTAAAAAATATTTTTCTACTTTTTGAAAATTTTCCATATTTTAACCTGTACTTTTGTGAACCATATCAAAACATAAACAATTGAATTATAACAAGAATTTTATTGTATTACATCAAATCCATATATTGGATTAAGAACCAAACATTGTATATATATTACATCAAAATAAAAATGATACAAAATAACCTACAAAAAATTATATAACATCACAATTGTATCTTAGTGTTTTGATTTCTTATCTCTTGGTGTCTTGACTTTAAACACCTACAATTTCAAATAATCATACTTGTTAGTAATATACTTAGAAACAATAACTTACATTAAATTATGAATAAAGAATAAAATACTTACTTGTTAATTTTCTCATATGCCTTCATTGTGATCAATACAAATAGCATGCACACTATCTCTATCAACTTCATCATATGTGGTAGGCACTTTTGTTGTGTAAGAAGGAGTAGAAGGAATATCAAAACTTTCATCACTATTAAGAATGTCTTTTCCTCGGAGAACCATTGACCATTTCCCCGATGCGTCTGAAGGGTCAGTCACACAGAAAAGTTATTTTGCTTATGAAGCCATGATTAATGGTTCAGTCATATAATTGTCCTGGCCAAGGTCAACCCGGGTGAATCCTAAGTCATCAGTTTGTACACCATTAATATTATTAGGAACCCACTTGTATTTAAATAAAGGCGCTTTGAAGATAACATAATTAATCTCTCAAATCTCCTCAATGACACCATAGAATGCACTAGATGCCAATATTAGATTCTTATCTTTCGAACTAGAGAAATACATGGATTTGACCTCAACCATAACCCCACTATTTTGCATTGTACCACGATCATCTTTTGATTTTGTATAAAAGGTATAATGACCAATGTCATATGTATTCTAAGTTATCACATTAAATTTTGACATGTACGACATCCATTTAATTGTCTCAGATTCACTATGATCATTTATATACTTTTATTAAACCAATCTAGGAATTTCTTGTTATGCTCGATCAACAACAACTTGTCACTCGTTCGTGGATATCTTTTCTTCAAAATTCTTTTGTGAGTAGGCACGTAAGGTTGAACTACTTCAAGATTATTCAATATATAGAAATGTGCCTGAATAACTACATATCGAGCGATTGACTTAACATTTAAACCTTGAATGCTTCTACCTTCAATGTCAACATGACGAGACTTTGGAATTCCTATAGACTCTGCTTTCGACAAATAATTTGTACAAAACTTAACAACTTCTTCTGTGATGTACCTTTCAACAATTGAAGCTTTCAGATGGTGATGATTCTTCGTATATCCCTTAAAGATCTTCATGTATCGCTCTATTGGATACATCAACCTTAAATAAACTGGACCACAAATTTTGATTTCTCTGACTAGATGAACAAGTAAGTGAACTATAATGTCAAAAAATGATGGAGGAAAATACATCTCCAATTGACACAAGATTATGGAAGCTTCGTCTTCTAATTCATATAATTTTTTGAAATCAAGAACTTTATTACACATGGCATTGAAGAATAAACATAATTTGGTTAAAGTTTCTCTCATATTTTTTGGTTGGATGCCACAGATAGTCATTGGTAGAAGTTGTTGCATCAAGACATGAAAATCATGAGATTTTAAACCAATTAACTTGAGATATTTCACTAATATAAGTTTCTTGATGTTTGATGAGTAACCTTGGGAAACTTTGATACCATGCAAACACTTGCAAAAACTTTTCTTTTCCTTTTTACATAGAGTGTAACAAGCCGGAGGCAAATAAGTTCTTTTCCCTTTTTATATTGGAGCCAATTGTTTTTGTTTCCTCCATATCGAGACGAGATTGCATACTATCTTTAGTCTTTCCTGGAATGTTTAGAAGTGTTCTAATCAAACTATCACACACATTTTTCTCCACATGTATCACATCAAGACAATGTCTTACATTGAGAATTGACCAATATGGAAGATCAAAGAACACAAACCTCTTTTTCCATATATTTTTCTCAAATGGCCCTTTTTCTTTTTTTTTCTTTCCAAAGATAACATTAATGTATTTTTTTTCATTGATAAACTTCACCCCCGGTTAAAGGTTTAGGATCGATATCAAACTCATGCTTTCCATTAAAAGCCTTCCGCAATCTACGATAAGAATGAATGGGTTTTAGAAATTTTCAATGCCCAAGGTAAACGGTATTTTTTCCAAAGTCAAGTTGGTGATAATAAGTATTAGATTTATAAATAGGACACGCTTTGTATCCTTTGACACTATATCCATCCAAATTACCATATGTAGGAAAGTCGTTGATTATGCAAAATAATATTGCACGCATCTTAAACTTTTCAGCATAATATGCACCATCAACTTCAACGCCTTCCTCCTACAAAAGTCTTAAATCTTCAACTAATGGACTTAAGTAAATATATATGTCGTTTCCAATTTGTCGTGGTCCAAAAATAAGCATACTTAATTGTTAGAACACAGATTGGTTCTTAGTTATATTTCTATATTTTGATGATAACACTAATGAAATTTTGTATTAAGAAATTATATACTCTAAATTTGTTCAAATATTTTTGTTGCAGATATTAAATTTAAAATTCTTCTGAAAGCAAAAATGAATCTGAACATTGAACTACGCAAGGCTCTGAGCGTCAGAAGCATCTCGTTAGAAGACTTTGAGTGCTGTCTACAGAAGAATTTGAAGCAGAACCTATAGAAGCATCTGAAGCGTAGTTGAAGACTTTGTATGACGAGTTTCAGGCACTGTTTTTCAGAAGACTCTGATAGTACTGTTCGCTGCAAGTACTGAGGATCTGATCTCCAAACTCTGCTCTGATTATTATTCACGCTGAAGCACTCCTGCTGCAACACTCTGATACAACAAACTTTGATGACATCAAGACTCTGATCACTCAAGGCTCTGATGTTGATTGATGTGAAATAGAAACTTGTTGAAGAAGATTATTCAAAGTTATATCCGTTGGCATATTCCAAATGTCCCTTTCCTCTTTTATGCTAGACACAAGAACTCAGGAAAAAAGGATTTCTCTGAACGTTCTACTTCTAGGAAAGGTCAAGACATGTGAAGACAAAAGGATACAACTACTTTGCAGTACACGGTCTTCAAGCTTGCAACGCCTTGGACTTCTTTGTCTATAAAAGCAAGCCTTCAACAACTTTCTACAGTTGACGAAAATTGACTAATATATTAAAAACCCTCTCAAAGCTCTCATACAAATTATATTTCTTTGTTGAATAGTTTCATTAGTTCTTAATTTAAGTGTATAAATCACAGTTGTGATATAGCTTTCATAGAAGCATTTTAAACACTTTTTTAGTTTACATTTGATTGTAAAAGTTCCTTAAGAAGACCAAGTTGTGGTCAGTAGTTCTTGAGAAGACTAAGACAATTGTTCTTAGTGGTTGACATTGTAATCTGTTTGATTATAGTGGATTAAGTCCTTGTGGAGAAAGGCAAATCACTCTTGATAGGGTGGACTGGATTAGTTGAGTTCAACAAACCAGGATAAAAATCATTGTGTTTTTTATTGCCATAATATTTTCAAAACCCTTATTCAACCCCTCCCCCCTCCCCCCCTTCTAAGTGTTCTCTCACCTTCAGTTGGCATCAGAGCTTCGGTTCTGTGAGTGTTATCACTTCACCGTGAACAGAAAAGATCCAGTTGAGAAAACTCTTGATATATTTTGGTTGATACATTATGGCTGAAGCTTCAACATCCAACAACAACAGATATGAAGACAGAGATAGAATCAACACTAAACCCCCTATGTTTGATGGGGAAAAGTTTGACTACTGGAAAGACAGGATTGGAAGTTTCTTTCTAGGATATGATGTTGACCTTTGGAATTTAGTTATTGATGGCTATGTTCACCCCACTGATGGGGATGGCAAAAAGATAGATAGAAAATCTATGACTGAAGCTCAGAAGAAAGAATTCAGGAATCATCATAAAGCTAGAACCATACTTCTAAATGCTATATCTCATACTGAGTATGAGAAGATTACTAACATAGAAACATCATTTGGTATATTTGAATCTTTAAAGATGACTCATGAAGGGAATTCTCAAGTCAAGGAGACTAAGGCTCTGGCGCTGATCCAGAAATATGAAGCCTTCAAAATGGAGGAATCAGAATCTATATAAGTTATGTTCTCTAGATTCCAGATTCTCACAGCTGGCTTAAAATTTCTGGACAAGGGCTACTCCACTGCATATCATGTTAAGAAGATCATCAAAAGTTTTCCCATCAGATGGAGACCAATGGTCACTGCTCTAAAGCTAGCTAAGGATCTAAACAAGATCACATTGGAGGAACTGATCAGCTCTCTGAGGAGTCATGAGATTGAATTAGAGGAAGACGAACCCCAGAAAAAAGGTACGTCTATTGCTTTAAAGTCTAACAAATCTGCCAAATCTTTGCAGGTTGTAGAAGAAAGCTCTGAAGAATCTTCTTCTGAAGAAGAAGATGAATTGTCCATGCTGTCCAGAAGAATCAATAAACTCTGGAAGCATAAAGGAAAGAAGTTCAGAAACTTCAAGAAGCCAGATCAACGCAAAGAGTCCTCTGGACACAAAAGATCTAGAAAGAAAGAGGTTGTCTGCTATGAATGCAAGGAACCTGGTCACTACAAGAATGAATGTCCAAAGCTTCTGAAGGAAAATCCAAAGAGGAAGTTTGACAAAAAGAAGAAGGTTCTAATGGCAACCTGGGATGATTCAGATGAATCTGAATCTTCATCAGAATCAGATGAAGAATGTGCCAACATGGCACTGATGGCAGGCGTGGAAGATCAGGATGAAGGAACATCTGGATCTGAATCTGATTCTGAATCTGACTCAGAAGAGGTACTTTCTGATCTCTCTAGGGAAGAACTTATTGAGGTTTTATCAGAAGTTCTGAACAACTATAACCAGATTAAGCTCAAGTGCAAGAAGCTTAAATGAAATCTTGAATATGAGAATAGTCTGTTAAAGTCAGAAGTTGCTGAGCTCAAAGAAAACAATTTGAAAATGAAAAACAATTTTGAAAAAGCTCAACAAGACTCTGAATCTGAAACTAAGTCAAAATGTAAAAATATTTTAGAAGAATATGACTATAGTTTTCAGAAATTTCTGGCTAAAAGCATAGATAGAAGCAAGATGGCTTCAATGATCTATGGAGTTAGCAGAAACAACAAGAAGGGAATTGGATATGAATCTTCCTCTGGAAAGGATTTAAATCCAATACCTGTTGATAAATTTATCATTAAGAAGACTCCCTTATATTCTCATTTTAAGTTTGGTCACCTGAATGATATTAAATACACACGTTCTGATCAGAACATTCCTGTGTTTAAACCGAAAGTTAGTCAAAACAAACCTGTTGTAAAAAGACAGAAGTTCAGACAAACTTTTAAGGAAACTAACCTAAAAGGACCCAAAAAGATCTGGGTACCTAAGGATAAGATAATATCTGTTGTAGATGTATTTAGCAGCAAAGTCAAGACGCCAATCATGGTACCTGGACTCTGGCTACTCATGTCACATGATGGGAGAAAGGTTTATGTTCCAAAGCCTGGAGCTTAAATCTGGAGGAGACATCAAGTTTGGAGGGAATCAGAAGGGCAAGATAATTGTCTCTGGTACTATTGGCAATGGTAACCTTCCCTCTATATCTAACGTTTTACTTGTAGAAGGATTAAAACATAATCTATTGTCCATAAGTCAATTAAGTGACAATGGTTATGACATAATCTTTAATAAAAAATGTTGCAAAGCTGTCAGTCAAAAGGATGGCTCAATCCTATTTAATGGAAAGAGGAAGAACAACATTTACAAAATCAATCTTTCAGAACTTAAGGTTCAAAATGTAAAATGCCTTATGTCTGTTAATGATGAGCAATGGGTCTGGCACAGAAGATTGTGGCATATTAATATGAGACGTATATCTCAGATTAATAAACTCAATCTGGTCAGAGGACTTCCTAAGTTGAAATTCAACTCAGATGCTTTTTGTGAAGCATGTCAAAAAGGAAAATTTTCAAAATCTTCTTTTAAAACTAAAAATGTTGTTTCAACCTCAAGACCATTAGAGTTACTTCACATTGATCTGTTTGGACCAGTGAAAACTGCATCCATCAGAGGCAAGAAGTATGGATTAGTCATTATTGATGACTACAACAGATGGACGTGGGTGAAATTCCTAAAACACAAGGATGAGTCACATTTTGTGTTCTTTGACTTCTGCAAACAAGTCCAGAATGAAAAAGATTTTAAAATTGTTAAAGTCAGAAGTGATCATGGAGGCAAATTTGAAAACAAATATTTTGAAAAATATTTTAATGAAAATGGCATTGCTCATGATTTCTCCTGCCCTAGAACTCCACAACAGAATGGAGTTGTAGAAAGGAAAAATAGAACATTGCAAGAAATGGCCAGAACCATGATCAACGAGACTAATCTGGCAAAGCATTTTTGGGCAGAAGCAATAAACACAACTTGTTATATTCAGAACAGAGTGTTTGTAAGACCTCTTCTGGAGAAGACTCCCTATGAATTGTGGAGGAATAGAAAGCCCAACATTGCTTATTTTCATCCTTTTGGATGTGTATGTTTTATGTTGAATACTAAAGAGAATTTGAACAAGTTTGATTTTAAAGCACAAAAGTGTTTCATGCTTGGCTATTCTGAACGCTCTAAAGGCTACAAAGTATATAACACTGAGACACAGATTGTGGAGGAATCTATACATGTCAGATTTGATGATAAGCTTGGCAATCAAAAGCCAAAATAGCTTGATATTTTTGCAGATAGAGAAGTAATTCTCACAGACTCTGAAGACTCAGAGGCAGATAAGGCTCAAGTGAAGGAATCAGAAGCAACGCCAGATGCAACTCCCTTGGCTACTCAGATGAATAATTTGAATATTTCTGAAGAACCTAATGTTAAAGGATCATCTTCCAGATTCAAGGCCTTTCACCCAGAGGATGTGATAATTGGAAAGAAGGATGACCCTATAAGAACAAGGTCTTTCCTCAGATCATCTGCAACGTCACTTTTTGGGTTGGTGTCTGTCATTGAACCAACTTCTGTTGATGAAGCTCTGGAAGACAATGATTGGATAATTGCCATGCAAGAAGAGCTCAATCAATTCACAAGAAATGACGTTTGGGATTTGGTTCCAAGACCAAAAGGATTCAATATTATTGGAACTAAATGGGTCTTCAGAAACAAACTTAATGAGCAAGGAGAAGTTGTAAGAAACAAGGCAAGACTAGTTTCTCAAGGTTATAGCCAGCAAGAAGGAATTGACTACACAGAGACTTATGCTCCTGTGGCCAGGTTAGAGTCTATTCGTTTACTCATTTCTTTTGCGGCACAAAATAACATCACTCTTTATCAGACGGATGTTAAGAGTGCCTTCTTAAATGGGATTATAGAAGAGGAAGTCTATGTTCATCAACCTCCTGGTTTTGAAAGTGATAAATTTCCAGAACATGTTTTTAAACTTAAGAAATCTCTTTATGGTTTAAAACAAGCTCCCAGAGCTTGGTATGAGAGATTAAGTAATTTTCTTCTGGAGAAATTTTTTATCAGAGGCAAGGTGGACACAACTCTCTTCTGTAAAACATTTAAGAAAGATCTGTTAATTTATCAAATATATGTAGATGATATTATATTTGGATCTACCAATATTACGGTTGGAAAGGAGTTTGCTCAATGTATGCAGGCTGAATTTGAGATGAGCATGATGGGAGAACTGAGATTCTTTCTGGGAATTCAAGTCAACCAAACTCCAGATTACACTTACATTTATCAGACTAAATATGTAAAAGCGCTTCTGAAGAAGTTCAACATGACTGATAGTAAGTTAGCAAAGACTCCAATGCATCCAACAAGCACTCTTGGTAAGGAAGAGGTAAGTAAGAAAGTAGATCAGAAACTCTACAGAGGTATGATTGGATCTCTTCTATACTTAACTGCTTCTAGACCTGACATTTTATTCAGTGTATGCTTGTGTGCTAGATTCCAATCAGATCCTAGAGAATCACACTTAACAGTTGTTAAGAGGATTCTAAGGTATCTGAAAGGTACTACTAATGTGGGTTTGAGTTACAGAAAATCTGATGAATTTAAACTAGTTGGATTCTGCGATGCTGATTACGCTGGAGACAGAGTTGAAAGAAAAAGTACTTCTGGAAGTTGCCAATTTCTGAGAAGTAATTTAATCTCCTGGTATAGCAAGAAACAACCTACAATTGCTCTATCAACTACAAAAGCAGAATATATTACTACTGCTGGATGTAGCACACAGATGCTCTGGATTGTTGCACCCCAAAATTTGCTCAACATCTTTTATCTGGTTTATGTTTCATCGCATTATCATTTGCATAGTTCTAGAATTTGCATTGCATAGCATTTATTCTCGAGGCAGGGGATCAAGGCATTCAGGTGGCTCCAGGTGCAACTTTCAGTGCAAGAGGCTAAACAACAAACATCAGAGGCTTCAACACTTGTTTTGCCCAGCGATCGAGCGACCGATTTTATTTTATTTTGTAGGGCATTTTTCATGTCAGAAGCAGCATTCAGGTTATGTACAGTGTTCCCATGGTCAGAGCAATCAAGAATGGCTTTCAGCAGCTAAACAGAGTTCAGAACGGCAGGAAACGGGCAGATTTCCCTCCAAAAGGCGCCAAATTCAAATTTTTGAATGTGTTAATCGATTAACACATAGGGTTAATCGATTAACCATTTGAAAATCAGTCCAGATTTGATTTTTTAACAGTGTTAATCGGTTAACCTATATGGCTAATCGATTAACCACAACAGGTTTTGCCTTGCACGTGAATTTTCAAGTCCAACCACTTTTGGGGTCCAATTTTGGTCATTTAAATTGTATTTTCACACTTGGGAAGGATCTAAAATACTATCAAATTTCATTTTCCCTCCAAATGCCCAAACCTCATTCCATACCACATTTTCCAAGCCATTTTTCAATCCTTGCTTTGGATCCAAACCAAGAGTGTATATATTTGATTCACTCTAAACCTCACAAGGGAAAATCCTCATAATTCACTCTCATTTTCAGAATTGCTCTCAATTTTCTCTCAATTCTCTCTTAATTTTCTAATCTCAAAACCCTCACTCAAAGCTCTTCTCCTTGATATCATTAATTCTTCATTGGAATCATTGATTTCTAAGAGCTAAACCTCCATTAATTCACTCCATCAATTCCATTTCATCATCCAATTTTCGTGCACAAGCAGATCTGAATTTTGAAGTGTTCTTGGAAGTGATTATTTAACTTATTTTGAGTTGTTCTTGGTGGATCTACATTGCTACTACAAGAATTGGTGTGGATCTTGAAGAATTCTGGTTTTCTTTGCTTAGATTTACTCATTTACAATTGAATCAACAATTACCGGATCAAGTCTCCGATCCGAAGGTTGGAATTCTGATCCGATTTTGTTTTCGAACTTATTTGCATAATTTGCATGTGGATCTTTGCATTTGATTGAATATGTTGATTTTGATCCATGATCTTGTTGTGTTATTGTGTTTACATGATGTTTCAATCAAGGTTTGCTGGTTTAATTTCGTGCATGATCAATCACATGATAATTGGAGTGTTTGCTTAAGTGATAAGCTGCTGAAAAGTGATTTTGAACTGTTGTTTTTCACCTCTGGCACAGTGTTAATCGATTAACCTATATGGTTAATCGATTAACCAACTCAAATATTCAAATTTTCAAGCGTTTTTCAATGGTTAACCGATTAACCCCTGGCGTTAATCGATTAACACTGTAACGGAGGGCCTGTTTTGCTGTTTTGCTTGCTTGTTCGCGTGCCGGTTCGATCCGAATCATCATAGATCATTGTGTTGCATTAGGATTGAATTATTTTGGAAGTTTGTCACTGTTTTTGGTTGTTTAATCATGATCTTGTGTGCATTTTCCACTCGCATGTTTGCATTTGCATGTTGCTTGTTTTCTCTTCTTCTTTCGTAATTCTTCCCTCTTTTTGTTGATTTTTGTTCTAGTGATTAGAATAGAATTAGGAGGAGATATTTTGCTGACTGTTAGTAGACATATTGATGTTCCCTTAAAATTTTTGGTGGAATTTTAGAACAACATTAGGTTCTGTTTTAGGTGTTAAGATTAGGACCCTCCCAAACTTGTGGATTCTCTTGACCTATCTCAATGTAGGAATTGCTTAGATAACATAGAAGTTGATTTAGGCTTCAATCTTTTTACACTAGGTTGTTCAAACATGTATGTTCCACTAGGAATTTAATTAGAATTTTACAACTTGGCTTTCTATTTTAGTTGTATTTTGCAAGTTGCTTGTGCTTGTGGTTTCCTTTCTTGAGTGTTTTAGTTTGTTTGGTTTGGTTGGCTGCTTTGGAGTGGGTTCAAGCTTGAGTTCTTTTTGTTGAAGCTTCTGGATTCATTTAAGATGCTTGGGATTTAAGATTGGAGCTTGGATTTGAAGGCTTTTCTTCTTGTGGAAGTTTCTTAGGAGCTTAGGAAATTAGGGTTTTAGGAAGTGCCTTAGACATAGTTTTGATTCTTCCTTCAAACATGGAGTGCATTGTGTGCCTCTATTCTATCCAATGACATAAAGTCCTCTTTGGGAAGCTCCATCTCTCCTTAGGAGGGATGAGTGGTATGCCCAAGTGAGTAGAACTTTGAGGATACCTTTCATTTGCAATGTTAAGTTCTTAGTGATTTCCTTTGGTTGTCATTAAGTTTCTTAACATTCTAACTTGATCTTGATGACTAATCCTCCTTTTGGAGTGTGCTTGTTGAATCTTGAAGATAGAATCTTGCTGGAAGATGAAGCCTTTGCTATCAACTCTGTTGTCTATTCAACTTTGCTATTCAGAGCTTGTTGTTGTTGTTTGCTGTAGGAGTTTGTTGCTGCTGCTTGGGCTGCCTCCTCTGTATCTCTGGTTTCTCTGTATTGTTTGTTTGCTTGTGTTGATTACCCTTAGGTTAGAGGTGGAGCTTGTCTCCTCTTGCCTGTTGTTTTCTCTCTTGCCTCTCTGGCATTGTTGCATAGCATGCCTGTTTATTGTTTACTGTTTACTATATTTGCTTGCTTTCTTTTGCTGTTTATCCCCTAGGATCTCTGATTTCCCCTGTGCAAGAGGAAATTATGACAGACATTAGGTTTTGACCCATGCATGACAACATTAGGTTAGTTTCCCTTTCAACCATAGGCTTCTTAGAGTGTTTTTCTCTTCTCATCTCAAAACAATTCAAAAACACAGTAATAAGGATAATGCGCGTTGTACGCTACGAGCCTTAAGCTATTTGAGAAAAGGTTGTTGGAGGGTCACTCTTCAGTAATCTGGCTGCTTAGTATGGTACCCTTAGGGTGACATGCGATGTAGTCACTCTCAGATCACAAGTCTTTAGTGCAGTACAAGTTACAAATAGACTAAAAACATTTCTTTCGTAAAAAACTCAAACAAATTTCAAATGTCTTGCTTTTGTCCTCTTGGACCTTTAATCAGGAAAACCCTTTCTTAAGGAGATAAAAACTGTCAGACAAGCTTGTGTCCTCCGTAGCCCGAACTACGTTTGCTCTGATCTTTCATGCTGTATGAAAGTACGTAGGCATAGGATGCGATATCCTAGCGAGCAACCTTCACCTCCTTTCCTGTAGGTAGGCGAACTACGTTGACTCTGATTTCTCGTTTCAGACGAGAATACGTAGGCATAAAGTGCGATACTTTGCCGAGTCATTTTCTTTTCTTTTTAATCCAGACCTGTAGAGTAGATAGAATAACACACCCTTAGATAGAAAACAAGCGTGGATCCCGTCGAGTACGACGGACGTGAGGGGTGCTAATACCTTCCCCTTGCGTAACCGACTCCCGAATCCAGGATTTGGTTGCGATGACCATTCCTTTCCCTCTTTGCGTTAGGTTTACTCTGAGCGTTTCCTTTCCCTCTTGTGGGATAAATAACGCACGGTGGCGACTCTTCTGTCATTGTCGGCGCCAATTTTCGCAGTAGCGACATGGATGAGGAGTCAACTAGAAGATTATAGGATCTTTGAGAGTAATATTTCTATATTCTATGATAATACTTATGCTATATGCTTATCTAAAAATCCAATTTTACACTCTAAAGCTAAGCATATAGAAATTAAACATCACTTCATTAGAGACTATGTTCAGAAGGGTATTATAAACTTAGACTTTGTTGATACAGATCATCAATGGGCTGATATTTTCACAAAACCCCTTACTGAAGATAGGTTTAAGTTTATTCTGAAAAATATTGGTATGGAATTCTGTCCAGAATAATATTTATCAGAAGCAACTTTCTCAGATGCAAAATGTTTAAACTTTGAAGTATTACATCTGTCATTTATTTAAATTCTTGAATCATTATTTATGTGTGTATCTGAATTGACAAGTCTCAGAGGATCTGAACATTGGCTAACGTTTCATTTCTCAAAGAGTTTTCAGAAGCACATGCAAGCAAACACGTGTAACTCAGAATCTGAAAAGATGGAGTGCACAATACTGAAAAGACGTTTGAGGTACTGTTTTGAATATTTGGTTTCTCGTTTTCCCCCCAAATTGTCAGAATCATTAATGCTTGAAATGATTATTTTCTTTTTATTAAATGCTATTAAATGCTAAATGTGAACGTGCTGAACGTGTGACCTTTTTGTGTGCCCTAACTTTTTCTCTATAAATTCCACAACTCACAACATTTCACACTTTTCACTCTCACGAACACTTGTATGCATTTCTGCTTATTCTATTGTTTTCATCTCTCTCCCAAACCCAAAACCGTTCGTAACCCTAAACCTTCAACTTCTTCAACAATGGCTACTTCATCTTCAACCTCTGCTCAATTCCAATCTACCATGGCAGCTATATCATCTTCTAATCTGGGTGCTGTTACTTTCAAGGAACCTGTTAGAACAAATCTCACACCTGTTGAGAAACTAGAAGTTTTGTGTGAATCCTTGGTGGATTTTGCTTCATTGGCTGAAAATGGATTTAATCTGCGTTCCATCATTGATGCTCAAGGATGCACAAAGTATTTTGATAGACAGTTTGGGCCAGTTTATCCAATTTTGGTAAAAGAATTATGGATTCATACTCATGCTTATCCCAAGTTCATTGTGTCATCTGTTTTGGGAAAAGAAATTGTGATTACTGAAGATCTTATAAGGAAACTCATTAGATATGAAGAAACTGATGGAGTTTCTCATCTAACTGGGCATGTCAATATGAAATTTGTTTATGAAGAGGTGATTGCTTCTGGAGAACCCTCTAAAAAGTTCAAAGATTTGAAGCCAAATTACAAGATCTGGGCTAAAATCTTCATGGGTTGCATTCATCACAGGAAGTCTACAAACTCTCCTGACTATGTGAATAATGATCAACTTTATTTCATGTTCTGTCTTAGTCAGGGCATAAAGGTAGATCTGCCTTATCTGCTCTTCTCTCATCTATGGAATCATGTTAAGGCATCCAGAGAAGATATGAAGGCAAAGCAGGCAAAGGGTAGAAATTGGATCCCTTATGGAAGATTGATTTCAGACATTCTGACAGAGAATGGTCTGGTGGCGCATCTGCATGTGGCTGGACTGAAAGAAGAACTTACATCCATTCTTGGAAAAGTTCTGAATGCTAAAAGTTTACAGAGGCTGAAAGTAATAGATGAACTTACTTCTGTTCCTGACAAACTCAATACAGAAGAAGTAAGCAAACGAAGAATTCTGGTAGATAATTTTCCAACATTTTATGCAGAAGAACCAAAGGAAGTTATGATCAAGTTTGTTGGATCATGTATGGAACAAGGAATTCCAGTTCCAGAAGGATTTCTAAACCGTGAACCTATGCTAGATCTCTATGAAGAACATAAGAGGCAAAGAAAACAGGCTTTAGAAGAAGAAGAAGTTGCAGGCACACAGCAGAAAAAGCAGAAAACTTCTGAAGAACCTCAGAAGAAGAAGAAAAGAAAAGCTTCTGGAGAAGCTCCTTCCGCTCCTATCAAACGCATCAAGAAAAAAGGGACTAAATCATCCTTACCTATTATTTCTGAAATTGCAATAGAATCATCAACAATTAGCTCTATTCTTGAACCCCATCTTCTCAAACTCAAACCACTTCTGTACCATCTCAATCATCTGGACAACCACCTCCATCTTCTAAACAAACTGCATATGATATCACACCGTTACAATCATCTGAACCACCAACAAATAGTGAACCCATAACTTCTGATCAATCTGAACAACCAAAAACCTCTGAACCAAAACAATCTGAACTTCAAGATCAAACACCACCAGCAAAACCAACACCACAAGAACCAGAACAACAATAACAACCACAACCAGAACAATTTACTGCTTCTAATCCTGAACCAGAACCTTTCCAATCCTCTGAACCTTTCGTACCTTTCCAATTCTCTTTGACGTTTCTTTCACATCATGTCATTCAACCGAATCATCTGATTCTTCTGAATCTGATGTACACCCTGAAGTAAACTCACCCCCATCTCTTCGTGGCTGTGAACCAAGATCATCTGATTTTGTTTCTCTTGCCTCCTTGAAACCTTTACCATCTGATCCCCTTCCCTCTAGATTAAAACTCAAACACTTTGTGATAAAACCAAGGAAATCTGCTTTCATTCCATATTCTTTTAATCCCATAACTATTATTCCATCTATACGCAGAATTAAACCATTCTTTCACCTCATGCCTGCTTAATCAAAACCACCATATCCCCGTCCTCTATTCATTATCCCAACCTTTACCATACCACCCCCACCAGTTCATCCCAGACCACCAACTCTGGAAGCCTTTCTTAAACCTAAATCTAGGCTAAATGTTGATGTTTTATTTGCTACTTTCAAGAAAGAAATAAGGATGGGTTTAGACTATGTGAAGAAGAGATGCCTCTCAACCATGAATTCAGATGACTCTGATGCTATTTGGAATAGCTTCATCTCCAGATTCAACACTGTTGCTTCAAATCTGAAGAGTGTTTGCTCTGATGATGCGAATATCAAATTCGCTGAGTTTGCCAGAACCATGCTATGGAATGTGAAAAGATCTCCAACATTGCTTCTCGAAGATGCACCCTTAACTTATGGAGTGTCTGCTACTTTTGAGACTATTGAAGGATCTGCTTCTGATGTCATTCTGGAAGAAAATCCTTTAGCTCTGACGATTGTGGACAAACCATCTGAATCTGTGGCTCCAGAATCTGCAACTGCAATGGATATTGACTTTGCTTCTACTCCTGCTTCTGAATCTGCTCCCTCTACTTCTTCTAAAATTAAGAAAGAGAATGCAGACTTAGAAGACAAGATTGTTGTGCTGGAAGCTGGTCAATCTGAGATAAAATCCTGGATGGCAAGGCAAGATCAGAAGACTGACAACATTGAGAAATAGATGTCCAAGCAAGAACAATCTTCATCTGAAATTACCAACCTTCTGAAGATGCTTCTCTCCAAACAATCTTAGCTTTATGTTTTTATCTGATGTTTGAGCACTTGTTTTGCATTTCTCATCTGATGTCTTTTCTATCTGAATATTTTAATGAATGAATCTATGAATGTTTTCTCTATATGATTATATCTTTTCTCTCTGTTTTCTTTTATTTATCTTTAAATAGTTTCTTTTTTATTATGACAAAAAGGGGGAGAAAATGAAATTCTGACTGTTCAAATAAACTTTACCTGAATGGAATTCAGACATATCAAATCATAACTAACATGAATTTTTAGTCTTTCAGAACTATAATGATAAATCTGACAAAATTCATTAAAGTAACTCTGAGATCTCCAAATCAAGTTTAACCAATCAGGCTCTAATTCTGAAACGTTCATCCAAATCTAGCTCTGATTCTAAAAAGAATACTCATGCAAAAAGGGAAGTTTCTATTCTTTCTTAGTATTCAATTCATGGGGAGATTCATAATCTCAGAGGGAGTTATAATTATCTCTTTTTTGAACAAAATTTCCTATGTTTTTGTCATCATCAAAAAGGGAGAGATTGTTAGAACACAGATTGGTTCTTAGTTATATCTCTATGTTTTGATGATAACACTAATGAAAATTTGTATTAAGAAATTATATACTCTAAATTTGTTCAAGTATTTTTGTTGCAGATATTAAATTTAATATTCTTCTGAAATCAAAAATGAATCTGAACATTGAACTACGCAAGGCTCTGAGCGTCAGAAGCATCTCGTTAGAAGACTTTGAGCGTTGCCTACAGAAGAATCTGAAGCAGAACCTACAGAAGCATCTGAAGCGTAGCTGAAGACTTTGTATGAAGAGTTTCAGGCACTGTTTTTCAGAAGACTCTGATAGTACTATTCGCTGCAAGTACTGAGGATCTGATCTCCAAACTCTGCTCTGATTGTTATTCACGCTGAAGCACTCCTGCTGCAACACTCTGATACAACAAACTTTGATGACATCAAGACTCTGATCACTCAAGGCTCTGATGTTGATTGCTGTGAATTAGAAACTTGTTGAAGAAGATTATTCAAAGTTATATCCGTTGGCATATTCCAAACGTCTCTTTCCTCTTTTATGCTAGACACAAGAACTCAGGCAAAAATGATTTTTCTGAACGTTCTACTTCTAGGAAAGGTCAAGACATGTGAAGACAAAAGGCTGCAACTACTTTGCAGTACACGGTCTTCAAGCTTGCAACGCCTTGGACTTCTTTGTCTATAAAAGCAAGCCTTCAACAACTTTCTTCAGTTGACAAAAATTGACTAATCTATTGAAAACACTCTCAAAGCTCTCATACAAATTATATTTCTTTGTTGAATAGTTTCATTCATTCTTAATCTTAAGTGTATAAATCACAGTTGTGATATAGCTTTCATAGAAGCATTTTAAACATTTGTTTAGTTTACATTTGATTGTAAAAGTTCCTTAAGAAGACCAAGTTTTGGTAAGTAGTTCTTGAGAAGACTAAGACAGTTGTTCTTAGTGGTTGACATTGTAATCTGTTTGATTATAGTGGATTAAGTCCTTGTGGAGAAAGGCAAATCACTCTTGATAGGGTGGACTGGATTAGTTGAGTTCAACGAACCAGGATAAAAATCATTGTGTTTTTTATTGCCATAATATTTTCAAAACCCTTATTCAACCCCCCCCCCCCCCCCCTTCTAAGTGTTTTATCACCTTCATTAACAACATATACTTACGCTTCATGCACAACCAAGGAGATAGGTTATAAATTGTGAGAAGAACAGGCCACGAAGAATGGTTAGTACTCACATTACCAAAGGGGTTCATTCCATCGGTGGCAAGCCCAAGCTTAAGGTTTCTTGGCTCAATGCCAAAATCCGGAAACAATGAAACAATTTTCTTCCATTGCAAAAAACAGCTACATGACATATGTTTCATCATATTTTCTTTCATCTGCATGTTATATAATATTCTTTGCGTCATTTTCATTAGAAAAAAATCTCTTGAATCTTATCATTATTGGCAAGTACCATAAAACTTTAGCAGGAGGACTCTTCCTACTGACATTATCATTGTCATTGTCATCACCATTGTTGTCCTTCAGCTTGTAACGTGACACCCTATATTCCAAACATTGATCCAAATTTTCATACTCTTTCCCGTATAATATGTAGTCATTAGGGCATGCATGTATTTTGATATACTCCAAACCCATTGAACACAATATCTTCTTGGCGTCATAACAACGATCAGGCAAATTGTTATCTTCTGGTAGCATTTGTTTTAGCAAATAAAACAATTCCGTGAAACTTTTATCCGACCATCCATTTTTTGCTTTCAGATTAAACAATTTTAACACCACGGACAATCGTGTAAAACTTGTGCACCCCTTATATAAAGGGGTATCATTATCACTACATAAAGTATCATAAATATGGACTTTCTTAAAAGAAGATCCTCCAATATCACGAAACATATCTTCTAGTCGGTTATCTATATATTCATCTTCATCAACTTCATGACGTTGTGACGTCCTGCTTCGCTTTTTTTCCACCTCACCATGCCACATCCATATTGTATAATTTTGATATATACCATCACAACATAGGTGATGGAATATCTCATCCTTTGTACATTTATTTATATTCTCTCAATTAACACAAGGACAATAAAATATACCATTATTATCGGGAAGATTTTGATCAGCGTATTTAAGAAATTCAAGAACTCCTTTCTCATATACCAGAGCTAATATTGTGAATGTCACAACAAATCTAAACCTAAAGCATATCAAAAAACCTAAAGCATATTTATAACAATAATACAACTCTAAATCTTAAGCATATGGATATCCATTGTAACAAACTTATAATATTTTTGTTCACTATGAAATCCAACAACAAAACATAAAGCATATGAACTTTGCACGAAAAAGACCACAAAATCAAATAAGAATAAAGATAGTGAAGATTATTAAGAGTTAGAAAGATGAGGAAGGGAGTGAAGTTTGCACAAAACATATAGTACTTCGAAGAGGAAGAAACCAAGAATGAAGATAGTGAATATTATCAAGAATGAAGATTCAAATGAATGAAGATTGAGAAGATGAAGATTTCGCTATTGATATCGATGTCGTCTTTGGTTTGCTAGTTCTCTTAGGACATGTTATGAAGAAAATAATGAATCTGTTTTGTTTTGAATTTATCAAGAAGACCTTTGACCATAGTTGTTATATCCAACTGTGATTAAATAGTTTTTAATTTTATACTTATTTATGAACTTAAGTGACACACGCTTTTTGTAATAGTAAAAATTGAAAGAATGTAGTTGCTAGGATTCGAAGCTTGTAACACTTAATTTATCACCACGGTTGATTATCTCAATCATGATTAAATAAATTTCAAAAAAATAAAAAATATATCAGGCGCATCCAGTTTGCAATATTACAACGGTGGAAAGCATAACCGTAGTAGTATTATGTTGTCGAAGGTGTATTTAGTAGTGAGTAGTTCAAAAGGAGACTTATTTTGCAAAATATGACTCGAAATTTGTTAATCAAATAAACAACATGAAGAACAACATGGGACCAAAAACCTTTGGGAAGTTTAGCATGAAAAAGAAGGCTTCTAGTGATGTTAAGTATGTGACTGTGCTTCCTTTCAACAATGGAGTTTTGTTAAGGAGTAGCAACACAAGAAGTTTGATGTAGGGTGCTCAATTTATTATAAAAATCTTGATAGAGAAATTCTTATCCATTTTTCAACCTAATTGATTTGACAAATTTATTAAACCGAGTTTTGACTAAAATAACAAAATTTTACAATAGAATTGTGGTTTCAGACTTAACCGTCATTAAAAAATCTAAGTATGCCTAGTATAATCATCAATAATAGTTAAGAAATACTTATGACCATGTAAAGATGGAATAGAGAATGCTCCCTAAATGTAAACATTTAATAAATCAAAGGCGTGTAAAGTAACATAATAGCTTAAAGAAAAATGTAATTTTCATTCTTTAGCATAATGAAACGAGTTACAAATTCTTTTATTATCATATTTTATATAAGGAAAAACATTACACACTTGTTCAAGGATCTTATTTGAGAGATGTCCCAAACAAAAATGCCAAGTATCAAAAGATGGGATAATATTTTTAACAGTAAAATCATGAAAAACAGACGAAGCTTTAAATAAAAGGATCTTTAATATAGTAAAGTCAACTATAAAGACTAGCAAGATCAATCATCTTCAAACTTGTAACTTCCTGAATATTGCAAACAAATTCATAATAAGTTAACTTGCAATTAGAATTAAAAATAAGAATATGAACAAAGACAATATTCACTTTGAATATAGGTAAATAAAGGACATTGTATAATTTTAAAAAGGAGAGAATTCAATTGTGCCTAAAAAATTTGCTACAACAATTGATCCATCAGGTAAAGAAACATTAATAGGATTGATTATGCAAAAAGAAGTAAATTATTTATTATAATAGGTAACATGATCAGTTGCCACACTATCAAGAATCCAATAATATTTTGCATAATCAATTATACCTGGTTCAATGGATCCATTTGATGATTCACCGAGGAATGAAGTGGAGCAATGTATGTAGTGTTGACATTGTGATCAAATGTTGTAGTAGATTTGGAAGAATCTGGTAACAATGAGAGAAGATATTGAATTATCTCAGTACTCAATTATGGATAGGATGAATCATTTACAACAACATTTGAAGAAGTTAGAAAAGAACTATCATTAGAAGAAGTGGTGTTATTGACGATTGATTGAGTTTTTTACTTGTATCCAGATGGAAATCCGTGTTTTTAAGTAGAAAGTGTCAATGGTATGGCCAAGACGTGTGCAAAAGATGCATTATTTGGGTGGACGACAACCGCCGGACGAACTTCTACCTCACCCACGTCTTCCTTTGTTGTAACCAAGACCTTGAGAAAAATTACTATTATATGAGGCATTGTAAAGAATTTTTGAACTTTGAATTGCAATATTTATAGGACTTGATTCTTGTTGAAGAACCAAAGAGAGAAATTTGTTAATGGAAGGGAGTGGATACATGAGAAGAATTTGAGAACGAGCTATGTTATAATTGTCACTTTTATTATAAAAAGCTTGTACCTTAGTATCTTTTGTACTATTTATTATAATTGTTCTTCAAATAATAATTGAATTCAATAATCTCTCTCTTTTTTATGATGACAAACAATCATATTTTGATGAATTATTTTTTATGTTTTTAAGAAATGATAAATATCTCAGACAATCGGGCCAAAAGGCTTCCCTTAAGACTATACCAATAATTAATGTAAAAATGTAATGTGAAACAGTTTTAGAGGAAATCTCTTAAGGATTGACCAATCTCCATGAAACAATCAAATATTTCATCAAGGAGTGTTAATGAATAGTTGAAGATTGTAAAGATAAGAACTATTAGAGTCATGAATGAGTTTGAAGGAATTATCAGAGACATGTGTGGCATTTCTTTCATTTCTCAAGGAACCCTAGTCAGTTGAGCACCAAGGAGGCTGAAATGCAAAAGCCTAATTGATTAAGGCCACAAGGTAATCATTTAGATTACCTTCACATTTCAAGTTTCAAATCAAATCATACTATCCTTGTACTCACAACAAGTTTTATCATACACAAAATTGAATATTTTATTACAAAAAGCTTGCACCTTAGTAACATTTGTACTATTTATTATAATTGATCTTCAAATAATTCTTGGATTCAACAATCTCCCTCTTTTTTATGATGACAAACAATCATATTTTGATGAAAATTTTATCTTTTTATGAAATGATAAATATCTCAGATGATCGAGCCTAAAGGCTTCCCTTGAGACTATGGCAATAGTTAATATAAAAATATTATCTAAAAATAACAGTTTTAGAGGAAATCTCTTAAGGATGACTGATCTCCATGAAACAATCAAATATTTCATCAGAGAATGTTAATCAATAGTTGAATATTTTTGAGATAAGAACTATAATAGCCATGAGTGGGTTTGAAGGAATTATCAGAGACATGTGTGACATTTCTTTCATTTTCCAAGGAACCATAGTCAATTGATCACCAAGGAGGCTGAAATGCAAAAGCCTAATTGATTAAGGCCACAAGCTAATCGATTAGATTACCTTTGCAATTCAAATTTCAAATCAAATCATACTATCCTTGTACTCACAAAAATTATTATCATACACAAAATTGAATCTTTAATTACAAAAATCTTGTGTCTTAGTATATTTGTACTATTTATTATAATTGGTCTTCAAATAATTCTTGGATTCAACAACCTCCTTCTTTTTTATGATGACAAACAATCATATTTTGATGAAATTTTTTATCTTTTTAATAAATGATAAATATCTCAGACGACCAGGCCAAAAGGCTTCCCTTGAGACTATGCCAATAATTAATGATGTCAATTGAGCTAGAAGAGGGTGGAATTGATGAATAATATGAAATAGTTGCTTTTTTTTTCTTCTGTCTAGTAGCGATGTGGGATTTGGATAATATTCAATGGTTGGAGTCGCAATTGGACTTACCTATCTATAAATGATGTCACTAACTCTACGAATAGAAAGTTTCATAATATCTCCGATGGACAAGTTATTGTTAATCATGCTGCAACATCTTATAACAAAATATAGAAGATGTAAAAAACTTCCCAGCACGAAGGTGATGATGCTTCTAATGATCAACCAAAAAGATGACATAATGAAGAATTTTGAGAAGAAGAGAAAGATTTTCTAAAATTTTTTGGGTTGAAAGTGTAAGGTGATTTGAATTGTGTGTGACTTGGTGATGTGAATTTATATAAAAATAAAGGGAAAATATCTTTTTTGTTCCCGTATCTTAACCCCGGGATTCATTTTAGTCCCTTAATTTTAAAAATGTCCATATTGGTCCCTTAAGTCTTTAAAACATTTTATATTAGTCCTTTTTATCCTATTAGCGACAAAAAATTCAAAAATCAGTCGCTAAATTCATCGCTAATTAGACAAAAAGGACTAATATGAAACGTTTTGACAAGTTAAGAGACCAATATGAACATTTTTAAAGTTAATGGACCAAAATGAGTATTAAGCCAAAAATAAAACATTGGAAACATAAATAGTCAATTAATGAAAATAATGATTACCATAAAATAACACATTAAATTTATAAAACTGATTTTTTCTTCCGACAGAGATTTAGTGAATATGTCATCCCATTGACGATATGTATCAGAAAACTTAATAAAAAATATTTTCTAAACATAGTCTTTGATAAAATGATATTTCATTTCAATGTGTTTGGACCTTGAATGAAAAATTGGATTTTTAGATACATAAATTGTATATGTATTATTATAGAAGATAGAAATGTGTATAAATAAATTGAGCAATAAATTAAATTTTCACGAAGAAATTGACAAGATGATTTTCTTTCAATTTTCTCTATAGCATAAAAAGTCTCACAAAACCCTAATAACATGTAATTAATTGATTTATTATAAAGCAAATTAAGGTTTATAGTTCCTTTTGGATATCTAAACATTCTTTTAACAACTGTTATATGAGATTATCCAGAATCTGATTGAAAACAAGCACGCAAGCATACATTAAATAATGTATTAGATCTAGAGACAAGTATAAAGAAGAGACCATATCATACCCTCGTATACATTTTGATCTACCATTGATCTTGTTTCATCCTTTTCAAGGTTACAAGTAGGATGCATAGGTGTTAGCATTTACTTACATTCTTTAAAATAAAATTTCTTTAGTAGTTCATTTGCATACTTCTTAGATGCATATACACTTCCTCAAAATATTGATCGATAGTAATGCCAAGGGGAATTTTGAATTTTCTCATGGTGCTAATTTAAAATTCCTTCTCCATCATTTTAGGCTTTATTTGAGATTTGGGAGACGAAGAGAGGGGAGGGCTTTGAAAAAAGTGAAGGATAGAGTGGAAAAAATGAAGGATTTTGGTTAGGAGGATTTTACAGGAATCGTTTTTATTAATAACACAAAATTCCCGTAATTTGGGGGAACTCAAAATTTATATTTGAGGAGTATTTTTGAGGGCTTACATTAATACTTGAAATATATTTTATGTTGTTATAATATTTTGAAATTTAAAAATATAGTAATGATAAACACTCATTTATCATTTTATGTAAAAGCACAATTTCAAAAAATATCAAAGACTTGTCTATTTCTTTTCTTCTTTTTTTACAAATATCCTCCCTACAATCCCTAAATTCCCCTCCCCTCCAAATTCTTAAACAAAACCTTAGATAGTTATTGACAAGTATATCTTTAGTAGAACAAAAAATAATATGATCCACGTAAATTTGAACAATCGAAATTTCATTCTTATCCATTTTCCTAAAGAATGTTGTATCAACATGACCTATTTCTAGACCATTTTTAAGAATAAAAACTACTTAAACGGTCATATCAATATTTTTAATACCTTAAAGTGATTTCTTTAATTTAAAATTATTTGTTGGTTTCTTAGAGTCCTCAAATCCTTGAGGTTTCTAACGTAAACTTCTTCAATAATCTCACCATTTAAGAATGCACTTTGACATTCATTTGAAAGGGTGATATCATGATTAACAACATAAGATAAATGTAATCTAATAGCTTATAATCTAAGTACATGAGCAAATATTTCAGTATAAGTAATACATTAATGTTCATTATAGCCTCGAGCTACTTGTCTGGATTACTTCTTACTATTTATCCATTTTCATTTAGTTTATTTCTGAACACCCACTTTGTTCCCATAATGTAGGAACTAGATCTCATAAATGATTTCTTTTCAATTGATTATGTTTCTCCAAATATTGAACCATCATCATTTAGAGCCTCATATATATATATATATATATATATATATATATATATATATATATATATATATATATATATATATATATATATATATATATATATATATATATATATATATATATATATATATATATATATATATATATATATATATATATATATATATATATATATATATATATATATATATATATATATATAATATGATTCAATAAGAGATGGTAGTCCCATGAAGAAGTAATTATTTTTGAATGATGAGTTGATTTTCATTAGATATTCCTTGCCTCCGAAGATAAAATCTTATGGTTGTTAGCAATTTTATTTTCAATGATGATTAAAACTAGACTCATTACCCTCATATGATTCACAAAATGGTTATTATCTAGAATCTTCATCGCTAGAGCCTTCTTCACTAGAAGCATTACTTCCAAAATTATTTTCTATATAGGATTGTCATTTTGAATTTTCTAGTATCTTGCCATCTTTTGAAGGGACACATGTTTCCTTTCTACAAATTTATATTATCATAAAATTATAGAGTCGAAGAAATCATTGACAATATCATTTTCTTCACAATATTTTTCAAAATGTTTATTTTCAAATTCCCCGCCATGATCTCTTATGATGGTTTCAGTTTCCAACTTCTTTTCAACATACACATGTTTGTAAAATAGTGAGAATACAAAATGAGACACATCCTCATGTCTTAGGAATTTTATCCATGTTCGTACTTCTTATCATTGACTGGTGCAGTTTTGACTGGCTTAAACTTGTCAATATGTAAAATTTCTAGTTATCTATAGGAGGAAATAATGTCTTTGGAATAGAAACTAATTCCTCACAAGTTTTCCTTCCTAAAATGTCTCAAAATAACATCTGATTGATACTTTATATTAGGAAGGCTTCACAAGATTAATCTTGTTAAGCTTTTAGGTTAATCTCAAGCTAACACGCCTTAATTTTTTGTGACATAACCATTGCTCTTCTTTCACTAACATAAGGCATTTCACATGGTTTTCAAAGCCAAAAAAATTGATTTTATAAATTTTGTTTCTCCTTATATCACTAAAGAAGGCATAAACATCTTTTTGACTAAAGGTTTTACGATATTCTGTTATTAAATACCACATCATAACCATTGACGCTTAATTAACTTATGCTCACTAGGTTATGCATTACTCTTAATTAAATGCACATTCTTCATAAAGGAAAAATAGTTATTACTAATTGTTATGGGTCATACGATCCTGTCCTTTTGGTTACCTTCAAAACCAACAATGCATATGTTCTTCATCTTGAGGATTTAGAACATACACCTTTGTCTTGTCATGTGATACAAGTATCCATTATCCAAGTACCGAGACTGGTGTTTTAACTTGGTTGCTAAACATATTTTCAATATAAACAATATTTTTAGGTACCCAAATCCTTGAGATCCTATTTGAACTATATGCAACACTTTCTTTCATTCCCTATGCTCAAAATCACCAATTGTTACACTTCAAAAAACAATATTTTCTTCACCGATACTATTGTTTTTTACAATTCTTATCATTGTGTTACTTTTCTATAGAAAGACATCATTTTGGAATCATTGCTATGAACCTTTTGAGAAACAATATATATTAATGCCTTACTAAATAATTTGTACTATGTCATTTTGGCACTCTAACACATAAGTGAGACTTTTTCTAACATTTTATTTTTCATTGTTTTGATTCTTTTTTATTTTAATTATTTAAATTTTATGTCTATGATATGCATGATTTGTCATCCATGTTTCAACGACTTTGTGAATGTCTCGCTGCTTTCAGACTCGTTTGATAACATCATTGGTCTATTATAGTTGATTAAAATACCTTTACTTTCACGCTAAAAACTCCAACTAATGGTAAAGCTTCAAACTCTAAGGTTCAGGGTGAGAGATATTTTTAATTCATAAGTATGAAATAAGTGAGATAAATGAGAAAACTATATTTCCAACAACTCATTTGAGCTTCTACACATGGAATATTCCTTTGAGTAATTATTTAATTAATGTAAAAATATGGTTGTGTGAAATTAAAAGATGAATTAAAAACATTATTAATGTCTTGATTGATTTAAAGTATGTTAAATCTACAATAATTTTTGTTATAAGAAGTTGATTTATGTTTATGCTTGAGATAGCCAACTACTTGACTTGTTGAACTATTGTTGATTAATATGATTATCTAAGATGATATGGTGTGTATAATTTTATTTCTATGACTACTTGATATGATGTATTGGGAGTTAATTGTTATTTCTTTCCTATTTGATAGCTTTATTTAAGAGTTCATTGTTTATTATTTCTTTCTTATTTACTAGCCTTAATTTATTTCCTATTTAGCATTAATGATATAACTTTTGGAGAATATTCAATCATTATTCTCTCATGTAATCATTTATAAATTAATGTAATCATTCACTATTTTTATCAATAAGAAATATGCAATTATTTTTAATATGATATCGGTGATATCATAACAAACACGTTTTCTACTTTGCTCCATCTTTGCCAATGGACGAAGTAGAAATTTCTTCATCTTCCTCTTATACAAATAATGATTCAACAATTCATCACATCAGAGACCCTTTTCAATCAAATCCATCACCTTATTACATCCATCCTAGTGAAAATCTAGGATTGTTTTTTGTCTCTCTACATTAAACAACAACAAATATTATATTTGGAGTCATGGAATGAAGTGGGCCCTTTTTTCCAAGAACAATATGCAATTCATCAATGGAAAGTTAACGTCATTACCAAAATATGATGCTCCTCTTGATGCCTGGAAGCATGGTAAAGGTCTTGTTATCTCGTGGATAACTCAGTCTCTCACACCTTTGAACACTCAAAGTGTTGCTTAGGTAAATAAATGTTGGGGTTCTTTGGAAAGAATTGAAAGAATAATTCACCAAAGGAAATCATTGCCGCTTCTTTATTATTTTGCAAGAAATCCACTCCACAAAACAAGGTGAAGGATCAATTTCAGAATATTTCAATTTTATGAAAACTTCTTCAAAAGATATTGAAGATCTCCGTCCCCTTCTTTCTTGCATCTGCCACACACCTTGCAATTCGGTTGCTTTTAAGATCATTAAACAACAATGTGATCCTGAATTGGAAGGGTAGTCTAATTTAATTTAAAACTTGAAGTGCAAAGGTAATCTAATCGATTATCTTGTGGCCCTAATCGATTAGGCTTTTGCATTTCAGCCTCCTTGGTGCTTTTGGGCCATTGGGGTGGATCCTGCTTTAGCTTTCATGCTTTTTGCACATATGTTCACTATTTGCGCCCCTTTTCTTGTTAAAGACTTAAAAAACTCATTTATTTTGTTTGTAAAAATATTTTTAAAGGATGAGCAATTATTAAAAGCACTACTTTAAAGGGTTAAGAAGAGTTTTCTGATTATTCCATCTTTAAATAGTGTACGACCTTGATTACCAAGAAACCTTGATAAAAAAAACCCTTTCAAGGGAACAACAACATATTTTCATATATTTTTCTCTGCAGATCATATATGAGAAGTGGTTAAACCATGAGATAGATCAGAGGTTAGCAGATCATCTGGTCCACCATATACTTATCTTCTCAACCTACTAAGAAGTTAGCAGATCATCATAGACCAGATGTGTTGATATCATCCTCAATGAAAACTTGCTTTAGTCAAGATCGTTGGTATGCACCATCAACGAACATCCTTAGATCATAGACTTCAATTTGAACAACTATATACTCGATAGTATACTCTTTGTTTTGCACAATTTCATTTAATATGCACAACGACTTCACAAAAGCTGCAAAACATCCATACAAAACATTCTAGGATTTCAGCTTTTGTACCTTAGTTTTCTTAGGTCCCGATGCGTTAGTAGTTCTAAGAGGTCTAGATTTACTACCTTTATACCTTATTAATTTATCAAAATAAAATGATTCTAAATGGCCAAATATGTTATAGTGAGAACATTTATACACAAGTCAATTCACTTTCTATCTATATAACTATGTGCTATACTAGATTAAACCCTAATCCAATTTTATTTAAGCAAGGCCTTTGACTTGATAAAATTAAACATAGGTTTTCTTTCTCCTTAGTAAATTTACTTAGGATTTCATGTAAATCTATTACTTTTTCTCTCATCGTGACACAAGTCTCACATATTCCAGCTTGGTTTCTAATATTAGTTATTTTGTGCTTAAGTATTTCATTACTCTTTTCTGGAAAATTAGTATAGTCTTTAATGTCTAAGTTGCGCTTATTAATATTATCTTTTTTCTCAATTAAATTAGCACTTATATTAAGCACCTACTTGTATGATAGCTTTGTTACCTCATGGTCTTCTTCTTTGTGATATACTTTCAAGAAAACTTCATCTTCTTCATTAAACAAAGATTCTTAAAAGATTATTCCTTCATTTGTTATTGAATTCTTTGAGGATAGTTCAACTACCAAGACTGTTCTTTCGAAGAAGATCATATGAGTTTACTTTCTTTCACATGAATTTGTTGATGATGTTTCTAAGGAATCTTCAATACTTTTACTCATGCCTTCATATACTAGTAGTTGAATTAGTTGATTCATTTTCTTGATGATTTCCTCATTTTTGGATTTTTCCTGAAATTCATGAACACACTTATCTCTTTATTTAAGGATTGGATCATTATTTTTTATTCTAATTCTTAATTCTTAGACATTTGTTAGTGACAATATTTCTAACATTATTTCCAATATTTTTAAACTTAGAGAAGCATTTTTGAAGAAAGCTTTTAAAAAAAAAACATTAATCTTCTTTGCCTCGCGTGCTCACTCGCTCTTGTTCAATACTTGGAGAAACTCCCTATATCATTTCAAAAGTGTCCTACTTTTCCTTGGATAATTTACAATTATGATTATAAAAGAATTGATTATCATCTAAAGGCATATACAAGATTTTTTTGTTTGGAAATTAACTTCAAACTTTCTTTTTTCCTCTATGGTCCCAAGGAAATTTAGTTTATCTACTACTTCTTTATTTATGTGGTGAGTATGAATAAACCTACCATTAATTATAGTTTCCCACAATTAAAAATCAAAACTTTGAATGAAGATGCTAAATCTAGCTTTCCATAATTCTAATATATCACACCATCAAACGATGGAGGTATGTTTAAGAAAGATCTCTTATTAAGAATGGTGTTAGACGCCATCCTCCTCCTAAGACGATTGATCTTTGAACATGAGTTAGTCTCTGATGGCACTTGTTGAACATGTGACTCCATATACAAGAGGTAAAGGGGGGGGGGGGGGTAATTGTAGGGCTTTGAAAAATGATAGTGTACAAAGTTATTTTCTGAATCCGAGTTTAAAAATATTTTCAAAGAAAACATTTGGATATGCAGCAAAAAATCATTGTAAAGAAAATAAGCGAAAAATAAAAAGTTAAGGGGAGAGAGATGACACCATAGATTTATAGAAGTTCAGTCGAAAAGAAGTAATCTACTCCTCTCTCCAAGAACTAATCTTGAGAATTTTTAATAATGCTTAAAATCTTATATTAAGTTAAGCAGATGAACCCCCTTATACAAGAAAAAGTGAAGTTTCAGGTTTACTTCTAACCAAACAGCGAACAGTGGAATGAAGCGGTTAGTCTTCACACCAAACATGAACAAAGCTTCGAGTCCTTAGTCTCTAAGTCAAACTGAGATTTTGTACAGTCTTATCTCGAAACAAGGTGGAGTTTTTGAATTGGCTATCCTCCTATCCAAACTGAGGTTTTATATCGGGATGACCATAAACCGAACATAGATTTTACACTAGGATGATCTCGAACCAACTAATATTTTACACCAGGTTGATATCAAGAATCTATAAGAAAAAATTTCATTGGTTATCTTCAAGAACCCAAAAGGAGATAAGTGGCTGCACTCACGAACCAAACAGAAACTTAACACTAAATCCCTAAAAAAAGCTTTTAACAGGTTTAACTCCAAACCCAAACAAACAGTTCTAAGGAAGAGATATTCACTCGAGAGGAAAAATAAATCTTGGTTAATTTAAAATATTACCCCTTCTAAAACAACTTCCTCACTTAAACACAAGAACCTTTCTCAAAGAATTATGGCCAAATTTATGTGAGAGAAAGAAGAAATATTTTAGAGAGAGAATAATAGAGGGGAAGGTGAGATATCTTACGTTTCTGAATGTGAAGAAATGAAAGGGGATACCTCTATTTATAGGCCAGAGGATTGTTTAAAAAAGGAAGCAATCCAAGGGAAAAATTAATTACTTAATTGATTAGGTATTTAATATAATCGATTAGATGACATAAATAATCAATTATTTTACTCATTTTAGAAGGTTTTAATAGAGAGTCATTACCATTTATTAAAACATTTTCTCAATCAATTATAGACTCATTTTTCCCTTATCTAATTGAGTAGGTAGATGGTTTAATCAATTAGACAATTAAAAAACATGTCCTAATCATTCTAATAGTTTCTAACTCATCTAGTTAGGCTCCAAAAAAGAGTTTTAGTGTCTGTGTGATTTATCTATATTACTTTATAAAAACACCCTTGTGTTCATACAAAACAATGATCACGCATACACGATCAAACAAAATTTCACACTTCCTCTCTTTCACATTTTTATGCTTCAAGTCTTTGGCCAGATACACCAATCACATAAGCACTTCACTTGAATCTTCTTGGAGATGGAGCTTGATATGTCTTCAATTCAGATGCCATCATTCGAGGATATCATTGGCAATCATTAAACCCTAAATCTTCAGATATCTTGATCATTTGTCTTGTGCTTCTTCGATATCTTGAGACAGCTTTATCAATTGCTTGTCTTTATGTGTTGTTGTCATCAAAGTCATGTTATATCACCATGTGTTGTCATAATGAAAACAATGATGTTAAATAGGTCTAGGCATATTTTGCTTATAGCTTTGATCACTTCCTGATTAAACTTCCAAGCATATAGTTCCAGACATCTTTTATATAACTTTAACATCAAAATGTCATTTTTGTACACCTATTCATTTGGAGAATAAATATACAAAAAGAAAACGCAAAGATTAGAAAAAACCACACTTGAAGATTACATCCAGTGAACTGAAGTCTTTAATCAGGCAGAATGTTACTAAGATCCATGTATCCTCATGTCCATTTCGGACGACCTCATGGCTTCGCATGGCAACTCACCCCTCGCAGGTGTATTTGTCTTCTTTTTTTTACATAAGTTATCCTTTTTTAGGGTCTAACAAAAATGTGTTAATACTTTAGTTAACACCCAAAACCATTTTAAAATACTAAAATCTAATGTTCTATATATCACGAAAGTCTTTGACATTAAATTGCGAACTCCTCCAACACCTAGAGTCATATAATTAATTGGTGTTTTCCTAGTCATGTTTTAAGTTAAGTGCAACACAAATGAAACTTTAAGAGAGAATTCTGGAATATTAACTTGTGGTGACATATTTAGGGATAATTTAGGAATATTTTTAAGAGCTTTCTTAGTTAACATTGAAATTTGCACCTCCTTTCAAGCTGAATTGCATGGAATCATGCTTATTATTACAAAATATCTCACATTTTAGATATGGAAATGCATGTACATGTAAACTAACTGATGCATGTTTTTTTAATTATGATACTTTGTGGAATTCATTTTTTATTTATACTTTTGAAATTTTTTAAAAATAAGTTGAATATTTTCGCTCACGCGAAAAATCACTGGCGAAGATACATAGTCGCCAACAAACTTTATTTATCCTAATGGGGAAGGAAAACATCGAGAAAACCTCAGAAGCGAAAGAACATCATCATCGCAACGAAATTTGGGGTTCGGAAGTCAATTACGCAAGAGGAAGGTATTAGCACCCCTCGCGTCCATTGTACTCAACGGGATCCACTATTGTTGTTCTACTAAAAAGGTGTGTCTATCTAAAGCTTACTTGCTAAGGGAATGCAGAAACAAAAAAAGGAAAAAGATAAAAGGAGACTCGATAGGATCTCACAATCCTATACCTACATATTCCCTCGTGCAATGAGAAAGTTAGAGTCAACGTAGTTCGAAGGACTACAGGTGAAAAGGAAGGTTACTCGCCAAAGATTGGGGCCCTTGTGTCTACGTATCTTCATTGGACAAGAATGAAGAAATCAGAGCGTCTGTAATTCATAGGACCACAGGTTTCTTAGTGTTTTTTATGGATAATGCTAACGTTCACGCTCTAGCAGTTAGGTGTTTTTCGATCGTTGTCTGGAGTCTTACGCGTTACCTATTTTTGGTAGAACAGAAATAACATGCCCTTTCTGAAAAAAGGAATAAGGGGAACCCGAAGGAAAATGATTTGAATTTTTTGAAGTGTTTTAAAGAAGTGAATTGAACTGGTTTGTGATGTGTATCGTGCTAAAGTCTATGACAATAGGAGCAAGTACTTTGTACAAACGATTCAAACGTCTCACATATAAAATACTCTAAGAAGAGGTAAGGAAAGACTCCAGCTCATCTTTTCCTATGTGCTTAAGGCTCGTGACACACTATACACATTGTATTTATTAAGTGTTTTGAATTGATTAAGAGAGATAAGAGAAAGATGCATGACAAGATCTAAGGGAGACTTGGCCCTAGATGTTATCATGCAATGTGGCCCTAAGGTTAGGATTAGAAGACGATTATATCCTAATGTTGTCATGCAAGATGGCCCTAAGGTTGAGGATTAGGGAAAAGCTACCCTAGTGTTGTCATGCTTGGTTTATCAACCTAATGTCTATCCTACTCCAATCTTAATCAAAAATTAAGTTGGACTAGGAAGCCCTAAGGTAACATGCAAGAGCAAGCAAAAAGATAAGAGAAAAAAACACAAACAGCAGCATACGACAATACTTAAATCTGAACAGCAAATTACTTACAACAATAACACAACAACATTTAACAGCATGTATGGCAGAAATTAACAGCACATGAATAGGACATCGATGTATGCATTGGCAGCAAGTATGCATTCAACAATGAAGTAATTAAACATAGACATGCATCAAGAATGCAAAAATCGAAGATGCATATGAACATGTATCAACATCAAACATCTTGAAAATGCAACACCAATAAGCCATTATTAACATGTAATCAATTGATATGCACATGTACAAACCTCAAGAATGCAAGCAATTTGCACCAGACATGCAAAACATAATCCTTGATCACATAATAAAGATTCACATACATGCTACAAATAGAGGCTAAACAACTCTAAAAAATTCCAAAAATATCAAACATATCAAGTCATGAATCTTAAAAGTTGAAATGGAATCAAGACATGCTCAAAAACAAGCCAAAAACATAAATCACAGCAAGTGTAACTGATTGCAGTATCTGTGTAATCGATTACACCACTTTTAAAAAAGCAAATCCAAGGCGCAACAAGCAAGGTGCAATCAACTACACCTTTGTGTCAATCGATTTGCACCTGTAGAAACAACAAAAATCACTTTTCAAAAGCACTTTTCTAGAATTACTTCAATGATCAAATGCAACATGTAATAGCATGCAATTGTACATGAAAATCACATCAATTAACAGCAAATGAACATATATTGAATCAATTAAACACTAAAACATCAAGCAATTGAATCAGTGGATCACATCACACCAAAACCACAAGGAGATACATTGTGAAAGTTGCAAAATAAGCTAAAATGAGTTTAGATGTAAGAATCACCAACCTACAAAGCTGAGATTTGCTTTGGTAATTGTTGCAAATAGAATTTGATGAACCAAGCTAAAAAAACTAGAGATATAATAAATTCCTAGCAAAAAACTTTAAGAACAATACAATAAGATGAACTTGCTTCAAATTCACTTTAAGAAAGTGCTTCCAAACTTCATATCTAGATCGAATTTGGATGTGTATGTTTTATGTTGAATACTAAAGAGAATTTGAACAAGTTTGATTTTAAAGCACAAAAGTGTTTCATGCTTGGCTATTCTGAACGCTCTAAAGGCTACAAAGTATATAACACTGAGACACAGATTGTGGAGGAATCTATACATGTCAGATTTGATGATAAGCTTGGCAATCAAAAGCCAAAATAGCTTGATATTTTTGCAGATAGAGAAGTAATTCTCACAGACTCTGAAGACTCAGAGGCAGATAAGGCTCAAGTGAAGGAATCAGAAGCAACGCCAGATGCAACTCCCTTGGCTACTCAGATGAATAATTTGAATATTTCTGAAGAACCTAATGTTAAAGGATCATCTTCCAGATTCAAGGCCTTTCACCCAGAGGATGTGATAATTGGAAAGAAGGATGACCCTATAAGAACAAGGTCTTTCCTCAGATCATCTGCAACGTCACTTTTTGGGTTGGTGTCTGTCATTGAACCAACTTCTGTTGATGAAGCTCTGGAAGACAATGATTGGATAATTGCCATGCAAGAAGAGCTCAATCAATTCACAAGAAATGACGTTTGGGATTTGGTTCCAAGACCAAAAGGATTCAATATTATTGGAACTAAATGGGTCTTCAGAAACAAACTTAATGAGCAAGGAGAAGTTGTAAGAAACAAGGCAAGACTAGTTTCTCAAGGTTATAGCCAGCAAGAAGGAATTGACTACACAGAGACTTATGCTCCTGTGGCCAGGTTAGAGTCTATTCGTTTACTCATTTCTTTTGCGGCACAAAATAACATCACTCTTTATCAGACGGATGTTAAGAGTGCCTTCTTAAATGGGATTATAGAAGAGGAAGTCTATGTTCATCAACCTCCTGGTTTTGAAAGTGATAAATTTCCAGAACATGTTTTTAAACTTAAGAAATCTCTTTATGGTTTAAAACAAGCTCCCAGAGCTTGGTATGAGAGATTAAGTAATTTTCTTCTGGAGAAATTTTTTATCAGAGGCAAGGTGGACACAACTCTCTTCTGTAAAACATTTAAGAAAGATCTGTTAATTTATCAAATATATGTAGATGATATTATATTTGGATCTACCAATATTACGGTTGGAAAGGAGTTTGCTCAATGTATGCAGGCTGAATTTGAGATGAGCATGATGGGAGAACTGAGATTCTTTCTGGGAATTCAAGTCAACCAAACTCCAGATTACACTTACATTTATCAGACTAAATATGTAAAAGCGCTTCTGAAGAAGTTCAACATGACTGATAGTAAGTTAGCAAAGACTCCAATGCATCCAACAAGCACTCTTGGTAAGGAAGAGGTAAGTAAGAAAGTAGATCAGAAACTCTACAGAGGTATGATTGGATCTCTTCTATACTTAACTGCTTCTAGACCTGACATTTTATTCAGTGTATGCTTGTGTGCTAGATTCCAATCAGATCCTAGAGAATCACACTTAACAGTTGTTAAGAGGATTCTAAGGTATCTGAAAGGTACTACTAATGTGGGTTTGAGTTACAGAAAATCTGATGAATTTAAACTAGTTGGATTCTGCGATGCTGATTACGCTGGAGACAGAGTTGAAAGAAAAAGTACTTCTGGAAGTTGCCAATTTCTGAGAAGTAATTTAATCTCCTGGTATAGCAAGAAACAACCTACAATTGCTCTATCAACTACAAAAGCAGAATATATTACTACTGCTGGATGTAGCACACAGATGCTCTGGATTGTTGCACCCCAAAATTTGCTCAACATCTTTTATCTGGTTTATGTTTCATCGCATTATCATTTGCATAGTTCTAGAATTTGCATTGCATAGCATTTATTCTCGAGGCAGGGGATCAAGGCATTCAGGTGGCTCCAGGTGCAACTTTCAGTGCAAGAGGCTAAACAACAAACATCAGAGGCTTCAACACTTGTTTTGCCCAGCGATCGAGCGACCGATTTTATTTTATTTTGTAGGGCATTTTTCATGTCAGAAGCAGCATTCAGGTTATGTACAGTGTTCCCATGGTCAGAGCAATCAAGAATGGCTTTCAGCAGCTAAACAGAGTTCAGAACGGCAGGAAACGGGCAGATTTCCCTCCAAAAGGCGCCAAATTCAAATTTTTGAATGTGTTAATCGATTAACACATAGGGTTAATCGATTAACCATTTGAAAATCAGTCCAGATTTGATTTTTTAACAGTGTTAATCGGTTAACCTATATGGCTAATCGATTAACCACAACAGGTTTTGCCTTGCACGTGAATTTTCAAGTCCAACCACTTTTGGGGTCCAATTTTGGTCATTTAAATTGTATTTTCACACTTGGGAAGGATCTAAAATACTATCAAATTTCATTTTCCCTCCAAATGCCCAAACCTCATTCCATACCACATTTTCCAAGCCATTTTTCAATCCTTGCTTTGGATCCAAACCAAGAGTGTATATATTTGATTCACTCTAAACCTCACAAGGGAAAATCCTCATAATTCACTCTCATTTTCAGAATTGCTCTCAATTTTCTCTCAATTCTCTCTTAATTTTCTAATCTCAAAACCCTCACTCAAAGCTCTTCTCCTTGATATCATTAATTCTTCATTGGAATCATTGATTTCTAAGAGCTAAACCTCCATTAATTCACTCCATCAATTCCATTTCATCATCCAATTTTCGTGCACAAGCAGATCTGAATTTTGAAGTGTTCTTGGAAGTGATTATTTAACTTATTTTGAGTTGTTCTTGGTGGATCTACATTGCTACTACAAGAATTGGTGTGGATCTTGAAGAATTCTGGTTTTCTTTGCTTAGATTTACTCATTTACAATTGAATCAACAATTACCGGATCAAGTCTCCGATCCGAAGGTTGGAATTCTGATCCGATTTTGTTTTCGAACTTATTTGCATAATTTGCATGTGGATCTTTGCATTTGATTGAATATGTTGATTTTGATCCATGATCTTGTTGTGTTATTGTGTTTACATGATGTTTCAATCAAGGTTTGCTGGTTTAATTTCGTGCATGATCAATCACATGATAATTGGAGTGTTTGCTTAAGTGATAAGCTGCTGAAAAGTGATTTTGAACTGTTGTTTTTCACCTCTGGCACAGTGTTAATCGATTAACCTATATGGTTAATCGATTAACCAACTCAAATATTCAAATTTTCAAGCGTTTTTCAATGGTTAACCGATTAACCCCTGGCGTTAATCGATTAACACTGTAACGGAGGGCCTGTTTTGCTGTTTTGCTTGCTTGTTCGCGTGCCGGTTCGATCCGAATCATCATAGATCATTGTGTTGCATTAGGATTGAATTATTTTGGAAGTTTGTCACTGTTTTTGGTTGTTTAATCATGATCTTGTGTGCATTTTCCACTCGCATGTTTGCATTTGCATGTTGCTTGTTTTCTCTTCTTCTTTCGTAATTCTTCCCTCTTTTTGTTGATTTTTGTTCTAGTGATTAGAATAGAATTAGGAGGAGATATTTTGCTGACTGTTAGTAGACATATTGATGTTCCCTTAAAATTTTTGGTGGAATTTTAGAACAACATTAGGTTCTGTTTTAGGTGTTAAGATTAGGACCCTCCCAAACTTGTGGATTCTCTTGACCTATCTCAATGTAGGAATTGCTTAGATAACATAGAAGTTGATTTAGGCTTCAATCTTTTTACACTAGGTTGTTCAAACATGTATGTTCCACTAGGAATTTAATTAGAATTTTACAACTTGGCTTTCTATTTTAGTTGTATTTTGCAAGTTGCTTGTGCTTGTGGTTTCCTTTCTTGAGTGTTTTAGTTTGTTTGGTTTGGTTGGCTGCTTTGGAGTGGGTTCAAGCTTGAGTTCTTTTTGTTGAAGCTTCTGGATTCATTTAAGATGCTTGGGATTTAAGATTGGAGCTTGGATTTGAAGGCTTTTCTTCTTGTGGAAGTTTCTTAGGAGCTTAGGAAATTAGGGTTTTAGGAAGTGCCTTAGACATAGTTTTGATTCTTCCTTCAAACATGGAGTGCATTGTGTGCCTCTATTCTATCCAATGACATAAAGTCCTCTTTGGGAAGCTCCATCTCTCCTTAGGAGGGATGAGTGGTATGCCCAAGTGAGTAGAACTTTGAGGATACCTTTCATTTGCAATGTTAAGTTCTTAGTGATTTCCTTTGGTTGTCATTAAGTTTCTTAACATTCTAACTTGATCTTGATGACTAATCCTCCTTTTGGAGTGTGCTTGTTGAATCTTGAAGATAGAATCTTGCTGGAAGATGAAGCCTTTGCTATCAACTCTGTTGTCTATTCAACTTTGCTATTCAGAGCTTGTTGTTGTTGTTTGCTGTAGGAGTTTGTTGCTGCTGCTTGGGCTGCCTCCTCTGTATCTCTGGTTTCTCTGTATTGTTTGTTTGCTTGTGTTGATTACCCTTAGGTTAGAGGTGGAGCTTGTCTCCTCTTGCCTGTTGTTTTCTCTCTTGCCTCTCTGGCATTGTTGCATAGCATGCCTGTTTATTGTTTACTGTTTACTATATTTGCTTGCTTTCTTTTGCTGTTTATCCCCTAGGATCTCTGATTTCCCCTGTGCAAGAGGAAATTATGACAGACATTAGGTTTTGACCCATGCATGACAACATTAGGTTAGTTTCCCTTTCAACCATAGGCTTCTTAGAGTGTTTTTCTCTTCTCATCTCAAAACAATTCAAAAACACAGTAATAAGGATAATGCGCGTTGTACGCTACGAGCCTTAAGCTATTTGAGAAAAGGTTGTTGGAGGGTCACTCTTCAGTAATCTGGCTGCTTAGTATGGTACCCTTAGGGTGACATGCGATGTAGTCACTCTCAGATCACAAGTCTTTAGTGCAGTACAAGTTACAAATAGACTAAAAACATTTCTTTCGTAAAAAACTCAAACAAATTTCAAATGTCTTGCTTTTGTCCTCTTGGACCTTTAATCAGGAAAACCCTTTCTTAAGGAGATAAAAACTGTCAGACAAGCTTGTGTCCTCCGTAGCCCGAACTACGTTTGCTCTGATCTTTCATGCTGTATGAAAGTACGTAGGCATAGGATGCGATATCCTAGCGAGCAACCTTCACCTCCTTTCCTGTAGGTAGGCGAACTACGTTGACTCTGATTTCTCGTTTCAGACGAGAATACGTAGGCATAAAGTGCGATACTTTGCCGAGTCATTTTCTTTTCTTTTTAATCCAGACCTGTAGAGTAGATAGAATAACACACCCTTAGATAGAAAACAAGCGTGGATCCCGTCGAGTACGACGGACGTGAGGGGTGCTAATACCTTCCCCTTGCGTAACCGACTCCCGAATCCAGGATTTGGTTGCGATGACCATTCCTTTCCCTCTTTGCGTTAGGTTTACTCTGAGCGTTTCCTTTCCCTCTTGTGGGATAAATAACGCACGGTGGCGACTCTTCTGTCATTGTCGGCGCCAATTTTCGCAGTAGCGACATGGATGAGGAGTCAACTAGAAGATTATAGGATCTTTGAGAGTAATATTTCTATATTCTATGATAATACTTATGCTATATGCTTATCTAAAAATCCAATTTTACACTCTAAAGCTAAGCATATAGAAATTAAACATCACTTCATTAGAGACTATGTTCAGAAGGGTATTATAAACTTAGACTTTGTTGATACAGATCATCAATGGGCTGATATTTTCACAAAACCCCTTACTGAAGATAGGTTTAAGTTTATTCTGAAAAATATTGGTATGGAATTCTGTCCAGAATAATATTTATCAGAAGCAACTTTCTCAGATGCAAAATGTTTAAACTTTGAAGTATTACATCTGTCATTTATTTAAATTCTTGAATCATTATTTATGTGTGTATCTGAATTGACAAGTCTCAGAGGATCTGAACATTGGCTAACGTTTCATTTCTCAAAGAGTTTTCAGAAGCACATGCAAGCAAACACGTGTAACTCAGAATCTGAAAAGATGGAGTGCACAATACTGAAAAGACGTTTGAGGTACTGTTTTGAATATTTGGTTTCTCGTTTTCCCCCCAAATTGTCAGAATCATTAATGCTTGAAATGATTATTTTCTTTTTATTAAATGCTATTAAATGCTAAATGTGAACGTGCTGAACGTGTGACCTTTTTGTGTGCCCTAACTTTTTCTCTATAAATTCCACAACTCACAACATTTCACACTTTTCACTCTCACGAACACTTGTATGCATTTCTGCTTATTCTATTGTTTTCATCTCTCTCCCAAACCCAAAACCGTTCGTAACCCTAAACCTTCAACTTCTTCAACAATGGCTACTTCATCTTCAACCTCTGCTCAATTCCAATCTACCATGGCAGCTATATCATCTTCTAATCTGGGTGCTGTTACTTTCAAGGAACCTGTTAGAACAAATCTCACACCTGTTGAGAAACTAGAAGTTTTGTGTGAATCCTTGGTGGATTTTGCTTCATTGGCTGAAAATGGATTTAATCTGCGTTCCATCATTGATGCTCAAGGATGCACAAAGTATTTTGATAGACAGTTTGGGCCAGTTTATCCAATTTTGGTAAAAGAATTATGGATTCATACTCATGCTTATCCCAAGTTCATTGTGTCATCTGTTCTGGGAAAAGAAATTGTGATTACTGAAGATCTTATAAGGAAACTCATTAGATATGAAGAAACTGATGGAGTTTCTCATCTAACTGGGCATGTCAATATGAAATTTGTTTATGAAGAGGTGATTGCTTCTGGAGAACCCTCTAAAAAGTTCAAAGATTTGAAGCCAAATTACAAGATCTGGGCTAAAATCTTCATGGGTTGCATTCATCACAGGAAGTCTACAAACTCTCCTGACTATGTGAATAATGATCAACTTTATTTCATGTTCTGTCTTAGTCAGGGCATAAAGGTAGATCTGCCTTATCTGCTCTTCTCTCATCTATGGAATCATGTTAAGGCATCCAGAGAAGATATGAAGGCAAAGCAGGCAAAGGGTAGAAATTGGATCCCTTATGGAAGATTGATTTCAGACATTCTGACAGAGAATGGTCTGGTGGCGCATCTGCATGTGGCTGGACTGAAAGAAGAACTTACATCCATTCTTGGAAAAGTTCTGAATGCTAAAAGTTTACAGAGGCTGAAAGTAATAGATGAACTTACTTCTGTTCCTGACAAACTCAATACAGAAGAAGTAAGCAAACGAAGAATTCTGGTAGATAATTTTCCAACATTTTATGCAGAAGAACCAAAGGAAGTTATGATCAAGTTTGTTGGATCATGTATGGAACAAGGAATTCCAGTTCCAGAAGGATTTCTAAACCGTGAACCTATGCTAGATCTCTATGAAGAACATAAGAGGCAAAGAAAACAGGCTTTAGAAGAAGAAGAAGTTGCAGGCACACAGCAGAAAAAGCAGAAAACTTCTGAAGAACCTCAGAAGAAGAAGAAAAGAAAAGCTTCTGGAGAAGCTCCTTCCGCTCCTATCAAACGCATCAAGAAAAAAGGGACTAAATCATCCTTACCTATTATTTCTGAAATTGCAATAGAATCATCAACAATTAGCTCTATTCTTGAACCCCATCTTCTCAAACTCAAACCACTTCTGTACCATCTCAATCATCTGGACAACCACCTCCATCTTCTAAACAAACTGCATATGATATCACACCGTTACAATCATCTGAACCACCAACAAATAGTGAACCCATAACTTCTGATCAATCTGAACAACCAAAAACCTCTGAACCAAAACAATCTGAACTTCAAGATCAAACACCACCAGCAAAACCAACACCACAAGAACCAGAACAACAATAACAACCACAACCAGAACAATTTACTGCTTCTAATCCTGAACCAGAACCTTTCCAATCCTCTGAACCTTTCGTACCTTTCCAATTCTCTTTGACGTTTCTTTCACATCATGTCATTCAACCGAATCATCTGATTCTTCTGAATCTGATGTACACCCTGAAGTAAACTCACCCCCATCTCTTCGTGGCTGTGAACCAAGATCATCTGATTTTGTTTCTCTTGCCTCCTTGAAACCTTTACCATCTGATCCCCTTCCCTCTAGATTAAAACTCAAACACTTTGTGATAAAACCAAGGAAATCTGCTTTCATTCCATATTCTTTTAATCCCATAACTATTATTCCATCTATACGCAGAATTAAACCATTCTTTCACCTCATGCCTGCTTAATCAAAACCACCATATCCCCGTCCTCTATTCATTATCCCAACCTTTACCATACCACCCCCACCAGTTCATCCCAGACCACCAACTCTGGAAGCCTTTCTTAAACCTAAATCTAGGCTAAATGTTGATGTTTTATTTGCTACTTTCAAGAAAGAAATAAGGATGGGTTTAGACTATGTGAAGAAGAGATGCCTCTCAACCATGAATTCAGATGACTCTGATGCTATTTGGAATAGCTTCATCTCCAGATTCAACACTGTTGCTTCAAATCTGAAGAGTGTTTGCTCTGATGATGCGAATATCAAATTCGCTGAGTTTGCCAGAACCATGCTATGGAATGTGAAAAGATCTCCAACATTGCTTCTCGAAGATGCACCCTTAACTTATGGAGTGTCTGCTACTTTTGAGACTATTGAAGGATCTGCTTCTGATGTCATTCTGGAAGAAAATCCTTTAGCTCTGACGATTGTGGACAAACCATCTGAATCTGTGGCTCCAGAATCTGCAACTGCAATGGATATTGACTTTGCTTCTACTCCTGCTTCTGAATCTGCTCCCTCTACTTCTTCTAAAATTAAGAAAGAGAATGCAGACTTAGAAGACAAGATTGTTGTGCTGGAAGCTGGTCAATCTGAGATAAAATCCTGGATGGCAAGGCAAGATCAGAAGACTGACAACATTGAGAAATAGATGTCCAAGCAAGAACAATCTTCATCTGAAATTACCAACCTTCTGAAGATGCTTCTCTCCAAACAATCTTAGCTTTATGTTTTTATCTGATGTTTGAGCACTTGTTTTGCATTTCTCATCTGATGTCTTTTCTATCTGAATATTTTAATGAATGAATCTATGAATGTTTTCTCTATATGATTATATCTTTTCTCTCTGTTTTCTTTTATTTATCTTTAAATAGTTTCTTTTTTATTATGACAAAAAGGGGGAGAAAATGAAATTCTGACTGTTCAAATAAACTTTACCTGAATGGAATTCAGACATATCAAATCATAACTAACATGAATTTTTAGTCTTTCAGAACTATAATGATAAATCTGACAAAATTCATTAAAGTAACTCTGAGATCTCCAAATCAAGTTTAACCAATCAGGCTCTAATTCTGAAACGTTCATCCAAATCTAGCTCTGATTCTAAAAAGAATACTCATGCAAAAAGGGAAGTTTCTATTCTTTCTTAGTATTCAATTCATGGGGAGATTCATAATCTCAGAGGGAGTTATAATTATCTCTTTTTTGAACAAAATTTCCTATGTTTTTGTCATCATCAAAAAGGGAGAGATTGTTAGAACACAGATTGGTTCTTAGTTATATCTCTATGTTTTGATGATAACACTAATGAAAATTTGTATTAAGAAATTATATACTCTAAATTTGTTCAAGTATTTTTGTTGCAGATATTAAATTTAATATTCTTCTGAAATCAAAAATGAATCTGAACATTGAACTACGCAAGGCTCTGAGCGTCAGAAGCATCTCGTTAGAAGACTTTGAGCGTTGCCTACAGAAGAATCTGAAGCAGAACCTACAGAAGCATCTGAAGCGTAGCTGAAGACTTTGTATGAAGAGTTTCAGGCACTGTTTTTCAGAAGACTCTGATAGTACTATTCGCTGCAAGTACTGAGGATCTGATCTCCAAACTCTGCTCTGATTGTTATTCACGCTGAAGCACTCCTGCTGCAACACTCTGATACAACAAACTTTGATGACATCAAGACTCTGATCACTCAAGGCTCTGATGTTGATTGCTGTGAATTAGAAACTTGTTGAAGAAGATTATTCAAAGTTATATCCGTTGGCATATTCCAAACGTCTCTTTCCTCTTTTATGCTAGACACAAGAACTCAGGCAAAAATGATTTTTCTGAACGTTCTACTTCTAGGAAAGGTCAAGACATGTGAAGACAAAAGGCTGCAACTACTTTGCAGTACACGGTCTTCAAGCTTGCAACGCCTTGGACTTCTTTGTCTATAAAAGCAAGCCTTCAACAACTTTCTTCAGTTGACAAAAATTGACTAATCTATTGAAAACACTCTCAAAGCTCTCATACAAATTATATTTCTTTGTTGAATAGTTTCATTCATTCTTAATCTTAAGTGTATAAATCACAGTTGTGATATAGCTTTCATAGAAGCATTTTAAACATTTGTTTAGTTTACATTTGATTGTAAAAGTTCCTTAAGAAGACCAAGTTTTGGTAAGTAGTTCTTGAGAAGACTAAGACAGTTGTTCTTAGTGGTTGACATTGTAATCTGTTTGATTATAGTGGATTAAGTCCTTGTGGAGAAAGGCAAATCACTCTTGATAGGGTGGACTGGATTAGTTGAGTTCAACGAACCAGGATAAAAATCATTGTGTTTTTTATTGCCATAATATTTTCAAAACCCTTATTCAACCCCCCCCCCCCCCCCCCTTCTAAGTGTTTTATCACCTTCATTAACAACATATACTTACGCTTCATGCACAACCAAGGAGATAGGTTATAAATTGTGAGAAGAACAGGCCACGAAGAATGGTTAGTACTCACATTACCAAAGGGGTTCATTCCATCGGTGGCAAGCCCAAGCTTAAGGTTTCTTGGCTCAATGCCAAAATCCGGAAACAATGAAACAATTTTCTTCCATTGCAAAAAACAGCTACATGACATATGTTTCATCATATTTTCTTTCATCTGCATGTTATATAATATTCTTTGCGTCATTTTCATTAGAAAAAAATCTCTTGAATCTTATCATTATTGGCAAGTACCATAAAACTTTAGCAGGAGGACTCTTCCTACTGACATTATCATTGTCATTGTCATCACCATTGTTGTCCTTCAGCTTGTAACGTGACACCCTATATTCCAAACATTGATCCAAATTTTCATACTCTTTCCCGTATAATATGTAGTCATTAGGGCATGCATGTATTTTGATATACTCCAAACCCATTGAACACAATATCTTCTTGGCGTCATAACAACGATCAGGCAAATTGTTATCTTCTGGTAGCATTTGTTTTAGCAAATAAAACAATTCCGTGAAACTTTTATCCGACCATCCATTTTTTGCTTTCAGATTAAACAATTTTAACACCACGGACAATCGTGTAAAACTTGTGCACCCCTTATATAAAGGGGTATCATTATCACTACATAAAGTATCATAAATATGGACTTTCTTAAAAGAAGATCCTCCAATATCACGAAACATATCTTCTAGTCGGTTATCTATATATTCATCTTCATCAACTTCATGACGTTGTGACGTCCTGCTTCGCTTTTTTTCCACCTCACCATGCCACATCCATATTGTATAATTTTGATATATACCATCACAACATAGGTGATGGAATATCTCATCCTTTGTACATTTATTTATATTCTCTCAATTAACACAAGGACAATAAAATATACCATTATTATCGGGAAGATTTTGATCAGCGTATTTAAGAAATTCAAGAACTCCTTTCTCATATACCAGAGCTAATATTGTGAATGTCACAACAAATCTAAACCTAAAGCATATCAAAAAACCTAAAGCATATTTATAACAATAATACAACTCTAAATCTTAAGCATATGGATATCCATTGTAACAAACTTATAATATTTTTGTTCACTATGAAATCCAACAACAAAACATAAAGCATATGAACTTTGCACGAAAAAGACCACAAAATCAAATAAGAATAAAGATAGTGAAGATTATTAAGAGTTAGAAAGATGAGGAAGGGAGTGAAGTTTGCACAAAACATATAGTACTTCGAAGAGGAAGAAACCAAGAATGAAGATAGTGAATATTATCAAGAATGAAGATTCAAATGAATGAAGATTGAGAAGATGAAGATTTCGCTATTGATATCGATGTCGTCTTTGGTTTGCTAGTTCTCTTAGGACATGTTATGAAGAAAATAATGAATCTGTTTTGTTTTGAATTTATCAAGAAGACCTTTGACCATAGTTGTTATATCCAACTGTGATTAAATAGTTTTTAATTTTATACTTATTTATGAACTTAAGTGACACACGCTTTTTGTAATAGTAAAAATTGAAAGAATGTAGTTGCTAGGATTCGAAGCTTGTAACACTTAATTTATCACCACGGTTGATTATCTCAATCATGATTAAATAAATTTCAAAAAAATAAAAAATATATCAGGCGCATCCAGTTTGCAATATTACAACGGTGGAAAGCATAACCGTAGTAGTATTATGTTGTCGAAGGTGTATTTAGTAGTGAGTAGTTCAAAAGGAGACTTATTTTGCAAAATATGACTCGAAATTTGTTAATCAAATAAACAACATGAAGAACAACATGGGACCAAAAACCTTTGGGAAGTTTAGCATGAAAAAGAAGGCTTCTAGTGATGTTAAGTATGTGACTGTGCTTCCTTTCAACAATGGAGTTTTGTTAAGGAGTAGCAACACAAGAAGTTTGATGTAGGGTGCTCAATTTATTATAAAAATCTTGATAGAGAAATTCTTATCCATTTTTCAACCTAATTGATTTGACAAATTTATTAAACCGAGTTTTGACTAAAATAACAAAATTTTACAATAGAATTGTGGTTTCAGACTTAACCGTCATTAAAAAATCTAAGTATGCCTAGTATAATCATCAATAATAGTTAAGAAATACTTATGACCATGTAAAGATGGAATAGAGAATGCTCCCTAAATGTAAACATTTAATAAATCAAAGGCGTGTAAAGTAACATAATAGCTTAAAGAAAAATGTAATTTTCATTCTTTAGCATAATGAAACGAGTTACAAATTCTTTTATTATCATATTTTATATAAGGAAAAACATTACACACTTGTTCAAGGATCTTATTTGAGAGATGTCCCAAACAAAAATGCCAAGTATCAAAAGATGGGATAATATTTTTAACAGTAAAATCATGAAAAACAGACGAAGCTTTAAATAAAAGGATCTTTAATATAGTAAAGTCAACTATAAAGACTAGCAAGATCAATCATCTTCAAACTTGTAACTTCCTGAATATTGCAAACAAATTCATAATAAGTTAACTTGCAATTAGAATTAAAAATAAGAATATGAACAAAGACAATATTCACTTTGAATATAGGTAAATAAAGGACATTGTATAATTTTAAAAAGGAGAGAATTCAATTGTGCCTAAAAAATTTGCTACAACAATTGATCCATCAGGTAAAGAAACATTAATAGGATTGATTATGCAAAAAGAAGTAAATTATTTATTATAATAGGTAACATGATCAGTTGCCACACTATCAAGAATCCAATAATATTTTGCATAATCAATTATACCTGGTTCAATGGATCCATTTGATGATTCACCGAGGAATGAAGTGGAGCAATGTATGTAGTGTTGACATTGTGATCAAATGTTGTAGTAGATTTGGAAGAATCTGGTAACAATGAGAGAAGATATTGAATTATCTCAGTACTCAATTATGGATAGGATGAATCATTTACAACAACATTTGAAGAAGTTAGAAAAGAACTATCATTAGAAGAAGTGGTGTTATTGACGATTGATTGAGTTTTTTACTTGTATCCAGATGGAAATCCGTGTTTTTAAGTAGAAAGTGTCAATGGTATGGCCAAGACGTGTGCAAAAGATGCATTATTTGGGTGGACGACAACCGCCGGACGAACTTCTACCTCACCCACGTCTTCCTTTGTTGTAACCAAGACCTTGAGAAAAATTACTATTATATGAGGCATTGTAAAGAATTTTTGAACTTTGAATTGCAATATTTATAGGACTTGATTCTTGTTGAAGAACCAAAGAGAGAAATTTGTTAATGGAAGGGAGTGGATACATGAGAAGAATTTGAGAACGAGCTATGTTATAATTGTCACTTTTATTATAAAAAGCTTGTACCTTAGTATCTTTTGTACTATTTATTATAATTGTTCTTCAAATAATAATTGAATTCAATAATCTCTCTCTTTTTTATGATGACAAACAATCATATTTTGATGAATTATTTTTTATGTTTTTAAGAAATGATAAATATCTCAGACAATCGGGCCAAAAGGCTTCCCTTAAGACTATACCAATAATTAATGTAAAAATGTAATGTGAAACAGTTTTAGAGGAAATCTCTTAAGGATTGACCAATCTCCATGAAACAATCAAATATTTCATCAAGGAGTGTTAATGAATAGTTGAAGATTGTAAAGATAAGAACTATTAGAGTCATGAATGAGTTTGAAGGAATTATCAGAGACATGTGTGGCATTTCTTTCATTTCTCAAGGAACCCTAGTCAGTTGAGCACCAAGGAGGCTGAAATGCAAAAGCCTAATTGATTAAGGCCACAAGGTAATCATTTAGATTACCTTCACATTTCAAGTTTCAAATCAAATCATACTATCCTTGTACTCACAACAAGTTTTATCATACACAAAATTGAATATTTTATTACAAAAAGCTTGCACCTTAGTAACATTTGTACTATTTATTATAATTGATCTTCAAATAATTCTTGGATTCAACAATCTCCCTCTTTTTTATGATGACAAACAATCATATTTTGATGAAAATTTTATCTTTTTATGAAATGATAAATATCTCAGATGATCGAGCCTAAAGGCTTCCCTTGAGACTATGGCAATAGTTAATATAAAAATATTATCTAAAAATAACAGTTTTAGAGGAAATCTCTTAAGGATGACTGATCTCCATGAAACAATCAAATATTTCATCAGAGAATGTTAATCAATAGTTGAATATTTTTGAGATAAGAACTATAATAGCCATGAGTGGGTTTGAAGGAATTATCAGAGACATGTGTGACATTTCTTTCATTTTCCAAGGAACCATAGTCAATTGATCACCAAGGAGGCTGAAATGCAAAAGCCTAATTGATTAAGGCCACAAGCTAATCGATTAGATTACCTTTGCAATTCAAATTTCAAATCAAATCATACTATCCTTGTACTCACAAAAATTATTATCATACACAAAATTGAATCTTTAATTACAAAAATCTTGTGTCTTAGTATATTTGTACTATTTATTATAATTGGTCTTCAAATAATTCTTGGATTCAACAACCTCCTTCTTTTTTATGATGACAAACAATCATATTTTGATGAAATTTTTTATCTTTTTAATAAATGATAAATATCTCAGACGACCAGGCCAAAAGGCTTCCCTTGAGACTATGCCAATAATTAATGATGTCAATTGAGCTAGAAGAGGGTGGAATTGATGAATAATATGAAATAGTTGCTTTTTTTTTCTTCTGTCTAGTAGCGATGTGGGATTTGGATAATATTCAATGGTTGGAGTCGCAATTGGACTTACCTATCTATAAATGATGTCACTAACTCTACGAATAGAAAGTTTCATAATATCTCCGATGGACAAGTTATTGTTAATCATGCTGCAACATCTTATAACAAAATATAGAAGATGTAAAAAACTTCCCAGCACGAAGGTGATGATGCTTCTAATGATCAACCAAAAAGATGACATAATGAAGAATTTTGAGAAGAAGAGAAAGATTTTCTAAAATTTTTTGGGTTGAAAGTGTAAGGTGATTTGAATTGTGTGTGACTTGGTGATGTGAATTTATATAAAAATAAAGGGAAAATATCTTTTTTGTTCCCGTATCTTAACCCCGGGATTCATTTTAGTCCCTTAATTTTAAAAATGTCCATATTGGTCCCTTAAGTCTTTAAAACATTTTATATTAGTCCTTTTTATCCTATTAGCGACAAAAAATTCAAAAATCAGTCGCTAAATTCATCGCTAATTAGACAAAAAGGACTAATATGAAACGTTTTGACAAGTTAAGAGACCAATATGAACATTTTTAAAGTTAATGGACCAAAATGAGTATTAAGCCAAAAATAAAACATTGGAAACATAAATAGTCAATTAATGAAAATAATGATTACCATAAAATAACACATTAAATTTATAAAACTGATTTTTTCTTCCGACAGAGATTTAGTGAATATGTCATCCCATTGACGATATGTATCAGAAAACTTAATAAAAAATATTTTCTAAACATAGTCTTTGATAAAATGATATTTCATTTCAATGTGTTTGGACCTTGAATGAAAAATTGGATTTTTAGATACATAAATTGTATATGTATTATTATAGAAGATAGAAATGTGTATAAATAAATTGAGCAATAAATTAAATTTTCACGAAGAAATTGACAAGATGATTTTCTTTCAATTTTCTCTATAGCATAAAAAGTCTCACAAAACCCTAATAACATGTAATTAATTGATTTATTATAAAGCAAATTAAGGTTTATAGTTCCTTTTGGATATCTAAACATTCTTTTAACAACTGTTATATGAGATTATCCAGAATCTGATTGAAAACAAGCACGCAAGCATACATTAAATAATGTATTAGATCTAGAGACAAGTATAAAGAAGAGACCATATCATACCCTCGTATACATTTTGATCTACCATTGATCTTGTTTCATCCTTTTCAAGGTTACAAGTAGGATGCATAGGTGTTAGCATTTACTTACATTCTTTAAAATAAAATTTCTTTAGTAGTTCATTTGCATACTTCTTAGATGCATATACACTTCCTCAAAATATTGATCGATAGTAATGCCAAGGGGAATTTTGAATTTTCTCATGGTGCTAATTTAAAATTTCTTCTCCATCATTTTAGGCTTTATTTGAGATTTGGGAGACGAAGAGAGGGGAGGGCTTTGAAAAAAGTGAAGGATAGAGTGGAAAAAATGAAGGATTTTGGTTAGGAGGATTTTACAGGAATCGTTTTTATTAATAACACAAAATTCCCGTAATTTGGGGGAACTCAAAATTTATATTTGAGGAGTATTTTTGAGGGCTTACATTAATACTTGAAATATATTTTATGTTGTTATAATATTTTGAAATTTAAAAATATAGTAATGATAAACACTCATTTATCATTTTATGTAAAAGCACAATTTCAAAAAATATCAAAGACTTGTCTATTTCTTTTCTTCTTTTTTTACAAATATCCTCCCTACAATCCCTAAATTCCCCTCCCCTCCAAATTCTTAAACAAAACCTTAGATAGTTATTGACAAGTATATCTTTAGTAGAACAAAAAATAATATGATCCACGTAAATTTGAACAATCGAAATTTCATTCTTATCCATTTTCCTAAAGAATGTTGTATCAACATGACCTATTTCTAGACCATTTTTAAGAATAAAAACTACTTAAACGGTCATATCAATATTTTTAATACCTTAAAGTGATTTCTTTAATTTAAAATTATTTGTTGGTTTCTTAGAGTCCTCAAATCCTTGAGGTTTCTAACGTAAACTTCTTCAATAATCTCACCATTTAAGAATGCACTTTGACATTCATTTGAAAGGGTGATATCATGATTAACAACATAAGATAAATGTAATCTAATAGCTTATAATCTAAGTACATGAGCAAATATTTCAGTATAAGTAATACATTAATGTTCATTATAGCCTCGAGCTACTTGTCTGGATTACTTCTTACTATTTATCCATTTTCATTTATTTTATTTCTGAACACCCACTTTGTTCCCATAATGTAGGAACTAGATCTCATAAATGATTTCTTTTCAATTGATTATGTTTCTCCAAATATTGAACCATCATCATTTAGAGCCTCATATATATATATATATATATATATATATATATATATATATATATATATATATATATATATATATATATATATATATATATATATATATATATATATATATATATATATATATATATATATATATATATATAATATGATTCAATAAGAGATGGTAGTCCCATGAAGAAGTAATTATTTTTGAATGATGAGTTGATTTTCATTAGATATTCCTTGCCTCCGAAGATAAAATCTTATGGTTGTTAGCAATTTTATTTTCAATGATGATTAAAACTAGACTCATTACCCTCATATGATTCACAAAATGGTTATTATCTAGAATCTTCATCGCTAGAGCCTTCTTCACTAGAAGCATTACTTCCAAAATTATTTTCTATATAGGATTGTCATTTTGAATTTTCTAGTATCTTGCCATCTTTTGAAGGGACACATGTTTCCTTTCTACAAATTTATATTATCATAAAATTATAGAGTCGAAGAAATCATTGACAATATCATTTTCTTCACAATATTTTTCAAAATGTTTATTTTCAAATTCCCCGCCATGATCTCTTATGATGGTTTCAGTTTCCAACTTCTTTTCAACATACACATGTTTGTAAAATAGTGAGAATACAAAATGAGACACATCCTCATGTCTTAGGAATTTTATCCATGTTCGTACTTCTTATCATTGACTGGTGCAGTTTTGACTGGCTTAAACTTGTCAATATGTAAAATTTCTAGTTATCTATAGGAGGAAATAATGTCTTTGGAATAGAAACTAATTCCTCACAAGTTTTCCTTCCTAAAATGTCTCAAAATAACATCTGATTGATACTTTATATTAGGAAGGCTTCACAAGATTAATCTTGTTAAGCTTTTAGGTTAATCTCAAGCTAACACGCCTTAATTTTTTGTGACATAACCATTGCTCTTCTTTCACTAACATAAGGCATTTCACATGGTTTTCAAAGCCAAAAAAATTGATTTTATAAATTTTGTTTCTCCTTACATCACTAAAGAAGGCATAAACATCTTTTTGACTAAAGGTTTTACGATATTCTGTTATTAAATACCACATCATAACCATTGACGCTTAATTAACTTATGCTCACTAGGTTATGCATTACTCTTAATTAAATGCACATTCTTCATAAAGGAAAAATAGTTATTACTAATTGTTATGGGTCATACGATCCTGTCCTTTTGGTTACCTTCAAAACCAACAATGCATATGTTCTTCATCTTGAGGATTTAGAACATACACCTTTGTCTTGTCATGTGATACAAGTATCCATTATCCAAGTACCGAGACTGGTGTTTTAACTTGGTTGCTAAACATATTTTCAATATAAACAATATTTTTAGGTACCCAAATCCTTGAGATCCTATTTGAACTATATGCAACACTTTCTTTCATTCCCTATGCTCAAAATCACCAATTGTTACACTTCAAAAAACAATATTTTCTTCACCGATACTATTGTTTTTTACAATTCTTATCATTGTGTTACTTTTCTATAGAAAGACATCATTTTGGAATCATTGCTATGAACCTTTTGAGAAACAATATATATTAATGCCTTACTAAATAATTTGTACTATGTCATTTTGGCACTCTAACACATAAGTGAGACTTTTTCTAACATTTTATTTTTCATTGTTTTGATTCTTTTTTATTTTAATTATTTAAATTTTATGTCTATGATATGCATGATTTGTCATCCATGTTTCAACGACTTTGTGAATGTCTCGCTGCTTTCAGACTCGTTTGATAACATCATTGGTCTATTATAGTTGATTAAAATACCTTTACTTTCACGCTAAAAACTCCAACTAATGGTAAAGCTTCAAACTCTAAGGTTCAGGGTGAGAGATATTTTTAATTCATAAGTATGAAATAAGTGAGATAAATGAGAAAACTATATTTCCAACAACTCATTTGAGCTTCTACACATGGAATATTCCTTTGAGTAATTATTTAATTAATGTAAAAATATGGTTGTGTGAAATTAAAAGATGAATTAAAAACATTATTAATGTCTTGATTGATTTAAAGTATGTTAAATCTACAATAATTTTTGTTATAAGAAGTTGATTTATGTTTATGCTTGAGATAGCCAACTACTTGACTTGTTGAACTATTGTTGATTAATATGATTATCTAAGATGATATGGTGTGTATAATTTTATTTCTATGACTACTTGATATGATGTATTGGGAGTTAATTGTTATTTCTTTCCTATTTGATAGCTTTATTTAAGAGTTCATTGTTTATTATTTCTTTCTTATTTACTAGCCTTAATTTATTTCCTATTTAGCATTAATGATATAACTTTTGGAGAATATTCAATCATTATTCTCTCATGTAATCATTTATAAATTAATGTAATCATTCACTATTTTTATCAATAAGAAATATGCAATTATTTTTAATATGATATCGGTGATATCATAACAAACACGTTTTCTACTTTGCTCCATCTTTGCCAATGGACGAAGTAGAAATTTCTTCATCTTCCTCTTATACAAATAATGATTCAACAATTCATCACATCAGAGACCCTTTTCAATCAAATCCATCACCTTATTACATCCATCCTAGTGAAAATCTAGGATTGTTTTTTGTCTCTCTACATTAAACAACAACAAATATTATATTTGGAGTCATGGAATGAAGTGGGCCCTTTTTTCCAAGAACAATATGCAATTCATCAATGGAAAGTTAACGTCATTACCAAAATATGATGCTCCTCTTGATGCCTGGAAGCATGGTAAAGGTCTTGTTATCTCGTGGATAACTCAGTCTCTCACACCTTTGAACACTCAAAGTGTTGCTTAGGTAAATAAATGTTGGGGTTCTTTGGAAAGAATTGAAAGAATAATTCACCAAAGGAAATCATTGCCGCTTCTTTATTATTTTGCAAGAAATCCACTCCACAAAACAAGGTGAAGGATCAATTTCAGAATATTTCAATTTTATGAAAACTTCTTCAAAAGATATTGAAGATCTCCGTCCCCTTCTTTCTTGCATCTGCCACACACCTTGCAATTCGGTTGCTTTTAAGATCATTAAACAACAATGTGATCCTGAATTGGAAGGGTAGTCTAATTTAATTTAAAACTTGAAGTGCAAAGGTAATCTAATCGATTATCTTGTGGCCCTAATCGATTAGGCTTTTGCATTTCAGCCTCCTTGGTGCTTTTGGGCCATTGGGGTGGATCCTGCTTTAGCTTTCATGCTTTTTGCACATATGTTCACTATTTGCGCCCCTTTTCTTGTTAAAGACTTAAAAAACTCATTTATTTTGTTTGTAAAAATATTTTTAAAGGATGAGCAATTATTAAAAGCACTACTTTAAAGGGTTAAGAAGAGTTTTCTGATTATTCCATCTTTAAATAGTGTACGACCTTGATTACCAAGAAACCTTGATAAAAAAAACCCTTTCAAGGGAACAACAACATATTTTCATATATTTTTCTCTGCAGATCATATATGAGAAGTGGTTAAACCATGAGATAGATCAGAGGTTAGCAGATCATCTGGTCCACCATATACTTATCTTCTCAACCTACTAAGAAGTTAGCAGATCATCATAGACCAGATGTGTTGATATCATCCTCAATGAAAACTTGCTTTAGTCAAGATCGTTGGTATGCACCATCAACGAACATCCTTAGATCATAGACTTCAATTTGAACAACTATATACTCGATAGTATACTCTTTGTTTTGCACAATTTCATTTAATATGCACAACGACTTCACAAAAGCTGCAAAACATCCATACAAAACATTCTAGGATTTCAGCTTTTGTACCTTAGTTTTCTTAGGTCCCGATGCGTTAGTAGTTCTAAGAGGTCTAGATTTACTACCTTTATACCTTATTAATTTATCAAAATAAAATGATTCTAAATGGCCAAATATGTTATAGTGAGAACATTTATACACAAGTCAATTCACTTTCTATCTATATAACTATGTGCTATACTAGATTAAACCCTAATCCAATTTTATTTAAGCAAGGCCTTTGACTTGATAAAATTAAACATAGGTTTTCTTTCTCCTTAGTAAATTTACTTAGGATTTCATGTAAATCTATTACTTTTTCTCTCATCGTGACACAAGTCTCACATATTCCAGCTTGGTTTCTAATATTAGTTATTTTGTGCTTAAGTATTTCATTACTCTTTTCTGGAAAATTAGTATAGTCTTTAATGTCTAAGTTGCGCTTATTAATATTATCTTTTTTCTCAATTAAATTAGCACTTATATTAAGCACCTACTTGTATGATAGCTTTGTTACCTCATGGTCTTCTTCTTTGTGATATACTTTCAAGAAAACTTCATCTTCTTCATTAAACAAAGATTCTTAAAAGATTATTCCTTCATTTGTTATTGAATTCTTTGAGGATAGTTCAACTACCAAGACTGTTCTTTCGAAGAAGATCATATGAGTTTACTTTCTTTCACATGAATTTGTTGATGATGTTTCTAAGGAATCTTCAATACTTTTACTCATGCCTTCATATACTAGTAGTTGAATTAGTTGATTCATTTTCTTGATGATTTCCTCATTTTTGGATTTTTCCTGAAATTCATGAACACACTTATCTCTTTATTTAAGGATTGGATCATTATTTTTTATTCTAATTCTTAATTCTTAGACATTTGTTAGTGACAATATTTCTAACATTATTTCCAATATTTTTAAACTTAGAGAAGCATTTTTGAAGAAAGCTTTTAAAAAAAAAACATTAATCTTCTTTGCCTCGCGTGCTCACTCGCTCTTGTTCAATACTTGGAGAAACTCCCTATATCATTTCAAAAGTGTCCTACTTTTCCTTGGATAATTTACAATTATGATTATAAAAGAATTGATTATCATCTAAAGGCATATACAAGATTTTTTTGTTTGGAAATTAACTTCAAACTTTCTTTTTTCCTCTATGGTCCCAAGGAAATTTAGTTTATCTACTACTTCTTTATTTATGTGGTGAGTATGAATAAACCTACCATTAATTATAGTTTCCCACAATTAAAAATCAAAACTTTGAATGAAGATGCTAAATCTAGCTTTCCATAATTCTAATATATCACACCATCAAACGATGGAGGTATGTTTAAGAAAGATCTCTTATTAAGAATGGTGTTAGACGCCATCCTCCTCCTAAGACGATTGATCTTTGAACATGAGTTAGTCTCTGATGGCACTTGTTGAACATGTGACTCCATATACAAGAGGTAAAGGGGGGGGGGGGGTAATTGTAGGGCTTTGAAAAATGATAGTGTACAAAGTTATTTTCTGAATCCGAGTTTAAAAATATTTTCAAAGAAAACATTTGGATATGCAGCAAAAAATCATTGTAAAGAAAATAAGCGAAAAATAAAAAGTTAAGGGGAGAGAGATGACACCATAGATTTATAGAAGTTCAGTCGAAAAGAAGTAATCTACTCCTCTCTCCAAGAACTAATCTTGAGAATTTTTAATAATGCTTAAAATCTTATATTAAGTTAAGCAGATGAACCCCCTTATACAAGAAAAAGTGAAGTTTCAGGTTTACTTCTAACCAAACAGCGAACAGTGGAATGAAGCGGTTAGTCTTCACACCAAACATGAACAAAGCTTCGAGTCCTTAGTCTCTAAGTCAAACTGAGATTTTGTACAGTCTTATCTCGAAACAAGGTGGAGTTTTTGAATTGGCTATCCTCCTATCCAAACTGAGGTTTTATATCGGGATGACCATAAACCGAACATAGATTTTACACTAGGATGATCTCGAACCAACTAATATTTTACACCAGGTTGATATCAAGAATCTATAAGAAAAAATTTCATTGGTTATCTTCAAGAACCCAAAAGGAGATAAGTGGCTGCACTCACGAACCAAACAGAAACTTAACACTAAATCCCTAAAAAAAGCTTTTAACAGGTTTAACTCCAAACCCAAACAAACAGTTCTAAGGAAGAGATATTCACTCGAGAGGAAAAATAAATCTTGGTTAATTTAAAATATTACCCCTTCTAAAACAACTTCCTCACTTAAACACAAGAACCTTTCTCAAAGAATTATGGCCAAATTTATGTGAGAGAAAGAAGAAATATTTTAGAGAGAGAATAATAGAGGGGAAGGTGAGATATCTTACGTTTCTGAATGTGAAGAAATGAAAGGGGATACCTCTATTTATAGGCCAGAGGATTGTTTAAAAAAGGAAGCAATCCAAGGGAAAAATTAATTACTTAATTGATTAGGTATTTAATATAATCGATTAGATGACATAAATAATCAATTATTTTACTCATTTTAGAAGGTTTTAATAGAGAGTCATTACCATTTATTAAAACATTTTCTCAATCAATTATAGACTCATTTTTCCCTTATCTAATTGAGTAGGTAGATGGTTTAATCAATTAGACAATTAAAAAACATGTCCTAATCATTCTAATAGTTTCTAACTCATCTAGTTAGGCTCCAAAAAAGAGTTTTAGTGTCTGTGTGATTTATCTATATTACTTTATAAAAACACCCTTGTGTTCATACAAAACAATGATCACGCATACACGATCAAACAAAATTTCACACTTCCTCTCTTTCACATTTTTATGCTTCAAGTCTTTGGCCAGATACACCAATCACATAAGCACTTCACTTGAATCTTCTTGGAGATGGAGCTTGATATGTCTTCAATTCAGATGCCATCATTCGAGGATATCATTGGCAATCATTAAACCCTAAATCTTCAGATATCTTGATCATTTGTCTTGTGCTTCTTCGATATCTTGAGACAGCTTTATCAATTGCTTGTCTTTATGTGTTGTTGTCATCAAAGTCATGTTATATCACCATGTGTTGTCATAATGAAAACAATGATGTTAAATAGGTCTAGGCATATTTTGCTTATAGCTTTGATCACTTCCTGATTAAACTTCCAAGCATATAGTTCCAGACATCTTTTATATAACTTTAACATCAAAATGTCATTTTTGTACACCTATTCATTTGGAGAATAAATATACAAAAAGAAAACGCAAAGATTAGAAAAAACCACACTTGAAGATTACATCCAGTGAACTGAAGTCTTTAATCAGGCAGAATGTTACTAAGATCCATGTATCCTCATGTCCATTTCGGACGACCTCATGGCTTCGCATGGCAACTCACCCCTCGCAGGTGTATTTGTCTTCTTTTTTTTACATAAGTTATCCTTTTTTAGGGTCTAACAAAAATGTGTTAATACTTTAGTTAACACCCAAAACCATTTTAAAATACTAAAATCTAATGTTCTATATATCACGAAAGTCTTTGACATTAAATTGCGAACTCCTCCAACACCTAGAGTCATATAATTAATTGGTGTTTTCCTAGTCATGTTTTAAGTTAAGTGCAACACAAATGAAACTTTAAGAGAGAATTCTGGAATATTAACTTGTGGTGACATATTTAGGGATAATTTAGGAATATTTTTAAGAGCTTTCTTAGTTAACATTGAAATTTGCACCTCCTTTCAAGCTGAATTGCATGGAATCATGCTTATTATTACAAAATATCTCACATTTTAGATATGGAAATGCATGTACATGTAAACTAACTGATGCATGTTTTTTTAATTATGATACTTTGTGGAATTCATTTTTTATTTATACTTTTGAAATTTTTTAAAAATAAGTTGAATATTTTCGCTCACGCGAAAAATCACTGGCGAAGATACATAGTCGCCAACAAACTTTATTTATCCTAATGGGGAAGGAAAACATCGAGAAAACCTCAGAAGCGAAAGAACATCATCATCGCAACGAAATTTGGGGTTCGGAAGTCAATTACGCAAGAGGAAGGTATTAGCACCCCTCGCGTCCATTGTACTCAACGGGATCCACTATTGTTGTTCTACTAAAAAGGTGTGTCTATCTAAAGCTTACTTGCTAAGGGAATGCAGAAACAAAAAAAGGAAAAAGATAAAAGGAGACTCGATAGGATCTCACAATCCTATACCTACATATTCCCTCGTGCAATGAGAAAGTTAGAGTCAACGTAGTTCGAAGGACTACAGGTGAAAAGGAAGGTTACTCGCCAAAGATTGGGGCCCTTGTGTCTACGTATCTTCATTGGACAAGAATGAAGAAATCAGAGCGTCTGTAATTCATAGGACCACAGGTTTCTTAGTGTTTTTTATGGATAATGCTAACGTTCACGCTCTAGCAGTTAGGTGTTTTTCGATCGTTGTCTGGAGTCTTACGCGTTACCTATTTTTGGTAGAACAGAAATAACATGCCCTTTCTGAAAAAAGGAATAAGGGGAACCCGAAGGAAAATGATTTGAATTTTTTGAAGTGTTTTAAAGAAGTGAATTGAACTGGTTTGTGATGTGTATCGTGCTAAAGTCTATGACAATAGGAGCAAGTACTTTGTACAAACGATTCAAACGTCTCACATATAAAATACTCTAAGAAGAGGTAAGGAAAGACTCCAGCTCATCTTTTCCTATGTGCTTAAGGCTCGTGACACACTATACACATTGTATTTATTAAGTGTTTTGAATTGATTAAGAGAGATAAGAGAAAGATGCATGACAAGATCTAAGGGAGACTTGGCCCTAGATGTTATCATGCAATGTGGCCCTAAGGTTAGGATTAGAAGACGATTATATCCTAATGTTGTCATGCAAGATGGCCCTAAGGTTGAGGATTAGGGAAAAGCTACCCTAGTGTTGTCATGCTTGGTTTATCAACCTAATGTCTATCCTACTCCAATCTTAATCAAAAATTAAGTTGGACTAGGAAGCCCTAAGGTAACATGCAAGAGCAAGCAAAAAGATAAGAGAAAAAAACACAAACAGCAGCATACGACAATACTTAAATCTGAACAGCAAATTACTTACAACAATAACACAACAACATTTAACAGCATGTATGGCAGAAATTAACAGCACATGAATAGGACATCGATGTATGCATTGGCAGCAAGTATGCATTCAACAATGAAGTAATTAAACATAGACATGCATCAAGAATGCAAAAATCGAAGATGCATATGAACATGTATCAACATCAAACATCTTGAAAATGAAACACCAATAAGCCATTATTAACATGTAATCAATTGATATGCACATGTACAAACCTCAAGAATGCAAGCAATTTGCACCAGACATGCAAAACATAATCCTTGATCACATAATAAAGATTCGCATACATGCTACAAATAGAGGCTAAACAACTCTAAAAAATTCCAAAAATATCAAACATATCAAGTCATGAATCTTAAAAGTTGAAATGGAATCAAGACATGCTCAAAAACAAGCCAAAAACATAAATCACAGCAAGTGTAACTGATTGCAGTATCTGTGTAATCGATTACACCACTTTTAAAAAAGCAAATCCAAGGCGCAACAAGCAAGGTGCAATCAACTACACCTTTGTGTCAATCGATTTGCACCTGTAGAAACAACAAAAATCACTTTTCAAAAGCACTTTTCTAGAATTACTTCAATGATCAAATGCAACATGTAATAGCATGCAATTGTACATGAAAATCACATCAATTAACAGCAAATGAACATATATTGAATCAATTAAACACTAAAACATCAAGCAATTGAATCAGTGGATCACATCACACCAAAACCACAAGGAGATACATTGTGAAAGTTGCAAAATAAGCTAAAATGAGTTTAGATGTAAGAATCACCAACCTACAAAGCTGAGATTTGCTTTGGTAATTGTTGCAAATAGAATTTGATGAACCAAGCTAAAAAAACTAGAGATATAATAAATTCCTAGCAAAAAACTTTAAGAACAATACAATAAGATGAACTTGCTTCAAATTCACTTTAAGAAAGTGCTTCCAAACTTCATATCTAGATCGAAATCAACTTCTACTGCAGAACTAACAAACTCCAATGAAGAATTTAATAATTCTAGTGGAAGAGCTTTGGTGAGGTTAGGGATGAAGATGGAGAGTGAAAAAGCAAGAGAGGATTTGAATACGAAGTGTAGAAAAAAATCAGAAAATGAATCAATTCTCTCTTAGAATGGAGCAAATTGGTTTAAATATGGTCTAGGTATGGAGTGAGAATGAGGTTTGAAACTTGGTTTTGAATGAGTGGAAAAAAATTAAATTTTGGAGGGAAAATGACATTAACTTGGAAATGAGTTGATATCTTGAAGCATCTAGATCCTTCCACTGATGCAGAATTGATTCCAAGTGAAAATGAATGTGAATGAAACTGCTACAGTGCTGAAAACCTGCTATTTTTGGAAACATTGACATAGTGTAATCGATTTGCACCTTTGTGTTAATCGATTACTGTCGCTACGCAAAAAATGACACAGAGTCGCCATCGAACTATATTCATCCCAATGGGGAAAGGAAAATATCGAGAAAACCTCAGAAGGGAATGAACATGGTCTCACAACCAAATTCGGGTTTAAGAGTCGATTACGTAAAAGGAAGGTGTTAACACCCCTCGCATCCGTTGTACTCAACAGGATACACTCTTGTTGTTCTAATCAAAGGGTGTATTAATCTAAAGGCTTACTTGCTAAGAGAATGCAAAAATGAATTATTGGGGAAAAAGAAAAGGTTTTTATTATTGAGTTCGTCCGAGTTTTGCAACTCAATACCTACGTATTCCAGAGGGAATTAGAACTCTGTAGTTGTTGTTGAAAAAAGTTTGTTTGTTCTGTGTTTTTTATGGACGATGCTAAGTTCTCATTCTAGCAGTTAGGGACATTGCCTGTTTGCGATAGAACGGAAATAGCATGTCCTTTTTGAATTTTTTTTAGGGAAAAGGCCGAAGGCAAAATGGTTTGAATTCATTGAAGTGTTTTAAAGAAGGTGAATTGAATTGGTTTGAGATACGTATTATAATAAAGTTTAGGATAATAGGAGTGAATACTTTGTAAAAACGATCCAAACATCTCGCGTACAAAATACCCTAAGAAGAGGTAAGGAATACACTCACTCATCTTTTCCCATGTGCTTAAGACTCATGACATACTATACCCATTGTATTTATTAAGTGTCTTAAATTGATTAAGAGGGGGAGGAGAAGAAGGATGCAAAGGAAAATCTAATGGAACTTGGTCTTAGAAGTTATCATGCGATGTGGTCCTAAAGTTAAGATGGGATAGGAATTGATCCTGATGTTATCATGCCTAGACTGATCCTAATGTCTATCTCGATTCAATATATCCAAGATAAAATGGAATCAAGAACCCTAAAGGAACATGGAAATCACACGGTCAAGCAGTTAATAGCGTTATGTATCAAGAATACTCATCAAGCACATGTATCAAAATCAAGGTATAAATCAATCAACAAATAGGCATCAAGAAACTTGTAAACGACTGTTCACATCTTCATGATCCTAAAACGTGGATTTAATCACAAAATTTAAACCATGGACTTAATAGAAAATTACCACAAGTTTTAACCAAGAATTAGTCACAAATTTAGATTATATTAAAAATTAATCACAAATTTCAACCAAAAATTAATCATATATTTAAATTAACAAATAATCTCAAATTTAAATCAATAGTTAATTATAAAGTTAACATAGAAATTAACACCAAGATCAAAATTAAAATCAATCTTTCCTCACCAATTTAATTTACCATTAAAATCAAATATCAAAATTAATTTAGACTAATGTTTAATCAAGTACAAAATTTAAAAAAATCAGGATTAAATTAAATTAATGAAAAAAAAGAGCAAAAGGTGCAAACAGGAAGGTTGGAGTGTAAAAACAAAGTGGGCTCACATCCAAAGCCCATGAAACAAAACAAAAAATGAAGAGGATTTATTAATCCACCCCTTGATACTCTTAGGCATCTAGTAAATTTCCTTTTATGCCCCCTGCTTCCGGAGATACACATCCGAACGCACCTTTGTTTTGCCAAAATTTGAATGTTTCTGGAGCTACATCTACAGAATAATTTTCTACTGGTATACGTTGGGAAAAACTTCAAAATAATTCAGTTCAGACAGGACGTTCAAGCTCATGGATCTCACCCCTTTTCCGATATTATAGACGAGATCTAATATCGTCTACCTTACAATGACAAATGAAAGGTTGTGAAGCTTTAATATTGTTCACCTTCAGTAATTAAGACGATGTTAGGGCGAAGTGACGAACATATTTCAGTTTCGAAGAGAAAATTCTGCTCAAGTTGGAGGCGATGGTCCGAAGAATGGTCGATGACATCTTAGAGATGTGCAAGCGTCCACCGGGCTATTGAAATGTAGTATTTAAATTTCTGTCAAAATCATCAATGTAACACCGATTATATTTTATAAAGGTTGATTTTATCGTTACAATATTGATTTTCTACTTTTCTAATTCTGGGTTTCTTCTGTATATACGCATACGAAAATATTCCATAGATTCATGTATGAAATTAATTTAAAAAAAAGCTGAAAAAAGGTACTTCAGGATATATATCTTCGAAATCAATAAAGCTTTTTGTTAGCGCGATGGTACCTAAGAAGCTCAAGGGGTGCCATAAGAAATTCTCTTAAAAATTTAGAAGAGAAATTGGACCGGGTCCATGATCCCACCCTATCAAAAGAGGAACAAGTGCAAATTACAGCAAGTCACCTATTCTCACTCTCCTTTCCTCTCGCGACTTTCCTTCCCTTTCTCAAATCACATTTTCTCCCTCAAATCTCCAAAATCAAACTCAAAATCCCCACCCCACCAACACAAACAACAAAGAACCAAGCAAGTCACAAGGAAAGGGAGAGAATGGCTAACCTTAAACACGTTCAAATACGGTGAAGTTGCAAGAGTGGTGCATGATGATTTAAAGAATACGGTCTGCACCTTTCAAAGGTAGCCTCTCTTTTCCAATTTAGTTTTGCTTCTGTGTGTATATTTCTTGTGTTGTTCGTCGTGTGTTGTTGTCTGCTTTTGCCAATTTCTTGTTCTTATTTCTTTCAATTTGTGTTGCTATGCGTATTTGTGCGTGCTGTTGTGAATTGTGTGGTATGCGTGTCGGTGCTACTACTACAAATTATAGTTATTGTTGATTTGCTGTTAAAAGAATGCAGTGTGTATGTGTTTGTGTCAATCTGTTTTTCTCTTGTTCTCCCTTCCCGCTGCTGCTGCGAGACTATGTTTTCTCCCCTCTGTTTCGTGTGTCTCCGTGCGTGTATTCTCCCTTGTGTTGTTGCTGCTAATGATGCGTGTTGTTTGTGGTCTCTGTTGTGAATCCATGTGTGCGTGCGCGCGCTATGATTTTTTATTTCTGATTCTCACTGCCCTTGTCTGCTGTTGTGAATTTTGAAGATTGAAAGTTGTTCTCACTGTTGTGATTTTGTTGAGGTTGTCTCCAGTAAAATCGCGTCTTCTCACTTCAATCGTTGTGCCTTTTATAGCCTTGATATATTGAGTGCTCAGGATTAAATACAAGATTATTAGGTTGATTACGCTTGAATGCCTTTGATTTCTTTCCTTGTTTTGCTGATTTCCTTTCATGAACACCTGATTATATAATTAATGATACTGATTTCATGCCATTTCCGTTTCATCTTTTGATGGTTGTGCTTCTGGATTTACTCCTAAGCTTTGACTATTTGATGCAGAGATTATGACGACTGTGATAAATGATTTCATGTTATTTTTGAATGATCATGTTTGATCAAAACTTGCCAATTTTGTTATGAACCTTGCTGTGATGATTCCTTGCCATTTTCGAATTTCTTACATTTTGGAAATTGTCGATATGCTTTAACATTTGTTAAATTTCAAATACCAGAAGATTCTCATGGATTTCGTGCCAAAAATTGCTTTTGGTGTCCAGTTTCCAACAACTGTACCAAGGGTAGAATACCTCCAGCAGCAGTGATTGCCCATTTTCCGTTCTTTAAGGCATTCCCAGTCATCTTTTGAACTTCCAAAACCATTTCAAGATAGGAATCGCATACACAAGACATGATCTCTTTGTTCCATGATTCAATTAGCTGATTTTCGGCATCAAATTTTCCCTTGGCGGAAGCAAAATCAGTAGCACCTTTAGATGGAAAAGCCAGATTTAACATGATCAAGTCGTTGCCACTCGGTATGTAAGAACTGTCACTTTGTTGAACATTATCTCATGCATAGTTTACCGCAGTAGTCTAGCCATTTGTTGAAGCAAGTGCCTCTTGACCGCTGATATGCAGGTTGTTATTCCCAACCGATCTATCCCAAGGTTTTGCAAATGAATTCAAAAATCTTCTGAAGAAGGTTCTTTCTGGTAAGTTGAATTGGAAAACCGTAACTTATCGGTAGGGCTGGAAATGAGTCGAACTCACCTCAGCTCGGCTCGACTCGTTAAGAATTGTTCGAATTCGAGTTCGAGTTCGAGTTCGATACGAACTTTTTTTTAAGCTCAAACTCGACTCGTTATAAGTTCACGAACAGTTCGGTTCAGCTCGTTAGGTTCATCTCATTAGGTTCAGCTCACATGGTTCACGAACTTAAAAACTATTTTTTAAAATATATATATTTTTTAGTATATTTGATATTTTAAATAAATATATATTTTTTAAATAAAATATTAAAATAAAATAAAAGTTATCATATTGAAATTTAACTTTATCTTCGAAATCTACTAATTCAAAACCTACACAACTTTCAAGAGATACATTTGAGAGTCTAATTCAAAAACTACTAAATTGAAGATTAAATTTGTCTAAGATTTGAAGTAAATATTTAAACCTAATCTTAAAGACAGTATAATTCTTTTCATATGTAATCGAGTTGACTCATGAACCTAACGAGTCGAACTATGTATAGTTCAAGTTCAGCTCATTTAGTTAACGAACCTAATTTTCCGCTCATACTCAACTCATTTGGTTCATGAACCTAGTTCAACGATTTAATTGTCGAGTCGAATTCCGAACTATCTTCGAGTTGGTTTGGTTCATTGCCAGCCCTACTTATCGGCAATGGTATTTCCATTAAGGTGCTGTTGAGATAATTCTGTTGATTTCGATCCTGGAAGGAATATGATGGCGAAGCGAAGAAGATGAATCGCAAATTTTTTTATGTGAATTGAAGATGAAGTTTTTTGTTATGGATGAAAAACTCTTTTACTCAATTTATAATGATAAAGAAATTCTATTGCTCAGTCTTGCATCGACGATTTAAATTTGTGAGCTTTGTTATTGAATCAGTATTTTTCTTTCCTTTACTGCTTTGCATTTGAATTTTCTTTGCTGTAGGCTTTCTAATTTCCTTCAATAAGAGGGCACCTCTTTGAGTTTTTTTTTTTGAAAATGAATATTTAATTTGAATTTGGATATGATTTAATACAAATGGATCTTAGTTTGAACTAGATATAGAAAAATGGTCTTTGGATATAGGCAATTTAATTGTTTTTTATCATTGGATGTGGTTTTGTAATTGGATAATTGGTTTGGTTTACAAATAGATGTGGATGAAAATGGATATGGATATGGATTAAAAATGGTTTTTGGTTAATTGGATTTGAAGGATTGGATGAAATTAATTAAAGATGGCTTCAAATGGATTTTTAAAATGGATGTTAGAAAAACAAGCTTTTGAATTGAAATGGAATCTGAATGATGAATGAATTTTGGATGGTTTTAAAAAATGGCTTGAAATGGATTTTGATATGGAATGAATATTTGGATGAAAATGACGATGGACTTGAATACCAAACCTTGACAACTTTGATCAAACTAAACTCATGGAAACTCTTGAACGAAACTTTTCTTAAGTGAATCCACACAAAATTCAATCAACTTGTATTAAAAGAAACGAGTAAAATGCCTTGATCATAATGAATCCTTTTGTATCATGATTTATTCTTTGCAACTCAAACTACAAGGCCCTTGAATTGATAATCAATGGTCTCAAAAATAAAGTCTTGTCTTGAAGAAATCTAGTAGGACATTTCGACACTCTTCCGCTGACAGCAACGGCATACCCAAATGCACCTTCGACTCAGTTTAACTTTCGTGAATATTACGGTGTTCGCATGGGATGTGTGATGCTAACAACAAACTAAACATCATCAGCAACAATAACCTTGCAGAAACAAAATCGAAGAACAAGTCAATGGTCTCATATTGTCGGTTGGTGTATTCTCTGTCTGTTCACCTTCTGCCTTTATTTTGTGATGTAATAACTCTCAAATATTGCTTTAAAAAACATCATCTTACTGCTGTTATTTGATTGTTAAGGTCGTTCTTTGTCATTTGTTATGCTGGTAGTTATGGCTTGAGCATACACATTTAGAGTAATATTATGCTACTGTCAATTGCTGCAGATTTTTGGTTGTTAGAATTTTATGATATTGTGCTACTTGTTTTCAAGTTTCATATTAGAGTTTACGTTGATTTGGCATTGTGAGATTTCCATGTCGATACTTTCTAAACTGTACAAAATTGGTTGTTATTCTGAATTAGATCCCATTACATAGTCGGTTTTGAAAACGACTTTGTTTGTGTTATTTACCACTGATCTCATGTTGTTCCTTTGAGTTGGTAAATCTTCCTTCCAAGTTACATCTATCTTATTTTTGCTGTGAAATATATTAATGGATGATTGTTCCTTGCACTCCTTTTGTTTACATCCATTTCAGTTTGAGTTTCGCAAGTTTCAGTTTCACAATACTTCGGCCGTTGTAATTCTGTGAATGATGCATATGTTGTAGTCTTCGGTTGCAAAATGTATCGATGCCAATTTTAGGCATATCTTAACATGAACTATCTGATATTCTGCATGTTGAATTTTTTATTGTTAGTGCATTTTTTGTTCATGTGATAGTGTCGAAATGGTAAACGTGAGATATACCAAATGTTTGTTTCCATGCTTCTTCATCTACTTTTTTTCTATGTGATAAAGTCATGCACAAATCATGTACATTGCTACTGTGAGGGAGATGCTGGTACCATGACATAATGATTCTCACTACTAGTTGTTTGTGTGGGTGATCAGACTTGGAAATATTTCAAGTGTCATTGCATGTGTTTAAAGCATATTTCAATCTTTTTATGATCTTTTCATTTCAAAATCCTATAAGTCTTTTCAACAGAAAATTACTTATTATTAAGTTTAATTAATCACTTTTTAGTTTGCTAACTTGGTTGTACTGATGAATTATTTTTTTAAAAAAATTAATTTAATTAAATCTTAATTAATCAATTCGTTTGTATAAATAAAACAAATTTTCATTAAGTTATTTTATACTTTGAGTTTTGTTTCAAACTCAATTGCACATTTCCCAAATGCGATTAACAAAATTACTTACTTTCTTGCTTTTTTTGAATAAATAACGAAAGTAGTGGCCTCTTGGGGTCTAGCATCCTTTGAGTCCTTGAACAACTGTTCTCGAGGCGCACGCCCTTGAGTTACGGTTGTTCCATTTTTCGATTTTCAAAACCGTTTTCACTCAATTCAATTAAAGCTTCTAAAAGATATTTTTAAATCAATTTTATTAATTAGATATTTTTATAATAAATTCCAAATATTCATTCTTTTAAAATAAAATACTTTTCAAAATTATTACCAAATTAATATTTTAAATATTAAACTTTTTGAAAATTATACTTTATTTAAAACTTATTTCTTCTTAAGATATTAAACTTTTTTTTCAAAACAATTAATTATAATAATATTTTAAGTATTAAAAAAATATGCTTTATAAATTAAGTCAAATTTCTTTTTTAAGATATTAAACTTTTCTTAAAACAATTAATTATGATTAGCTTTTCTCAAAACTTTTTATAATTGATTAATTAATTTTATATATGAAAATTAAAACTATTTTCTTGATTAAATTAAACTATTTTTCTTAATCAAATTTCAAAACAATTAAATTCTTGGATCTCGCCTTCCTTGAATTTTTAAGCGACCGCTCTCGAGGTGCACACCTTGATGAGTTGTGATCCTTCCGATCTTATTTTCTAGAATACCTAGCGCGCCTAGTCCGAGTACGCTAATCCATTCAAATTACTTTTTCTAAATTAAACCACGAAAAAATCGAGTTCTTGGAGTCGCGCATTCCTTGAATTCGAGAATGATTACTATTGGGGCGTACGCCTTGCATAATATATCATTCGAACTTTCGTTCCTAAAATACTTCCTATAATTATTTGGACAAGTACTTTCACCGTCCAACAAACATATTTTATAATTAATGGAACGAAAAAGGTATCGTTGGGATCTAGCATTCCAATGATATCCCGATTAATTGGTTACGAGGCCGACGTCTCGTTTATCGAATAATCGTCATTCCTCCTAATTTTTCAAACCATCTAATCTCGTTCCTCACCTTCGTGCGATTTCTAACCCAAACTATTTCCGAAAGAATAGAGTTCTTGGAATCTCGCATTCCTTGAATTCTTGAGTGACGAGCTCTTAAGGCACGCTCTTAGGTTGCTTGTCAATCACTCTTTCGTTTCTCAACACAACTTCAAACACAAATTTCGAAGTTAGTCGAATGAAAAGGGTGCCGTTGGAATCTAGCATTCCAATAATTCCCCGATTAATTGATTGCGAGGCTGACGTCTCGTTTATCGAATAGTCGTCATTCTCCATTAAATTACCTAACCAAACTCCTCTTTCTCGCCCCGTGCGATCGAAACCATAAACCTATTCAAATATATCCTCCAACCAAAACATCAAATGCGATAAACCTAATCCCTCGCCCTTGCGCGATCCCTACAACTCAAACAACTCTTCTCAAAGAACATTGTTTAGTCCCTTCTTCCGCGCATAACAAACTCGTGCTTCAGCCTCCCCTAGCGAGCAGACAAGCCAATGTTTAGCAGTTAGAATGCGACCTAAACTCTCGTTCGACTCTTAGATAACCCTTACCAAAGAACATTGTTTAGTCCATTCTTCTGCGCATAACAAACTCGTGCTTCAGCCTCCCCTAGTGAGCTGACAAGCCAACGTTTAGCAGTTAGAATGCGACCTAAACACTCGTTCGTTTTTCAAACCCATTACCCGTAGTTAGCCGAACTACGGCAGCTCTGATTTCTCATTTATCAATGAGAATACGTAGGCATAGGATTGCGATGATCCTAGCGAGCACTTTTCTTTCTTTCCCACCTTTAGGTTCCCATACCTTTTACCAAAGAACATTGTTTAGTCCCTTCTTCCGCGCATAACAAACTCGTGCTTCAGCCTCCCCTAGCGAGCAGACAAGCCAACGTTTAGCAGTTAGAATGCAACCTAAACACTCGTTCACATACCAAACCTTTTACCGTAGTTAGCCGAACTACGGATGCTCTGATTCTTCATTCCCTCTTGAATGTAAGATACGTAGGCACAAGATTGCGATGATCCTAGCGAGCACAATCCCCTCTTTTTTTCCTGTAGTCCTACGAACTACGAATGCTCTGATTTTCCACTTCTTACAAGTGAAGATACGTAGGCACAAGGGCCCCAATCCTTGGCGAGCACCCTATCTTAAAACCACACATTCCCCCTATAGGAGAAACCTTAGAAGAAAACTAACAAGCGTAACTAACTTTACTCTCGAATCGATCAAGAGGTTCCCGTTGAGTACAACGGACGTAGAGGGTGCTAATACCTTCCCTTTACATAATCGACTCCCGAACCTAGAATATTGGTTGCGATGACCATGTTCTTATCTCTTCAAAGGTTTTATCGATATTTTTCTATTCCATCCTTGGAATGAATAAAGTTCGATGGCGACTCTGTTTCGAACGTATTTTCCGCGTCCATCGCGAGGATCGTATTTTTCGAGGTACGACAGATTGCAACTCTGCTGGGGACACGCATTGCCCTATGCAAGAGAGAGTCAAGCCTCACTTGACTCGATTCGATATTACTAACCTTTTGCTTAACTGTTTTCTTTATGTTTATTTTCTCCTATTGTTTATTTCTTATTTTCTCTTTCTATCGTATGCTGTTTATTATATCTGCCTGCTGGATTCGGGGATAGCATTGCAAGTAAAGCTCTACACCCGAGCTTTGGAAAAAGAAGAGAGAAAACATAGTTTAGAATTGGTAGTAATTAGTGTTAGTCCCCAAGGACTCGCTCCTTGTGTGCCTAGCATGAAAGCTCCTTCAGAATAGACCTTTTTCGTAGATCCTATCGTAATGCAGCTAGCCTGTTGCACGATTTGATTCATGAAGGGTCCATGAATCTGGGAACCACTCGTAGAACCAGTTTCTATATTGGTAGTCGTGTAATGTTAGTCTCTGAGGACCCGCTCCTCATGTGCCTAGCATGAGGACTCCGCTCAGGAGAGACCCTATCGTACTCTCGTTATAATACAGCTAGCCTGTTGCGTAATGTTGATGCGATTGGTGTCCGTGATCCTGGGAACCTTATCCATCAACGTAGAAGCAATCCCGTGAGTGGGTATGTGGGTAAAGAAAATAGAACTTGCCTAGTAAAACCTACCGGTTAGGGAGCTTTGACCTGCTTATGTTATCCTGGATCCTGTTTGTGCCTGTATTGCATTTGCATATCATTTCATGTGCATTTCATCTGCATTGCATATCTTCATAAACCAGAAAGCTCATCCATCCTTTGTCCATAATCCGCAGTTGATTTCCCAACACCTGTATCGGACTTGAAGCAACTTTTGGAAGAATCATGAGTTCAGAAGAGCAGAACCAGTTTGCGTCAAGAGCAGATGTTGACTTAATGAAGAACCAGTTGGACCAGCTTGTGGATGCTATGTTAGCCTTGGCAAGGAGAGAGAACAACCCTCAACGACCTATAGTTACTGAGAACGTCATACCTCAGCCTGTGCGGATTCCTGTTGAAGACCAGGTTATACAAAAGCGTCACACTATTCAGGATGAACATACCTCGTCTCTTGATGCTGTTGAGTACCATAGTTTCACATTCACTACACCGAATTCCCAAGTGGCAAGCTTGGAGGGGAATAATGAACGACCTCAGGATGTTGAGTTTGCTGAAAGATGTCGTGTGTTGGAAGAGAAAGTTGAAGCCATGATGGGGTGTGATACTTCTGATCTGAATGCTTTGAATATGTGTTTGGTACCCGGACTTGTGATACCTCCAAAGTTCAAGATGCCAAATTTTGAAAAGTACAAAGGAGATAGCTGTCCAAAGCAACATTTGGTAATGTTTTGCAGAAAGATGACGTTTTATGCTCACAATGACAAACTTATGATTCACTGTTTCCAAGACAGTTTGAGTGGGGCATCATTGAGTTGGTACATGCAACTAGAGAATATCCATATCCAGTCATGGTCGGGCTTAGCCAACGCCTTTGTGAAACAATACCAATACAATCTTGATGTGGCTCCCAACCGCATACAGTTGCAAGGCCTATCTCAAGAGGAAAACGAGTCTTTCAGAGGGTATACTCAGAGATGGAGAGAGGTAGCTGCTTGCGTTCAACCACCGCTCTTAGGCAGGGAATTGGTTGACATGTTCATAAAGTCTTTACGAGAACCATACTTGGAAAAGATGATAGCCAATGGGACATCCAACTTCTCTGATTTGGTATCAGTAGGAGAACACATTGAGAGCCATATCAAGAATGGAAAGGTTCATGACATCTCGAACATCCCAGCTGGTGAAAGTGAATCAGTTGTCAGCTCCCAAGAGGAAGAAAAGGATGAGATAAACACGATCAGGGACACTCCACAGGCTCCATTCTCGGTACCTTACCTTAAGTACCCAAGCATCTCAACTGTTAAAAGCCAGCAATCATATGGGTCTACCTGTGTGACTCCGGTCTCTTCACATGGTCAATATCCTCCTATCAATAGAGGTCCCCATTATCAACAGCAGGTTGCACATCAACATGCTTCGCAACAACGACATTATTATAATCAAAGACCAAAGAGACACTTTGATCCATTACCAATGCCATACAATCACGTGCTACCACGTTTGATTAGTAGTGGACTGATAGTGCCAAAGAGATTAGATCCTGTGATCCCACCATATCCACCAGGCTTTGACACCAATGCACGATGCGGCTACCATGCTGATGCCATGGGGCATTCGACCGAAGATTGCAAACAGTTCAAGAATAAGGTTCAAGATCTGATCGAGTCCAAGCTAATCTCGTTCACACCTCAAGGACTTCATATCAACATCAAACCTTCATCTGGTCAAGTGAGTTCATCAGTCCATGACATGGAAGAAGCTGCAGAGAGTAGATATGAAGAAGGTTATCATACTGGTCTCGACGAGCAAGAAGGGTAGCTCAACTGTGATGCAAGAGAGAAAAGCCCAATTCCTCAATACTGGCAATTTCCATATTGTTTTTACGCTTTTGTAGTTTCTTTTCTGTTATAATTCTACTTGCTTTTAGACATTGTTTCTTATTAATGGTATTGTTAATGTGATAATTATGCATGTTTTTGATCAAATCCATTCGTATTCACTCACATTTTCTCACTTATTGTAAAAAATCACAAAAAAAAAATTTCACTCCACTTCCTTTATCACATTGTTGTTTAGCAAAGATTTGAGGGAGGATGACGAAAGCTAAATACCCATAATTGCTGATAGTATGCTTTTGGATAAAGTCTTGCTGATGATGTACAGGCATTGTTTCAATCCCTCATACACTGGAGAGATAAGGAGTTAGTCCCTAGTTAGCCACTTCGAGCCTAGAAGCAGGAGTTTCCTTCGGATTTCTAAAACCCTTACGCTTAACCTGGGGGAAGGGTAGTGTTCAGTTAACCTGATTACGCACTCGAATCACGAGGAAAAATCCAAAAGTCATGACGGTTCATCAATGACCAATGACTTGGCAGCCACAAATCCTTCAAAAAAAAATCAAAAGCCTGTTAAGTCGAACACCTCAAAAGGGGACTTAGGCAAAAATCAAGGCAATCCCGATGGATCTGACAAGCAAAGTCAGTCCATGTAAAAGTTAGGGATCAAAAACAAAACCCAAAAGAGGTCCTTAAACCCTCGACAAAAACAAAATAAGATTCAGTGGCCACCCAAATCAAGGGGTTACTAACGTCCATCAAAATAAGGTGGTTGCCATTTCAGGCAAACTTTGAACCATCAAGTTTACACCGTCAAGCAGGTGCAAAATTAACTGAACGTAGGTATGGAGGTCATTAAGAAGAAGGGGTGGGTACAAATCAAACTTTGAGCCTTATATCCTTTGTTTCTATAACTGTGAACCAGACCATGATACAACCCTCAAAAGACCTAATTGAGGCGGGGTTTATTCTGGAAGCATACTACAACAAGGTTGCGTAAACTGACTCCTACATATTTGCTAATCTTCTATATTGGTGTCATATTCTTGCTATATCTTTCGCACCAGATAAATTAGCACTGCGTTTGGACTAGTAGTCCACTCGTCATACACTATCACATCATTCTAATAAATGATCCTTTCAAATTTTGCATAAATGTCTCATTAAAATTACCATTTTTGAATAAACACTTTTAACTGCAAGTCAGTACTTGGCATTATGGAAATTCCAACAAAAGAACAATCAAAGAGGAACTCAATCACTCATTGGTGTTGACCTGAATCAAGAATTTCTCATAACCCTGCAGACTGGGGCAAGTTCTTCTGAGTTTCAAACAGGGGCATATTGTTGCAAAATCTAGACGCTGGGGCAAATCATCTCAAACTATGTCATGGCGAGATCACATGCCAGGAAAAATCCTTCGAACACCCTACAGACTGGGGCAGGCTAGTTGAACCAGGGTTGAACAGGGGCAGTATCCCTCCTTGCTTTCAAGTTGGTTAAGCAGACTGTGCCAGGTGCTAGTAATTGTTGAGTTCACAATAAGCGTCAAAAGCCTTGGGGAAGAGCAAAAGCACGATCAACATGCATTGGTTAAGTCGCTACGCTCGCATATTCAACATGCTTTAGTTATGTCGTTATGCTCAACATTTGCAAGCCATCAAGGTATATCAGCCAAAAGCCGAGGTTGTTACAAGAACGAGTGCACAATTTCTGCAAAGGATCAAACTTGAGGCACCAAGAGCATCCACATATGTTCTCTGATCATAGCATTATCAGATACCGAGTGTAGGGAAGTCAAATCCTTTCACCACATAAATGTCCACCTGGCTGGCATCATAACCCAAAAGTCCAACCCCGCTTGGCATCTATTGAAGTCCAATTTGTATTGGCAACCATTAAAAGTCCAACCCCGCTTGACATCTGTAACACCCCAAGATCATGTTGATCGTGCTTTTGGTTTCTCATTTGTTAAGTCGGTGCTGAGTTAGCCGAACTACGGCAGCTCTGATTTCTCATTTATCAATGAGAATACGTAGGCATAAGATTGCGATGATCTTGGCGAGCACAATCCCCTCATTTTCCCGTAGTCCCACGAACTACGAATGCTCTGATTTTCCACTTCTTACAAGTGAAGATACGTAGGCACAAGGGCCCCAATCCTTGGCGAGCACCCTATCTTAAAACCACACATTCCCCCTATAGAAGAAACCTTAGTAGAAAACAAACAAGCATAGCTAACTTTACTCTCAAATCGAATCAAGAGGTTCCGGTTGAGTACAACGGACATGAGGGGTGCTAATACCTTCCCCTCATGTAATCGACTCCTGAACCTAGAATATTGGTTGCGATGACCATGTTCTTATCTCCTTAAAGGTTTTATCGATATTTTCATATTCCACACTTGGAATGAATAAAGTTCGGTGGCGACTCTGTTCGAACGTTTTTTCCGCGTCCATCGCGCGGATCGTATTTTTCGAGGTACGACAGTAGCTTGTTATATTAGGGTTAGGAAGAGCTTAGTTTGATTTCTCTTTTTTCAAATAAACATGGATTGCTTTGATTGATTTCCATTATCATCCTATAATTCAAGGTCCCTATGTGGAAGCCTCATCTTTCCTTTGGAAGGATGTGTGGCATTTCACAAGAGGTAGAACCTTTGAGGATGCTTATCTCAGATGTATGGTTGAGTGCCAGGTTGGATTGCTTTGGTTTCCATCCTGCTTCCCGTCATCAATCAATAATATTGATGTTAATTCTCTTCCCTTTTGTTGGAGCTTGTTGAAGCATGAAGATGAATACTTCTCTTGAAGATGGCTTGGACTTGGAGTTGTTTGCAGACTGTTATTTGTTTTGCTGTTTATCTGCTTTGCTGTTGAGCTGTTTGTCTGCTGTTTTGTCTGTTGTGTTTCCTGTCTGCTTGATTGTTGCTTGTGTGACTATTTGGTGTGTTGCATTAGACTAGGCCTCATGTAGATGATTCTAGGCCTAAGATCATCTTAAAGGTTGAGACTAGCTCCCTTTGCTTGTCTGCATTTAGAGGTGGAGTTTGTCTCCCTCTGCTTGACTGTTATTGATTGGCTTTGCTTGCTGGCTTAAGGTTGAGTCTGCCTCCCTTGCCTGTGCTTTGTGTGTTGCCTTTGGGCTTGTTTTCTCTAGAAGTTGAGCTTGGCTCCTTCTGCTTGTTTGTTGCATTGCATGCATTTTATTTACAGTAATTTCTTTGCAGTTAATTTCTTTTGTTGTTGCTTTCCTTTGCCATGTTCCCCTAGGAACTCTGACTTCTCTTGTTCAAGAGAAGTTATGACAGACATTAGGGTTCTAACCATGCATGATAACATTAGTTAGCTTCCCTCCTAACCTCAACCATAGGATCAACTTTGCATGACAACTTTAGGATTGGATCAGTTCCCCTTTAGTGCGTCTTTTCCTCTTCTCATCTTCAAACAAATCAAAATACAGTAATAAAGGTTAATTGATGTCGTACGCTACGAGCCTTAAGCTACTTGAGAAAGGGTTGTTGGAGAGTTTCTTTCCAACAATCTAGATGTTTAGTATGGTACCCTTTGGGTGACATGCGACACATTCACTCTCAGGTCATAGTCTCTAGTGCGGTGTCAGTTGCAAACATCCATAAAAAGATACTTCTTCTAAAAAACAGAAAAACAAAGATCAAACCTTTTTTTTTCCTCTGGGACTTTTAATTCTTGGAAACCCTTTTTCAGAAGGAGAGTTCTATTAACCCTCGGTTCTATCGCAAACGGTAAACGCCTAAGTCTCCATCGAGCGAGCTGCATACACCAAACTGTTGGAATCGTCTGTTAACCCTACTCGAATAAAAAAGACAAACTTGTGTCTCTTGTAGTCCCGAACTACGTTTGCTCTGATCTTTCGCGCCGTGTGAAAGTACGTAGGCACGAGATGAAATATCTCGGCGAGCAACCTTCCCCCGTAACCCGTAGTTAGGCAAACTAATTTGACTCTGATTTCTCGTTCCAGACGGGAATACGTAGGCATAAAGTGCGACGCTTTGCCGAGTCATTTTCTTTTTTTTTAGACCAGACCCGTTAGCGTAGATAGATATAACAAACCCGTCAGATAAACACAACAAGCGTGGATCCCATCGAGTACGATGGACGTGAGGGGTGCTAATACCTTCCCCTTGCATAACCGACTCCCGAATCCAGACAATGGTTGCGATGACCTTGTTTTATACCTTTTCGTCAGGTTTTTTTCGATCGTTTCCTTTCCCTTTCTGTGGGATAAATAACGAAAGGTGGCGACTCTTCCATTTTGCCGGCACCTTATTTTCGCGGTAGCGACAGGTTGTATTATGATAAAATAGTGGGTAGTTCTTCAATAAATTTTGCTGATATTGTGATTATTGGTGAAAGGATTGAGAACAGGTTAAAGATTGGTAGGATTGCTGGTTCCATTATTCAACAACCAACCAAGTGTTGCGGTGAGAATCGTGATGTCAAGCTATTGATTAACTTGAATCTTAATTCTTAAAATTCACAACCGGACTTTGATTTATCCAAAGGAAAGGTTAAATAAAGAAAGACCTTTTGCGCGATGTAACAACAATGCTAAGAGATCGGGGATCGGGGGTTGGTTATGCCTAGGATAGGTATTTCACATCCTAAAAATTTGTAGTATTCTACAGGAACCTTTTGTATGATTGCATGCTAATACTTGATAAATGTTTGATATGGTTTGGGATTGGGTAAAAAGTGTAGGTAAAGACCTAAGGATAGTTTCTAAGTTTGCTCGCAAAGATATCGCATCCTCTGCCTACGTATTCTAACTAAGATAGAATCAGAGCAATCGTAGTTCACCTCACTAGGGATGAAGAACACTTGATTATGATCAAGGTTCAAGAGGGTAAAAAACATAATAATGCTTGTATAGAGTTTAAGAAAACTCTCTAGATCTATATTGAGCACTCAAGAAAGGGGAGTAAGTAATCATCTCCATGATTCTTACATAGAGTTAACCAATATCTACCTAACTCTACGTTGTAAGACCAATTGGTTCTATCCAGACTAAAAGGAAGGTTGTTCGTCAAGAGATCGCATCTTGTGCCTACGTATTCTCATTATCCAATGAGAAATCAGAGCGGCCGTAGTTCAGGCCACTAAAGAACGAGGACCAATTGGTTCTATCCAGATCAAAAGGAGGAAAAAGGTTCTATCCAGAACTATGAGGTTCAAGAGCTATGTATGACCCGAAGGGTCAATAGAGAGGCTTTCCTTTGGAAGGGAAAAGATTAGGCAACTTGGATGAGAACTAAAAAGTTCCATCACTTGGGGAAATAACTTAACAAAGCAAAAATCATTCAAACATGATGAATACAAGAGGCATGGTTACAACAAAGAACAAGCAAGCATATTACAACATTAAGCAATGATTTCAATCAAGATAAATGGTTACAACCAAAGCAAGTATCAAGATATCACAATACCATGAAGGGTAAGTTCTTACAAGACTCAAAATGATGAAAAGGTAAAAACCAATGGCATATCTTAACAAAGACGGGGATATTTCTTAACAAAGATAGGGGGATCTTAACAAAGATTGGGATGTGTCTTGACAAAGATGTGGTTTCTTAGAGCTTACAAGATGTCATGTGTAATTACAATCATCAAGTATCATCAAACAGTGTCACAATAATGTAAGGGAAAAGTTCAAAACTTCCTGGGGAAAACTTTCAAGTTTAAATGAGAAGATTCACTTAGATGTTTACAAACAAGATTTGAAATTCAAACTCAAGTATACAAGGAAGATAATAAGCCAAATTAATAACTTCAAAATAAAACTTAAAAGAGAATGAAATTAAAGTTGGAAATGAGAGAGGAAAGGTAGGAGGGTGAAAACTCTAAAACGAAACGCCATTTTCTAATGATGTAAAGTGTTCCTAAAATTTTTATTTTAGGATTCGTTAAACATCATATGAAAGTATGCATTAATACAAGAATGTGTCAAAAAGAATCATTAAAGAATGAAGGAGTTGTGGAATTTTGAAATTAATGACAATTAAACTAAAAAACAAATAAAATCAAAATGCTAAAAAGAAGAAATGCCTCCCCCAAGGCTTGAACCCAAGACCTTGGGGTCATGGGCTTAAAACTTAGCCACACCAACTTATTCACGCGCATGTTAGGGAATGGAAAAAGAAAATAAAATATCAAAATGTGTAAAAAAATATGAAAACGCGCAAAAAAAATGCCCTCACTGAGGGTCGAACCGGGGATCACGCGCATGGCAAAGTTCTTATAGGAAAGGTTACAACCACTGGGGTGGAGATACATACAATGTATCAAGCCACCCCATTAAAACATATACTAAAAATTTGCAATTCTGGGCAAGGCATGAGGGCAAGCTCAAGGCAAAAATGTGAAAACGACTTGATTCCAATTTCTTCAATACTTAATCAATTTTAATGAAACAAAAGTCAAAATCACTTGTTTTTTCAAGGGGATCATGATGGTGCACTCCATTTTTCCAAATTATGCCTCCAACTTAAAACACTATGGAACATGCTAAGATGACCTTTGAAATGCATTTTGAGATTTTTAGATCAAAACAAATGCAATTAATGGTAGAAGATAGTTTGAGCAAATTCTAAACATGATATTGAATGAGTCTCAACAGAAAGTTTATTCAAAACAGCATTGGAGCAAAAAAAAAAGTATGTGAGTTGTAATGATAGACATGAGTTGGCAACGTGGTTACAATGTCAAAGCTTTAAATCCAATAAACCAATCTTACAACAAACAGTCACAAATCAACTGATCAATCAAAGGAGCTGACCTAGAATTGAGCAGAACCATAAATCCTTGCATTACCATGCCAAGTCAAGAATGATACACTCAAACTAAGAGCCAACACACCTAAAGCATATTCATAGAACTAACACTGAGCATAACCAAGACTGATATTACAATGCCTAGGACAAACCACACAAAGAGTTAACAACCTAAATATCAGATCATGGCCTGATAACTCCAACCTCATACATTCTGTCAGCAACCCCTTAAACAAGGCAAACTAAAACAGTCCTAAATCTTAACAATGGCAGGCCTTTGAATGCTATATTCTTGATGCAACAAGAGCAACAACTCTAAAGTCCTAAAGCTCTTGATAATATTTACCAACCTCTCTTAGACTATTTAAAACTCGCCATCAAACAATCCTAAGTTCAAAACCAACTTAACTGAGCCAATAATGCCTAAGAGTCTAACCTATCATGGAACTTAAAAGACTAATTGGAATTCTGACCAGAATTCTAGGTTGACAAAACATCTCAAACAAATCTATGCAACAAGTATAAGTGGCCAGTCAACAAATAATAGCAACAGATTTTGAACAACACAAGATGCAAAATCAAGGCAACTAGGTGTTCAACAACTTGATGTAAAGTATGGGTATACATGCTTACAACAATTGGTAATGATACACATGGTGGAGAATCTAAAATAGCACTATACCAGCTTAAACCCAACAATGCTGATCAACAGAAAGTTGAGAAACAAAACTGGACCTGAGCTCAAACAAGAAAAACCTGAGACCTCTAAACTACACTCTTAGTGGCTAAAAAGTCCACCATCCACAAGACCAAAACCTGATCCTCCAACTTTGTCCCAGACTAACATGCCTAGGTATCAACCACAACACAAACATACCATCTAACATAGGGATCTAGCCCTGATAACAACTAAGCCTGAACATCCTTCTTAAAACACCAACAACAACCTAATGGCTAATAGGATCTCAACCCGAACCACACCAAACTGCCCTCATGGTTCTAAACAGAAGGGAGGCATACAAACTTAAAACCTCAAAACAGCCTCTCACCCAACCAAAAACTCTGGTGATAACAACATAAACAAGTCAACTAATCTAAATAAGCACAAAGGTTAAAAACCATAGATGAACTTGACCAGTACAGAGCCATTCAATCACAAACCAATGCCTTATGACAGCAACATAAGTGCAACAAACTTGATGTAATACAAACCATCAAACCAAACAACAACTCTAAAGCTCTTGACAGTTTCCAATGCTTAACCAATTCTCCTAACATAAGAGACTAAACTAAGGCCAACCACATAAGCTAGACAAAGCCAACCTAACTTCACCAATGATAAATGTCAAACATAACAATGTTCAACATTAAGGAATCTACACTAAACCCCTCTTATTGACAGTTTTCAAACAGTTTTGGTGGTTAAATTGACATAAAAATGCCAAGAGCCTAAACTCATCATGTATCCATATCATACCTTCACAAAGGTAAAACATACACAAACCACCTTAATGACATTCCAACAGCAAATGCACATGGTATATATTTTGACAGCATATTTAACAAACTTCAACATGATAATGTGCAAACTAAACTCAACAACAAAACAACACATGATGATCCATATTAGTGAATGAGTTCAAAATAACATACCTCTTGTAGTCCTTACTATGCTAGCTGCAAAAAATACAGAATCCCTTCCCTTTGAACAAGCTTGTGAAGTTACTTCTTTTTGAAGAAACAAAACAACTCTTGAGGACAGATCTCACAAATGAGTTTCCAATTGCTATTTGATGTTATGGGAAGTTAAAATATCATAAACATGAAGTGCTCCAAGTGTTATTTTGATGGAAAAAGGTTTGTGTGGTGATTTCGCTTGAAATGTGCCTAAAAGTCAAATTATGGTGTGTGGACAGTTGACTTTTTTATTCAAGGTTTTTTTTGGAGAAAGTGATGATGGGAACAAATTCAAATGGACATTTTAAGGGTGTGTATATGGTCTTTGAAGTGTTTTTGTATTTGGAACAAGGACTGGTGTGAAAAATGCAAAGAGGTGAAATTGGTGTTTTTTGGGAAATTTCTTCACTTACAAGCAAAGAGAGAAAGAAGGAGAGCTATGTGTTTGTGATGTTTTGTATAGATCTGGTGTGGTTTAAAGAGTGAAAGAAAACCTCTATTTATAGATCATGAGAAGAGTTTAGGGCAGATTGGAACTCTTGCCTTTTGGGGGGAAATTGTAGCAACTCTTGTTCAAGATCTTGATGCAGCTGGTCTTGAGTGTCCTTGATGCATTATGATGCATAAATCAGAATGTATGCAAGCTATAGGGAGTGGTTGAGGTGTGTTAATAGAGTAGGGGCCCTACTGCTCCAGATTTTCTTCAAAAAGTTTCTCTTTCCTCTTGGATTTCTTTGAATATAATATTGCCACTTTTCTTGCCAATCTTGTCAAGCCTTTCAAGCCTTCTTTCTTCTGCATTTTCAACCATCAACCTCTCTAATTGTCAAATCAAGACATGACCCAATGGTTGAGAATGGTTCAAGTGGCTGAAAAGTGAATTTATGAAAAAGTTGAAATGGTGCATTCAAGTGTTGAAACCCCAACTTGCTGGATTCATAACTCTCAGCTCACAAGGGCTATGGAGGAGTTCTAGTAATTTTTGGAAAGCCCTCATGAATCTCTGCAATTTTCACGTTTTCATGATCTTTAGATTCCAAGTGGAACTAGGTCAAAAAACTCCTCAAAGTTGGTTGAAAACATGATTTGAAAGGCCAGAAACTTAGAAATTTTCTAAGTGTTTTCTCCCTCTTGTGATGATTTTTCCTATAAATCCAAATCTATGCATTTTTTCCCATGGGTCAGTTTTACACTTTTGTAGGGCTTGCAAAGACCTTTCCAACAAGCTTTGAACCACCTCATTTGGATGTGTGGTTAGGAAGTTATGGTCTTGTTCCTTTCAAAACCTGAATTCCCGACTTTTTTTATTACTTCCCAATACTTGATCCAATGGTCATGAAACTTCACGAATAGGTGTAATATGTTATTAGGAACATTTTTGCTTCACACTTTAAGGTCAAATTCCTTATGGTTGAAGAGGTTACGTTTCGGTCAACGAAACGATCGATCAATGACTACCAAGTCGACTGTTGATATTCTGGGTCTTCTGAGGCCTTGAAACTTCTTGAGTGGACTTCACTAAGACATATGAGATTCATGGACCATAATTCCATCATTGGAACACATTTTAAATTAAAAGTCATACTACAGTTGACTTTTCCTGATCGGAAACCCTAATCAGGGATCCTGAACTACACTGTCTTTAATCTTTGGGTGACAACCACAAATTGGATTCATACTCGACCCAATGGAGTATCTTTGATGATGTGGATACTTGTTTCATGGAGAATAAATCCAATACATTGACTGATTAAACCATCGAAACCTCGATACTTGACTGTACGGGACCCTAATTTACCTGTATCTTAACAAAGACAAACTTGAAATAGGTTATGGTTAGATAATCAAATGAAAATGATCCTAGAATGATGATTCAGATCTAAGGGGTCAAAATTTGGGGTGCAACACCAAGAAACCTTATAGTAGTCATTCAAAGACAAAGGAAGGTGAAGCGAATACTGTGATGGCGAAGGCCTCTCCTCAGTATCAGGTTCCCATGGCTCCTATGCCGTATTATCCTTATCCTTATGTTGCTGCTGCTCAATATCAACAACCGCCGTATCAATATCATCCACAACAACAAGTTCAGAATTCTTAGAATCAGAATCAACCTCAACAACAACAGTTTCAACAAAACCACATAAATCAACATTAGAACAAACAAAATAAGAACAATCAGAACAACCGTAAGCGGATGAATTGTGACAGAATCCCTATGCCTTATATAGAGTTATTTCCTTATTTGATTCATCAAGGGGAAATAGTTCCCAGAGAGATTGCACCTATAGTTCCTCCTTTTGGTCCGAAGCATAATCTGAATGCATCATGTGTTTACCATGCTAGGCACATAGAACATGTTATCGAAGATTGTATTATTCTCAAGGCCAAAGTTCAAGAGCTTATAAAAAAAAATACTGACATTTACTGAGGAGCGTCCCAATATACAGATTAATCTGTTGCCTACTCATGGTGGACCTGTGGTTAATATGATCGAGGATGATCGAATGGCTGAGTTGATTAGAGATGTCGACGAAGTGAAAACTCTGATGACGGTTGTGATCAAGAAGTTGAAGGAACAAGGGTTATTGAAAGGTCTTCATGGGAAGTTTCAGATCTGTGATGATAATCCTAATCATTGTCGAAAGTTGAAAGGCTGCGTTCAGATCTTGATGAATCGAGGTGTAGTTCAGCTTGCCAGAGCCAAGTTTATGGAAGAGGTAGCTACTACCAAGCCGTTCGTGATCATATATAGGAAGGTTCCTATGCAAGCTCCTAAGAAGAAGGTCCATCCTATCACTGTCTGTGTTCCTAAGCCATTCCCGTATCAGAATTCGAAGGAAGTTCCTTAGAAGTATGGTCCAACCATGTTTTCTAGGGGTCGAGAAATCTAGTTCTCAGAGCCTGAAATCGTGAATGTAATTGCCACCAGGGGGATAACTCATAGCGGAAGAGTGTTTGCTCCGAAGGTCGTATCTAAGCCAGTGCAAATTCCAACTATTGTTCCCCCTAACGAGAAATCTACTTCAGCAACCCCTGTTGTACAACAAGGGGCATCAACTGCAGCATCAGTACCAGTCACTCTGTTTGTGAATGTCACCAAAAGCAAAGAAGTCATGGATGATCAAGAGTTACTCAAGTTGATCAAGAAGAGAGAATTTAAGATTGTGGATCAGCTAGGGAAAACTCCGTCGATGATTTCTATCTTATCTTTGAAGGTGAGAAAAACACTTAGAAGGGGGGTTGAATAAGAGTTTTAAGAAATATGGCAATAAAAACAACTCAAGATTTTTATCCTGGTTCGTTGAACTCAACTAATCCAGTCCACCTTATCAAAGATGATTTGCCTTTCTCTGCAAGGACTTAATCCACTATTGATCAACTGATTACAATAGAAAGCACTAAGAACAACTGTCTTAGTCTTCTCAAGAACTACTGACCACACCTTGGTCTTCTTAAGGAACTTCTTACAATTTAATGTAAACTAACAATTGTTTGAATGCTTCTAATAAGTTGTATCACAACTGTGATGTTTACACTTAAGATTAAGTACAACAAAAACTATATGCTTTTATGAAAGATCAATATGAGTAAGATCTTGAGAGATTTTCTCTTTTATGAATCAAGCGTGTCTTTCTTTCTGAGTGATTTGCCCAATGAGCAAAAGATGAGTAGTGAATTAGCAACATCAAAAATGTTGAAGTAGTTCTCCTTTTATAGCTTTTTCAAATGCCTTGAGTGATGTGCAACTGAATATAATATTTTGATTGTATGACTTTTCATCACCAAAAGTATGGGCAGAGATATGCTTTCTGCAGAAAGGTATGGTTGTAGAAGCGTTGGGATTTGCACCACGTCACTTATTTGGACAAGTTAGCCGTTGGTTACTTTGGAAGTAGCACCACGTCTAATCAAGTTTACAGCTTCTTCAACAAGCTTCCTTCAAGATGAAGTCTTCACAATCTGCACTTTAGAACTTGTAGTAAGCTTAAAAGGTATGAAATGCTTTAAGATGATCAGAGGTTAAGATGAATGATAAGTCCAGAGTCTTGATAGATGATCAGATCTTTTAATGTATCAGATTCTTGATAGATGATCAGATCTTTAATGTATCAGAGTTTCAGTCTTGATCAGAGTCTTCATCAGAGTATGCAGCAGTATGTGCTTTGAGCGTGAATATTAATGATAAGAGTCTGGTTATTAAAGCCTCTGAATTTGTAGTGAAAGAATTTCAGAGTCTGATAAGATCAGAGCTTTCAGCTTTTGTATACTTCTTTCAGTAACGCTTCAGATCATTCTGTAGCTTCTGCTTCATATCCTTCTGGCAGCGCTTCAGAATCTTCTGATAGTCTTGCATCTGATGCTTCAGATCTTTGCATAGTTTCTTTGTACTTATTTGCTTCTATACCTGAAACAATAATACTTAAACAAATTTTAGAGTGTATATTTGCTCATTACAAACTTCCATAAAAGTTATCATCAAAACATAGAGATATAAGAAACACCAATCTGTGTTCTAACAATCTCCCCCTTTTTGATGACGACAAAACATAGGGAATTTTGTTCAATGAAAAGAAATAAAATAAATAACTCCCCCTGAAATGAATACTTTAATAGAAGAGAACACTTCCCTTTTTGCTTGAGTATATTTCGGAACCTGGTAGGAATCCTTGATGAGAGAAAAGCTCAGCATCAGCTTGCTCTCCAGAATTCGTTTTCAAGGATCAGAGCATTTTTAAGGATCAGAGCCTGATTGGATAATTCTCAGGGTAACTTCAGATCAATTTGTTAGATGAGATAATGAGATTTGAAAGTCTTAAGATTCAATGTTAGATTAAAACAATGTCTAAATTTCATTTTTAGCATTTGCTTATGTTGAACAATCAAATTCTCTTTCTCCTTCTCCCCCTTTTTGTCATAATAAAAAAGAACTGGAAAGACAGAAAAGATAACAGAAGAAGAGAGAGAAATATGACATACGAAAGGAAGACAAAATAGCCAGGTTTAATCAGATCAGAAAATCACAAAGCATAAGAAGTTCGTAGAGAAGATGATAAACAAAACAAATAGAAGGCACGTGCAAACACTAGAATGCAAAGACATGAAAAAGAAAACTAGGGTTGGCGAGAAGCAATCAGTGTCAGAAGATCCGTAATCTTAGCAGTGGACTCTTCTTGCTTGGCCATCCAAGTCTTGATTTCTTCAATAGTCTGTTCTTGTTTTATCATCCATGTTCTGATTTCCTTGACTTCTTGGACAACATCTGGAATCTCAGTCTTCATCTCAGATGCAGAAGGTTCAGAAGCAGATGCAGTTGCCATTGGATGATCAATCTCCATGTCAGATGCAGGAGTATCTTCTATCATTGCAGAATTTTCTACAGGAGCATCTTCTAGAGGAAGCATTGGAGTTGTGATAATGTTCAGCAGAGTTTGTCTGACCATTTCAGCAAACTTAGCCTTTGCATCATCAGCACAGAGTGTTCTGAGGTCAGATGCAGCAGTGTTGAATTTTGATATGAATTTGTTCCAAGAGGCTTCAGATTCAGCAGGATTCAAACTAGCCATGCATTCTCTCTCCACAAAAGCAATTCCTTTACGTAGTTTCTTCTTGAAATTCTTGAACAAAGTAGAAACATCTAATCTGGGTTTTGGGTTGAGAAAGTCTTCTATGGTGACTGGTTGTGATGGTTCAGGAGGTGTTTGAGTTTGTTCAGGATGTGGGTGATCAGATGATGGACATTCAGATGATTGGGGTATGGATGTTTGTGGTGTTGTAAGTTGAGGAATGGAGGTGTCAGTATCAGATGGTGTTGATATAACAACAATAGATGAGGATGACATAAAATCTGTGAAGTTGAATTTGAAGCGAAGAGGGTTTTCAGATGCAGGTAGATCATAAGATAGTGGTTTATAAGGATCAGGAATTTGTAAGCTAGTTGGTGAGGGGACTTCAGATTCATAAGAATCAGATGATTCAATTGAATAACATGAAGTTGAAAAGAGGACATATAAGGTTGCAAGTGGTGATATATCCAGAATGTTTTCAGATGGTTGTTGGACAGATGGTTGAGGATTTTTGATGGTTGGTTCTTCTGGTGGTTGAGTAGTTGAGAGTGGTTCAGATTGTTTTTATTGTTCTGATTGTGTTTGTTGTTCAGAGGATTGTTGTTTTTGTGATTGAGATGATGGTTGTTGTTGTGTTTCAGATTTGTTTGGTTGAGGAGGTTGATGTTCAGATGATTTCTGTTGAGGGGGTTTAGATGGTAGTTGTCGCACCTCAAAAATTCACATTCGAAAATACGAACCTCGCGCGAAAGGCGCGGAAAATGCGGTTCGACAGAGTCGCCACCGAACTTTATTTATCCCGAATAAACGGGAGAGGAAAATATCGAGAAAACCTCTTGAAAACGAAAGGATAGGAACAGGGCTGTCGCAACCAAGTTCCGGGTTCGGGAGTCGGTTACGTGAGGGGAAGGTATTAGCACCCCTCACGTCCGTCGTACTCGACGGGAACCTCTTAAGGTAATTGTGGGGAGTGTGGTCTAGGTTTACTGGTTTTCTTCTCGTTATTAAAGGTAGAATTGGTAGGGTAAAAGGTTAAAGACGCTAAGGAGAGATGGGTGGTTAGAGGATAGGGTGCTCGCCAAGGATTGGGGCCCTTGTGCCTACGTATGCTCATTCGGACGAGAATGAGAAATCAGAGCGTCGTAGTTCGACTACGGGAAAGGATGGGGGGAAAATGGAAGATGGATAGAAGTGTGCTCGCCAAGATCATCGCAATCTTGTGCCTACGTATCTTATATTCAAGAATGAATAAAGAATCAGAGCGTCCGTAGTTCGTGGTGACGACCACGAAAAGATGAGGTTTGAAATGGGTTGAAGTTGAGTTGGGAGATGAAAGAGTGACTGACAAACAACCTAAGGGCGTGCCTCAAGAGCTTGTCATTCAAGAATTCAAGGAATGCGAGATCCCAAGAACTCAGTTCTTTCGGAAATTGGGTTGAATGAGTTGAAGATAAGAGTTGGATATTTTGAAAATGAAAGAATGAACTAATAACAACTCAGGGGCGCGCCCAAGAGTTACTCGTTCGAATATTCAAAGAATGCTAGATTCTAAGAATATCCCTCTTTCGTAAGTTTTTTTAAAAATGTTTTTGTGAAAGGATCGAATCGAAGAATGGCGTGCGAGGCCAAAAGGAAGTTGTTTTGAACTAGTTCGACGACGTGTCGAAGATTTGATTGAAGATGGAACCGGCTTGACGACGTGTCAAGGGTTAGAATTGTGAGAAACGATATTAGTCCCCGAGGGTGCTCCTAATATCGAGACCACGAGGAATTGTGAATGTGTGTGCGAAGTGTCAAAGGTTGCGAATGCGGACGAGCAATCGACTCAGGAGAATATTGAGAATGATTGAGTTTGAAAAAGTCGAAAGGTTGAGTGAATAACAACCCAAAGGGCGTGCCTCGAGAGCTATTCACTCGAAAATTCAAGGAATGCTGGACTCCAAGAACCTCCTTCTTTCGAGGTATGAATCGAAAAAAGATATTTAAAAAGGTCGAAAGATTGAATGAATAATAACTCAAAGGGCGTGCCTCGAGAATTATTCACTCGAAAATTCAAGGAATGCTAGACTCCAAGAACCTCCTTCTTTCGAAGTTTGATCGAGAAAATGTTTGAAAAAGATTTGAAGTGAAATGAGGTACGAAAATAATTTGAGGTACGAGATGTGAGGACGCGAGATTGGATTTGAAAGTGAGAGGAATGACAATTATTTGATAAATGAGACGTGGGCCTCACAACCAATTAATTGGGGTATTATCGAAATGCTAGATCTCGACGACACCTTTTTCATTTGGAGAATATTTGAATGAACAAAGGAAATATCACAAAGAATGCTAAATTCTCATGACATTTCTTTGTTAGAAAAATATAATTTGAAAATGAGAGGTCGAATAATACACTACTTAAGGTGTACACCTTAATAATGACTATCCAAAAATTCAAGAAGTGCTAGACTTCAAGAACTTAGTTCCTCACGATTTGATTAGAAAATAATTTGAATGAAGATTAGGAAAATTATTAATTTTGAGGATGGTTTTGATTTAATTTAAGAAATATTGTTTGAATAAACAATGATAATATCACAAAGAGTGCTAGACTCCCATGATATATTTTTGTTCAAATAATTAAAAGCATAACGAAAAACGAACAATATTATCCAAGGCGTACGCCCCAATAATAATTACTCAAAAACCCAAGAGGTGCTAGACCTTAAGAGTTTAATTTTCGTGATTTAATTAGAAAATGATTTGTGTTGAAAATAAATTAAAACATCTAAAACTCGAACTATATATTTTTTAATAACGCGCAACAGGAACACACATTCATTTATGAATAACTGCCTAGACAGCATGGTATACCAAAAATAAGAGTAACAAGAAGATGCAGAAAAGGAGAAAGATAAAAAGGGTTACACACTGTAGGCATCAGATCCATGTTTACCTCCTTAGACAACAACATAGCAGCAGGATTGAAAGCTGACATAACGAGAATCTTTTGATCTCTGGTGGTAGCATTCTCACACAATAACAGAACTTATAACTTAAAAGTGAAAGAACAAAATCCAAACATAAGCTGTAACAAAACGAAATGCCCAAAGCTGCAATGTATAACCACAACGTTTCGACATCCCAACAACATCTACAAAATTATTACTCTAAATCTCAATCATAGTGCAAGCAGTATCGAAATGTGATATAACCAACATCTTGATCGAATCAGACTACCCAGACCAAGCTAATGCCAATAAGAGTCTAAACAAAATATCCCATTCTGTTACTATTTTACGGTGACTGAATTAAGACGTATAAACAATAAATAGCATGGCAGAACTTATCCTACACACAATAAAAGATCAAGAAATACCGACACGCAAAAATTATTTCTTCTCCGCTTGCTACCGTCGATTAATAATCTTTGAGTTAACAGGATTCTGCTTCAGAGCACATATTATGCAAGATATATTCACGACGAGGCTACCGAGTTGCTCCCTGAAATATTATCGTAGCTGCAAGCTTATGTTTCCATAGCAGAACCAGATCACTTTACAGAATCCGCGGTGGTAAACAGCTCCTATTGTCGCGATATGCATCTCCGCTATACGTTGTCATCTTGGTATTGGAATATAAGCTCAGCGACGCACCGGGAACGCGTTTCAATCCAAAGTTGACCTTGAATGCATAACCTTCACACCTGTATGTGCCTGCTAAGATGTTGCTCGGCGCGTGACCTGTATGTGCCTGCTAAGATGTTGCTCGGCGCGTGACCTGCCATAAACTCAAAATATAAATTCGACACGCCACCAGATTGGCACATCAATGTCGTCACGAGTTGAGAGCTGATGGAGCGAATTGCGAAGAATGCCCCCTCCATTGGATTTCTGATATGATTTGAGATATCGCCTTTTTAGCCTTAACTGCAACAGTGTCGAGTATCGGTGCCGAGAAACAATTTATATCACCTGCACATGAAAAATTAACAGAAACAGTAGCACGATCTACATGGAAACAGGACCGAATGCAAATCCTGTTGTTAGTGTGGTCATGGGAAAACAGAATTTAAACATGAGTCTCGCCACTGTCTCTTTCCTTTGCAGCTATCAATTATAACAGTGATTAAGAACTGGAACAAAAACCAAAACCCCTTTCGTGAACATGACAATAGTTAGGAATAGCTCAGATAAGATAACAGTAAATCAATCAATATTCATAACCTAACGGCAGAAAATGACACAAACCAAATTGCGGTGCATACTCAAGTTACAACAAATGGGATGTGAAAATAACACAGGGAAATGATAAATGCTATTTCAACAGCATGACTGTAAGTTCAATACAACCCTTAAAGCATACATCACAATAGTTTGAACCATATGCTAGCTTGAAGAAACATGTTATGCTAAAAGTGATGGTACCGACGAAAAAACAAATTAGAAACCTCATTCGATTTCAATGAAATAACTCAGGGTTTTACCTTTACGCCGTGTTTTAACTTCGCTGAGATGAGGAAAAAAAAGAGAAAACGGAGCTAGTTAAGCACCTCTTGTTTGCCGAAGCCGGATGTGACGCCAAGAGATGTGTGTGAGATCGTCATCCGTCGAATTGAACCGCAACCGTCATAACTTGTTGTGTCGCTGCGAGTTGTTGGGTCGTCGGAAAAATGAATGGCGGAGTGAATATGTTTTGTGGTGTGGAAACGGATAATGGTGAGAAACCAAGGCGGCGGCGAAGGATGTGATATGGGTGAGGGTTTCGTGTGAGGGTTCAGAAGAGGGGTGGAAGATGAACAGTGTTAGTTTAGGGTTTTGAGATAGCAAGAGGGTGGCGGCAGATTCGTTTTCAGATGATGAACAGTGAAGTTGAATTTTAGGGTTTTTCTTTTGAGTGAATTGGGAATTCCGGTCGTGAACAGTGATCCCCCTCTATCAGTCTTCCTCTCGTTTAAATACAAAGAGCAGTAAACCCTAACGGGCTACCGAAACAACAATGGGCCTACCGCCCCTTCTTCATGTCCAAACTTCTCTTTGTTATTTTTCTTTTCTTTCTCTTTTATCTTTTAAATTAATTAATAAGCAATTAATATAAATTGACATGGGCATAATTAAATAATATATAAATATTAACGCTAATTACTAAATGGATATTAACAAATATAATAACAACAAATAAATGTTAATAAAATGTTAATTAAATAAAAATTGACAAATATATACACAATATTTATTATTATCTAGGAATATTTTTTTAAAAAGAAAAAGATTAGGAAATTGAAAAAAAGAAATAATAGTCACAAAAAAAAACCCCTACACCACGTGTCACACTTTAATTGGACAGAAATGGATAAAATTTGGAAAAACGCCCAATTGCGAGTGGACATGTGTCTAAACGACGTGAAACAATAAAATGCGAAAATATCAACAAAAAGGGTAGGACAATTTTAGGGTATGACAGATGCCCCTATCTAATCGGCTTAAACATAGGAAAATGAACTGCATTAGCGTTCATATTCCTGAGGTAGAAGTCAATTAGATATAAAAAGACCCTGAATTTGTCCGAAAGAAAGAGAGACGCTTGAGAATTGAAAATGTTGGATGATGTAAACCTCTGAGTAAGCTGTAAATAACTGGCACAAGTCGGCATCAACAAAAGGATGATGGGATGAAACACACACAACTATTACCACCAAAAGGATGGCAAAGCAAAGCACTATCGCACGATCCATCATTAATGACCATGATAGACCCCCCACCAAAAGGATGACGGAGCGAAACACAAAACAAATCGCACAATCTATCACTAATGACCATGATAGACCCCCCACCAAAAGGATGACGGAGCGAAAACACAAAACAAATCGCACAATCTATCATTAATGACCATGATAGACCCCCCACCAAAAGGATGACGGAGCGAACTCACGCTAAACATATCGCACAATCCATCATTAATGACCATGATAGACCCCCCACCAAAAGGATGACGGAGCGAGATAAACAAAATTCGCACAATCCATCATTAATGACCATGATAGACCCCCCACCAAAAGGATGACGGAGCGAAACACACGCCAAATTGCACAATCTATCACTAATGACCATGATAGACCCCTCCATCAAAAGGATGACGGAGTGGAACACAACGCAAATTGCACAATCTATCATTAATGACCATGATAGACCCCCCACCAAAAGGATGACGGAGCGAAACAAATAAATGATCGCACAATCTGCCATCGACGAAATGTCAGACCTACCACCAAAAGGATGGTAGAGCGAAAACATAAAAGAAAGCATCGCGCAATCTGATACCGACGAAGTACCAGACCTACTACCAAAAGGATGGTAGAGCGAAGACGTAAAAGAAAACATCGCGCAATCTGATACCGACGAAGTACCAGACCTACCACCAAAAGGATGGTAGAGCGAAAACACAAATAAAATATCGCACAACCTGATACCGACGAAGTACCAGACCTACCACCAAAAGGATGATAGAGCGAGAACAAATAAAACATCGCACAACCTGATACCGACGAAGTATCAGACCTACCACCAAAAGGATGATAGAGCGAAAACACAAATGAAACATCGCGCAATCTGATACCGACGAAGTATCAGACCTACCACCAAAAGGATGATAGAGCGAAAACACAAACAAAACAAGTCGTTATCACCAAAAGGATGATAGGACAACACAGATTTGAAGTTTACCAACATCAAAAGAATGCAGGCTAGGTTGAACTGACGAAGTTCGACTATCACCAAAAGGATGATAGTAAGGCAATTGACAACGGTCACGCTTGCTGGGTACAACTCATTGGGGAATCCCTGAGAGGAAGATTGAATTTGAAATGAGTTGACGGGGTACGCCCACCGTCTTCGCTTGGAAATCATAGCTTTGCTGAAATGGTTTCATGGTTACGCCCATGAATTCCGAAGAGGATGCCCCTGACTGGGCTGAGCTTGTCTTGATGTCTTGTCTTGTTCCACAAAAGGTTGAATAACTTCATGAGGGACGCTCACGGTCTTGAATGGTATGCCCCTGACTGGGCTGAATGTTGATTTGCATATCTGATTAACCACAATGTTGAAATACGTCATGGGAGACGCCCATGGTCTTGAGAAAGATGCCCCGGACTGGGCTGAATCTTGCTTTGAATGACTTCGAATTTTATGGGAGAAACCCACAATTGCAGAAGATTGCCCCTGACTGGGTTGATGACTGCTTTGAAGCTTTTGAAAATCGTGGGGTAAACCCACCATCTTGCGGAAGATGCCCCTGATTGGGCGGTCGATGGTCTTGGAAATCTTCGGGATTGATCCTGGACCTTGACTTGCATATATGAATGTTGGATGATAAATGATATTCCATATGAGTGGACATGCAAATGCAAATGCTGACGAGCGGAGATGCAAGAGCTGGGGAAGTATGATACGACTGGTTATGCAAAATGATGTAAAATGCTTATGATGATGAATGTAATGCGTATGATACATATGACGCAGACGGGTAATTCGGAAATGCAGGTGAAGACGCCAGCATGGTGGACTTTTGGTAGTTGCCAATGCGGATTGGACTTCGGGTGGTGGGAGGGATTGACTTCCTCGACACGCAGTTTGTTGAAGATGCCATGATTGAAGCGGAAGATGTCCTTGATGCCTCAAGTCTGGGATATTTGGACGACTGTGAATTTGCATCAGAGAGAATTGCAACTTTGCTTGATGGTTAGGACGACCTGGTCTTGCCCCAGTCTGAACATGGTAATGGTCTGCCCCCAGATTAACCAGTTCTGACATATGGAAGTTGAACTCGGATGACTTGCCCCTGCTCGAACTGTTGAATGCTTTGCCCCAGCCTGTGGGTTCTGAAATTATCTTGCCACGTGTACGCCACTGAAAGTCAAGCTCTTCCTTGATTGCCCTTTGCTGAAGTGTCTTTGAATACCTAGCACTGATTTGCAATTAAAATTGTACATTCACAAATGGTAATAATTAATGCAAAGTTCGATGCAAGTTTGAAAAAGTATTATTCATTGAGGTGTCGTGAAAGTGTGAGACGAATGGACTGCTAGCCCAGACATTGTGCTAATTTGATTGGTACGAAAGATATAGCAAGCAAAATGACACCAATGTTGTTGATTAGAAATCATGTGAGGAGTCAGGTTACGCAACCTTGCGAAAATATGCTTTCAGAATAAAACCTCGCCTCAATTAGGTCTTTCGAGGGTTGTAACGTGGTCTGGTTCACGGTTATGAAACAAGGTTATTAGGCTCAAAGTATGATTTGTACCCACCCCTTCTTCGTAATGATCTCCAGTCCTACGCTCAGTTAATCCTACATTTGCCTGGACGGTGTAAGCTTGAAAATTCAAGGTTTGCTCGACGTGGCAGTCACCTTGTTTTGGTTTTTGATGGATGTTAGTGCCCCTTGACTTGGGTGGCCACTGAATCCTATTTTGTTTTTGTTGAGGATTTCGGGGTCCTCTTTTGCTTTTGTTTTGATCCCTAACTTTTGCATGGATTGACTTCGTTTGTCAGATCCATCGGGATTGCCTTGATTTTGCCTAAGTCCCCTCTAAGGTGTCTGACTTAGCTGGCTTTTGATTTTTTTGGATTTTGTTGTGACTGCCATAGCATGGGTCTTTGATGAACAACCGTCTTTTAGATATTGATTCAAGTACGGGATTGGATTAAATGAACACTACCCTGCCCCAGGTTAAGTGTAAAGGTTTGAATATCCGAAGGAAACTGCTACTTCTAGGCTCAAAGTGGTTCACTAGGGATTAACTCCTTATATCTCCGGTGTTTTGGGGAATTGAAGCAATGCCTGTATATCATTGACGAGATTCGGTCTGAAAGCATACGATTTGCAATTATGGGTATCTCGTTTTCATCATCCTCCCTCAAGTCATGCTAAACAACAGTGAGTAGAGTGGAGTGAATAAATGTGTCGGTGATAAGTAAAAAAGAGTGAACACGACATAACTAGATCAAAACATGCATAAACAATACATTAATGAAAACCAAATACGAATGGCACTTGTTCAAAGCATACAGTACTTAAATAAACAAAAACAAAACATAAGAAGTTGCGAATAATGAAATGGCAACATGACTGCCTTCTTCGGGGAATGAACTTGACTGGAAGTGATTGTTGGCACTAGTTGACTGGTGGCATCGGATTGTTGATGATGTTTGGAGACTTCCCATTGAAGTTGATAGCATCCCTATCGATCATGTCTTGAATTATATGCTTGAAAGCCCTACAATCCTCAATGGTGTGACCTGGGGCGCCCTTATGAAACTCACAATGAGCATTTGCGTTGTAATCAGCAGGAAGGACGGTTGAAGGAGCTAAGTCTCTCGAAACAACAGCTTTCTTCTCCATCAACTGGGCAAAGATTTTGGCATATGGCATTGGTAGACGATCAAAGACTCTATCTGGCCTCCATGTTCTCTGCGGACGTTGTGGGCGAGCACCTTGTCGTTGCTGAGTTGCTTGCATCTGCTGTTGCTGAGGAGGATACTGATATCCTTGTTGGTTGTAGGCTTGTTGCTGAGGAGCCTGTTGCCGTGGCATCTGAGCTTGCGCTGCATGAACAACTGGCTGATAAGGCATTGGAGCATATTGCGCAGCAGCAACATATGGATACTGATAGTAGGGAACTTGATAAGGCATAGGAGGAGCTTGTTGAGAAGCTTGCCCTTTCTGCACAAAGATGGCATTTGTTTCGCCCTCCTTCTTCTTGTATCCATTGAAAGGCCTCTTGGCATTAGCCTGGCTGTTAGAACCTCCTGGGATCTTTCCACTCTTCAGCCCTTCTTCAATTCTCTCACCGACGATCACCAAGTCAGAGAATCCAGCGGAGACACTACCGATCAGCTTTTCGTAGTACTGGCCTTGCAAAGTACCCATGAATATGTCAATCAACTCACGGTCAACAAGAGGTGGATGCACCCTTGCGGCTAGCTCTCTCCATCGTTGCGCGTACTCCTTGAAGGATTCATTGTCCTTCTGAGTCATACTCTGAAGCTGAGTACGGTTAGGGGCAAGGTCGGTATTGTACTTGTACTGCTTGACAAATGCATCAGCTAGTTCGGCCCAAGTACGCACACTATTACGCTCCAGCTGCATATACCATTCGAGTGACGCCCCAGACAAGCTGTCCTGGAAGCAATGGATCATGAGCTTCTTGTCTCTGGCATAGGCAGCCATCTTGCGACAGTACATCTTCAGATGAATATTTGGGCAACTGAGACCTTTGTACTTCGAAAATTCGGGCACCTTGAACTTGGGAGGAATGACAACATCAGGCACCAAGCATAATTCTAAAGCACTGAAAGAATTTAAGTTATGCCCCTCCATGGCTCGGAGTTTCTCGGCGAGATCTCGGCACATCTTTAAGGCTTCAGAATCCTGAGCAGCAACAGGACTGGCGATGGGAATAGCAGCATGATAGTTCTGAACATCGTCATACTGATCCATCAGAGTATCTTCGATATGGGGAGCTGGGATCTGCACAGCAGTAGGCTGGGCGTGCGGGATAACTCCAACAGTAACTCCAGGCGCTGGGATTGGTTGAGAAGTGTTTCCCTCGACTGTGTTGTTGAAGTTCAACGGTATTCCCTGAGAATTCGGAATTGGGACCAAAGGGATGGCAGTAGACCCTTGTCCATTGACAACAGCGGCGGCTTCACGCTGTTCTTCTTCTCTCCTGGCTGTGAGGATGGCTTCGAGGATCTGGTCGATCTTTCCTTTCATGGAATCCAACTCTTCCCTGAAGGCAACTTGCTCCTGCTGAATCTGCTCCATCATTCGTCTGGTATTGGCTCTAGTTGCGTACTGGTGTCGAGGAATCAACTTGATTTACTGGAGAAGAAGGAACGGAGACATAAGATTCTGTTGAAGGACTGGAAATGCAAAATGCACAACACATGAAATGCAATGCAAATGATATGCAAGATGCAATGCAAGATACAAGATCCAGGATCACAATCAAACAGCCCCCGAAGCTGGTAACTGTAACAGATAAGCAACCATGATTCCTGCTCAAAGAAAAGTGACAGGTACGACCTATGCGGGAAGATCTAAACATTCTACCCATAAACCCTCTCACGGGATGGTTTCTATGTTTGGTTCCCAGGATCACGGACACTAGTCGTATCAGCGTCACGCAACAGGCTGGCTGCATTACGACGATAATGACGATAAGGTCTCTCCTGAGCGGGGTCCTCGTGCTAGGCACACAAGGAGCGAGTCCTTGGAGACTAACACTACACGACCACCAATATCGGAACTGGTGCTAACAAAGGTTCCCAGAATCACGGACCCTTCATTAATCAAATCGTGCAACAGGCTAGCTGCGTTACAACAAGATCTACGAATAGGTCTCCTCTGGAGGAGCTTTCATGCTAGGCCCACAAGGAGCAAGTCCTCGGAGACTAACACTACTCGACTACCAATTCTAAACTATGTGTTCTCTCTGCTTTTACCAAAGCTCGGGTGTAGAGCCTTACTCATGATACCATCCCAAAAACCAGCAGGCCCAGATAACAAGCACAAATAAAAATCTATAAGAGAACAAAAACAAAAAGAAAACAAATAAAAAACAAACACTCCTTACAAACCAAAAGATAGGCTCGACTCTCTCTTTGCATGGAGCAATGCTTCCCCAGCAGAGTCGCCACCTGTCGCACCTCGAAAATTCACATTCGAAAATACGACCCTCGCGCGAAAGGCGCGGAAAATGCGGTTCGACAGAGTCGCCACCGAACTTTATTTATCCCGAATAAACGGGAGAGGAAAATATCGAGAAAACCTCTTGAAAACGAAAGGATAGGAACAGGGCTGTCGCAACCAAGTTCCGGGTTCAGGAGTCGGTTACGTGAGGGGAAGGTATTAGCACCCCTCACGTCCGTCGTACTCGACGGGAACCTCTTAAGGTAATTGTGGGGAGTGTGGTCTAGGTTTACTGGTTTTCTTCTCGTTATTAAAGGTAGAATTGGTAGGGTAAAAGGTTAAAGACGCTAAGGAGAGATGGGTGGTTAGAGGATAGGGTGCTCGCCAAGGATTGGGGCCCTTGTGCCTACTGTTGCACCCTAAAAATTTGCCCAACCTTATTCACTTGGTTTATGTTTCATTATCATTAGCATTTGCATATAGAGTCATGTACATAGACTAACCATCTGCATAGCATAAGCATAGCAAGTCATTCAACAGGGGACCAATCATTATTCTCATCTCTAGAGGCCTATCAAGAGGTTATCATCCCAATTCCATCTCATTCAAGTCATCAGAAAAGAATTTGAAAGCAGAGAGTTCAGCAGATCAATCCTTGAGCCTATCCCCTATCTGAGGGCATCTGAGGGTCAACAGGGAGGTTATGAGTGGTGAATGGAGAGCATGGGGAGTATCTAGACATCTTGGAGGACTTAGAAAGTCATTTGGAGAAGGAGACAAGTCATTGGTGAAGTCACAAGAATTGCAGTTGAAGACAGTTGACTAGGGTTTCATCTGGGTCAACCCTAGGTCAACCCTAGGTCAATTGACTGATTTAAAGGGCATTCAAGGCTATTGGAGAGATGTGGGGTTCATCATTTGACATATGAAGAAAGATATGTTGTTATGCCAAGAAGAAATCAAGAGAAATCAAGGAGAAGAGGAGTTTCTAAATTAGGGTTTCTGTGTAAAATCCCCTAGTTTAGGTCAACTTTCTAAGCAAGATAAGTCAAAATGAAAGCTTCAAATGGATCCTTGGCCAACATGGAACTTGTAGAGGATCTCAAGACCTTTAATTTGAGTGGTGGAAGACATCAAGGAGATTTATAGAGCTCAAGTTATGGTCCTTGCAAGTTACAGGTCATCTGAGGTATCTGAAATTTTGTCTGCAAAAGTGACTTGACTTCCAAGCAATTTTTACCACTCAAGGAGATTTCAAATGAATTTCTGGTCAACATAAGAATTGTTCCTCATTGTCTTAGCTTTCTAGAATGGTATGGTATGCCTTCATATGATGTGTGGAACGCAACTTATGGTCTTGGCAAGCAAAGGGTATTTTGGTCATTTGTCAATTATAGGTCATTTTTAAGCAAAGGCCATATCTCCTATTTCCAAGCCTCAAATGGAAAAACCCAAAACACGAAAGTTGTTCAAAATGTGATTTTAAGTCAAGAAAGAAGGTCATGAATGGTTGGAAAAGCTCATAGAATGGATTTGCATGATTGGTCAAAAATGAACTAAAAATGGCTTATAAGTTGAAAAAGTTGAATTTGGAAATTGGTTTGGAGGATCTAGAAATCCAAAATAGGTCATCCAATATATCATTTTGATTGGAAACATCATTTTGAGAACATTGGTTCAGATAGAATTTTGATTTGAGGCTTTAAAATGGGTGATGCTTTGTTAATTTGAAACTTGCATTATAAGTCATCTTTGGAAATTTCAACACAAGGTAAGGAAAAGCATTGTATTTGCTTATATCTCTCCAATATCTCTTATGATGACATTTTAAGGCCATTTTGCAAGACTTAATGCATGGTGCATGAGATATTCAAGTTCCCATCACATGAGATTTTCAATTCTTTCTAGATCTTTCTAGATGAATCTAGGAATTTCCATTGACCAATATAAAAAGAGTGGATCAGGGAGGGAAAATGGTTGGTGATCATTGTTGATGAGAGGTGAGATTAGAGTGTGAAAAGCAAGATTCTTCCATTGGCAATTTGATCTCAAACTTTCATTCTCTCCAATCTCCATTCATTTCTCCACCACAAACCTTTTCTTCTGATCATTGTGATTGAATACATGCTGAGGTAGAAGAAGATCCATGGCAGCTTGAAGCTATTTTGAAGAAATTGCAAGAATTGCATATTGTTGTCCAACTCGAGTTTCAAGCATTGTTCAGTGTTCTTGTTGCATACAGAATCCATCATTCAAGTCACTGAGCAAATTTCAATCATTGCAAGCATCTGATCTCAAGAGTTGCACACCTGTTTTCACCAATTGCACCAGGTTTGTCTTCTATTCGATTTGCTCAGTTTAGGTAGAATCTTAGGGTTTTGGAAGTGTAGAATGGTTAAGCATAAGTAGATGATTGATTTTGGCAAGTTTGGTTGAGTTTCATGGAGGTTGAGCAGGAGGTACCAAATCTGGTAGAGTTTGTAATTGATAGGATAAGGCACGATAAGGTTATTGGATTAGCATGCTGTGATCAGGATGAGTTGTAGATTAGTTTAGGAAGAGTTTTATGGAGAATTGAGGTAGTTGATCACAGGTGACAATGGCGGATCAGAACTGTGATGCTTATCGAATTTGGAAATCTAGGCTGTTATATTGAAAACTATGGATACAGTGATGTTCTGCGTGAGAAGGAGATCAATTTTGGTGTTTATATCTTGGCGTTTCATGGAGAGATTAGGGAGAAAGAAGGATTGGAAGTTCTGTGCATGGAGGGGGAATTTTCAGAAACCCTAGGGCTCGTTGGGGACGATGACCCTCAGCCCTCAGATCCTTCCCATTTGTTGACTTAATCCCCTCATCGTACGGCCACGATTGAATGTTGAGAACGGAGGGAAATTTCAAAAGAACTGATACGCTGCGTTTCATTAATTGGGGGGTTGGGCTCAGAGCGCTATCCACACCCCCCATTTTAATAAGCCCAATGCTTTGAACGTGCCTTCCCTGCTATTCAAACCCCCTCCATTTTATTTTATTTTATTTTCTTTTATTTTCTTTAATTTTTTTATGCATCTTCTAAAATTCATAATAAATAGCAAAATAATCATTTTTAATTCATTCTTTTTGCATTATTTTCTTTAGGATGTCTAGAAAATTCTAAAAAATAAAAATTGCATTTTATTTTTTATTTGATATTTTCCCCATATTTTCTAAATAAATGACATTTTAAATAGTTTCATTTCATGCATGATTTTATTAATTTTTGTTCTATTAGATACTTTCATATTTTTTGTTCATTCTTTTTAGGTTGTTTAGATTAGATATTGAACTTGTAGATTCAATTTAGTTCCCATTTTTAGAAATTAATTTTAGGTGCCTAATGTAGGTATGAATAACAATGAACAAATTAGGGTTTTTGGGGGATGACTTAGGAGACTTAATTCTTTTCCCTTAGGACTTAGGGTTTGATTAGTTTAGTTATGGGACTATAGGGGCTATGGGTAGTTATTAGATCCCTTAGAAGAAGTCAGGATTCCCCTACTGCTATTACTCTACTGTATATCTGATTGACTGGTGTGGTGTGCCCTCTGGGGATTGTTGCTTGCTTGTTTGGGTATTGGGTTTGTCTGGGGACTTGGGGAAGCTGAAGACTTGAGGAGATGAAGACCATTGGAGATCCAGAGATTTAAGATCATTTGTCAAGAGTTGAGGAGGTTCTTGCCAGCAGTTGCTGAGGAGATTAGGGTTTAGGAACTAGGCAGAGCTCTAGATTAGAAAGCTTGCTTCTCAAACATAGATGGCTTTGTGTGCCTCTATCCTTTCTCTATGATTCAAAGTCTCTTTCAAATATCCACCTCCTTCCTTTGGAATGATCAGTGAATATATTTGAAAGATAGAACTTTTGAGAGGAAACTTTCTGTTTAATGTTAACAGTTGATGAACCACCCTTGGTAGGTAATTAACTGTCTAACATTTATTCACTTCATCTGGTTGGCTGATGTTCATCCTGGAGCCTTGAGACTTGAAGAAAAGCCATTGTAGATAGGAGACTGATGATCAAAGCCCTTGCCTGAAGGCCATGAAGATGGAGATTGATGCTTGTTGAAGCCCATAAATGATTGGAGATTACTTGAAGCCAGAGGCTGATTCAGAGCTATTGATGCTGTTGCTTTTGCTGCTGTATTTCATTTCTGATGTATTGATTGGTTTTCTGGACTGTATTGTTTGTTGTTTACCCTGTTGGGTTGAAAGTGAATCTTGTTCACTTTTGCCTATTGTTTTCTAGGTTCGAGGTTGAGTGGGACTCCCTTGCCTCGCTTGTACTGTTGCATCCATGCATTTTACCGCTTTATTATATCTGTTATTGTTTCTGTTTCTGCCTATCCCGTAGGATCTCTGTTTCTCTCTGTGCAAGAGAGGAGCATGATAGACATTAGGTCTTAACCCATGCATGATAACATCAGGTTAGTTTGATTCCCCTCGCAACTGTAGGTTAGAGTTCTGTCTCTTCTTTCTCAAAACAAACAGAAAACACAATAAATATTTCAAACACAATAAAAGACACTTCTTCCGTAAAAGGATGTGAACTCATCAAAACGTCATTTTTGTCCGCTTGGACTGTTAATCAGAAAAACCTTTTTCAGAAGGAATAAAAACAATTAAGACAGACTTGTGTCGTACGTGGCCCGAACTACGTTTGCTCTGATCTTCCATGCAGTGTGGAAGTACGTAGGCATAGGATGTGATATCCTAGCGAGCAACCTTCCCCTCCTTTCCCGTAGGTAGGCGAACTACGTTGACTCTGATTTCTCGTTCCAGACGGGAATACGTAGGCATAAAGTGCGATACTTTGCCGAGTCATTTTTATTTTCATTTTATTTTCTTTTTAACCCTTGACCTATAGTTTAGATAGAATAACAATCCATACCCGAAAACAAGCGTGGATCCCGTCGAGTACGACGGACGTGAGGGGTGCTAATACCTTCCCCTTGCGTAACCGACTCCCGAACCCAGGTTTTGGTTGCGACGACCACACATTTCCCGTCTTTGCGGTAGGTTTACTCTGAGCGTTTCCTTTCCCTCTCGTGGGATAAATAACGCGCGGTGGCGACTCTTCTGTTCAGCCGGCGCCGATTTTCGCAGTAGCGACAGCTGGCGACTCTGCTGGGGATCCAACGTCCCCTGGCTGCTAAGGACTGCGATGGTTCTTATGCATTTGGGATCCAACGTCCCTTTGAGCGAGTCAATCCTAGCGCTTGTTTTCCCGTCGAGGATTTTGTATGGAGTTATTGTATATTTCTAACCTTGTATTTTCAGCTTTGTATATTGATTATTATTGCTGTATTTGGGGTGTGACGGGTGTTCTGATATTGAGAGATAAGCCGGACCTGGGCTTGAGTGCACCTAGAATTAGCGTAGAAAGTAGTGGGCGCGTGCCGGCTTTGCTTGCATTAGTGTCTCATGAAATCTACACTCGGACGAGGTTCTTCTGGTTGGCTTCTTTTTCTACCCTTTGGGTCGAAGGGGTTGTTGGTCAGCTGAATTGTCGACTCCGGGGACCGATCACTTGGAAGTTGGCTAAGTGAGGCCTCTTCAGGAATTGATGATGCCACTCCTTCTGGGAATCGTATCATCAACCCTGAAAGTCTGTGACGCCGACGACCGCATAGGATGTCGTACCTTGTGCCAGTTATAGGGCCACCCACCTGTGAGGGGATTTGGGGTTACGCAGGTAACTAGACCTTCAGACTACCGGTTATTTCTTGATCAGAGATCCTGGGTATTTATGGAGAGTTAGGAGGTCTATCAGAGACCATTTGGAGATGTGTTCTGAGGTCTGTCAGAGACCAGTTGGAGAGTTCTGAGGTCTGTCAGAGACCAATTGGAGATGTGATTTGAGGTCTACCAGAGACCAGTTGGAGTTATGGTTTGAGGTTTGTGTTGGAGCTTGGTTTTAGGTCTATCTGAGACCAGGGTTTGATGACTTCTGGATGGTCTATCTGAGACCTTTCTTGATTGGGTTCAGGCTATTCAGCTACAGCTTTGGTCCCTGTTGCATGTTACCTGCATTGCATTGCCTGCATATCCATTACCACTTGCATTCCACTAACGTGTGTCTGTGCTGCAGGTGCATTTGCATATTCCCCGGTTCTAGTGCCCAGACTTCTGAGTATTGATTATGGCTGGTTTGAGGAAGACAGTTGCGTATAAGCTGCCTTCACCTGATATTACTTCTTTGCTTGGTCTGATATCTCTCGCTGATGAGGAGGTTAGGAGAGGCTTTAGAATGAGTCATGGGAGATTACTGAGATTAGTCTGCAAGCCCACTGCTGATGAGATGAACGGGCTATACACCTTGATGCAGTTCTATGACCCCGCATTGAGATGCTTTACTTTCGCTGACTTCATTCTAGGACCTACCATTGAGGAGTATGTGGAGTTTACTGAGCTTCCCGTGCAGAACAAGGTTCCCTTTATCCACTCTGCTGCTGAGCCCAAGCTGGAGGACTTAGCCAAAGCCTTGCATATGAATGTTGCTGAGTTGTTAGTGACTTCTTGGCTCGGGGTTCCCGGTTTCCCTCTGGATTTTCTGGTTGGCAAAGCTCAAGAGTACGCCAAGAACGGTTGTTGGGTGGTTTTCAATGCTATTTTGGCTTTATGCATTTATGGAATCGTGCTGTTTCCTAACTTGCCCAACTTTGTAGATCTGGACGCTTTCTATCTGTTTGCTGCCGGCAATCCAGTGCCAACGTTGATCGGAGACTTCTACCACTCATTGCACTACAAGAACGAAAACCGAAGGGGAAAAGTTGTTTACTGCTGTACTCCTCTGTTGAATATGTGGTTCAAAATTCATCTCCCCATGAAGGGACCCTTTGCAGACAGTGCAACCTCAGCCAGTTGGTCAGAGCGCCTGATGAGGCTATATTCCGAAGACGTTGTGTGGTTTGATCGAGACCTGTTGGGATCTGAGCTCATCTTCAGTTGTTCTGGGTACCCTAATGTGCCGCTGATAGGAAGAAAAGGGTGTATCAATTACAACCCTTCTCTATTCATTCGTCAGTTTGGATATGCGCTGAAGAATCCACCTCAGGAGGAAGAAGTACAGGAATCTCTGTACTTCACAGGTGACGTGAAGGGGGAGTTATTAGCCAAGTTGCAACATGCCTGGACGCGTATTAACCGCAGAGGGAAGCCTTTGTTAGGAAAGAATGACTGTCAGGCCTATGCACCTTATAAAGTTTGGATTCAGGAGAGGGCTAGTCAGTTGAGGATGCCGTTTCCAGATGCACCAATTCTTGTTCCCATTCCGGTAGCGGAGCCAACTACGGTTTCTAGGGAAGTCTACGAGCAAGTTGTGAAGGAAAAGGAAGCCTTGGTGAAGATTAATGAAGGGTTAGAGCAAGAGTTAGCCCAGGTACGCAGTGAGAAAAACAAGGCCGTGTATGCTTTCCAACAGCAGATTGAGCTAATGAACAGATTAGGGGCTGAGTTGGCTGAGGAGAGGAAGAAGCGCGAACGTTTGGGGCAAGAGTTCAGAAGCTCCCATGACATGCTGGAAGCCAAAAAGAAGGCGCTCGACACAGCACACCGAGAAATCTCCTCTTGCAATAAGACTTGGAATGCTACACTCACCAACAATAAGAAGAGGGAAGATAAGCTGAAGCAGCAAATTTCCGACCTCGAAGAGAAGTTGAAGTCTAGCATCAAGAAGTGTGAGGAAGAAGTGATGACCCGGTATAGTGTCCAGCATGCACTGAACAAGGCAATCAAATCCAGAGATGAAGCAGTGTCTCAGAAGCGAAAGCTAGAAGATTGCTTCGGGGAAGCCACATGGGAAGAAACTACTGAAGACGTGCGCCGTGTTCTTAAGAAAAGAAACCAACTTGTTGAAGGGCTGCTTGATCGACCAAGCCATCCGGAGACCAAGAAGTTGATAGAAGAGTACCAGACTTTTGGGAGGATTTGATCATTTCATATAGTAACCTGTATGCTTTATTTGCATAGTGCTGACCATCACCAGGATTGTTGGTTGAGGTCATGCCCTCTTATTGTACTCTCAGTAATATTGTACTCCGGGCTTATTAATTTTCCCTGCAATATATGAGGCTTTCTATGATTCAGCTCCGATATTCCTATTGTCAACACTGTCACTGCACCGACACCTTCACACTAGAACTGGGGGAATGAATTTCCCTAATGCACAGACACATTGCATTGCATTCATACTCATATTGCATTACAGGTAATCTTTGAATAGTGTCTTATTTTCTGCTCTATACCAGGTACTTTCCAGGATTGCAGATCAACACCCGCACCGTTATTCTACCCGCACCAATTGTCGAAGAATCATGGATCAAATGCAGAACGAGATGCAAGATGTGCGCGAGAAGCTCGCTCTCTTCATGCAGACCATGGAAGCTATAGCAAAAGGGCAGGAGAATTTGCAGGCCATGGTCCAGCCTCTATTGGCCCGAAACGCTGGTCATGGTAATGAAGATCATCAGTCTGTACGGGTCGATACTGTTCATGGAGACGGTACTCCCACGCCAGTGGCTCCACCTGTGATCAATACACCTGCTGCTAATGTCAATAACGCTACCGCTGCTGCAAATGGTAACGTCGGAGTTGGAAATGAGACTGCTATCCATAATGTTGGGCTGGGTGATGTCAATTTGGGTGATAATCTAGGCGGCAACGGCTTTGTCAATGCGGGATTCGGATTCAACGATCAGGGATTCGATAACACTGGGAAGTATGGCTTTAATGCTCAAGGCTTTGGGCAAGACGGTTATGGCGCGACCAATCAGGGTTACGGAGGCTTTGGAAACGGAAACGGTACTGGATTTATGGCTTTTGGTCCTGCTGGAGGTGTTCAAGGGTACGGCAACAGAGGCCGAGGTCCGGGGATGAATCAGATCAGAGCTGGGCGTAATAATGGATATGATGGGTATGGGGCTGGAAATGGTATGTGGCAAGAAGATCAGCAGGAGGACGCCTTCTCCGGAGGAGGTTTCGAAGGGCCGATGGATGATTCCCAGAAGATCAGAATGCTGGAAGAGCAGATGAGGGGAGTCCTAAACCAAAGTGCTGTGGGATTGGACATGGCAACAATGGGCTTGATACCTGGCTTGAGGGTGCCAATTAAATTCAAAGCTCCGGCGTTTGACAAGTATAAAGGAGACACATGTCCGAAAGTGCATGTACGAGCTTATTACAGAAAGATGTCTGCATACTCAACTGATGAAAGAATGCTAATGCATTTCTTTCAGGACAGTCTGTCGGGCCCTTCCCTAGAGTGGTACATGGGGTTGGAGCCAACTGATATCAAGACGTGGAAGCAATTAGCAGAGGCATTTGTAGCTCACTACAAGTATAACAGCGACTTGGCACCCAATCGGGTCCAGTTGGCCGGGCTGTCGCAGAAGAAGGGGGAGAGCTTTAAAGAGTACGCGCAAAGGTGGCGCGATATGGCTGCCAGGGTCCGTCCTCCGGTGGAAGATAAGGAAATGAATGACATGTTTGTCGGCACATTCACAGGTCTGTTTCATGATATGCTGTTCCACACGTCTCTGGCCAGTTTTTCAGACCTAATTCTGATGGGGGAAAAGATTGAACGTAATATTAAGCAAGGAAAGTTCCAAGTCTAGGAATCAACTGCATCTGGCAGTAATAGGAAAGCTTATGGTGGGCGCCGTCAGGGCGAGGCAAGCGCAGTATTTGGAGGCCGAGGCCGAGGCCGAGGCAGGGGACGAAACCAATATCGTCAGCCGCAGCAGGTGGCGAGTGTTACTATCCCGTACCAACAAACATCGGTCCAGCAACAACAACCGGTTCAGCAGCAGCCAATGCAACAGCAGCAGCAGCCTCGGCAGGGGGCGCAGCAGGCTCAGCGAAGATTCCAGGGTAATAAACCGAGAAGAGTGTTTGAGAAGCCTCCCTCAACCTATGCAGACTTGTTGCAAACATTGTTGGGATTAAACCTGGTAGAGAAAAGAACCCTGGCACCGATAACGGGAGCTCCCCCGTTTGGTTATGATGCAAGCAGGCACTGTGAGTTTCATTCTGGAGCCCCGGGTCACGATATAGAAGGTTGTCATGCTTTTAAGCATGTTGTGCAGGATCTTTTGGACAATAAGACTATCAATTTCGGAACGGCAGGTCCGAATATAGTACAGAAACCCATGCCTAATCATGGGGCAAACGCCGTTCTGACTGAGGAAGGGTTGAATCTGGTTATGAATGTTGAAGATTTAAAGACGCCTCTGAGCGAGATAAAGAGCCGACTGTTGCAAGGGGGTGTTTACCCAGGATGTAACGAGTATTGCTTAGACTGTTGGACCCTAGCTGGAGGGTGTGAGGAGTTGAAGAAAGGCATTCAGGCTTTAATTGATGAGGGCATATTGCAGTTTGACCGAGCGGCAACTGACGAGCCTGCAGGGGCAGTAGTGGATAATCGGAGTGATGTGGCCACTGTAACGATTCCTCGGAAGACGATCACTATTACAGCACCAGCTCAGCGACCACCGATCACCATAACTAAGGCCGGGCCGATCCCGTACGAGAACACTAAAGCAGTCCCATGGTCATATGGGTTAGAGGTGTATTGTGACGGGATAAAAATTGATGTTAATAAGCAGCCAGCCGAGACTGTGGATAATGTTGTCGGCTCAGGAGGCATGACAAGGAGTGGCAGGATCTTTATATCTCCTGAAGTGGAAGCTGAAAGACTAGCGAAAGGAAAAGGGAAAGTAGTTGAGAATGTCCCAGCGCAGGCAAGTGACAAAGAATCGGCATCGAAAGACGTAGAAGAGTTCATGCGCTTGATTCGGAAAAGTGATTACAAGATTGTGGAGCATCTGCAGCAGATGCCGTCCAAGATATCTATCCTGTCATTGTTATTGTGTTCGGAAGCTCACAGAAATGCTTTGCTGAAAGTCCTGGATACTTCGTTTGTACCCCAAGACGTCTCCGTGAACCAGCTAGAAGGAGTATTGGCACATGTGAATGCGGGTCACAGCTTGGGCTTTACCGATTTTGACTTGACTCCGAAAGGGAGAGATCATAATATGGCACTACACGTATCTGTTGAGTGTAGAGGATCAGTAATGTCGCACGTATTGGTTGACACCGGATCATCTTTGAATGTGCTGCCCAAGAAGGCGATGATGAAGTTGGATGTTAGAGGAATCTTGTGCACACCCAGTGATTTGGTAGTCAGAGCGTTTGACGGCACGCGGAGAACAGTCTTTGGATCGATTACTTTGCCTCTGCAAGTGGGGCCGGAAGTGTTTGCAACTGAGTTTTATATCATGGATATACAGCCTGCATACAGCTGCTTGCTTGGAAGACCCTGGATTCATGGAGCAGGGGCAGTCACGTCTACCCTGCATCAGAAGTTGAAATATATGGTGGGGGACAGCGTAGTCACCGTATGCGGAGAAGAAGACATCCTGGTCAGCCATCTATCTTCATTTAAATATGTGGAAGTCGACGGAGAGATCCACGAAACACCATGCCAGGCATTCGAAGGTTTGCGCATCAAGGACAAAGGTCCCGGGCCGAGCAAAGTGCCAGAGATAGCTGTCTCATCGTATAAGGAAGCTCAAGCTCTAGTGGAAGCAGGAGAAGCCAAGGGCTGGGGCAAAGTGCTGGACATTCCTGTGAAGATGGACCGGTTCGGGCTGGGGTACCAACCGTCGTCATCAACTCCTTCCGTGGGGGCACCCCGTTTCCGAAGGCCAATCACCATCTCTGCCAGTGGAGTATGTCATGAAACCATCAATGCTGCTTCAGAGTCTGACGAAGGAGACAGCGACTGTGATATGGATGCCTGGATTCAGCCAAGCACGCCAGGACAAGGACTGTGCAACTGGTCTATTCAGGAGCTTGTTCCTGTGACTTTTAAACAGTAATGCTTTGCTTTATTAATTGTTGAACAATCTGATGTCTTGCCCGGGGCATCATGATTTGCTTAGGGCTGTGTTGTTATAAACATTGCGTGTTAATCATTAAATAAATGGCGTTTTTTCATGTGCAGATATTGTAATCCCTGTCTTTCTTGTTTTATATTTTTCAATAAAATGGCAACGTGGTTGTTCGCTTTATACGCATTTTGAAGCACTTAACCATTCCTTTTGCAGGATAACATTTTCAGACGACATCCTTGAACCACCTATGACTCGTCCCGACTTTGAGCACCCGGTGTTTCAGGCCGAAGAAGAGGTTGTCGAAGATAGCGACGTTCCTGAAGAGCTGTCTTGGTTAGTAAAGCAAGAGGAAAGAGTCATTCTGCCTCACGACGAGGTCATCGAAATTATCAATTTGGGGTCGGAAGGGGTTGAGAAAAACATTCGTATCGGAGCCGCGCTGCAGGATGATATCAAGCGGAGACTGGTTGAAATGCTCCAAGAGTATAGTGATGTATTCGCTTGGTCGTATGAAGATATGCCAGGGCTCGATACAGATATGGTCGTGCATCGCCTGCCACTGAAAGAAGATTGCCCGCCGGTCAAACAAAAGCTTCGCAGAACTCGACCAGATATGGCAATGAAGATCAAAGAGGAGGTTCAGAAACAGTGGGACGCTGGTTTCCTGGTTGTGACGAAGTATCCTTCATGGGTTGCCAACATCGTACCAGTGCCCAAGAAGGATGGCAAGGTTCGAATGTGCGTAGATTATAGAGATCTGAATAAAGCAAGCCCAAAAGACGATTTTCCACTTCCTCACATTGACGTGTTAGTTGATAATACTGCTCAGTACTCCGTATTCTCCTTCATGGATGGCTTTTCAGGCTATAACCAGATTAAAATGGCGCCAGAGGATATGGAGAAGACTACTTTCATAACGCCTTGGGGAACATTTTGTTACAAAGTGATGCCCTTCGGTTTGAAAAATGCTGGGGCAACATATCAGCGTGCGATGACGACTCTTTTCCATGACATGATGCATAAAGAGATCGAGGTTTATGTTGACGATATGATTGCCAAATCCCAGACGGAGGAAGAGCACCTGGTGAATCTGTTGAAGCTATTTAAAAGGCTTAGGAAGTTCAGGCTAAGGCTGAACCCTAATAAATGCACCTTCGGGGTGAGATCGGGTAAACTGCTGGGATTTATCGTAAGCGAAAGAGGAATAGAGGTCGATCCTGCTAAAATAAAAGCAATTCAAGAAATGCCGACGCCTAAAACAGAGAAAGAGGTACGCGGGTTTTTAGGGAGGTTGAACTACATTGCCCGGTTCATATCTCACCTAACGGCCACGTGTGAACCGTTATTCAAGCTGTTGAAGAAAGATCAAGCTGTGACGTGGAACGAAAATTGTCAAAAGGCGTTCGATAAAATAAAGCAGTATTTGCAGGAGCCTCCTATTTTGATACCCCCAGTGGCAGGTAGACCCTTGATAATGTATTTGACGGTTCTTGAGGGAAGCATGGGTTGTGTTCTCGGTCAACACGACGAGACGGGGAGAAAAGAGCATGCGATCTATTACCTGAGTAAGAAGTTTACAGACTGCGAATCTCGATACTCAATGTTGGAAAAAACTTGTTGCGCGCTAGCCTGGGCCGCCAAGCGTTTGAGGCAGTACATGCTGAATCACACAACCATGCTCATCTCGAAGATGGATCCTATCAAATATGTATTTGAAAAGCAGGCGTTGTCAGGTAGAATTGCCCGTTGGCAGATGGTCTTGACTGAATATGATATTCAATACGTCTCGCAGAAGGCTATAAAGGGGAGTGTGCTGTCTGAGTATCTGGCGAAGCAGCCTATTGAAGAGTACCAATCGATGAGGTTCGATTTTCCTGACGAGGATATCATGTACCTAAAGATGAAAGATTGTGAAGAGCCGTTGCCAGACGAGGGACCAGAGTTGGGTTCCAAATGGAAGATGATATTTGACGGAGCTGTGAATGCTTACGGTAGCGGAATAGGGGCAATCATCACTACGCCACATGGGTCGCACATCCCGTTTACTGCCCGATTGACCTTTGCCGTTACCAATAATGAGGCCGAATACGAAGCTTGTATAATGGGGCTTGAAGAAGCCATTGATTTGCGAATCAAGAATCTGGACGTATACGGAGACTCAGCTCTGGTGGTGAATCAGATAAAAGGGGAATGGGAGACACGTCAGCCCAATTTGATACATTACATGAATTATGCAAGGAGGTTGTTGCCTTTCTTCGACAAGGTTGAATTGCATCATGTGCCGCGGGCGGAGAACCAAATGGCTGACGCTCTCGCCACTTTGTCTTCCATGTACAAAGTCAACTTCTGGAATGAGGCTCCCCGAATCATTATCTCTCGGCTTGACAGACCAGCTTATGTATTTGTTGTTGATGAAGCATCTGACGACAAACCGTGGTATTTTGATATCCTTAATTTCCTGAAGAATAAAGAGTATCCGGCTGGGGCATCCAGTCAAGATCAGAAGACTCTCAGGAGATTAGCGGGTAATTTCTATTTGAATCCGGATGGCGTCTTATACAGAAGAAACCACGATTTGGTGCTGTTGCGTTGTGTAGACGAAAAAGAGGCAAAGCTCCTCATGGAGGAAATACACGAAGGTACCTTTGGTACGCATGCTGGTGGACATGCTATGACAAGAAAGCTACTGCGGGCAGGTTATTTTTGGCTGACCATGGAAACTGACTGTTTCAAGTTTGCGAGGAAGTGCCATAAGTGCCAAATCTATGCTGATAAGATCCATGTGCCTCCGAGTCCTCTAAATGTGATGTCATCGCCTTGGCCATTTTCAATGTGGGGAATCGATATGATTGGAAAGATCGAGCCGACAACTTCTAACGGGCATCGGTTCATCCTAGTAGCAATCGATTATTTCACCAAGTGGGTGGAAGCGGCGTCTTACGCAAATGTAACGAAGCAAGTGGTGGCCAGATTCATCAAGAGAGATATCATTTGCCGATATGGGATTCCCGAGCGGATAATCACGGATAATGGTTCGAATCTGAACAACAAAATGATGAAAGAGCTCTGTCAGAACTTCAAGATTGAACATCACAACTCCTCCCCTTACCGACCCAAGATGAATGGCGCTGTTGAGGCGGCCAATAAGAATATCAAGAAGATCGTTCAGAAAATGGTGGTGACCTATAAGGATTGGCATGAAATGCTACCTTTTGCTTTGCACGGTTATCGTACGACGGTACGCACATCGACCGGGGCAACTCCGTTCTCGTTAGTATACGGAATGGAAGCGGTATTACCATTGGAAGTTGAGATCCCTTCTCTGAGGGTATTGCGAGACGTTCAGCTAGACGAGGCGGAATGGGTAAAAAACAGATTGAACCAACTGAGCTTAATGGATGAGAAGAGGCTAGCTTCTCTAGCATACGGTCGTTTGTACCAGAGTCGAATGAAGAAAGCGTACGACAAGAAGATACATCCGCGAAGCTTTCAGACGGGCGACCTCGTGCTGAAAAGAATTCTCCCGCCGCAAGCAGATCATAGGGGCAAGTGGACTCCCAACTACGAAGGGCCATACGTTGTCAGGAAAGTCTTTTCAGGAGGAGCATTGTTGTTGTCCACCATGGACGGTGAAGACTTTACGTCACCGGTGAATTCAGACGCAGTTAAAAAATACTTTGCTTAAAATAGACCCGCTGGACAGAAAAAAGAGAGTCCAGGCAAAAATGGGGCATCCTGGCGAACCGAAAACAGAATGAAAGGTTCGGGAAAAAATTAGGGATAAAATTGGAAAAATGTACACCCGCGAAGTTGAAAACCTACACTGGGCGGCTTCGGCAAAAAAGGGTATCCCGGTGAACTGAAAACCCGTAAAGGGCGGTTCACGCAAAAGTTAGGGATTTGAAAAGCAAATGACTGCGGTCCGAATTTGATAATTGCAATGAACGTCAATGCGGGAGAATACATTTGAGGAGTCAGTTATCCGATACAATCTCTTCAGAAGTGGGGGTACCGGGAAAGCATTAGAGTCGGGCGAGTCATGGGAGGATCAGTTCGTGGTGTTCGTCTGCATCCCGTCGCCGACATGTGTACCAATTTAAGTTGTCAATATGTATGCTTCTCGTGCATACTTGTATACTTGTATATTTGCTTTGTGTAGCTTCCTCATTTCAGGAGTTACATCCCGTGTACAAAACTCCGCCCATTCAGGGGCCCAATCAATAAAATACGTTATTCAGTACTTGACACTGTTCTTTACTATTTTGTGCATGATTAACGCCTAAGTTTGATGAAACTAGCATAAGTATAACGTCGCTGGCCCTTGCCAACAGTTGCTAAAGCTTTGAATTAACTGAAAATAACATCACTAACCTGAGTTGATTTGGTTGCATAGGCTTGTCTTGTCTTGTTTGTGTTGTTGCAGGTTTCATAATCGTACGAGGAAGATGATCGGAAGATTGCAATAACGAAAGACTCAGCCTTCACGCAGGTCATGCAGGTTCTTCCTGGAGAAGGATCGAATTCTCTAGCTAGTCGTAGCTTGCGCAAAAAAAGAAAGGATCGACGAGCAAGATCGTAAGGCTGTATTCAGACAGGTTCATCTTTCCCCGCAGGGTCATTCACTCTCCCCCAGCGGAGTCAGTGGATTTCCCCCGAGAGAATAGTCTCACCCCCAGCGGAGTTCTCTCCTTTCAGCAAGTGTTCTTTCCTCCCAGTGGAACCCGGAGATCAAGACTCTCCCCAGCAGAGTTGGTGGTGGGTCCTGTCGTTTATTTTGTCAAGGATACCGTGTAATATCAGTTCACTCTCCAGCAGAAAGTCCGATCGTACTGTGCACATCTGCTATTCCCCAGCGAAGTTATATTCCTCAGCAGGGGGTTACCTCAACAGGGTGTTTGGTTTGAGTTCCCAATTTCCCAGCAGGGTTGACTTCACTCTTACAACATTTATTTTGCTGGAATATTTCTGTAGCATCTGGCTATCCCCGGCGGAGTCAGCATTATCTTCAGCATTTATTTTGCTGAAGCAGTTTCTGTACTCTAGCAGTTCCGGTGGAGAGAACTCTTGCTCAAATGAACTACCAAACATTCAAGATCTCGGCATGAGACATCCAATGATAATGTCAGTTTCGGCAGTATTCCCCACAGAGTTATCAGGATAAGTCTCTCTTTATTCCCAAGCAGAGTTATTTGTCATCAAAAGGTTTCATGAACCAAAATTTCAGAAGTGGCCTCCGGGCATCAGAACAGGCATCCGGTAGTTTGGTTTCCAGATATCCCCAGTAGAGTCCGCCTCAAAGTCGCTGTCACGTTGGTGCTAAGAAGGTTGTGGGTGGGGATCAATGGAGAACTAAGTCCTGACGTGGACAACTTATTCCTATATTGACGGGATTTCTTCAGAAGTGGGCGTCCTAACGTGGACAGATTTATTTCCCCGGATTAATGAGATGTGTTAGTCCTAACGTGGACAGATTCAGATTCTCGAAATTGGTGAAATGGGAAGTCATGACGTTGACAAAAGTGAGTGCTCTTTGTGTTGGTGTCCTGACGCGGACCAGGTACTCTCAGCAGTTATCTTTTTTCGTGTTGGCAAAGCATGGGTCCTGACGTGGACAGATCAGACAAAGGTGTGGGTCCTGACGTGGACAAGTCTTATGTCCTCAGCAGGTCGAAGATGCCTGAGTCCTGACGTGGACAAATTAAGACGAAAGAGGGGTCCTGACGTGGACAAGTCTATTCCGTACATGGGAAAGGAGGTTTCAGTTCCTGACGTGGAAAGATGAAAGTTTATTCCTAACGTGGAAAGATGAGATTCCTTACGTGGCAAAAATGGGTTTCCTTACGCGGAAAGATCGAGTCCTCACCCGGACATATCAAGTTTATTCCTTACGTGGAAGGAGAGGCATTCCTGACGTGGAAAAGAAGTTGATTCCTTACGCGGAAAGATGGGAGTCCTTACGTGGACAAATCAGAAAAATGGTTCCTTACGGGGAAAGGAGATCGTGTTCCTTACGTGGAAAAGATTGAGTCCTTACGCGGACACATAGGAGGAGGATTCCTTACGTGGAAAGAGCGGAGTCCTTACGTGGACAGATTAAAGTTGTATTCCTTACGTGGAAAAATGTAGTCATGACGCGGACAAATCGGAAAGAGTTGGTTTCCTTACGTGGAGAAATTGGGGTCCTTACGTGGACAGATTCAAGAAAAGTTGATTCCTGACGTGGAAGAATGATGTACTCCTTACGTGGAAAGTTGAGTCCTGACGTGGACAGGTTCAGAACCAAAGTTGAATTCCTTACGTGGAAAGATTGGAGTCCTGACGCGGACAGGTCAAGTGGTATTGGAGTCCTTACGTGGACAGATTGATATAGTTCTCCTTATGTGGAAAGAAGATTGCATCCTGACGTGGAAAGATGGAAGGTTTAGTCCTGACGTGGACAGATACAGAAGAGATGACTCCTAACGTGGACAGGTGTTACTCCTAACGTGGAAGAGTTTTATTCCTAACGTGGACGATTCAGTTTATGGAAATGCAGACGAATTATCCCCAGCGGAGTTGCCGAGATTTTTCTGGGTTAACAGCAAGTGGAGTCCTAACGTGGACAGGTTTTAGTTGAGACTTCTTCGTATTGATGACAGACAGAGTCCTAACGTGGACAAGCAAGCAATCTGTTATGACAGAATCCTTTTCAGAACGGTGAAGACAATCCCCAGCGTGGTCGTTACGAGATCAGTGAGCAGCTGCAAACAGTCAGATCCAAGCAGTGAACGTCGTTCCCCAAGCAGTGGCGCAGTTTATTTCTGCGGTTGGCAAATTTCTGGGTTCCTAGTATTCAACCGTCTCGTACCGCGAATGTCTGAAGGCTCCGGGCTCTTCACCCAATCGGGTCCAAGCCGCTTGAATAGGGGCAGCTGTTGCACCCTAAAAATTTGCCCAACCTTATTCACTTGGTTTATGTTTCATTATCATTAGCATTTGCATATAGAGTCATGTACATAGACTAACCATCTGCATAGCATAAGCATAGCAAGTCATTCAACAGGGGACCAATCATTATTCTCATCTCTAGAGGCCTATCAAGAGGTTATCATCCCAATTCCATCTCATTCAAGTCATCAGAAAAGAATTTGAAAGCAGAGAGTTCAGCAGATCAAGCCTTGAGCCTATCCCCTATCTAAGGGCATCTGAGGGTCAACAGGGAGGTTATGAGTGGTGAATGGAGAGCATGGGGAGTATCTAGACATCTTGGAGGACTTAGAAAGTCATTTGGAGAAGGAGACAAGTCATTGGTGAAGTCACAAGAATTGCAGTTGAAGACAATTGACTAGGGTTTCATCTGGGTCAACCCTAGGTCAACCCTAGGTCAATTGACTGATTTAAAGGGCATTCAAGGCTATTGGAGAGATGTGGGGTTCATCATTTGACATATGAAGAAAGATATGTTGTTATGCCAAGAAGAAATCAAGAGAAATCAAGGAGAAGAGGAGTTTCTAAATTAGGGTTTCTGTGTAAAATCCCCTAGTTTAGGTCAACTTTCTAAGCAAGATAAGTCAAAATGAAAGCTTCAAATGGATCCTTGGCCAACATGGAACTTGTAGAGGATCTCAAGACCTTTAATTTGAGTGGTGGAAGACATCAAGGAGATTTATAGAGCTAAAGTTATGGTCCTTGCAAGTTACAGGTCATCTGAGGTATCTGAAATTTTGTCTGCAAAAGTGACTTGACTTTCAAGCAATTTTTACCCCTCAAGTAGATTTCAAATGAATTTCTGGTCAACATAAGAATTGTTCCTCATTGTCTTAGCTTTCTAGAATGGTATGGTATGCCTTCATATGATGTGTGGAACTCAACTTATGGTCTTGGAAAGCAAAGGGTATTTTGGTCATTTGTCAGTTATAGGTCATTTTTAAGCAAAGGCCATATCTCCTATTTCCAAGCCTCAAATGGAAAAACCCAAAACATGAAAGTTGTTCAAAATGTGATTTTAAGTCAAGAAAGAAGGTCATGAATGGTTGGAAAAGCTCATAGCATGGATTTGCATGATTGGTCAAAAATGAACTAAAAATGGCTTATAAGTTGAAAAAGTTGAATTTGGAAATTGGTTTGGAGGATCTAGAAATCCAAAATAGGTCATCCAATATATCATTTTGATTGGAAACATCATTTTGAGAACATTGGTTCAGATAGAATTTTGATTTGAGGCTTTAAAATGGGTGATGCTTTGTTAATTTGAAACTTGCATTATAAGTCATCTTTGGAAATTTCAACACAAGGCAAGGAAAAGCATTGTATTTGCTTATATCTCTCCAATATCTCTTATGATGACATTTTAAGGCCATTTTGCAAGACTTAATGCATGGTGCATGAGATATTCAAGTTCCCATCACATGAGATTTTCAATTCTTTCTAGATCTTTCTAGATGAATCTAGGAATTTCCATTGACCAATATAAAAAGAGTGGATCAGGGAGGGAAAATGGTTGGTGATCATTGTTGATGAGAGGTGAGATTAGAGTGTGAAAAGAAAGATTCTTCCATTGGCAATTTGATCTCAAACTTTCATTCTCTCCAATCTCCATTCATTTCTCCACCACAAACCTTTTCTTCTGATCATTGTGATTGAATACATGCTGAGGTAGAAGAAGATCCATGGCAGCTTGAAGCTATTTTGAAGAAATTGCAAGAATTGCATATTGTTGTCCAACTCGAGTTTCAAGCATTGTTCAGTGTTCTTGTTGCATACAGAATCCATCATTCAAGTCACTGAGCAAATTTCAATCATTGCAAGCATCTGATCTCAAGAGTTGCACACCTGTTTTCACCAATTGCACCAGGTTTGTCTTCTATTCGATTTGCTCAGTTTAGGTAGAATCTTAGGGTTTTGGAAGTGTAGAATGGTTAAGCATAAGTAGATGATTGATTTTGGCAAGTTTGGTTGAGTTTCATGGAGGTTGAGCAGGAGGTACCAAATCTGGTAGAGTTTGTAATTGATAGGATAAGGCACGATAAGGTTATTGGATTAGCATGCTGTGATCAGGATGAGTTGTAGATTAGTTTAGGAAGAGTTTTGTGGAGAATTTAGGTAGTTGATCACAGGTGACAATGGCGGATCAGAACTGTGATGCTTATCGAATTTGGAAATCTAGGCTGTTATATTGAAAACTATGGATACAGTGATGTTCTGCGTGAGAAGGAGATCAATTTTGGTGTTTATATCTTGGCGTTTCATGGAGAGATTAGGGAGAAAGAAGGATTGGAAGTTCTGTGCATGGAGGGGGAATTTTCAGAAACCCTAGGGCTCGTTGGGGACGATGACCCTCAGCCCTCAGATCCTTCCCATTTGTTGACTTAATCCCCTCATCGTACGGCCACGATTGAATGTTGAGAACGGAGGGAAATTTCAAAAGAACTGATACGCTGCGTTTCATTAATTGGGGGGTTGGGCTCAGAGCGCTATCCACACCCCCCATTTTAATAAGCCCAATGCTTTGAACGTGCCTTCCCTGCTATTCAAACCCCCTCCATTTTATTTTATTTTATTTTATTTTATTTTCTTTAATTTTTTTATGCATCTTCTAAAATTCATAATAAATAGCAAAATAATCATTTTTAATTCATTCTTTTTGCATTATTTTCTTTAGGATGTCTAGAAAATTCTAAAAAATAAAAATTGCATTTTATTTTTTATTTGATATTTTTCCCATATTTTCTAAATAAATGACATTTTAAATAGTTTCATTTCATGCATGATTTTATTAATTTTTGTTCTATTAGATACTTTCATATTTTTTGTTCATTCTTTTTAGGTTGTTTAGATTAGATATTGAACTTGTAGATTCAATTTAGTTCCCATTTTTAGAAATTAATTTTAGGTGCCTAATGTAGGTATGAATAACAATGAACAAATTAGGGTTTTTGGGGGATGACTTAGGAGACTTAATTCTTTTCCCTTAGGACTTAGGGTTTGATTAGTTTAGTTATGGGACTATAGGGGCTATGGGTAGTTATTAGATCCCTTAGAAGAAGTCAGGATTCCCCTACTGCTATTACTCTACTGTATATCTGATTGACTGGTGTGGTGTGCCCTCTGGGGATTGTTGCTTGCTTGTTTGGGTATTGGGTTTGTCTGGGGACTTGGGGAAGCTGAAGACTTGAGGAGATGAAGACCATTGGAGATCCAGAGATTTAAGATCATTTGTCAAGAGTTGAGGAGGTTCTTGCCAGCAGTTGCTGAGGAGATTAGGGTTTAGGAACTAGGCAGAGCTCTAGATTAGAAAGCTTGCTTCTCAAACATAGATGGCTTTGTGTGCCTCTATCCTTTCTCTATGATTCAAAGTCTCTTTCAAATATCCACCTCCTTCCTTTGGAAGGATCAGTGAATATATTTGAAAGATAGAACTTTTGAGAGGAAACTTTCTGTTTAATGTTAACAGTTGATGAACCACCCTTGGTAGGTAATTAACTGTCTAACATTTATTCACTTCATCTGGTTGGCTGATGTTCATCCTGGAGCCTTGAGACTTGAAGAAAAGCCATTGTAGATAGGAGACTGATGATCAAATCCCTTGCCTGAAGGCCATGAAGATGGAGATTGATGCTTTTTGAAGCCCATAAATGATTGGAGATTACTTGAAGCCAGAGGCTGATTCAGAGCTATTGATGCTGTTGCTTTTGCTGCTGTATTTCATTTCTGATGTATTGATTGGTTTTCTGGACTGTATTGTTTGTTGTTTACCCTGTTGGGTTTAAAGTGAATCTTGTTCACTTTTGCCTATTGTTTTCTAGGTTCGAGGTTGAGTGGGACTCCCTTGCCTCGCTTGTACTGTTGCATCCATGCATTTTACCGCTTTATTATATCTGTTATTGTTTCTGTTTCTGCCTATCCCGTAGGATCTCTGTTTCTCTCTGTGCAAGAGAGGAGCATGATAGACATTAGGTCTTAACCCATGCATGATAACATCAGGTTAGTTTGATTCCCCTCGCAACTGTAGGTTAGAGTTCTGTCTCTTCTTTCTCAAAACAAACAGAAAACACAATAAATATTTCAAACACAATAAAAGACACTTCTTCCGTAAAAGGATGTGAACTCATCAAAACGTCATTTTTGTCCGCTTGGACTGTTAATCAGAAAAACCTTTTTCAGAAGGAATAAAAACAATTAAGACAGACTTGTGTCGTACGTGGCCCGAACTACGTTTGCTCTGATCTTCCATGCAGTGTGGAAGTACGTAGGCATAGGATGCGATATCCTAGCGAGCAACCTTCCCCTCCTTTCCCGTAGGTAGGCGAACTACGTTGACTCTGATTTCTCGTTCCAGACGGGAATACGTAGGCATAAAGTGCGATACTTTGCCGAGTCATTTTTATTTTCATTTTATTTTATTTTTAACCCTTGACCTATAGTTTAGATAGAATAACAATCCATACCCGAAAACAAGCGTGGATCCCGTCGAGTACGACGGACGTGAGGGGTGCTAATACCTTCCCCTTGCGTAACCGACTCCCGAACCCAGGTTTTGGTTGCGACGACCACACCTTTCCCGTCTTTGCGGTAGGTTTACTCTGAGCGTTTCCTTTCCCTCTCGTGGGATAAATAACGCACGGTGGCGACTCTTCTGTTCAGCCGGCGCCGATTTTCGCAGTAGTGACACCTACGTATGCTCATTCGGACGAGAATGAGAAATCAGAGCGTCGTAGTTCGACTACGGGAAAGGATGGGGGGAAAATGGAATATGGATAGAAGTGTGCTCGCCAAGATCATCGCAATCTTGTGCCTACGTATCTTATATTCAAGAATGAATAAAGAATCAGAGCGTCCGTAGTTCGTGGTGACGACCACGAAAAGATGAGGTTTGAAATGGGTTGAAGTTGAGTTGGGAGACGAAAGAGTGACTGACAAACAACCTAAGGGCGTGCCTCAAGAGCTTGTCATTCAAGAATTCAAGGAATGCGAGATCCCAAGAACTCAGTTCTTTCGGAAATTGGGTTGAATGAGTTGAAGATAAGAGTTGGATATTTTAAAAACGAAAGAATGAACTAATAACAACTCGGGGGCGCGCCCAAGAGTTACTCGTTCGAATATTCAAAGAATGCTAGATTCTAAGAATATCCCTCTTTCGTAAGTTTTTTTAAAAATGTTTTTGTGAAAGGATCGAATCGAAGAATGGCGTGCGAGGCCAAAAGGAAGTTGTTTTGAACTAGTTCGACGACGTGTCGAAGATTTGATTGAAGATGGAACCGGCTTGACGACGTGTCAAGGGTTAGAATTGTGAGAAACGATATTAGTCCCCGAGGGTGCTCCTAATATCGAGACCACGAGGAATTGTGAATGTGTGTGCGAAGTGTCAAAGGTTGCGAATGCGGACGAGCAATCGACTCAGGAGAATATTGAGAATGATTGAGTTTGAAAAAGTCGAAAGGTTGAGTGAATAACAACCCAAAGGGCGTGCCTCGAGAGCTATTCACTCGAAAATTCAAGGAATGCTGGACTCCAAGAACCTCCTTCTTTCGAGGTATGAATCGAAAAAAGATATTTAAAAAGGTCGAAAGATTGAATGAATAATAACTCAAAGGGCGTGCCTCGAGAATTATTCACTCGAAAATTCAAGGAATGCTAGACTCCAAGAACCTCCTTCTTTCGAAGTTTGATCGAGAAAATGTTTGAAAAAGATTTGAAGTGAAATGAGGTACGAAAATAATTTGAGGTACGAGATGTGAGGACGCGAGATTGGATTTGAAAGTGAGAGGAATGACATTATTTGATAAATGAGACGTGGGCCTCACAACCAATTAATTGGGGTATTATCGAAATGCTAGATCTCAACGACACCTTTTTCATTTGGAGAATATTTGAATGAACAAAGGAAATATCACAAAGAATGCTAAATTCTCATGACATTTCTTTGTTAGAAAAATATAATTTGAAAATGAGAGGTCGAATAATACACTACTTAAGGTGTACACCTTAATAATGACTATCCAAAAATTCAAGAAGTGCTAGACTTCAAGAACTTAGTTCCTCACGATTTGATTAGAAAATAATTTGAATGAAGATTAGGAAAATTATTAATTTTGAGGATGGTTTTGATTTAATTTAAGAAATATTGTTTGAATAAACAATGATAATATCACAAAGAGTGCTAGACTCCCATGATATATTTTTGTTCAAATAATTAAAAGCATAACGAAAAACGAACAATATTATCCAAGGCGTACGCCCCAATAATAACTACTCAAAAACCCAAGAGGTGCTAGACCTTAAGAGTTTAATTTTCGTGATTTAATTAGAAAATGATTTGTGTTGAAAATAAATTAAAACATCTAAAACTCGAACTATATATTTTTTAATAACGCGCAACAGGAACACACATTCATTTATGAATAACTGCCTAGACAGCATGGTATACCAAAAATAAGAGTAACAAGAAGATGCAGAAAAGGAGAAAGATAAAAAGGGTTACACACTGTAGGCATCAGATCCATGTTTACCTCCTTAGACAACAACATAGCAGCAGGATTGAAAGCTGACATAACGAGAATCTTTTGATCTCTGGTGGTAGCATTCTCACACAATAACAGAACTTATAACTTAAAAGTGAAAGAACAAAATCCAAACATAAGCTGTAACAAAACGAAATGCCCAAAGTTGCAATGTATAACCACAACGTTTCGACATCCCAACAACATCTACAAAATTATTACTCTAAATCTCAATCATAGTGCAAGCAGTATCGAAATGTGATATAACCAACATCTTGATCGAATCAGACTACCCAGACCAAGCTAATGCCAATAAGAGTCTAAACAAAATATCCCATTCTGTTACTATTTTACGGTGACTGAATTAAGACGTATAAACAATAAATAGCATGGCAGAACTTATCCTACACACAATAAAAGATCAAGAAATACCGACACGCAAAAATTATTTCTTCTCCGCTTGCTACCGTCGATTAATAATCTTTGAGTTAACAGGATTCTGCTTCAGAGCACATATTATGCAAGATATATTCACGACGAGGCTACCGAGTTGCTCCCTGAAATATTATCGTAGCTGCAAGCTTATGTTTCCATAGCAGAACCAGATCACTTTACAGAATCCGCGGTGGTAAACAGCTCCTATTGTCGCGATATGCATCTCCGCTATACGTTGTCATCTTGGTATTGGAATATAAGCTCAGCGACGCACCGGGAACGCGTTTCAATCCAAAGTTGACCTTGAATGCATAACCTTCACACCTGTATGTACCTGCTAAGATGTTGCTCGGCGCGTGACCTGTATGTGCCTGCTAAGATGTTGCTCGGCGCGTGACCTGCCATAAACTCAAAATATAAATTCGACACGCCACCAGATTGGCACATCAATGTCGTCACGAGTTGAGAGCTGATGGAGCGAATTGCGAAGAATGCCCCCTCCATTGGATTTCTGATATGATTTGAGATATCGCCTTTTTAGCCTTAACTGCAACAGTGTCGAGTATCGGTGCCGAGAAACAATTTATATCACCTGCACATGAAAAATTAACAGAAACAGTAGCACGATCTACATGGAAACAGGACCGAATGCAAATCCTGTTGTTAGTGTGGTCATGGGAAAACAGAATTTAAACATGAGTCTCGCCACTGTCTCTTTCCTTTGCAGCTATCAATTATAACAGTGATTAAGAACTGGAACAAAAACCAAAACCCCTTTCGTGAACATGACAATAGTTAGGAATAGCTCAGATAAGATAACAGTAAATCAATCAATATTCATAACCTAACGGCAGAAAATGACACAAACCAAATTGCGGTGCATACTCAAGTTACAACAAATGGGATGTGAAAATAACACAGGGAAATGATAAATGCTATTTCAACAGCATGACTGTAAGTTCAATACAACCCTTAAAGCATACATCACAATAGTTTGAACCATATGCTAGCTTGAAGAAACATGTTATGCTAAAAGTGATGGTACCGACGAAAAAACAAATTAGAAACCTCATTCGATTTCAATGAAATAACTCAGGGTTTTACCTTTACGCCGTGTTTTAACTTCGCTGAGATGAGAAAAAAAAAAAGAGAAAACGGAGCTAGTTGAGCACCTCTTGTTTGCCGAAGCCGGATGTGACGCCAAGAGATGTGTGTGAGATCGTCATCCGTCGAATTGAACCGCAACCGTCATAACTTGTTGTGTCGCTGCGAGTTGTTGGGTCGTCGGAAAAATGAATGGCGGAGTGAATATGTTTTGTGGTGTGGAAACGGATAATGGTGAGAAACCAAGGCGGCGGCGAAGGATGTGATATGGGTGAGGGTTTCGTGTGAGGGTTCAGAAGAGGGGTGGAAGATGAACAGTGTTAGTTTAGGGTTTTGAGATAGCAAGAGGGTGGCGGCGGATTCGTTTTCAGATGATGAACAGTGAAGTTGAATTTTAGGGTTTTTCTTTTGAGTGAATTGGGAATTCCGGTCGTGAACAGTGATCCCCCTCTATCAGTCTTCCTCTCGTTTAAATACAAAGAGCAGTAAACCCTAACGGGCTACCGAAACAACAATGGGCCTACCGCCCCTTCTCCATGTCCAAACTTCTCTTTGTTATTTTTCTTTTCTTTCTCTTTTATCTTTTAAATTAATTAATAAGCAATTAATATAAATTGACATGGGCATAATTAAATAATATATAAATATTAACGCTAATTACTAAATGGATATTAACAAATATAATAACAACAAATAAATGTTAATAAAATGTTAATTAAATAAAAATTGACAAATATATACACAATATTTATTATTATCTAGGAATATTTTTTTAAAAAGAAAAAGATTAGGAAATTGAAAAAAAGAAATAATAGTCACAAAAATAAAAACCCTACACCACGTGTCACACTTTAATTGGACAGAAATGGATAAAATTTGGAAAAACGCCCAATTGCGAGTGGACATGTGTCTAAACGACGTGAAACAATAAAATGCGAAAATATCAACAAAAAGGGTAGGACAATTTTAGGGTATGACAGTAGTTGAACAGGAGATGTTTGAGGATATTTGATAGGAGATGAAATGGGTTCAGATGGTTTAATAGAAGATGGTGGAGGTGAAGGTGAGGATGAAGGTACATAAGTTTTGGGATCAGATGTTAATACCTGGTGAATTGTTTCTCTGATTTCTTCCACAGTAGCTTCTGGAGGATTTTCCTTTTGCTTCTTGTCCTTTTCAGGCATGTCACCATCATCAGAGGCTTTCCTCTTGGGCTGTGCAAAAGATCCTTCCTCAGCCTTTCTTTTCCTGCGCCTTTCCCTCATAAGATTTGGCAATACTTCTCCTTCCTTCTGTACTATGTTAGCAGGCAGAGGAATACCATCTCTTAAACATTCAACAATGAATGTCAGAATGATGTGCCTAGGTTCATCAGCACTGAACATAGGAAAATCTGCTAGAGGAATTCTCCTTCTGCTGACGTCTTCAGATTGAAATTTCTTGGGTTTTCCAGCAAGCTCTGAAATAACCTTCATTCTCTTCAGAGTGTTCCCATTTATGACAGATCCTATAACATAGGACAGATCCTCTGTCACCCCAGCATCAAACAGATGTTTCACAAGACCCTTCTCTGTTAGAATGTCTGATATCAGTCTTCCTATAGGGATCCAATGTCTGATTTTTCCAGCTTTAACCCTAACTTCTTCTCTTGTTTCTTTGATATGGTTCAGAAGATGACTGAATAGAAGATAAGGTAAATCCACCTTCTTTCCTTTCCTCATACAGTACATGAAGTACATTTGTTCTGAATTTACATAATCTGGTGAGTTAGAAGATTTCCTATGAAAGATTGAACTCATGAAGATCTTAGCCCAGATTATGTAAATAGGTTTCAGATCTCTGACCTTGTTAGATGGTTCCCCAGAAACACAAACTTCTTGAAAAATGTCAGCCAAATACACATGATCAATAGCCATACTTGTGATTCCCTCAGTTTTCTTATACTCAAGTAGTTGTCTGATTAATTTTTCAGTAATGACAATTTCCTTCCCAAGAACAAATGAGTGAATAAACTTAGGGCATACTTGAGCGTGTATCCAGAATTCTTTTACCAAAGCTGGATAAACAGAACCCATCATCCTGTCAAAATACTTTTCCCAGTTCTGAGCTTTGATAGTTGAAAGGAGATCAAAACCATTTTCTTTGATGGATTCAAAATCCACAAAGTTCTCACACATAATCTCAAGCTCTTTGATTGGAGTGAGAAGAGTTCTTACTGGTGCTTTGTACACAACAGCAGTTTGGGATGAACCAGCAGCATTAGGAGATGATGTAGCAACAGTTGAAGTTTTCATCTGAGCAGGTGTTGATGAAGGTGAAGCCATTGAAGTTCTTGAGATGCGTCTGGGTTTACGAGAATTTTTGGGTTTTGAAATAAGATGGAAACAATAGATAAGGCAGAAATGCATATGTAAAGTGTGATTTGTGAAGAGTTTGAGAGAATTTATAGGAGAAAATCTTTAGGGCATGCAAAAAGACAAACACACTCAAGCGTGCACAAACATTGAGTGAAGTGAACCATAATTAAATCAAGCAATTAATGCAAAGAATAAAATCATATCAAACATTTAAGATTCTGACAGAAGGAGGGAAATCAAGAGATTTTGGATTTTCAAAGCAATACCTCAATTGTCACTTCAGTGTGACGCACTCTACCTTTCCAGATTCTGAGCTACACATGTTTGCTTGCATGTGCCTCTGAAACTCTTTGAGAAATGACACGTTAGGCAACGTTCAGATCCTATGAGCCTTGTTAGTTCAGATTTACACACAAAGAAATAAACACAGAATTCAACAAACGAAATACTTCAGAGTTTAGACATTTATCATCTGAAAGAAATTTCATCTGATGAATATTCTATTCTGGACAGAAGTCCATATTGATATTTTTCAGAATAAATTTAAATCTATCTTCAGCAAGGGGTTTTGTAAAGATATCAGCCCACTGATGATCTGTATCTACAAAGTTTAAATTGATAATTCCCTTCTGAACATAGTCTCTGATGAAATGATGTTTAATCTCTATATGCTTAGCTTTAGAATGTAAATGGGGTTTTTAGATAAGCATATAGCAGAAGTATTATCACAGAAGATAGAAATGTTACTCTCAAAGATCTGATAATATTCTAGTTGACTTTTCATCCAGAGCATCTGAGTGCTACATCCAGCAGCAGCAATATATTCTGCCTCTGTTGTTGAAAGTGCAATTGTGGGTTGCTTCTTGCTGAACCAAGAGATCAGATGACTTCCAAGAAATTGACAACTTCCAAAAGTACTTTTACGTTCTACTCTGTCTCCAGCATAGTTAGCATCACAGGATCCAACTAATTTATACTCATCAGATCTTTTGCAACACAAACCCACACTAGTAGTACCTTTCAGATACCTTAGAATCCTTTTAACGGCTGTTAAGTGAGATTCTCTAGGATCTGATTGGAATTTAGCACACAGACACACACTGAATAAAATATCAGGTCTTGAAGCAGTCAAATATAAGAGAGATCCAATCATACCTCTGTAAAGTTTTTGATCAACTTTCTTACTTACCTCTTCCTTACCAAGTGTGCTTGTAGGATGCATTGGAGTCTTAGCCAATTTGCTTTCATTCAGATTGAATTTCTTCAGAAGCTCTTTGACATATTTAGTCTGGTGAATATATGTGCATTCTGGAGTCTGATTTACTTGGATTCCCAGAAAGAATCTAAGTTCTCCCATTATGCTCATTTCAAATTCGGCCTGCATAGACAAAGCAAACTCCTTTCCCAGCATAATATTGTTAGATCCAAAAATAATATCATCCACATAAATTTGACAAACTAGTAAATCTTTCTTAAATGTTTTACAGAAAAGAGTTGTGTCCACTTTGCCTCTGATAAAGTTCTTTTCCAGAAGAAAATTATTTAATCTTTCATTCCAAGCTCTGGGAGCTTGTTTCAAACCATAAAGAGATTTTTTGAGTTAGAAAACATGATCTGAAAATTTATTACTTTCAAAACCAGGAGGTTGATGGACATAAACTTCTTCTTCTATAATGCCATTTAAGAAGGCACTCTTAACATCCATCTGATATAGAGTGATGTTATGTTGTGCAGCAAATGAAATAAGAAGGCGTATATATTCTAACCTTGCCACTGGAGCATAAGTTTCAGTGTAATCAATACCTTCTTGTTGATTGTACCCTTGAGCTACCAGCCTTGCCTTGTTTCTAACAACTTCTCCTTGCTCATTTAGTTTATTTCTGAATACCCACTTTGTTCCAATAATGTTGAAACCTTTTGGTCTAGGAACCAGATCCCACACATCATTTCTTGTAAATTGATTTAGCTCATCTTGCATTGCAAGTATCCAATCATTGTCACTCAGAGCCTCATCCACAGATGTTGGTTCAATAATAGACACCAACCCAAGAAGTGATGTTCCAGATGATCTGATAAACGACCTTATTCTTATAGGGTCGTCTTTCTTCCCAATAATCATTTCTTCTGGATGAGAAGCCTTGATTCTGGATGATCCTTTAACTGTTGGCTCTTCAGAAATATTCATGTTATTCATCTGAGCAGCTAATGGAGTTGCATCTGGCGTAGCTTCTTCTTGAGCTTTCTCTACCTCTGGTTTCTCAGATTCTATGAGAATAACTTCTCCATCTGCAGAGTTTTCAATCTGCTTTGGCTTTTGATTACCAAGCTTATCATCAAATCTAACATGTATAGATTCCTCCACAATCTGTGTCTCAGTATTGTATACTCTGTAGCCTTTAGAGCGTTCAGAATATCCAAGCATGAAACACTTTTGTGCTTTAGAATCAAACTTGTTAAGATTCTCTTTAGTGTTTAGTATAAAACAAATACATTCAAAAGGATGGAAATAAGAAATGTTTGGCTTTCTATTCCTCCACAATTCATAAGAAGTCTTTTCTAGAAGAGGTCTAATTGACACTCTATTCTGAATGTAACATGTTGTGTTAATTGTCTCTGCCCAAAAATGTTTTGCCATGTTAGTCTCATTGATCATGGTTTTGGCCATCTCTTGCAAAGTTCTATTTTTCCTCTCTACAACTCCATTCTGTTGTGGAGTTCTAGGATAGGAGAAATCATGAGCAATGCCATTTTCATTAAAATATTTTTCAAAATGTTTGTTTTCAAATTCACCACCATGATCACTTCTGACTTTAACAACTTTGAAATCTTTTTTAGTTTGGACTTGTTTGCAGAAGTCAAAGAACACAGAATGTGACTCATCCTTGTGTTTTAGGAATTTTACCCATGTCCATCTGATGTAGTCATCAACAATGACTAATCCATACTTCTTGCCTCTGATGGATGCAGTTTTCATTGATCCAAACAGATCAATGTGAAGTAACTCTAATGGTTTTGAAGTTGAAACAACACTTTTGGATTTAAAAGATGATTTTGAAAATTTTCCTTTCTGACATGCTTCACAAAGAGCATCTGAGTTAAACTTCAGATTAGGAAGTCCTCTGACCAGATTAAGCTTATTAATCTGAGATATGCGTCTCATATTAATATAACCCAATCTTCTGTGCCAGACCCATTGCTCCTCATTAACAGACATAAGGCATTTAACATTCTGATCCTTAAGTTCTGAAAGACTAATTTTATAAATGTTGTTTTTCCTTTTACCATTAAAGAGGATTGAGCCATCCTTTTGACTAACAACTTTGCAACACTTTTGATTAAAGATAATGTCATAACCATTGTCACTTAATTGACTTATGGACAATAGATTATGAGTTAACCCTTTAACAAGTAAGAAATTAGTTATGGAAGGAAGTTTACCATTGCCTATGGTTCCAGAGCCAATTATTTTCCCTTCTGATTCCCTCCAAACTTGACATCTCCTCCAGATCTAAGCTCCAGACTTTGGAACATAGACCTTTTTCCTGTCATATGTCGTGAGCATCCAGAGTCCAGGTACCATGACTGGAGTCTTGACTTTGTTGCTAAGGATGTCTGCAACATAGGTTATCTTATCCTTAGCTACCCAGATTTTCTTGGGTCCTTTTAGGTTAGTTGCCTTAAAGCTTTTTCTGAACTTCTGTCTTTCAACATAAGACTTGTTCTGATTAGCTTTAGATTTATTAAACACAGATTTGTTCTAATTAGAACTTGTGTGTTTAATATCATTTAAGTGACCAAATGTAAACTGAGAATATAAAGGAGGATACTTGATATCCAGTTTATCTACAAATTTTGGATTTGAATCTTCATAAGAGACAGATTTATATCCAACACCTTTTCTATAGTTTCTGCTAATACCATAGATCATTGAAGCCATTTTGCTTCTATCTAGGCTTTTAGTTAGAAACTTTCTGAAATTATAGTCATACTTTTGTAAAATATTTTTAGAGCATGATTCAGATTTTGAATCAGAGTTTAGTTGAGCAGTTTCTAAATTATTTTTCAATTGAAGATTTTCAGCTTTTAGTTCAGCCATTTCTGATTCAAACTTGTTACTCTCAAATTCAATATGCTTTAGAAGCGTTTTGTATTTGAGTTTAACTTTACTATAGTTTTCAAGAATATCAGATAAACTTTCAACAAGTTCCTGTCTAGAAAGTTCAACAAATACCTCCTCAGAATCAGATTCTGATTCTGATCCAGATGATTCAGCACTGTCCTCAATGTTAGCCATGAATGCTACATTTTCACATTCCTCTTCTAACTCTGATGACGAATCAGATGCATCTGAGTCATCCCAGGTAGCCATCAGAACTTTCTTTTTGTGATCTGACTTTCTTTTTGAGTTCTCCTTCTGAAGCTTTGGACAATCACTCTTGTAGTGCCCAGGTTCTTTGCATTGATAGCAAACAACCTCTCTTTTTCCAGATCGTCTTTGTCTAGAGGATTCTCCAGATCTTCTGTATCCAGAGTGTTCTCCATATCTTCTGTGCCTAGAAGATTCTTTGTGTTGATCTGGTTTTCTAAAGTTCTTGAACTTCCTTTGCTTATTCTTCCAGAGTTTATTGATTCTTCTGGATAGTAAGGACAGTTCTTCTTCATCTTCAGAAGCAGACTCTTCAGAGCTTTCTTCTAATACCTGCAAAGCTTTAACAACTTTATTAGATTTTAACGCAATTGACTTATCTTTCTTTAGAGGCTCATCTTCCTCTAGCTCAATCTCATGACTCCTTAGAGAACTGATTAGTTCCTCCAGCGTAATCTTGTTCAGATCCCTTGCCAGCTTCAGAGCAGTGACCATGGGTCTTCATCTAGTTGGCAAGCTTCTGATTATTTTCTTGACATGATCTGCTGTAGAGTAACCCTTATCCAGAACCTGTAGGCCAGCAGTGAGAATCTGGAATCTGGAAAACATTGCTTCAATAGATTCAGATTCTTCCATCTTGAAAGCTTCATACTTCTGGATCAGCGCCAGAGCCTTGGTTTCTTTGACTTGTGAGTTCCCTTCATGAGTCATCTTCAGGGATTCAAATATATCAAAGGCAGTTTCTCTGTTGGTTATTTTCTCATACTCAGTATGAGATATAGCATTTAGCAATATAGTTCTAGCCTTGTGATGATTTCTGAATTCCTTCTTTTGCTCATCAGTCATTGATTTTCTATCAACTTTCTTGCCATTCCCATCAGTGGGATGAACATATCCATCAATAACTAAGTCCCAAAGATCAGCATCAAATCCTAGAAAGAAAATTTCCAGTCTATCTTTCCAATAATCAAATTTCTCTCCATCAAACATGGGAGGTTTTGTGCTGACTCTTTCTTCATATTTGTTGTTGTTGGGTGTTGAAGTTTTAGCAGCCATAATGTATATCAACCAAGAATATCAAGAGTTTTTCCCACTGGATCTTTTCTGGTCACGGTTAAGTGATAGCACAAACAGAACCGGAGCTCTGATGCCAACTGAAGGTGAGAAAAACACTTAGAAGGGGGGTTGAATAAGAGTTTTAAGAAATATGGCAATAAAAACAACTCAAGATTTTTATCCTGGTTCGTTGAACTCAACTATTCCAGTCCACCTTATCAAAGATGATTTGCCTTTCTCTGCAAGGACTTAATCCACTATTGATCAACTGATTACAATAGAAAGACCTAAGAACAACTGTCTTAGTCTTCTTAAGAACTACTGACCACACCTTGGTCTTCTTAAGGAACTTCTTACAATTTAATGTAAACTAACAAGTGTTTGAATGCTTCTAATAAGCTGTATCACAACTGTGATGTTTACACTTAAGATTAAGTACAACAAAAACTATATGCTTTTATGAAAGATCAATATGAGTAAGATCTTGAGAGATTTTCTCTTTTATGAATCAAGCGTGTCTTTCTTTCTGAGTGATTTAGCAATGAGCAAAAGATGAGTAGTGAATTAGCAACATCAAAAATGTTGAAGTAGTTCTCCTTTTATAGCTTTTTCAAATGCCTTGAGTGATGTGCAACTGAATATAATATTTTGATTGTATGACTTTTCATCACCAAAAGTATGGATAGAGATATGCTTTCTGCAGAAAGGTATGGTTGTAGAAGCCTTGGGATTTGCACCACGTCACTTCTTTGGACAAGTTAGCCGTTGGTTACTTTGGAAGTAGCACCACGTCTAATCAAGTTTACAGCTTCTTCAACAAGCTTCCTTCAAGATGAAGTCTTCACAATCTGCACTTTAGAACTTGTAGTAAGCTTAAAAGGTATGAAATGCTTTAAGATGATCAGAGCTTAAGATGAATGATAAGTCCAGAGTCTTGATAGATGATCAGATCTTTTAATGTATCAGAGTCTTGATAGATGATCAGATCTTTAATGTATCAGAGTTTCAGACTTGATCAGAGTCTTCATCAGAGTATGCAGCAATATGTGCTTTGAGCGTGAATATTAATGATAAGAGTCTGGTTATAAAAGCCTCTGAGTTTGTAGTGAAAGAATTTCAGAGTCTGATAAGATCAGAGCTTTCAGCTTTTGTATACTTCTTTCAGTAACGCTTCAGATCATTCTGTAGCTTCTGCTTCAGATCCTTCTGGCAGCATTTCAGAATCTTCTGATAGTCTTGCATCTGATGCTTCAGATCTTTGGATAGTTTCTTTGTACTTATTTGCTTCTATACCTGAAACAATAATACTTAAACAAATTTTAGAGTGTATATTTGCTCATTACAAAATTCCATAAAAGTTATCATCAAAACATAGAGATATAAGAAACACCAATCTGTGTTCTAACAATCTTTGCTCATGAGCTCACCAGCGCACAGGTCAACTTTGTTGAAAGTTTTGAACACCGCTCATGCGATGCACGACATTCCAGTAGAACAATTTGACAATGTCGTTGCAAACATAACTGCTAGTCGGTACTTGGGTTTCAACGAGTCAGAGTTTCCTCCTGAAGGTACTGCCCCTAATAGGGTCTTGCACATCTCAGTGACATGTATGAACTCTTTGCTATCTCATTTTCTCATGGATACTGGTTCTTCTCTCAATGTGATGCCTAAGGGCTCATTGAGTCAACTATTGGTAGAAGGGAGTGAGATGAGACCAAGCGCTTTGATCGTTAGAGCTTCTGATGGTTCTCGAAGGCAAGTCATTGGCGAAGTGGATTTACCCATTAAAGTCGGGCCGCATTTGTTTACCATTACTTTCCAAGTGATGGATATCAATCCTGCATACAGTTGTTTATAAGGTAGACCCTGGATCCATGCCGCAGGGGCAATTACATCCACGTTACATCAGAAGCTAAAATTCATGTTTGAAGATCATATGGTCATCGTCTGTGGTGAAGAATATTTGCTAGTAAGCGAGTTATCATCCTTTCTATATGTCGAGACTGATGAAGGCATAGCTGGAGTGTCGTTGCAATGTCTCGAATTTGAAGATGTCAGCTCCGCTTCTGTCAATTCTGGTAGACTACCAAAGATGGCCATGTCATTTGTCAAGAATGCTAAATAGACCATTGAGAAAGGTGCCTTGCCGGGCTAGGGGAAAATCCTAGATGTGGTTAAAAAGCATGATCGCTTTGGAATAGGTTATCATCCTGATCAGCAAGCTAGTTCACACAGTTATCAGAAGAGCAATTTGATCAAGTTCACAAGTGCTGAATTCCAAGAGAGGGATATGGTGTCAGCCATTGACGATGCAGGTCCTAGCAACCGAAGTACAAGCTTTATACGCAAATGCCCACCGGGCTTCAATCTCAACAACTAGACATCTACAGTGATTCTCGTGGTTTTTCCCATAAATATGTAATGCATTTTGTTTTCCTGTTCCCTTGTTCTCGCCCGAGACGAGTGGATAGCTTGTACGGGCCTCGCGCTTTTGAAACATTATGTGATCAATAAATAAAAGTATTTTTGCATTCAAATCATGCTCCTATTTCTTTCTTTATTTTTCACAAATAAATAAATGGCAAAGTTTCTTTTATTTTTCACCTTTCAAAGAGCTCATTCTAAACACAATTCATAAACATGCAGAATAAATAGTTGCACTGATAACAACTTGGCAAATGTCCGGTGTAATTCTAGGATTCCAATTAACCAAACCGAAGAAGATGGTGAGGAAGATTGGGAATTACCGGCTGAACTAGCAAGGCTCCTTGAGCAAGAACAGAAAGAGATTCAGCCACACAAAGAGCCAGTGGAAGTTGTCAATCTTGGTACCGATGATGTCAGAAAGGAAGTCAAGATTGAGGCATCCCTCGCTAAGCATGTACACTCCGAGTTGGTCAAGTTATTGAAAGAGTATGTTAATATTTTCGCCTGGTCTTATCAAGATATGCCTAGGTTAGATATTGACATCGTTGAACATCACTTGCTGCTCAAGCTTGATTGTCTTCCTGTCAAGCAGAAACTCAAAAGGACCAGAACCGACATGGCACTTAAAATCAAAGAAGAGGTAAAAAAAAGCAGTTCGACGCTGGGTTCCTAGCCATTTCTGAGTATCCTGAGTGGATTGCCAACATCGTCCCAGTTCTGAAGAAAGATGGGAATGTCTGAATGTGTGTGGACTATCAAGATCTTAACAAGGCGAGCCTGAAAGATGATTTTCCTCTACCTCATATTGATGTTTTGGTAGACAATACAACGCAGTTCTCTGTCTTTTCTTTCATGGACGGTTTCTCAGAATATAGTCAGATCAAGATGTCCTTATCCGATATGGAAAAGAATACTTTCATCACGCCTTAGGGTACATATTTCTACAAAGTCATGCCATTTGGTTTGAAAAATGCATGGGCAAAATACCAACGTGCCATGACAACCTTCTTTCATGATATGATCCATAAAGAGATTGAGGTTTACGTGGACGATATGATTGCCAAATCCAGAACTGAAGATGATCATCCAGACCATTTGAAGAAGCTATTGGCAAACTCCATAAGTTCAGACTATGATTGAATTCAGCAAAGTGCACCTTCAGAACGACATTGAAGTTGATCCTGATAAGGTTCGAGAAATTCAAAACATACCGCCTCCCAAAACAGAAAAAGAAGTCTATGGCTTTCTGGGCCGACTTAATTACATTTCCATATTCATTTCTCATCTGACGGCTACCTGCGAACAAATATTCAAACTACTAAGAAAAAATCAATAGGTTGAATGGAACAATGGTTGTCAAGAAGCTTTTGACAAGATAAAAAAATATTTGCAAGAACCGTCGATCTTAGTACCTCCGGTTCTTGGTAGGCCTTTAATCATGTATCTCACTATTCTCGATGAATCAATGGGATGCGTATTAGGTCAGCATGACGACACTGGCATAAAAGAACATGCAATTTACTATCTGAGCAAGAAGTTCAATGATTGTGATACTAGATACTCACTATTGGAGAAAACTTGTTGTGCTCTAACTTGGGTCGCTCGACGCCTGAGACAATACATGGTTTGCCATACTACTTTGTTGATATCCAAAATGGATCTGATAAAGTACATTTTTGAAAAGCCTGTTGTCTCTAGACGAATTGCTCGGTGGCAAATGTTGTTCACTGAGTATGATATCCAACATGTTACCCAGAAAGCAATAAAAGGGAGCGTCTTGTCTGACTACCTTGCTCATCAGCCAGTGGAAGGATATCAACAGATGAAGTTTGACTTTCCCGATGAGGATGTTCTGTTTATCAGAGATTATGAGACTCCAGACCCTGATATAGTACAAGAACTAGGGGTGCGATGGACGCTCGTGTTCGATGGTGCTTCCAATGCTAAAGGTCATAGAATTGATGTTATCCTAATATCTCCGACTGGTTTTCATCTTCCGTTCACCGCCAGATTATGCTTTGAATGCACCAACAATATGGCTAAGTATGAAGCATGTATCTACGGTATTGAAGCTGCAATTGACATGAAAATCAAGATTCTTGAGGTCTACGGAGATTCTGCCCTAGTGATCGGCCAAGTCAGAGGGAACTTTATAACTCGGGATTCCAAGCTGGTTCCGTACCAGAAGCACATTGCGAAATTGACTTCCTACTTTGATGAAATCTCTTTTCATCATATTCCTAGGGAAGAAAATCAATTAGCTGATGCTCTTGCCACCCTGGCATCCATGTTCAAAGTCAAATGGAAGAACGAAGCTCCTTCTATCCGCATTGATCATTTGAATGAACCAGCACACTGTTTAGCAATCGAGGACGAGTCCGATGATAAGCCTTGGTTCTACGACGTAAAAAGATATCTGGAAAAACAGGAATATCTCGAGGGTATTACTATCACTGATAAGAAAGCTCTCAGATGGCTTTGCGCCAAGTTTTTCTTGAGTGGTGGTGTACTGTACAAGAGGAATTATGATTCTGTGTTGCTCAGATGCGTGGATAGACACAAAGCAAACACAATCATAAGGTCCATACATGAAGGTTGTGAGGGTGTACATGCCAAAGGTCCTGCTATGGCTAAAAAGATCCTTCGAGTTGGGTATTATTGGACAACAATGGAGGTAGATTATTACAACTTTGCCAAAAGATATCACAAGTGTCAAATCTACGGTGACAAGATACATGTGCCTCCGACTCCATTGAATGTTCTGACCTCTCCTTGGCCCTTATCTATGTGGGGAATTGATATGATTGGAATGATCGAGCTGAATGCTTCCAACGGTCATCACTTCATTCTAGTTGCTATCGATTATTTCACCAAGTGGGTTGAAGTTGCTTCTTATGCAAATGTTACATGCCAAGTGGTCGCCAAATTTATCAAGAAAGAGATAATTTGTCGCTACGGTATTCCTAGCAACATTATCACTGACAATGCAAGAAATTTGAATAACAAGATGATGAAGGAGTTGTGTCAAGAATTCAAGATCGAGCACCATAACTCTTCACCATATCGGCCCAAGATGAATGGTGTCGTTGAAGCAGCAAACAAAAACATCAAGAGGATTGTCCAGAAGATGGTCAAGACTTACAAGGATTGGCATGAAATGCTTCCGTTTGTACTACATGGCTACAGAACCACAATTCATACCTCCACCGGGGCAACTCCGTATTCACTTGTATATGGTATGGAGGTTGTTCTACCCATCGAAGTCGAAATTCCTTCTCTCAGGGTCATCATGGAAGCCAGTCTTGATGAAGCTGAATGGGTTCAATCCAGATACGACCAGTTGAATCTCATCGAAGAGAAGCGCCTGACAGCCGTTTTCCACGGTCAATTGTATCAGAGACGCCTCGAGCGAGCTTTTGACAAGAAAGTTCTTCCTTGAGCGTTCTAAGAAGGCGAACTCGTGCTCAAGAGGTACTCTCCTGTTCATTCGGATCCACGCGGCAAGTGGACTCCCAATTATGAAGGACCTTGTCCAGAAAGCCTTCTTAGGTGGAGCCTTGATCCTCACCACCATGGATGGGGAGGAGTTGCCACATCCCGTGAAATCCGATTCAGTCAAAAAATATTATGCCTAAAAAGAATGATGAAAGCCCGCTAGATTGGCATCCACAAGGGCAATCTAGGCAAAAATGGGCGTCCCAATGGAACAAAAAAAAGAAATGTCCGTGCAAAAGTTAGGGACAAAGAAAAAACAATAAAAGTCGCTAAGTTGAAAACCCGAAAGGGAGACTTAGGCAAAAATGGGTATCCCAATGGACGAAAAAATAGAAATGTCCATGCAAAAATTAGGGATAAAGGCATTTGACTGTAAACACATGAGCTTATCTTCGTCATGGCTAGACCTCAGACGGGAAATGATCGGTCAAGTCATCATCAACAGACGCACAGTGTTGGAACCCGGATTTATAGAGGATGGTAGCCAATATTGTAATCAATGCAAAGTCAAATTTCCCATTGCCATTTATATTTTTGCAATCTTATTGTAAATTTCCTCATTAAGGATTTTTACATCCTCGTACACATCTTATGTACAAAAGCTTTTTGCATTCAATAAAATTTTCATCTTCGATTTCTCATTTGTCTCTTTTTCAGTATTTTGTTTGCAAATTGAACAATTATTTGTGATCACATAATACTATAAAGCATTGAGAATAACAAAAAGCTAAAGTCAATCAGGAAAACATTATGCATTGCATGTTTTACCAGAAATCCTCAAGGGAAGACGAGTAGTGTTCCTTTTTGATCTTGATCTCTGGTGAACAATATCATAATTGGTTAGGAATGTGGGATGCATTCCTTTTCCCCAGAAGATATCAATTTGGTTCCATGGAATAGTTAGTTTACCACTCCTCTCCCCAACAGAGCCAAAATTTCACCATCAGACATCAGGTTGATTCTTTTAAAAGATTCGTCTTCCATATCCTTAGAAGAGCCATATTCCCCAAGCAGAGGCCTGTTTGCTTTTCCCCAGTAGAAGCAAAATTTCTCGCAGCACCCCAACAGATCGAGGTTGTCAATCCCCAATGATGAGGGCGCTTCATTTTGATCATCTTGACTTTTTTCTTCCCCGGGGAGAGTTGGTTAGTTGAAGATCAACCATGATTTCTTCATTCTCCAGTCAGGGTCAGTTATGGTTAGAAAGTTCCTTTCTCTCCAACATCAGTGTTAGTAATAGTTTGGAAGTCTGAGATATCTAAGGTCTTTCCTCTAGCAACATGGTTAAGGTCCCCCAGATGAGGATGTCGAGTTTGTTTTGCTACAATCTATGTTTGCTTGCAAAACCGCATCCCAACTTTTGCCGCTGTATAGTATGATATCAAGCATCATGTTGAGCATCATAGAGTATGCATCATATCATACTCCCCTTTGACTGATATATCTCCCCCAGCGGATCTCAGGCAAACTTTGCTCTTGAGCATCTTTATCTTTTTCCCATCAATCGCCGTCGGCCAAATCTTTTGAGCTACTTTTTTATTTAATCCTCTTCCATCTCGAATAATCAAAGAGCTAGCGCAATTTGAACATTCAGGTCCAAAAAGATTAAATAGGGGCAGCTGTTGTAACTCGAAATTTGACATTTTTTTCCTTTTTTGCATAAGCATGTGCATTCGCATCGCTAACAGATGCATTCACACTTTTTCTCTGTGATTTTTTTTGCAGGAATATTCAGGTTTTGCAAGCCCGACTAATCACATCCTCTCAAAGATATCACATCACCAAAACAAACACAAAATGAAGGTTTCTATGCCTATTCATAAAAGCAAAAGGTTGAAAATCGAAATTGTGGCCACAACACCACTTTTCAAGTAAATATGCAAATTTTGCCTGAAGTAACCGGTTACTCATTTTCTAGGCAAAACCAAGTAACCGGTTACCCAGTGCAAAAATGCAGACTTTGCTGCATTTTTTGGGACAACCACTTTTCTCTCTACATTTTGGGGTTTGTGTGGTTATAGCATTGTGTGGAACATTCTAGACATTTCTAGACAATTCTAGAGACTTCGAGAACATTCAAGACACTTGAAGGCATTTGCTCCAATACATCATTTCCAATCAAGACCATCATACACCTTTGTTTCCAAGCATGTGAACCATTGGATTTGCAACTTGCATTGGGATGGTTACCGAGTCAACTACCTAACTAGCTGAGTTAACCTCCAACTCAGTGAATTGAGCCTAACTAACTCCAAGGCTAGTTCGGAGGCTACATCCAAAGCTCACTCTGAACCTAACAACTCCGAAGCAAAATTCTATATAAGCAAATCACCACCATTTCACAAGGGGCTCAATCATTTTTTCCAAATTCTCCATTGATCACTCTCAATTCTCTCACATTTTCTCTGAATTTTCTGCAACATTTGCACATTCATCTCCATCATCTTCCCAAAACCTCACTAAAGCTCAAATCCTCCATTAAAGAGTAGCAACTTCTTCATTGGAAGTGCTTTCTCTTGAGCTTAGACATCATCATCTTGTGATTCTACCTTATTTTCTGGAGTTTTATTAGCTTTTGATTCATCTCAAGTGATTACTTCAAGCTTATTCGGTGCAATTTTGTATTTGGAGATTTCGTCGCAATTTGCTCGGTTTCACTACGGTTCAGTTGCAAATTCTGAATTATATGGTTTTCTTTGCTTCTTCTCATCATATATCAATAGAAACAACATCCAACGCAAATCTCAGCCTTGTAGGTTGGTTATCCTTCACTTGATTTACCGTTTCGATCTGTTTCACGCGTTTACAATGTAGTTCAATCGTTTTTCGGTTTTGCTTAATCATGCAATTTCTTGATCTTTGCTCTCCATGTTTAATGCTTTCCATTGATGATTAATTGATGTTTAAGTGCTTTTGAACTTCATTTTTCATGCACAAATGTCAAGCATATCATGTGGATGATTAGGGAAATCTTTTGGTTGTAAAACGTGATTTTCAAAAAAACTGTTTTTGCCACTGTTACAGTGGTAACCAGTTACTCTATATAGGGTAACCGGTTATTCTGCACAATTTTAACCTATTTTCTCCACTTTTGAGCAAGTAACCGGTTACCTGCTTAAAGTAACCGGTTACTCAAGGGCAGAATCTCATTTTTTGCCCGTTTTCAAGCTCGTTTGCTATTCTTTCCTCATATAACTTCCATGGCTTGATATGCTTAACATTTGTGGATGTTTTATGAGCTATTCACCTATTCTTTGAAGCATCTATGCAATATTTCAATATGTCATTGTCAATTCTCGATTATGTGCATTTTCGACACTTTGATCATGATCGTTCTTGCATATTTCTTTGATCACTTGCTACATGGTTTGTGATGCATGCTAATTGTTTTGGTAATGTTTTTCACTTTTATTCATGTTTGCATTGAGTTTGTTCCTCTTTGGAATGAACTCAATCTTGTATAATTGATAAATCACCCTTTTGCTTTAATGGTTTTTCATCCCGTTGGAAAATTATTAGCATATTCCCCTTTTGATTGATAAATTGAAACTTCATTTCAATTAAAATCGATCCTTCTCTCTTTCTTATCCTTTGGATATTTTAGATCTTTGTCATCCTTCTCTTTTCCCCCGTGGAGTTGAAGGTTCGCAACACATTGGAGCACTCTACAAATTTGGCACCGTTGTGCTATCCGTTTCGATTCTTGCACCACACTTTGGTGTTAGAGAAGGAATGAGAGTGGAGAATTCCTACACTCATTCTGACCATTTTGGGTAGGGGACGAATGACCATGTGCCTAGAGTAGTCCTCTCTACCTCCTTACTGTGGTATCCCTATTTCTTCAGTCGAGTTGATCCTTGATCCCTTGCACCCTTACCTCCTCTTTGGAAGTAGCTTCTTCCTTTCAAGCTAACCCTTTTTTCTCTCTCGGCCAATCACCATTCTTGGTTTCCTCATAGATTTGTAATCACTCGTTTCCTTGGTTGATCAATTGTCCTTCAGTTTAAACCTAATTCCCTTCTTCCTTGGCTAAGTCAATCTTTCTTCTCTGGTTTACACAGTCTTCCTGTTCTAACCTACTCCCCACTAGAGTTTGTAACCTTCTCTTGGTTCTTTCTCCTTCTCGTTTGGGTCATCACTGTTTAACAGTCAAACACTAAATCCTTTTTTCTCCAGTTAATCACAATCTATCTGTTAATACTGAGTTTTTCTTTTGGTTAACCGCCTTCTTCCAGCTAATCACCCGATCTTTGGTTGATCACGATCCTCCCGTTAAAACCAGTTTTTCTTTGGGTTAATGGCCTTCTTCCGGCTAATCACCCGATCTTTGGTTGATCACGGCCCGCCCGTTAAAACCAGCTTTTTCTTTGGGTTAATCACCTTCTCTTGCTTAATCACCTGCCTTTTGGTCAATCTCAGCCCGCCTGTTTGAACCAATAACCTTTTTCCTCAGTTAACCATAGCCCATCTGTTAAGATATTGATTTTCTTTTAAGTTAATCATCTTCTTTTGGTTAATCACTCATTCCTTTCGGTTAATCACAGTTCGTCTGTTAAACACCGAACCCTCGCAGTTAACAGCCTTCCTTTGGTTCAAATACTGTTAGCTTTAGGTTAGTAACCTTTGTTCGGTTCAAATACCCCTTTCATTCGGTCAAGCACTACTTGTTCAGTCAGTGTATCATACTTTGGGTCACAACCTTCACTTGGTTCTACACTCGTTCTTTGGGTCATAACTTTTGCTTGGTTCCACATTCGTCTTTTGGTTAATCACCATTTATCGATTAAACCCAGTTCTTTTCTCTCCCCGGTTAACCATTGTTTATCAGTTAATATACCAATTTCCCCTCCGAGCCAAACACCTCCCTTTGGTTCAGTACCCTCTTTCTCTTGGTTCTTCGCAGTCCTCCTGTTGACACCAACCTTTTTTTGCTCTCCCCCACAAGTTTTACTCTTATATTTCTTCGGTTAATCACTGCTTACCAGTTAATGCATCTAGTCCCTCGTGGATCTTACCTTTATTCCGATTCTTATCCTTTACTCCATTTTCCTTGGCTTTGTTGCCATTCTCTTGTTTTATCCCCTGTAGTGTCATATCTTTTCTTCTGCATTTCCCTGCAGAGTTCTTTCTTCGCTTCTCTGTTTCTCAGCAGAATTTTCTTGGTTTTGACACCATTCCTTTTGCATTCCCCAGTTGGGTCTTGCTTTCTCTTTTGTTTTTGGATTTGACGCTGTCTCTTTCCTTTTTCTTCCCCAACAATAGTTCCCCGAACTACGTAGGCTCTAATTTCCTCATTGCACTATGAGGGTACGTAGGCACAAGATTGCGAAATCTTGGTGAGCCACCTTCCTCCGTCTTCTTCCATTCTTTTATCTCTCTGGTCCGTCTAGATCCTCTTCTTTTTTTCTTGGTTCCTTGAACTACGGAGCTCTGACTTCCTCATTGCACTATGAGGGTACGTAGGCACGAGGGCCCAAATCCTCCTCGAGCACTTTCTTTTCTTTCTCTCTCCTTTTTATTTTCTTTAGCTAAAAGTCTTTAGATAGATAACCCATCCAAGCCTAGAAGCATGCGAAATGGTTCCCGTCAGGTACGACGAATGCTTAAGGTGCTAGTACCTTCCTTTCGCATAACTGACCCCTTTTCCTGTTTCTCTTTCCCTTGGGTTTTATCGATATTTTCCCTATCCTTTGAGACTAAATAAAGTTCGGTGGTGACTTTGTTGTATCTTTGAGTGTGCGATTCACTCAGGTATAATCCCTCTAGCTCCAGTGGGGAAAGCAAGAATTACAAGCGAGTGTTAGGGAATGGATCGCTAGGATCTTGATAAAGAGATGTGCCAATAACTATTGGGCTTTGACCTGCTGGGGTTACTAACCACTACTGGTTTCCATCTGCTGGGGAAATTAATAATCGACGATGATACCAACTCCACTGGAGACTGATACCAGACACGTTACTCTATTGGGGAATAGTATCGAGTACACTGCTGGGAAGTGCCAATAACCATTGGGCTATAATCTGTGAGGAATATCATTTTATCTACTCTGCAAGGATGACACCTTCGCTGAGGAATTCCTGTCGAGAACATCTTGCAAGGGCCAAGGAGCACCTCCAACCTCACTACAACCTTGTCCAATCAAATGTGTCAGCTACATCACTCAACTAGGGATAAGAAACCACCATACTGCTGGAGAAACAAACTCGCTTGGAGAGCGCAAACCAACTCGACTCTGATTGGGGGAAATGACCTCTTCTAGGCCCTTGCTAGAGAGAAACAAGCACTTCCGACCTTGTATGGGGAAAGTGAATTTCTAGACCCTCGTTGGGGAGAATAATCAGAACCTTCATAGTACTCTACTGGGGGAGATAGAACCTTGGAGGTCCCTACCTGGGAGACACACAAGAAACTCCTGCCTTTTCGAGCTTCTAATTTCCTAAATGGTGCATCAGTTTCTATGAGAGGAAAATGATCCTACAAAAGATGAAACAACAAGATAATGTCCCAGGTACAACATGGCAACCTTGATTACCACCCGAGACACTCAAAATTTCAAGAAATTTCAAATGTTTTTAGCACACTCTGTAAAGCTTCAATGTTTTCATATGCAATGTTTATCAAAATATCAAACGTTTTTGTAAACAAAACAGTAAAAATAAAAACAAGAGGAAAGATTTTGAATGAAAGGAAATTTTATTGATTGAAATTGGTTTGTAAATACGCATTTACATTTGGAAGCAATTCCTAAAAGAGGTAATTGCACAAAATAAAAAGAGAATACACTGATTGGCAATGTGGAAATAGATTTCCATCAAGTTCTGATTCGGCTATGACTCATATGTCTTCGATGCTCTTAAATACTTTTCCTTCTAAAGAGATTGATCGGACTGATTCATATCCTTCAAAATTCCCATTTGTTGAGATGAGATCACAAATCGCAGATCGTAGCCTCTCGCTTTCAAATTCCTAAATTTTGCATGGATCGCCCTTTCGGGTTTTCAATCCCTCGAGATACATTTTTTTGTCAAAGTTGCCTTTTCAGGTTTTCAAATTTGCGGTTTTATTCAATTCTTTTTCCTTTATATCCCTAATTTTTTCCCGAATCTTCTCTTTTTATGGTTCGTCGGGAAAAGTTGCCTAAGCATTTTTTGATTGCGTATGTGTTCACATGAGATGTGAAATCTTCACCATCCATAGCTGATAGAGACAAAGCTCCACAAGAGAAAACCTTTCTCATAATGTATGGTCCTTCATAATTTGGAGTCTATTTGCCTTTGTGATCTATCAGAGGAGGTAGGATCCTTTTCAACACTAAGTCACCTGTTTAGAAACACCGGGGACACGCTTTCTGATCAAATGCATTTTTAATCCTGCTTTGATATAACCGTGAAGGTGAGATAATACTTAGAAGGGGGGTTGAATAAGTATGAAAGATTAAAACTTAGAATAAAAACACAAGTATTTTTATCCTGGTTCGTTGAACTCAACTACTCCAGTCCACCCTTCCTAGAGTGATATGCCTCTCTCAATCAAGGACTTAATCCACTATTTAATCAAACAGATTACAATAGTAACACCTAAGAACAACTGTTCTTAGTCTTCTCAAGAGCTACTGATCCCAACTGGATCCTCTTAAGGAAATCTTTTACAAACAATGTAAAATTATTACAAGAGTAAGAATGCTTCTAAAAAGCTATTATCACAACTGTGATTTTTCTCTTAAGTTTAAGAACAATGAAATAAATTCTAAGAATGAATATGAAAGAATGAAAGCTTGAATATTTGATTTCTTTTCAATGCAAAACGTCAACTGAAGAATTTGGTGGAGTCTGCTTTTATAGGCAGCTGATCCAAGGTGAGTTGCACGTTGAGAAGAGTGTCCAAAAGGTCTGAGTCTTTTTGTCTTCACATCAAGTGACCTTTCCTAGAAGAAGAAAGCACAGAAAAATCCTTTTTGTCTGTGTCCTTGTGTCTAGCATAAATAAGGAAAGAGACGTTTGATTTACTCCAATGGATATAATCTTTGAATATTTCTTCTTCAGTTTTCAACAAAATTCATTAGAGTCTAATTGGGTCAGAGTCTTCTAATGATGATCAGAGTCTTGCTGAATCAGAGTCTTCTGCAGCAGGTGTGCTTTCAGCGTGTTTAAGATCAGAGCATATTTGAGATAAAACTTCAGTACTGGCAGCTTTAGTACTTTCAGAGTCTTCTGTAGAAACTATGCTTTGAAAAGCTCTTCAAACAGAATTCTTCTTTGCTTCAGATGCTTCTGACTTGCTTCAGATCCTTCTGGAGCTTCTGCTTCAGATCTTTCTGGAGCTTCTGCTTCAGATTCTTCTGGAGCTTCTGCTTCAGAATCTTTTGGAGGTTACGCTCAGAATCTTCTATTTGCAGCAATCAGAATCTTCTAATGTATGCATCTGGCGCTACAGAGTCTAGCTAATTTCTTGAGTTCAAATCTGATTTGCTTCTGGAGTGTTAATTTCTTTACTATCTACAGTAAAAACTCTCAAGCAAATTTTAGAGTATATAATTCTTAAATACAAAATTTCATAATAGTTATCATCAAAACATAGAGATATTATTAAGAACCAATTTGTGTTCTAACAATCTCCCCCTTTTTGATGATGACAAAAACATCAGAAATTTTGTTTAATTGAGAATATTAAAATTATAACTCCCTCTGAGATGTTGAATCTCCCCCTGAGTTAAATACAGATAAGGAATAGAAACTTCCCTTTTGTCTTGAGTAATTTTTAGAGTTAGATCTTGATTGTTCTTTTAGCATTTGAAAGTCAGAATGTCTTGCAAATATCAGATTCAAAGTTTCTTTTATAGAGTGTACTTATCAAATGTTCTGAAATACTCAGATTAAATGTTAGATAGAGTAGATATGTCTGAAGTTTCATTCTGGTGAAGTTATATTAAACAGTTCAGATCTATATTTTCTCCCCCTTTTTTGTCATAAGCAAAAAGTAAAAACTTTAAAAGACAAATAAAAGGAAACAGTAAATGAGATAATTCAGTGGAGAAAATTTTGATTCATTCAATGAGTTCAGATAAATAGTACACGCATCAGAAGATATAGCAAAAAATACATAAGCAAACATCAGATGCAAAAACATCAGAATGAAAAGAAATGAAAATCTAAGAGTGTTTTGACAAAAGCATCTTCAATAGATCTGTGATCTCAGAGGAGGATTGCTCTTGCTTGGACATCCACTTAGCCATTGTTTCATTCTTCTGATCCTACTTTGACATCCACTCTGTCATATCTTCAGATTTCTTATCCTGTTTTTCCATCCAAGACTTGATCTCTGATTGACCAGCTTCCAGAGCAACAATTTTATCCTCAAAATCTGGATGTTCTTTCTTAATCTCAGATGATGAAGGTTGGACATTTTTTGGAGCTTGAACAGAGTCAATTTCCATTGGGTCTATAGAGTCTGGAGCATTGGAGCCAGAAGGAAGTTCTACCAACGTCATGGCCAAAGGATTATCCTCAGATGCAATTTCAGTAGTTTCTTCTGAAGATGGAGGAGCATCTGTGAGGAGTAGTGGTTCAGATCTCTTGACGGTCCAGAACAAATTTCTTGCAGCTTCAGTAAATCTGAGCTTTGCATCATCAGAACAGATGTTCTTCAGATTTGAGGCCACAGAGTTGAATCTTTTGATGAATCCATTCCAGATGACATCAGATTCTTGTGCATCCATTGTTGCTGAACACTTCTTTTGTACAGTACCTAAATACAACTGTATTTCTTACAAAAAGGATTGAAATAAATGATTAGCATTAAGTCTAGGCTTAGGCTGTAACAGAGTTTCCAGTGTTATTGGTTTTGGTTGGGGAGTAGGTGGAAAGAGGGATTTCTGAATGGAGATCAGAGGAGGAGGGTAGTATGGAATGAAAAGAATTTCAGGTTTATTAGATTTGGATCTGTTTAAAGCGTTTAACAGATGAGGTTTGGCTCTGGGGTGAAAGAAAATCACATCAAAGGGTTGATTAGAGTAAGGTTGGAATGCAGATTTTGGAGGTTCATCAGAAACAATAGTTTTATCAAATGACACTGGGATAGCTGAAGCAACAGCTTTGTCAGATTTAGCAGAATAAGATATAGTTGCTAAAGAACCTACATCTGACATGGATTGAATGTAGGTGAGAATGACAGATGGAAGGGTTATTGTGAGTTTGGGTTTCAGAGGGGTGATAGGGTCAGATGGTTCAACTCTGTCATAAAAATCTTTGAGTTTGAAACCATAAGCCAGATTATGAAATAGTGATGAAACTTGTGCACATGAAATGGATGTTCTTGGGTTGGCTGTTGGGTTAGAATTGGGAATCAGGATTTCAGAAGATGGTGCAGGTGGGGGAATAGGATCTGAAATAGGAACTTTTAATGATATAGAGGGTTCTGGTTGGTTTACTTCAGAATCTCTGTGAGAAGGAGAGACTAGAAAATCTGGGTGAATGTCAGATTCTGAAGAGTTTGAAGAGGTTGTTGGTGTGCAAGAGGTAGAAGATACTTGAAACACAGTTTTTAATGGTGTGACATCAAGAACTTTTGTCTCAGGAATGTTGGGTTCAGAAGTATTGGTTGGTTCTGAAGGAATTTCATAGGGTTTTGAAGGTTGTTCTGAGGTAGGTGGATCAGATGAAATTTTTATTGGTTCAGATGAAACTGGAACATATGTTGTTTTGGTAGGTTCAGAAATAACAGGTACAGATGTGGTGGGTTCAGATGATTTGGATGGTGGATTATCTGATGGTGGTTGATGTTCAGAGGCTTTTTCTAGTAGGGTTTCAGATGATTTTTCTGGTTGCTTTTCTTGTGGGTGCTTTTGTTGTTCAGATGGCTTTTGTTTAGATGGTTCAGAGGATTTTTGTTGAGCAGATGGTTGTGGTTGTTGTTCTGTAGGTTGTTGTTCTGATGGTTGTTTCTGTGGTACAGATTGTTTGATTTGAATTTTTGGTTGAGTTGTTTGTGGTACAGAGACTTTTAGTTGACTTGTTTTTGTTGGTATTGGTGTTGGAACAGATGATTTTACAGGTGAAATGGGAATTGGATTAGAAGATTTTTGTGGTGATGGTGTAGAAACATGAGATGGAGCAGTAACAAATGTATTTTGTGTAGAGGGAGGTTTTGGAATAGACTTAATATTAGAATCATTTAAAACAATAGGATTTGCAGAAGATACAGAAGATTTAGTACCTTTGATCTTGATTCTTTTAGCTGGTACAGAAGGAGTGTCTCCAGATTCTTTCCTCTTTAAGAGCTTCTGTGGCTTCTCAGCAATCTTGACCTTCTTCTGAACAGGTGCAGCTTTTGCTTCTGGTTGAGTCCTCTTTTTTGGTGGTTCTTCCTCTTCTTCTGCTTCAGGCAGTGGTTGTCTTGCTAGTTGTATAATGTTTGCAGGTACAGGCTTTCCTTCTTTCTTGCAATCATCAATATACATTACAACAATGTGCCTTGGTTCTTCAGCATAGAACAGAGGATAATCATCTATAGGAATTCTCTTCTTACTCAGTTCAGAAACATTCAGCTTCTTGGGAGCTGTTGTGAGTTCATCCACTATTTTAAGTCTCTGAAGACTTTTGGCATTCAGAGGCTTTCCCATAATGAATTCCAATTCCTCTGTAACTCCAGCAGCGTACAGAGCAGTAACCAGTCCATTCTCAGTTAGAAGATCTGAGATTAACCTTCCAAAAGGAATCCAGGTTCTGATCTTCTGTCCTTTTTCTTTCACATACTCTCTAGAGGCATTTATATGATTCCAAAGATGCATAAAGAGAATATATGGAAGATCTACCTTGGTGCTCTGACTGAGGCAATACATGAAATAGAGCTGTTCATTATTGACATAGTCTGGAGAGTTTGTTGACTTCCTATGATGAATGCATCCCATGAAGATCTTAGCCCAGATCTTGTAGTCAGGCTTCAGATCCTTGAACTTGTTAGAAGCTTGTCCAACAGTCATTACTTCTTCATACACTTCATCCATATCGACACGCCCAGCTGGCAAGTGTGAAACTCCATCTGTTTCCTCATAGCCAATAAGTTTTCTGATCAGATCTTCTGTTATTATTATTTCTTTGCCCAGAACAGAAGATAAGATAAACTTAGGGTAAACTGAAGCATGGATCCAGAACTCTTTCACAAGAAAGGGGTAAACTGGTCCAAACAGTCTATCAAAATATTTCACCCATCCTTGAGCACCTATGATTGAACGAAACTCAAAACCATTCTCAGCAAGTGAATCAAATTCCACCATTGATTCACACAGAACTTCCAACTTTTCAACAGGGGTTAACAATGTTCTTTTTGGTGAAGAGTAAGGAGTAACACCCATGTTAGCAGAGGTAACTGCAGCCATTGAAGATTGAAATTGTGCAGTTGTTAATGAAGAAGTTGCCATTGAAGATGGTTTTGTCACACGCTTAGGGTTTTTATGCAGAGAGAAGAGAAGATGAAAATGCATAAATTTTCTGAGATTGTGAAAAGTGTGAATATGAAGAGAGATCATGTATTTATACTAAAACAAGTAGGCATACAAACAGTCAGATTATGCACGTTTGAATCAAAGCATTAAATGAAAAGAATAAAAATCATTTCAAGCATTTATTGCTTCTGACAAATTGGGGGGAAAATCAAGATTTTCACTATTCAAACTTCACCTCAAACGTCTCTTCAGTAGTGTACACGCCACCTTTGCAGAAATGGAGTGACACGTGTTTGCTTGCATGTGTTCTGAATTCTCTTGAGAAATGAAACGTTAACCAACGTTCAGATCCTCTAAGGATTGTTAGTTCAGAGTTTCACAAAAAAAAATATTAAGAAGAATAAATAAGCAATTAGAAGAAATACTTCAGAGCATTAGGCATTTTTGCATCTGTAAAAATTTGCTTCTGACAAATATCATTCTGGACAAAAATCCATACCAATATTTTTCAGAATAAATTTGAATCTATCTTCAACAAGGGGTTTTGTAAAAATATCTGCCATTGATGATCTGTATCAACAAAGGCTAGATTTATGATTCCCTTCTGAACATAGTCTCTGATGAAATGATGCTTAATTTCTATATGTTTTGCCTTAGAGTGTAAAATGTGGGTTTTTAGACAAACATATAGCAGAAGTATTATCATAAAAGATAGAAATGTTACTTTCAAAAATTTGATAATCTTCTAGCTGACTTTTCATCCAGAGCATCTGCGTGCTACATCCAGCAGCAGCAATATATTCTGCCTATGTGGTTGAAAGTGTAATTGTGGGTTGCTTCTTGCTGTACCAGAAGATTAGATTTCTTCCTAGAAATTGACAACTTCCAGAAGTACTTTTCCTTTCCACTCTGTCTCCAGCGTAGTCAGCATCACAGAATCCAACTAATTTGAAATCATCAGATTTTCTGTAACACAAACCCACATTAGAAGTACCTTTCAGATACCTTAGAATCCTCTTGACAGCTGTCAAGTGTGATTCTCTAGGATCTGATTGGAATCTAGCACACAAGCATACACTGAACAATATGTCAGGTCTAGAAGCAGTTAAATAAAGAAGAGAACTAATCATACCTCTATAGAGCTTCTGGTCTACTTTCTTACTTACCTCTTCCTTGCCAAGTGAGCTAGTTGGATGCATGGGAGTCTTTGCCAGCTTACTATCAGTCATGTTAAATTTCTTCAGAAGTTCTTTAACATATTTGGTCTGATGTATGTAAGTGCACTCTGGAGTTTGATTGACTTGGATTCCTAGAAAGAATCTGAGTTCTCCCATCATGCTCATTTCAAATTCTGCCTGCATACATGTAGCAAACTCCTTTCCCATCATAGTATTGGTAGATCCAAATATTATATCATCCACATAAATTTGACAAATTAGAAGATCTTTCCTAATTGATTTACAAAAGAGTGTTGTGTCCACTTTGCCTCTGATGAAAATTTTCTCAAGAAGAAAATTGCTCAATCTCTCATACCAAGCTTTGGGAGCTTGTTTTAAACCATATAGAGATTTCTTTAGTTTGAAAACATGATCTGGAAATTTTTCATTTTCAAAACCAGGAGGTTGGTGGACATAAACTTCTTCTTCTATAATACCATTAAGAAAGGCACTTTTAACATCCATGTGATACAGAGTGATGTTATTTTGTGCAGCAAATGAAATAAGAAGGCGTATAGATTCTAACCTTGCCACTGGAGCATAAGTTTCAGTGTAATCAATACCTTTTTGTTGACTGTACCCTTGAGCAACCAACCTTGCCTTATTTCTTTCAACTTCTCCTTTCTCATTCAGCTTATTTCTGAAGACCCATTTTGTTCCAATTATATTGAATCCTTGTGGTCTTTGAACTAGATCCCATACATCATTTCTGGTGAATTGATTCAGTTCTTCTTGCATGGCAATAATCCAATCATTGTCTTGCAGAGCTTCTTCTACAGAAGATGGTTCAATTTCTGACACCAGTCCAAAAAGTGATGCTTCAGATGATCTTAGAAAGGATCTTGTTCTGATGGGATCATCTTTCTTTCCAATAATGACATTCTCTGGATGAGAAGCTTTAATTCTGGATGATGATCCTCTAACATTTGATTCTTCAGAAATGTTTAGATTATTCATCTGAGAAGTTAAAGGAATAGCATCTGGCGTTGCTTCTGGTTCCTTCACTTGAGCTTTGTCTGCCTCTGGGACTTCAGAGTCAATGAAGACTACTTCTCTATCTGCAAAGTTTTCAGACTGCTTTGGCTTTTCAGAGCCAAGCTTATCATCAAATCTTACATGAATAGATTCTTCCACAATCTGTGTTTCAGTATTGAATACTCTTTAGCCTTTAGAGCGTTCAGAATAACCAAGCATGAAACACTTTTGTGCTTTGGAATCAAACTTGTTCAGATTTTCCTTAGTATTTAACATATAGCAAATACATCCAAAAGGATGAAAATATGAAATGTTGGGCTTTCTGTTCTTCCACAGTTCATATGGAGTCTTTTTCAGAAGAGGTCTTACAGACACTCTGTTCTGAATGTAACAAGCTGTGTTAATTGCTTCTGCCCAAAAGTGTTTTGCCAGATTTGTCTCATTGATCATGGTTCTGGCCATTTCTTGTAGAGTTCTATTTTTGCTTTCTACAACCCCATTTTGTTGTGAAGTTCTAGGACAGGAAAAATCATGAGCAATGCCATTTTCAGAAAAATATTTTTCAAAATATTTATTTTCAAATTCACCACCATGATCACTTCTGACTTTTATAATTTTGAAATCTTTTTCATTCTGGACTTGCTTGCAGAAGTCAAAGAACACAGAATGTGACTCATCCTTGTGTTTTAAGAACTTTACCCATGTCCATCTACTATAGTCATCAACAATGACTAATCCATACTTCTTGCCTCTGATGGATGCAGTTTTCACTGACCCAAACAGATCAATATGAAGTAATTCTAGTGGTTTGGAAGTAGAAACAACATTTTTTGATTTAAAAGATGATTTTGAAAACTTCCCTTTTTGGCATGCTTCACAAAGAGCATCTGAAGTGAACTTCAGATTAGGGAGTCCTCTGACAAGATTAAGTTTATTAATCTGAGATATACGTCTCATATTAATATGGCCTAATCTTTTGTGCCAAACCCATTGCTCTTCATTAACAGACAAGAGGCATTTAACATTTTGAACTTTAAGTTCTGAAAGATTTATTTTATAAATGTTATTTTTCCTCTTACCACTAAATAGGATAGAGCCATCCTTTTGACTAATAGGTTTACAACATTTTTGATTAAAGGCAATATCATAACCATTGTCACTTAATTGACTTATGGACAATAAGTTATGCTTTAATCCTTCAACAAGTAAAACATTAGTAATAGAGGGAAGTTTACCATTTCCAATAGTGCCAGATCCAATGATCTTGCCCTTCTGGTTCCCTCCAAACTTCACATCACCTCCAGATCTAAGTTCCAGCCTTTGGAATATAGACTTTTCTCCTGTCATGTGTCGTGAGCATCCAGAGTCCAGGTACCATGATTGGCGTCCTGACCTTGCTGCTAAGAACATCTGCAACAGGAATTATTTTACTTTTAGGTACCCAGATCTTCTTGGGTCCTTTAGGGTTAGTTGGTTTGTCTAAACTTCTATTTTTCAACATAATGCTTATTCTGACTTGCCTTGGGTTTAAACACATAAGTATTCTTCTCAGAGCTTGTGTGTTTAATGTCATTTAAGTGACCAAACTTGAATTGAGAGTACAGAGGTGTCTTTTTGATGAAGAGTTTGTCAACATATTTTGGATTACTTCCAGAGGAAGATTCATATCCAATACCTCTTCTGTTGTTCCCACTAACACCATAGATCATAGAAGCCATCTTGCTTCTGTCTATGCTCTTAGTAAGGAATCTCTGAAAGCTAGAGTCATATTTTTCTAAAATGTTTTCACATGACTTAGCCTCAGATTCAGATTCTTGTTGAGTTATTTCAAAGTCATTTTTTATTTTGAGATTAATTTCTTTTTGCTCAACAAGTTCTGTCTTCAGAAGATCAATCTCAGATTCAAGACTGCTTTTCAGCTTCTTGTATTTTAGTTTGATATTGTTATAGCTTTTCAGAACTTCTGATAAAACTTTGACACGTTCTTCTTTAGTAAGTTTAGCCATTACCTCTTCAGTGTCATCGTCAGATTCAGAATCAAATTCAGATCCTGAAGTTCCTTCTTCCTGATCTTCTGTGCTGGCCATTAGTGCAACATTAGCACATTCTTCTTCTGATTCAGAAGATGATTCAGATTCATCTGAGTCATCCCATGTTGCCATCAGAACCTTCTTATTTTTGTTAAACTTCTTCTTGGGTTTTTCTCCTTGAAGTTTGGGGCAATCATTCTTGTAATGCCCAGGTTCTTTGCACTCATAGCATACAACTTCTTTCTTGCCAGATCTTCTGTGCCCAGAAGATTCCTTTCTATGATTAGATTTTCTGAAGTTGTTGAACTTCTTTCCCTTGTGCTTCCAGAGTCTGTTGATCCTTGTGGACAGCATGGATAACTCATCTTCTTCTTCAGAAGAAGATCCTTCAGAGCTTTCTTAAATAACCTGCAAAGCTTTAGAAGATTTATTAGATTTTAAAGCAATAGATTTACCTTTTTCTTTCTTCTAATGTTCATCTTCCTCAAGCTCAATTTCATGGCTCCTCAGTGAGCTGATGAGTTCTTCTAAAGAGATCTTGTTCAGATCTTTAGCCATCTTCAAGGCAGTCACCATTGGTCTCCATCTGGTAGGTAGACTTCTGATGATTTTCTTTACATGATCTGATGTGGAGTATCCCTTGTCCAGAACCTTTAGACCAGCTGTAAGGATCTGAAATCTGGAGAACATAGCTTCAACAGATTCAGAGTCTTCCATCTTGAAAGTTTCATACTTCTGGATCAGAGCCAGAGCCTTTGTTTCCTTGACTTGAGAGTTTCCCTCATGAGTCATCTTTAAGGATTCAAACATGTCAAATGCAGTTTCCCTGTTTGTAATTTTTTCATACTCAGTATGAGATATTGCATTCAACAATATTGTTCTAGCCTTGTGATGATTTCTAAAATCTTTCTTCTAAGCATCTGTCATAGATTTTCTGTCTATCTTCTTGCCATTCCCATCTGTGGGATGAACATATCCATGTATGACTAGATCCCATAAATCAGCATCATATCCAAGAAAAAAACTTTCAATTCTGTCTTTCCAATAATCAAATTTCTCCCCATCAAACATAAGGGGTTTGGTGCTGATTCTGTCCCTTTCTTCATATTTGTTGTTAATGTTGGATATAGTATTATCAGCCATAGTAACAACCAAATATATATGTCAAAGTATTTCTCTCTGGATCTTTACTGACACTGTTAAGTGGTAGCACACACAGAACCGGAGCTCTGATGCCAACTGAAGGTGAGATAATACTTAGAAGGGGGTTGAATAAGTATGAAAGATTAAAACTTAGAATAAAAACACAAGTATTTTTTATCCTGGTTCGTTGAACTCAACTACTCCAGTCCACCCTTCCTAGAGTGATTTGCCTCTCTCAATCAAGGACTTAATCCACTATTTAATCAAACAGATTACAATAGTAACACCTAAGAACAATTGTTCTTAGTCTTCTCAAGAGCTACTGATCCCAACTGGATCCTCTTAAGGAAATCTTTTACAAACAATGTAAAACTATTACAAGAGTAAGAATGCTTCTAAAAAGCTATTATCACAACTGTGATTTTTCTCTTAAGTTTAAGAACAATGAAATAAATTCTAAGAATGAATATGAAAGAATGAGAGCTTGAATATTTGATTTCTTTTTAATGCAAAACGTCAACTGAAGAATTTGGTGGAGTCTGCTTTTATAGGCAGCTGATCCAAGGTGAGCTGCACGTTGAGAAGAGTGTCCAAAAGGTCTGAGCCTTTTTGTCTTCACATCAAGTGACCTTTCCTAGAAGAAGAAAGCACAGAAAAATCCTTTTTGTCTGTGTCCTTATGTCTAGCATAAATAAGGAAAGAGAGGTTTGATTTACTCCAACGGATATAATCTTTGAATATTTCTTCTTCAGTTTTCAACAAAATTCATTAGAGTCTAATTGGGTCAGAGTCTTCTAATGATGATCAGAGTCTTGCTGAATCAGAGTCTTCTGCAGCAGGTGTGCTTTCAACGTGTTTAAGATCAGAGCATATTTGAGACAGAACTTCAGTACTGGCAGCTTTAGTACTTTCAGAGTCTTCTGTAGAAACTATGCTTTGAAAAGCTCTTCAAACAGAATTCTTCTTTGCTTCAGATGCTTCTGACTTGCTTCAGATCCTTCTGGAGCTTCTGCTTCAGATCTTTCTGGAGCTTCTGCTTCAGATTCTTCTGGAGCTTCTGCTTCAGAATCTTTTGGAGGCTACGCTCAGAATCTTCTATTTGCAGCAATCAGAATCTTCTAATGTATGCATCTGGCGCTACAGAGTCTAGCTAATTTCTTGAGTTCAAATCTGATTTGCTTCTGGAGTGTTAATTTCTTTACTATCTGCAGTAAAAACTCTCAAGCAAATTTTAGAGTATATAATTCTTAAATACAAAATTTCATAATAGTTATCATCAAAACATAGAGATATTATTAAGAACCAATCTGTGTTCTAACAAACCGCTCATGACAAATGGCTGTCAATCTCTTCTCTTTAATGAGGTTCAGCTGATTAAATCTTGTATGTACCCATGCATCTTCATCAAGCTTCACATTTGCCAAAATTCTTAAAGAAGGAATCTCAACTTCCAATGGTAAGACTGCTTTCATATCGTATACAATAGGGGTGAGCAAGGGACGGGTCGGAAAGGGTTATGACTAACCCTAAACATGTCTTAAATTTTGATCGGGCTATTTTAATGACCTTAGCCCATACCTAAACCCAAAAAAATCCCGATAATATATAAGTTAGTTTGGACCAAGTTAATGTAAAACGATACCAGGTTGACCCGAAATATATGGAGAAAAAAATTTAGTGACTTAAGGAATTTATTATAGTATTTTAAAAAATTCATTTAAATAAGAAATGTGAATAAAATCATTAGCATGAATGAAAAACAATGAAGACATCTAAAGTCAATTTTTTAAAATAAAAAATATGTTATTCTATTATATATATGTCATCACCCTTTTATTTTCACTAAAACATAGTAAGAAGATGTAAAATAAAAAACATGATGTAAGAGAACTAGAGAAGTGTGAAAGTTAGAAAGTGGAAAGATGTCTACTTCGTACTTACTGTGTGCATATATTAAATTATGAGATGGGAAGTGGAAAAGTGTATTGAAATTTTGAAATAATCTAAATATACCAATAAATTAAATAAATAAATAGTATCACATGTGCATTCATAATACTAGGCCGGGTTCGATAACCCGAGGGTCAATGATATCAAGTTCATTTTTAGATAGTCCTTTTTTTTCTTTTCTTTTTTCATGAAACGGGAAAAAGACTAACCCGAAACTATTGGGTTGGGACGGGTCTTTGGGTTGGGTTGGGTTCTCCGCACCCATAGTATACAAGTGATAAGTGGGTTGCCCCTGTTGACATACGCACCGAGGTACGATAACTATGCAAAGAGAATGGCAACATCTCATGCCAATATTTGTATGTCATAACCATCTTATCTTCTTGATATTCTTATTAGCTTCCTCAACAACACCATTCATCTTCGAACGATATGGAGAAGAATTGTGATGTTCAATTTTTAAGTTCTCGCATAACTCTTTTGCCATCTTGTTATTCAAATTTGAACCATTATTAGTAATGATCCTTTCAGTAATTCCATAACGACATATGATGTCTTTCTTTATGAAACAGGTAACCACTTGTTTGGCGACATTTGCAAATGAGGCCACTTCTACCCATTTGGTAAAATAATCAATGGCAACCAGAATAAAGTGATATCCATAAGAAAAAGTCGGCTCAATTCGTTCAATCATATCGATGCCCCACATAGCAAAAGGCAAAGGAGAGGTCAACATATTTAGAGGAGCAAGTGGCATGTGCACTTTGTCTGCATAAATCTAGAATTTATGAAACTTTATGGCAACATATTATCCAGTAATAATATGCTTTCAACATGTTTCTGGCCATGGCATGCCCATTGGCATGAGTACCAAAAGAGCCTTCATGAACTTCTTCCATCAACATGTCTACTTCGTGTCTATCCACACATCTGAGCAAGACCATGTTGAAGTTCCTCTTATACAACACATCCTCATTCAAGAAGAAATTACCAGTCAATCTCCTCAGAGTCTTTCTATCCTTGTCGGATGCCCCAGATGGGTACTATTGGATTTTAAGGAAGCACTTGATGTCGTAAAACCAAGATTTATCATCTACCACCTCTTATATTACAAAGACATGAGTGGACCCGTCGAGGCGCATAATTCTGATTTCAGGTACCTCATTCCACTGATTCACCTTATACATGGATGTGAATGTTGCCAATGCATCCACCATCTAATTTTCAGTCCAGGGTACGTGATGAAATTCGACCTTACCAAAGAAAGGCAACAACCTTCTGGCATAGTCTTTGTAAGGTATTAGTTTGACCTGACGAGTCACCCATTCCCCTTTGATCTAGTTGATAACCAAAGCTGAATCATCATACACATCAAGGATTTTGATCCTTATATCAGTAGCCTCTTCCAACTCTATGATACAAGCTTCATACTCTACCATGTTGTTGGTACAATCAAATGTCAGTCTTATGGTGAAAGGGATATGAGAACCCTTGGGAGTGATGATAATTGCCTCAATTTCATTGCCATAAGCGTTAACAGTTCCATCGAAAATTAATCCCCATTGGGATCCTGGTTCAGGTCCTTCATCCGGTAATGGTTCATCACAATCTTTGACTTTCAAATACATGATATCCTCATTAGGAAATTCAAACTTCATCGGCTGATAATAATCAAAAGGTTGTTGGGCAAGATAGTCCGACAAAACACTACCCTTAATGGATTTATGGGTAACATATTGAATATCATATTCTGTCAAAACCATTTGCCAACGGGCAATCCTTCCGATGAAGGATTTCTTCTCAAACATATACTTAATCGGATCCATCTTCGATATCAACAGGGTTGTGTGATTTAACATATAATTCTTGAAGCACTTAGCTGCCCATGCAAGTGCACAACATGTTTTCTCCAACATTGAGTACCTCGACTCATAATCAGTAAATTTCTTACTCAGGTAATAAATAACATGTTCTTTTCTACCTGTCTCATCTTGTTGACTGAGTACACAACCCATAGAATTCTTAAGAACCGTCAAGTACATTATCAATGGCCTTCCTGGTACTAAAGGCAAGAGGATCGGAGGCTCATGCAAATATTATTTTATTTTATCAAAAGGCTACTGGCAATTATCATTCCTCCTGATAGTCTGATCTTTTTGCAATACCTTGAATATTGGTTCATAAGTGGATGTAAGGTGAGAGATGAATCTAATTATGTAGTTCAATCTCCCTAGGAAACCACAAACTTTTTTTTCTGTTCTTGGCTCAGGCATTTCTTGTATTGCTTTTATTTTGGCAGGATCAACCTCGATACCTCACTCACTAACGATAAAGCCCAACAACTTTCCAGATCTCACCCCAAAGGTGCATTTATTTGGATTCAACCTTATCTTGAATCTCCTCAACCGTTCAAACAACTTCTGCAAATTAACCAGATGCTCCTCTTCAGTTTGGGACTTTGCAATCAGGTCATCAACATAAACTTCAATCTCTTTATGAATTATATCTTGAAAGAGAGTCACCATAGGTCGCTGATAAGTTGCCCCAACATTCTTCAGACCAAAGGGCATCAGTTTGTAACAGAAAGTTCCCTATGGTGTAATGAACGTTGTTTTCTCCATGTCTTCTAGGGCCATCTTAATTTGGTTTTACCTAGAGAAGCCATCCATGAAGGAAAACATTGAAAATTGGGCAGTATTGTTTACTAACACATCAATGCGAGGAAGCAGGAAATCATCTTTTGGGCATTCTCATTTCGGATCTCTGTAATCAACATAAATTCGTAACTTACCATCTTTCTTAGGTACAGACACAATGTTTGCAACCCATGGAGGATAACTAGTAACAACAATAAAACAGGCATCCAACTGTTTTTGAACCTCTTCTTTGATTTTAATTACCATCTCTGGTCGAGTTCTTCTAAGCTTCTGCTTGACCGGAAGACAACCTTCTTTGAGTGGAAAATAATGCACAACAATATCCGTATCAATCCCAGGCATATCCTGGTAAGAACTGTTAGAACACAGATTGGTTCTTAATAATTACTCTTTGTTTTGATGATAACTGTTAGGAAATTTATATTTAAGAATTATATACTCTAAAATTTGTTTGAGAGTTTTACTGTAGATTGAAACTATATTAACTCTCTAGAAGCAAATCTGCCTTGAATACAAGAAGTTATTCTGACTCTGAAGCGCCAGATGCACCTTACAGAAGAATCTGTTTGCTCCTCACAGAAGATCCTGAGCGTAGTCTCCAGAAGGATCTGAAGCAAGAAGCTCCAGAACATTCTGAGTCAGAAGCATCTGAAGATAATCAGAAGCATCTGAAGCTGAAGCATCAGAAGTATAGAAGAATATTGATTGAAGAGTTTCTCAAAGCATTGATCTACAGAAGTTTCTGAAAGTACCTACGCTGCCAAGTAATGAAGTTCTGTGTCAAAATGCTCTGATGATCAACACGCTAGAAGCACACATGCTGCAGAAGACTCTGATACAGCATAGTTCTGAATCTCATTAGAAGACTCTGATCCATTCAGACTCTGAAGAACTTGCTGAAACTGAAGAAGTATTTTCAAGAATATATCCGTTGGAACTATTCAACGTCTCTTTCATTATTTGTGCTAGACACACTTACACAGACAAAAGGATTTTTCTGTGCCATCTATTTCAAGGAAAGGTCAGTTGATGTGAAGACAAAAAGGCTCAGACCTTTTGGGACTCTCTTTTCAACGTTCAGCTTGCATGTTTCAGCTGCCTATAAAAGGAGATCTTCACTTCATTCTTCAGTTACACGCTTGCTGAAAAGAAATCATAATATTCTAAAAGCTCTCATTCTTATTCTTCATAGAATCTCATTGTACTTAAACTTAAGAGAAAAATCACTGTTGTGATAAAAGCTTTATAGAAGCATTAAAAACTTTTGTATTTAATTTACATTGATTGTAAAGGATATTCCTTAAGAGGATTCAGTTAGAATCAGTAGCTCTTGAGAAGACTAAGAACTGTTGTTCTTAGGTGATACTATTGTAATCAGTTTGATTTAATAGTGGATTAAGTCCTTGTTGAGAAAGGCAAATCACTCTGGAAGGGTGGACTGGAGTAGTTGTTAAACGAACCAGGATAAAAATAATTGTGTGATTATTTTTCAAGTCTTAATTTTCCATACTTATTCAACCCAACCCCCCCCCCCCCCCTTCTAAGTATTATCTCACCTTCAGTTGGTATCAGAGCCTGGTTCTGAGTGTGCTATCACTTAACAGTGTCAGTAAAGATCCAGAGAGATATACTTTGATAAATATATTTACTTGTTATCATGGCTGATAATTCAATGTCAAATATTAACAATAAATATGAAGAGAGGGATAGGATCAGCACCAAACCTCCAATGTTTGATGGAGAAAAATTTGATTACTGGAAAGATAGAATTGAGAGTTTTTTCCTAGGATATGATGCTGATCTATGGGATCTTGTCATAGATGGATATGTACATCCCACAGATGGAGATGGCAAAAAGATTGACAGAAAATCTATGACAGATTCTCAGAAGAAAGACTTCAGAAATCACCATAAAGCCAGAACCATATTACTGAATGCTATTTCACATACAGAGTATGAGAAAATCACAAACAGGGAGACAGCTTTTGATATGTTTGAATCCCTTAAAATGACTCATGAGGGAAATTCTCAAGTTAAGGAGACAAAAGCTCTGGCTCTGATCCAGAAGTATGAGGCTTTCAAAATGGAAGACTCTGAATCTGTTGAAGCCATGTTCTCCAGATTCCAGATACTCACTGCTGGGCTGAAAGTTCTGGACAAGGGATATTCCACGTCAGATCATGTAAAGAAAATCATCAGAAGTCTGCCCATCAGATGGAGACCAATGGTGACTGCCCTGAAGATGGCCAAAGATCTGAACAAGATCTCTCTAGAAGAACTCATCAGCTCACTGAGGAGCCATGAGATTGAGCTTGAGGAAGATGAACCTCAGAAGAAAGATAAAGGTAAATCTGTAGCATTAAAATCTAACAAAACTGCTAAAGCTTTGCAGGTCATTCAAGAAAGCTCTGAAGAATCTTCTTCTGAAGAAGAAGATGAGTTATCCATGCTGTCCAGAAGGATTAACAAACTCTGGAAGCACAAGGGAAAGAAGTTCAACAACTTCAGAAGATCTGACAACAGAAAGGAATCTTCTAGTCACAGAAGATTTGCCAAGAAAGAAGTTGTGTGCTATGAGTGCAAAGAACCTGGGCACTACAAAAATGACTGCCCCAAACTTCTGAAAGAAAAACCTAAGAAGAAGTTCAACAAAAAGAAGAAGGTTCTGATGGCAACATGGGATGACTCAGATGAGTGTGAATCATCTTCTGAATCAGAAGAAGAATGTGCAAACGTTGCACTGATGGCCAGGACAGAAGATCAAGAGGAAGGTACCTCAGGATATGAATCTGAATCTGAATCTGATGATGATGCAGAAGAGGTAATGGCTAAACTTACCAAAGAAGAACTCATTAAAGTTTTAACAGAAGTTCTTAAAAGTTACAACAACATCAAACTCAAATACAAGAAGCTGAAAAGCAATCTTGAATCTGAGATTGATCTTCTGAAAACAGAACTTGTTGAGCAGAAAGAAATAAATTCAAAAATCAAAAATGACTTTGATAGAGCTCAACAAGAATCTGAATCTGAGACTAAGTCTTGTGAAAATATTTTAGAAAAATATGACTCTAGTTTTCAGAGATTTCTCACTAAGAGCATAGACAGAAGCAAGATGGATTCCATGATCTATGGTGTTAGTGGAAACAACAGAAGAGGCATTGGATATGAGTCTTCATCTGGAAGCAATCCAAAACCTGTTGACAAACTTTTCATTAGGAAGACACCTCTGTATTCTCAATTCAAATTTGGTCACTTGAATGACATTAAACACACAAGCTCTGAGAAGAGTACTTATGTGTTTAAACCTAAGGCAAGTCAGAATAAACATTATGTTGCAAAACAGAAGTTTAGACAAACCTACAAACCAACTAACCCCAAAGGACCCAAAAAGATCTGGGTACCTAAAAACAAAATAATTCTTGTTGCATATGTTTTTAGCAGCAAGGTAAGGACACCAATCATGGTACCTGGACTCTGGATGCTCACGACACATGACAGGAGAAAAGTCTATGTTCCAAAGCCTGGAACTTAGATCTGGAGGGGACGTGAAGTTTGGAGGGAACCAGAAGGGCAAGATCATTGGATCTGGCACTATTGGAAATGGTAAACTTCCCTCTATTACTAATGTTTTACTTGTTGAAGGGTTAAAACATAACTTATTGTCCATAAGTCAATTAAGTGACAATGGTTATGATATAACTTTTAATCAAAAATGTTGTAAAGCTATTAGTCAGAAGGATGGCTCTATCCTGTTCAGTGGTAAGAGGAAAAACAACATTTACAAAATAAATCTTTCAGAACTTAAAGTTCAAAATGTTAAATGCCTCTTGTCTGTTAATGAAGAGCAATGGGTATGGCACAGAAGATTGGGCCATATTAATATGAGACGTATATCTCAGATTAATAAACTTAATCTTGTCAGAGGACTCCCTAATCTGAAGTTTACTTCAGATGCTCTTTGTGAAGCATGCCAGAAAGGGAAGTTTTCAAAAACATCTTTCAAATCAAAAAATGTTGTTTCTACCTCTAAACCATTAGAACTACTTCATAATGATCTGTTTGGACCAGTGAAAACTGCATCCATCAGAGGCAAGAAGTATGGATTGGTCATTGTTGATGACTTTAGCAGATGGACATGGGTAAAGTTCTTAAAACACAAGGATGAGTCACATTCTGTGTTCTTTGACTTCTGCAAGCAAGTCCAGAATAAAAAGAATTTCAAAATTATAAAAGTCAGAAGTGATCATGGTGGTGAATTTGAAAATAAATATTTTGAAAAATATTTTTCTGAAAATGGCATTGCTCATGATTTTTCCTGTCCTAGAACTCCACAACAAAATGGGGTTGTAGAGAGGAAAAACAGAACTTTGCAAGAAATGGACAGAACCATGATCAATGAGACAAATCTGGCAAAACATTTTTAGGCAGAAGCAATCAATACAGCATGCTACATTCAGAACAGAGTATCTGTTAGACCTCTTCTGAAGAAGACTCCTTATGAATTGTGGAAGAACAAAAAGCCCAACATTTCTTATTTTCATCCTTTTGGATGTATCTGTTATATGTTAAGCACTAAGGAAAATCTGGGCAAGTTTGACTCCAAAGCACAGAAGTGTTTCATGCTTGGATATTCTGAACGCTCCAAAGGCTACATAGTATACAACACTGAGACACAGATTGTGGAAGAATCCATTCATGTCAGATTTGATGATAAGCTTGACTCTGAAAAGCCAAAGCAGGTTGATAACTCTGCAGATAGGGAAGTAGTCTTTATTGACTCTGAAGTTCCAGAAGCAGACAAACTTCAAGTGAAGGAACCAGAAGCAACTCCAGATGCTACTCCCTTAACTTCTCAGATGAATAATCTAAAAATTTCTGAAGAGTCAACTATCAGAGGATCATCATCCAGAATTAAAGCCTCTCATCCAGAGGATGTCATTATTGGAAAGAAGGATGATCCCATCAGAACAAGATATTTTCTTAGATCATCTGAAGCATCATTATTTGGACTAGTGTCAGAAATTGAACCATCTTCTGTAGAAGAAGCTCTGCAAGACAATGATTGGATTATTGCCATGCAAGAAGAGCTTAACCAATTCAGCAGAAATGATGTATGGGATCTAGTTCAAAGACCTCAAGGATTTAATATTATTGGTACAAAATGGGTCTTCAGAAATAAACTAAATGAGAAAGGAGAAGTTGAGAGGAATAAGGCAAGGCTGGTTGCTCAAGGATACAGTCAGCAAGAAGGTATTGATTACACTGAGACATATGCTCCAGTGGCAAGGTTAGAATCTATACGCCTTCTTATTTCCTTTGCTGCACAGAATAACATCACTCTGTATCAGATGGATGTTAAAAGTGCCTTTCTTAATGGTATTATAGAAGAAGAAGTTTATGTCCACCAACCTCCTGGTTTTGAAAATGAAAAATTTCCAGATCATGTTTTCAAATTAAAGAAATCTCTATATGGATTAAAACAAGCTCCCAGAGCTTGGTATGAGAGATTGAGTAATTTTCTTCTGGAGAAGAATTTCATCAGAGGCAAAGTGGATACAACTCTATTCTGTAAAACTATAAAGAAAGATCTTCTAATTTGCCAAATTTATGTAGATGATATTATTTTTGGATCAACAAATATTATGCTTGGAAAGGAGTTTGCTACATGTATGCAGGCAAAATTTGAAATGAGCATGATGGGAGAACTCAGATTCTTTTTAGGAATCCAAGTTAATCAAACTCCAGAATGCACCTACATACATCAGACAAAGTATGTTAAAGAACTTCTGAAGAAATTCAACATGTCTGACAGCAAGGTGGCAAAGACTCCAATACATCCTACTAGCTCACTTGGGAAAGAAGAGGTAAGTAAGAAAGTAGACCAGAAGCTCTACAGAGGTATGATTGGTTCTCTTCTTTATCTTACTGCTTCTAGACCTGACATATTATTCAGTGTTTGTCTGTGTGCTAGATTCCAATCAGATCCTAGAGAATCACACTTGACAGCTGTCAAGAGGATTCTAAGGTATCTGAAAGGTACTTCTAATGTGGGTTTGTGTTACAGAAAATCTGATGATTTCAAATTAGTTGGATTCCGTGATGCTGACTATGCTGGAGACAGAGTAGAAAGAAAAAGTACTTCTGGAAGTTGTCAATTTCTAGGAAGAAATCTAATCTCCTGGTACAGCAAGAAGCAACCCACAATTGCACTTTCAACCACAGAGGCTGAATACATTGCTGCTGCTGGATGTAGCACGCAGATGCTCTGGATGAAAAGTCAACTAGAAGATTATCAAATCTTTGAGAGTAACATTTCTATCTTTTGTGATAATACTTCTGCTATATGTTTGTCCAAGAATCCCATTTTACATTCTAAGGCAAAACATATAGAAATTAAGCATCATTTCATCAGAGACTATGTTCAGAAGGGAATCATAAATTTAGCCTTTGTTGATACAGATCATCAATGGGAAGATATTTTTACAAAACCCCTTGTTAAAGATAGATTCAATTTTATTCTGAAAAATATTGGTATGGATTTTTGTCCAGAATGATATTTATCAGAAGCAAATTGTTCCAGATGCAAAAATGCTTAATTCATCTGAAGTATTTCTTCTGTTCATTTATTCTATTCTGATTAATATTTCTGATGTGAAAATCTGAACTAACTATCTTTAGAAGATCTGAACGTTGTCTAACGTTTCATTTCTTAAGAGAATTCAGAACAGCATGCAAGCAAACACGTGTCACACAAAATCTGAAGAGGTGGCGTGTTCACAACTGAAAAGACATTTGAGGTGAAATTTGAATAGTAAATATCTTGGTTTTACCCCCAAAACTGTCAGAAGCATTTATTATTTGAAATGATTTTATTCTCTTCATTTAATGCTGCTCAAACGTGCGTTCTTTCTGTCCTTTGGTGTGCCTATGTGATTAGTATAAATACTTGTTGTGTATTCACTTTCACACTTTTCACTCTCAGAATTTACATGCGTTTTCATCTATTGTTCTCTCTGCATAAAAACCCAAAACCTAAGTGTGTTAAAAAGCATTCTTCAATGGCGTCTTCTTCATCAACCACTGCACAATTTCAATCTACAATGGCTGCTGTGACTTCAGATAATCTAGGTGCTGCTCCTTATACTCCTCCAAAGAGAACTCTTCTCACACCTGTTGATAAATTAGAAGTGTTATGTGAATCCATGGTTGAATTTGATTCTCTGGCTGACAATGGGTTTGATTTTCGCTCCATTGTTAGAGCTCAAGGTTGGGTGAAATACTTTGATAGATTGTTTGGACCAGTTTACCCTCTACTTGTTAAGGAATTCTGGATTCATGCATCTGTGTATCCCAAGTTTATTTTATCATCTGTGCTGGGAAAGGAGATTATCATCACAGAGGATCTGATCAGAAGATTGATTGGTTATGAAGAAACAGATGGTGTTTCCCACCTGCCAGCTGGGCGTGTGGATATGGATGAAGTTTATGAGGAAGTTATGACTGCTGGACAAGCCTCTAACAGATTCAAAGATCTGAAGCCTGATTACAAGATCTGGGCCAAGATCTTCATGGGATGCATACATCACAGAAAGTCAACAAATTCCCCAGATTATGTCAACAATGAACAGATTTATTTTATGTACTGCCTTAGTCAGAGCAACAAGGTAGATCTTCCCTACATTTTGTTCATGCATCTGTGGAATCACATCAATGCATCTAGAGAATCTGTCAAAGAAAAAGGCCAGAAGATCAGGACTTGGATACCTTTTGGAAGGTTACTCTCAGATCTTCTCACTGAAAATGGTTTAGTGGCTGCTCTGTATGATGCTGGTGTTATAGAGGAATTAGAGTTCATTATGGGAAAGCCTCTGAACGCTAAAAGCCTTCTGAGACTCAAGATTGTAGATGAACTTACTACTGCTTCAAAGAGGTTAAATATGTCTGATTTGAATAAGAGGGTTCCAGTATCTGACTTTCCTCTATTCTTTGCTGAAGAACCTAGACATATTGTTCTGATGTATATAGAGGAATGCAAAAAGGAAGGAGTGCCTGTTCCAGCCAATGTGTTTCAACTTGTCAAGCAACCACTACCAGATGCAGGAGAAGAAGAAGAAGAAGAAGTTCCACTTCAGAGGAGAAGATCTCAGCCTGCAGCAGAATCTGAACCTGTCCAGAAGAAGGCTAAGATTGCTGAGAAACCCAAGGATCTTTTAAAGAGAAAGGATTCTGGAGAAGCTGCCTCTGCATCTGCTAAGAGGATTAAACTCAAAGGTACAAAGCCTTCTGCTATTTCTAAAAATGTTGTTATTAATGATTCATCTATTAAGTCTGATCCCAAACCACCTGTCACTCAAACAACATCTGTTGCTGCCCCTAGTTCTGTCTCACCTCAGAAACAAACCACTGCCTCTGTATCAAAACCACCTCAACCCAAAATACACATCAAACACTTCACTCCACGTCCATCACCAACAGTTCAACAACCAACAGAACCACAACAAACAGAACCACAACCATCAGAACTTCAACAAACTTCTGATAAACAAAACTCTGCTCAACCATAAACAGATAATCAACCAAAAACTTCTGATCATCCAGAAAAACAAACCACAGAAGATCAACCAGAAAAAGACTCTGTCATACCACCATCAAACATTCCATCTTCTGAACCTGTAGCACCTGTTACTTCTGAACCCACTAAAGTAACTTCTGCTCCTGTTTCATCTGAACCACCTTCTCAACAATCTGATATTCCTTCAGAACCATCTCATATCCCTGAGACAGAAGTTCTTGACATCACTCCATTAAAAACAGTGTTTCAAGTTTCTTCTACCTCTTGTACACCTACTACATCCTCCAACTCATCAGAATCAGAAATTCATCCTGACTTTCTGATTAATCCATCTGACAAATATCCTGTACATGAACATGAACATGAACCTGAATCAATCTTACCTGCTAAAACTACCATTCCAGACCCTATGCCTCCACCTGCACCATCATCTGAGATGATTGTTCCCACTTCCACTCCATCATCATCTGGTATATCTTGTGCTCAAGTGTCCTCTCTTTATCATAATTTATCTTATGGTTTCAAACTAAAAGATTTTTATGATAGAGTTGAACCTTCTGAACCCTTGAAACCTCTGAAACCTAAACTCAGACAGGCCCTTCCATCTGTAATCATTTCATATATTCAATCTATGAACAATGAAGGATCTTTAGCAACCATCTCTGCTACATCTGGTAAAGCTGTTGTTTCAGCTCTGCAACCTGCATCTGATAACACAGTTGCATCTGATAAACCATCAAACTCTGCTTTCTTACTATACTCCAATGCATCCTTTGATGTTGTTTACCCACGCACAAGACCTCAACCAAATCTGCTTAATGCTTTAAACAGATCCTTACCTCAAAAACCAGAAATTCCATTTATTCCATATGTTCCCCCTCCTCTGATTTCCATCTCAAAATCACTGATATCACCAACTCCCAAACCTAAACAGATGACTCTGGAAACCTTGCTTAAACCACCACCCAGACTTAATATTGATAATTTATTTCAAACGTTTTTGCAAGAAATACAGCTGTCTTTAGGTACTGTTCAAAAGAGATACTCTGAAACTATGGATGCAAATGAGACTGACATCATCTGGAAAGGATTTATCAATAGATTCAACACTGTAGCTTCTAATCTGAAGAACATCTGTTCTGATGATGCAAAGCTCAGAGCTGAAAGAACTCAATTCTGGATTGTCAACAAGACTAAACCTCTGCTTTGTTTGGATGCTCCTCCTCCTCCACCAGAACCAACTGCCAAAGCATTGACTATGACTCTGGTAGAACCCTCTTCAGGATCTCCAGAACCTATGGCAATTGACTCTGTTCAGGTTGCAGAACCTCCATCCTCTTCATCAGAGATAAAGACAGAAAATCCAGATCTTGGAGACAAGATTGCTGCTCTGGAAGCTGGTCAATCTGAAATAAAATCTTGGATGGCGAAGCAAGACAAGAAATCTGAGGACATGTCAGAGTGGATGTCTAAACAAGATGAGAAGAATGAGACAATGACTAAGTGGATGTCCAAGCAAGAGCAATCCTCATCTGAGATCACAGACCTATTGAAGATGCTTTTGTCAAAACACTCTTAGATTCTTTTTCTCATGTTTGTGCATCTGTTGTTTTGCATCTGAATGTTCTTGTTATATCTTCTGATATTTTTCCAATGTACTCTTTGCTTTGTTATGTTAAATGAATCAGTTTATTATTCTCCATTGAATTATCTGTTTCATGTTCTTTTTATTTGTCTTTATTAAAAGTTTTTACTTTTTGCTTATGACAAAAAAGGGGGAGAAAATAAAGATCTGAACTATTTAATATAATTTCACTAGAACGAATCTTCAGACATATCTATTCCTTCTAATATTTAAATTGATCATTTCAGAACATTTGATAAGAACACTCTATAAAAGAATCTCTGAGTCTCTCAGATCATCTTTTTTTATCAAACTCTGAATCTCATATCTGCAAAATATTTTGACCCTTAATTATTACAAAGACAGACAAGATCTGACTCTGAAGATTACTCAAGATATAAAGGGAAGTTTCTATTCCTTTTTCATATTAAACTCAGGGGGAGATTCATCATCTCAGGGGGAGTTGTAATTCTTTATGTTCAATTAAATAAAATTTCTGATACTTTTTGTCATCATCAAAAAGGGGGAGATTGTTAGAACACAGATTGGTTCTTAATAATTACTCTTTGTTTTGATGATAACTGTTAGGAAATTTATATTTAAGAATTATATACTCTAAAATTTGTTTGAGAGTTTTACTGTAGATTGAAACTATATTAACTCTCTAGAAGCAAATCTGCCTTGAATACAAGAAGTTATTCTGACTCTGAAGCGCCAGATGCACCTTACAGAAGAATCTGTTTGCTCCTCACAGAAGATCCTGAGCGTAGTCTCCAGAAGGATCTGAAGCAAGAAGCTCCAGAACATTCTGAGTCAGAAGCATCTGAAGATAATCAGAAGCATCTGAAGATAATCAGAAGCATCTGAAGCTGAAGCATCAGAAGTATAGAAGAATATTGATTGAAGAGTTTCTCAAAGCATTGATCTACAGAAGTTTCTGAAAGTACCTACGCTGCCAAGTACTGAAGTTCTGTGTCAAAATGCTCTGATGATCAACACGCTAGAAGCACACATGCTGCAGAAGACTCTGATATAGCATAGTTCTGAATCTCATTAGAAGACTCTGATCCATTCAGACTCTGAAGAACTTGTTGAAACTGAAGAAGTATTTTCAAGAATATATCCGTTGGAACTATTCAACGTCTCTTTCCTTATTTGTGCTAGACACACTTACACAGACAAAAAGGATTTTTCTGTGCCATCTATTTCAAGGAAAGGTCAGTTGATGTGAAGACAAAAAGGCTCAGACCTTTTGGGACTCTCTTTTCAACGTTCAGCTTGCATGTTTCAGCTGCCTATAAAAGGAGATCTTCACTTCATTCTTCAGTTACACGCTTGCTGAAAAGAAATCATAATATTCTAAAAGCTCTCATTCTTATTCTTCATAGAATCTCATTGTACTTAAACTTAAGAGAAAAATCACTGTTGTGATAAAAGCTTTATAGAAGCATTAAAAACTCTTGTATTTAATTTACATTGATTGTAAAGGATATTCCTTAAGAGGATTCAGTTAGAATCAGTAGCTCTTGAGAAGACTAAGAACTGTTGTTCTTAGGTGATACTATTGTAATCAGTTTGATTTAATAGTGGATTAAGTCCTTGTTGAGAAAGGCAAATCACTCTGGAAGGGTGGACTGGAGTAGTTGTTAAACGAACCAGGATAAAAATAATTGTGTGATTATTTTTCAAGTCTTAATTTTCCATACTTATTCACCCCCCCCCTTCTAAGTATTATCTCACCTTCAAGAACAAGCAACGATGTCAACACACACTCGCAACATCTTAATCAATTTCCTCTTCACACCTTCTTCTAAGGCAACCCCTATTTTGACCTCTTTTCTTGTATCCTCGGTACCCAGATTAACAATTTCAACAGATTCCTGATGTGGCTGAATGACCATTTCCTCATGCTTTAACAATTTGGCCAACTCTTCTAGAAGTTCACAGTCTTCTTCGACCTCCTCTTCGGCTTGGTAAATTGAATTATCAAAATCATACTGAGCCATAGCAAAATCGTTATTGATGGAAACTGGTGTGACAGATCTTCATGATTGACGGTTTATGCTTTATCTTAGAATGAGAAACGAAACAAAAAGAAACATTGCCATTTTGAAATGTATAGTAAAAATGAAAGACAAAAAACAAAATATTTGAATGCAAAAATTTCCTCTATTCATGATAATCATTGGAAATATAAACATGAGGCGCTATAATGCATCACTACGTCTTAGGCAGAACGTAGGATTTATCATATGCAAAAACAAAGGAAATTACTCTTCATGAAGAGTGAGTTGAATGATATATTTGAAAGACCAATTAGTGAGCTTCTGTCCTGAGTCGCAGGGACGAATCCAATTGACTAGGTCACAATCATTGTCAGCGTCATCTTCCTCCATAGCATTGACTTGATAAAAAATAACCCCGACACTAGAGAATCTGATGGGACCTTGAATCATCGGAGTCATTTTCACAGGCTTATACTCTATACCAAATCTATCATTCTTCACAGGCAAGTCTAGAACCTGGCCCCAACCTTTGAAGCAACCGGCTTTGACCATAACACGGGTTTTTTTCAAAGATGTTATGGAAATCTCAGGCTTCTTATCTTCTGCGGGAGGCTTATTCTTAATACACACAGCTTCAAACGCATGGCACAAAGTCACATGGATTTCTCCTTCCACGTCGATATACTTGAAAGAAGTTAGATGGTTCACAATAATTTCTTCCTCGCCACATACGGTAACCACCTTCCCATCAATAACAAATTTGATCTTCTGGTGAAGAGTTGAAGATACAGCCCTGACAACATGAATCCATGGACGTCCAAGGAGACAACTATAACCTGGCTGAATTTCCATGATGGAGAAAGTTGTTTCGAAGACCCGAGGACCCGCCTCCCCAAAAACAGAACATTTTGAACCATTAAAAGCCCGAACGACCAAGTCACTCAGCCTGACTATCACTCCCTCTGCATCTAACTTCATTAGTTATTTCTTAGATAACACATTGAGGGATGATCCGGTATCCACCAGTACATGGGATAACACAACACCCTTACACTCCATAGATATGTGTAAGGCCTTGTTATGGTTTCTTCCATCCCGAGTCAAATCAAAATCAGTGAAACCTAACCCATTATTAGCATTGACATTTGCCACAACCCCTTCAGGTTGGTTAACTGAAATCTCATGAGGCACATACGTAGCACTCAAAATATTCAACAAGGCATTTCGGTGAGGCTCAGAACAGAGCAACAATGATAGAATGGAAATCTTCAAAGGATTTTGTTTCAATTGATCCACCACCTTATAGTCCCTCTTTTTAATGATTCTCATAAACTCTTTGACATCCTTAGAAAAGGAGGCTTCTGGTGATGGATTATGCATAGAGTCTTTAGCAACAACCTGTTTCCCTTTTCCCTTGGCCGAGGCATCAATATTACCATCCGGAGAAATATGCGGAGAGAAGATCTGACCGCTACGAGTGATTCAACCAGTACTCAAAACATTATCAACATTTGATTCCACATTCGAAGTACCCTCAATCTCTTGCTTTTGACCTTGATAAAATACCTTAGCTCCATAGTTCCATGGTATGTCCTTAGTACTCTCATACGGCACAGGTTCAGGCATTTAATAACCACATGAACTTGCCTCATTGGCACTAGGATACGGAATGAAAATAGTAGTGACCTCTTTACCATTATCAATCTCACCAATATAAATCATGTCAAACTGGAGTTGACCTTTGTTCATCATTCTCTAAGTACATTCTTTCAGAAGATCACAACCCTCGGGTCAAACCACACACCTCTGACAATCAGAAGAACAAACCCGGAACACACCCCCTTTAAGAAAACACACTTTCACAAAGGACAACAGAGTCTTCAGCATACCCACTTCAGTTAGCAAATTCAGCCCATCAAATTCTTCAATAGAATTCACGACTTCACTATCATGTTGTGGCATATGGTTTTGAATCACGTTGGGACTATTGCTCGGAGTGAATTTGATAGCCTTCAAATCAATCAAATCTTGTACCTTATGATGAAAGGCCCTACAGTTCTTAATAATATGCCCTGGTGCACCAGAGTGAAAGTCACAATGTGAATTTGCATCATAACCAAATGGTAGCTTAGCAGGAGGAAGACCCATAGTTCGAAGTTCAACTAATCGAAGCTGAAGCTAGTGTTGCAGTAGTTGCACATACGACATTGGGGGAGGATAAAAAACTCTTCCAAATCTCCTTTGTTTCTGCTGATAACCTTATTGAGGTGTATACTGCTGACGATATTGTTGAACCGGTTGCACAGCAGAAGGAATGGTATGATAATCCTGATTCACTTTACCTTTGCCTCTATAAGACAATAAAACATTAGCTTCCTCTCCCTCTTCTTGGGGGTTCTAGTATAGGTTTTCTTTCCTCCGGATGAGGAACCAACAAAATTCTGAATCTTACCTATTTTAATTCCACTCTCGACCCTCTCATCATCCATTACTAGATTTGAAAACCCCACGGGGATACATCCTACCAATCTGTCATAATACGACCCTTAAAGAGTACTCATGAACATGTCTATAAGTTCCATCTCCATCATTGAAGGTTGAACTCTAGCAGCTAGCTCACGCCACCTCTAGGCATACTCTTTAAAACTCTCGTTAGGCTTTTGAGTAAGACCTAGCAATTGAGTTCGATTCGGAGCCATATTGGTGCCGTACTGGTAATGTTTGACAAAAGCTTCTGCCAATTCTCTCTAGCTTTGGATGTGTGTCCTCTCAAGTTTCATATACCATTTCAAGGATGCCCCAGCTAGGTTGTCCTGGAAAAAATGCATGAGCAACTTTTCATCCTCCGAGTATGCATACATTTTCCAATAATAAGCCCTGACGTGCGTCTTTGGACAAGTCGTCCCTCGATACTTGTCAAAGTTGGGAACCTTGAACTTTGGCAGGATCTTCACGCCTGGTACCTGTCGCTACTGCGAAAATCGGCGCCGGCTATGATAGAAGAGTCGCCACCGTGCGTTATTTATCCCAACAGAGGGAAAGGAAACGCTCAGAGTAAACCTAACGTAAAACGAGAAAGGAATGGTCATCACAACCAAATTCTTGGACTCGGGAGTCGATTACGCAAGGGGAAGGTATTAGCACCCCTCACGTCTGCCGTACTCGACGGGATCCACGCTTGTTTTCTAGTACGAATTGTTATTCTATCTACTCTATAGGTCTGGGTTAAAAAGAAAAGAAAATGACTCGCAAAGTATCGCACTTTATGCCTACGTATTCCCGTCTAGAACGAGAAATCAGAGTCAACGTAGTTCACCTACCTACGGGAAAGGTGGGAAGGTTGCTCGCTAGGATACGGCATCTTATGCCTACGTACTTTCATACAGCATGAAAGATCATAGCAAACGTAGTTCGGGCTACGAAAGACAGAAGCTTGTCTGACTGGTTTTTTTATTACCTTATGAAAGGATTTTCTTGATTAAGAGTCCAGGCGAACAAAAATGACACTTTGATGTTTGTTTTGAATCTTTTACGAAAGAAGTGTTTTTTAGTTTGTTTGCAATCTCTAACGCACTAGAGACTATGATCTGAGAGTGACTACGTCGCACGTCACCCTAAGGGTACCATACTAAGCAGTCAGATTACTGAAGAGTGTCCCTCCAACGACCTTTTCTCAAATAGCTTAAGGCTCGTACCGTACGACGTTGATTAACCTTATTACTGTATTTTGAATTGTTTTGAGATGAGAAGAGAAAGAAGCTCTAAAAAGCCTAGGGTTGAAAGGGAATAAAAATAACCTAATGTTGTCATGCATGGATAAGAATCCTAATGTCTGTCATAATTCCCTCCTGCACAGAGGAAATCATAGATCCTAGGGGATAAACAGAAAAGAAAGCAAGCAAATACAGTAAAATGCATACAATGCAGCAATACAACAGGCAAAGGAAAACAACAGGCAAAGTGAATCGACATTCACCTCAAACCTAGGGGGCAAGCTACACAAGCCAACAAACAATACAAAAAACAAAACCCTAAAGCAGAGGAGGCAGCCCAAGCAGCAGCACCAAACTGCTACAGCAAACAGCAGCTCTGACAACAACAGATGATTAACCAGCAAAAAGTTGATAGCAACAACCTTCATCTTCATGAATAACTCCAATCTTCAAGCTTCAATAAACTTTCAATCTTCAACAAGCACCAGGCTTCAACAAGCTCCCAACTTAAGCAAGCTCAAACCCCAACCAGTAACCAGCTTCAACAAGCTCCTGACTTCAACAAGCAGTAAAACCCTGGCTTCAGCAAGCTACCTCATCTTTCTTCACCAAACTTCAACAAGCACCTCCAAGGGAGAATCATTCAACAAGATCAAGTTGAAATGTTAAGAAGCTCAATGACAACCAAGGGAAGTCACTGAGAACTTAACACTGTGAGGGACTGGCATCCTCAAAGTTCTACTCACTTGGGCATACCACTCATCCCTCCTAAGGAGAGATGGAGCTTCCCAAGGAGGACTTTATGTCATTGGATAGAATGGAGATGGACAAGATGCTCCATGTTTGAAGAAAGAAGCAAAACTAGTCTAATGCTCTTCCTAAAACCCTAATTCCCCTAAGCTCCTGACAAGCATCCATAAGATGAGAAATCTTCACATCCAAGCTCCTCCAAGCTCTCCAAAGCATCTTCAAATGGTCTTCATGATCACACAATCTCAAAAGCAACACCACCCTAGTCTAAGGGGAACCATTGAATTAAACTAGTCACATTAGTTCATCAGAAACACCTAGAAGTTAGTTCTAAAAACTAATTCTACTTAAAATACCAAAAGTGATTGTAAAATCCTACAAAAATTACTAAGGGTTCCTAAACCTCTTAAGAATCTCTCATACAAAAATCAGGGGGTTAACCATTCATTTGGACCTAAAACTATGCCCTAAACCTAAAGGTATCATCTTAGAACCCTAATTCTAAAACACCTAAAGTCCAATGCTCAAACTAGCCTAAAATTCTCTCACAAAAATGTGAGAAAATTAATATGGCTACATGAATATCTAATCTAACTATCCCAAAAAGAATCAACTCAAAATTCATCACCACTCATTCACAATAAAATCCACAAAATCATGTATCAACCATATTGAAAATAAAAGCAATAAAAATGCAAAAAATACAATTAAATTCTAAAATGCATGAATTAACCATTTTTAAATCCTATTAAATTCTACATTTTTTAAGGATTTAAGAAAAAAAAATCTAGCCTAAAAAGATTTATTTTTCTATTTATAGTGAATTAATTTCTAAACTATGTGAAAATGCAAAATAAAAAAGAAAATTAAGAAAATTAAGAAACCTGCGTGATGAATAGCAATTAATTCATGTTGTAAACCAAACCTGGGCCCAAGAGGGGGTGCCAATAGCGCATATGACCAAGCCCAAACCAAAATATAAAAACAATCAGAAAACAAATGGAAAATGGAAAAACGCCTGTGGCAAATAGCAAGTAAATCACGTTATAATTCTCAATGGGCCTCAAACGGGGGTGTGGTTAGCAAAGGATCATTAAGCCCATCCAACAAACTTAAATGAAACAGAGCGTTTTGGTATCCCTCTCAATCCTTCAGTAATTGAAACACCATCGTGGCCATTGGATTAGGTCTTCAGTCAAGGTCAAAGGGTAATCTGATGGTGGTGGTTCATCGTCCCCAAAATATTTGAACTGAGGGGGGAAAACACAGACGGTGGCCTGAGCTTGGCGCCACCGTCTTCTCCGGCGAAGCAAACCCCAAAACTCACCAAACAAGCCAACTAAAAACCCTAATCCACTCCAAATTTCACCCTGGTCACGAATATGACCTCCATTCTTATTGATTCTCACTACAACTTCAAACCCGATAAAAGTTGCAGAGAATTCATCCAATCTTGATCAGCTCAATTCTTAAAATTAAAAGCCCTAGCATGAACTACATTCTTCCCTGATCAATTCTCAACATTCAAACACCATTAAAGCTTCAAGAACAAGAAGATACAAGCTTCAACAGAAAATGGCACCACCCTTATTTGGTCTCTAATTGCTCCCAAACCTATCTAGAAATGATCCTTATACATCCTAGGCCCTAACCACATGCAAGATTCTATTCAATTCTTCCTAGATTGTGAGGAATTTGAAGGTTTACATACCTGGAAAAATTGGATCAACAGAAATAGTAAATGCTCATATCAAGCTCCAAGACTCTTCAGACACGATCAGTGATACATAATGAAGCTTCTTCAACCTTTAATTTGGCTTTAATAGGCTTGCAACTCCAAAACCGATTCTGAGTTGGAGGTGAGAAAATTCAGTTGCTCCCTACGATTCCTTGCTTGATCCTTGCCAAAAAACTACCTGAACCCAATGCAATGCTTATATAGAAGCTAATAGAACCCTCTAGAAAGTTCTGTAACAACCACAATGAGAAATTCAATTTCTCATTTTCCTCCAAAATCTCATATGCCCAACTTGTGCCTTGTTCTGTTTCAGTCCCCAATTTCACCTGAAATTCTCTCCTCATGATAATTAGAACTGAATTGGATGTGCAATCCCCTTATTTTTGATCTTATGGAGTGTGATGGTTATGTTACTTCCATCTTAAGTAACAAAATGAAACCATGTGCAAATGACCTCAAATCCATAATGTGATATTGCCATCATCTTTAAAACATGTTTTCTGATCAAATTGGTATGTAACATTGCTTGGTTTGGCCATGAAATCAAGAAATCACAATTTTGCCTTTTAAATGACTTTAATTTCTTCATTAAAAAGCCATTTCAAACCAACTTCTCATATGAGCCAATTCAAACCTTCCTTGATGCATGGTCAAGGTTAAAACCCTATTTTGAGTAACTTTCTAGTTGAACAATATTCCATTTGAGGAGTGGAAGATGGAGATTTTGGCACATGCTTGAAAATGACCTATAATCACAAATGCCCAAAATACCCCTAGATTGCCAAGATCATAACTTGAGTTCCATAAATCCCCTTGAGGACTTCTAGTACTCTATGGAAAGCTAAGATCATGATCTACAACTATTATGTTGGCCAAGAATCCATTTGAAAACTCCTTGAAGGGCAAACGTTGCTTGGAAATTAAGTGACTTTCATAGATAAATTTCAGTGTCCTCTGGTGACTTGTAATTTGCAAAGACCATAACTTGAGTTCTACAAATCTTCTTGAAGACTTCTAGTACTCAAATTAAAGGTATTGAGAAGCTCTACAAGTTTCATGTTTGCCAAAGATCCATTTGAAACTTTTATTTTGACCTATGTGGCTTTGAAGTTAGACACTAAATAGGGGATTTTACACTGAAACCCTAATTTAGCAACTTCCCATATTCTTGATCTTTCTTTGCTTAACCTTGGCACAAAACCACACATGTATCAACATACCAATCCATGAATCCCATGACCTCAAGGTAGGCCCTGATGCTCTCCAATTACTCAATTGAATTAGGGTTGACCCAGATGAAACCCTAATTGACTGTACTTCAAATGTGGCTCTTGTACTTGAATCAATGACTTGCCTCAGCTTCAATATGGCCCTCCAGGCATACCATGAGATCCATACACACCTCAAATTCACATTCCATGTTTCTCATCCCACTGATGATTCTCAATATTCCTCAGGATAGGAGCAAAACCCACATGTAGGCACTCAAACTTCTCAATCACTTCCTGATGGCTTGGATGATTTCTCAAACTTGGATAACACCTCTTGCTAGGCTCTTCTCTTGATAGACACCCTTGATCCCTTGTTGGATTCATGCTATGCTATGATATGCCAATGGTTGAACTATGTACATGGTGTAACTATGCAAATGAAATGCAATGAAGCATAAATCAGGCAAGAAAAAGGTTGAGCAAATTTTGGGGTGCAACAGTACCAGGCCCAGGTCAGCCATGTCCATATCCAAGGTGTTTGGACCCTTAAAAGTTTTCATCCTTTCTTCTAACATTCGGAATTTCTTCTCAGCTTCGGTTGGAAGACCGACTTATGTGTCATGCATAGAGAATACATCATCTTGATTGTCAACTTCAAGATGGGGAGTAGGTATCACAGTGAGAATATGAATTGCACCACCTTCAGGAATGGCACCGCTTATAGGGATAGCACCACCCACAGGAATAACACCTACATTACTTTTGCCGGGAGGATTAACACCACCAACATCTGCCCTAGGAGTAATAACAGTGGGTTGAACCAGCGCCTTCAATTCCTCTTGGCCTTGCACCATAGTCTGCATTAACATCATGAACTGACTCATGCGAGTTTTAACTTCGAGCAATTCAGCTTGAATCTGATCCATAATTCTCTTCTGATTACCTATGGTATAATACTGATGAACACCCGAGTTTGCAATCATGCTAAGAAAACCAGATCAAGATAAGAAATCCATTCACGAACACCTGCTATGCATGCTATGAATGAAAATGCATGAATGTATGCAAATGCCATGTTTAATCATTTCCAGGGTAATCTACATTTGATTCAAGTTTTAAAGCGAAAGAACACCATGGAACACTAGTAAAACAACTCATTATATATCTGGCAAACAGAAACAAGAGTACAGAGAATATAACCAAATCAAAAATACACAAAGCGGATCCGCATTAACAAGCCTGATGGTGATCACATCAACAGAAATACAAAACAGCCCCTAGGGCGCATCCTCCATATCTACTAGAGCAAGCCCACCCTAGTCGAAGTGTTTCTTGCTCTAATCTTGGATCTCCTTGAAGAGCTTCTTGGTTTGATCGTGCTTCGGTATTTGGATTAGCTCTTGAATCAGCATATCTCTTCTGCTAATAATCCTCTCCAAATACCGACAACGCTGCTCCTAAGAATCATCACACTCTTCAGAAGGACCTTCACTTCTAGGCTTCTTGACTTCTGATTTTATCTTGAGCTCCTCCATCCCGACTAAGGCTTGGTTCAAACGGAATTGGCAACCCACCAACTAAAGACCAGACTCATCCTTCTTATGGCGCTTTTCTCTAATTTCTTCATCTTTGGCCTCGAGTTGTTTCTTCAGGTCTTCGACTTGAGCCTTATAATGATCCTCCATCTTCTTGCGAGAATTCAAAATATTGTCCCATTGATTGTTCAATTTGTAAATCTTTGAATCTTATTTGTTCAAATCTTCCTTCTTCTATTTGAGGATAATGTTGGCACTCTTCAAGTCCGCACCAATTCTTTCCCTTTTTTGATTCTCTGACGTGATCAGCTTGTCCTTCTCGGCTACCAACTCGGTTCTCAGCTTGAACGCTTGAGCCATCTCATCATTGGCATACCTAACTGTACTGATCTGTATTTTCAACTCCTTATTCTCTGTAAGCAAGTCCTGATTAACAACCTTGAGCTTGTCATATCTCTCCATCGGTACGGAAGTAGGATGCTCAATAGTCAGAGGATACAGAAGCGTCCCAATAGGAAAAGGAAAGAAGCAAGTTTCGACCATTTTCTGTATCCATTCTACATATGGAGGATAAGCTACACAATCCCTCTTCCCCAAAAACGATTTTCCCCTCCGATGAATATGGCGCCACGCCTTCACAGCTTTCTCTAACAACTTGGGACGATCAACCATATTGAAAAACAGAGACTCCTTTACCTCTTCATCTCTTGGTGGATCCCTCAGGGCATATCCCATTTTTCTTATGGCAAGAGAAGAGTTGTAATTGATGCCCCCTCTTACTCCTATAAGAGGCACATTGGGAAAATAAGCGCAGTTGTAAATCATCTCAATCCCTAACAGTCTTTGGCTGACCCAAGCAATGTCTTTAGCAACCAGGCTCATCAGCCTTTCTGACCACCTCAAAAAATTCATGGTTTCTACAAATGCACTGCTAAGAGTGAGATGACTAGCAAACCACTTATAGAGAAGTGGGTCATAGCAACAGACAAGTCCTCCTTTCTTCTATGTGTTCCTCGCATGCACTAAATGGTAAAGATCACCCAGAAGAGCAGGCACTAGATTCTTCATCATAAACAACCGAATAGCATTCATGTTCACGAAATCTGCGATGTTGGGAAAAAGAACAATACCATATATACAGAGAGCAAGGATGGAATTAAAAGTTCCCCAACTTCCAGTATTAGCATACACCTTAGCCTCACTCACCAAGAATCCCAAATGAAAACCTAACAAACCTCCCTTAGTCTTAAGATTAGCCTTTACCAAAGATGTGCCCAAATAAAGAGCGTCGACAATATCCTGGGACTCGAAAATCTGCATAGAGCTGTAGAATGGAACTTGATCTTCCACTGGATCATCCAAAATAAGAGAAAACTCTTCCAAGGTCGGAGCTAACTGATAATCTCTGAAGATGAAGCATATAGCGGCGGATCATAGAATTGAAGCAATGTATGAATAACTCCCTTCTCATTATCTGTGACAGTATGAAGCACACTGAGGATCTTCCCATAACTCTTCCTGAAGTCTTCCAAGTTTTCAGAAGTAGTACTAGCAGCCAACTAGTTTTCAGAATGCAGTGATGATATGATGGTGTGAATGCAAAGACATGGGATCGTAACTCCCATATACTCTGGATATCTGTTGCACTGATACGAAACAAGTTGAACATAACATGTTTAAAAGTCTACTCTGACGAGAATACCAGAAAACCAAGGTCAAAAATTCATACTTACAAGAACGCCAGAATACTGGGTAGGATGAAGGTCAAGGTTTCCTGCAAAAACCCATCCCCTCTCATGTGTGGGTTCTAGTCTTGGACAATGCTCCTAACGGGTCCTCAACTTTTCTGGCTCTCAGGTCGATAAGCAATAATACTTTCACCATTTTTGGTTTGGCATTATTATCCCTCAAGGAGGCCTCTACTAATTTCCCTTGAACGGTCTCTAGAATCGTAAGCTCTCAAGGAAATACTTTGGCTACTGCATAAACATGCAGAACAGGGCACCTCCAAGAAAACCTCGTTTGAATATGGATCTCATGTCGAATATACATATCAAACACTACGCATGCCAACACAAGTCCACTCTAATCCTGTGTGTATGCTCAAGCCTGGGTAATGAGCTTATCTCTCATTAACAACCCCTTCCAACAGCACAACAATATCTAGAATAATGGGGTGAGCGAAACAGAATGCAATGCAATGCAAATAAACAAAGTAAGGAAATCATATAGATAAACACCCAAAGAAAATAAAATAAACAAGAGGTAGGATTGACTCGCATAGGGAACCAGGGTCCCTAGCAGAGTCGCCAGCTGTCGCTCACGCGAAAAATCACCGGCGAAGACACAAAGTCGCCATCAAACTTTATTTATCCTAACGGGGAAAGGAAAACATCAAAAGGGAAAGAACATGGTTATCGCAACCAAATTTGGGGTTTGGGAGTCGATTATGCAAGTGGAAGTTATTAGCACCCCTCGCGTCCGTTGTACTCAATGGGATCCACTCTTTTTGTTCTACTCAAAGGGTGGGTTTATCTAAAGCTTACTTGCTAAGGGAATGCAGAAACGAAAAAGGAAAAAAGACAAAAGAGGACTCGATAGGATCTCGCAATCCTATGCCCACGTATTCCCTCGTGCAATGGGAAATTCAGAGTCAGCATAGTTCGGAGGACTACATGTGAAAATGAAGGTTTCTCGCCAAGGATTGAGGCCCTTGTACCTACGTATCTTCATTTGAACGAGAATGAAGAAATCAGAGTGTCTGTAGTTCGCGAGACCACAAGTTGCTTAGTAGTTTTTATGGACAATGCTAACGTTCACGTTGTAGCAGTTAGGTGTTTTCCGCTCGTTGTCTAGAGTTTTACGTGTTACCTGTTTGCGGTAGAATGGAAATAACATACCCTTTCTGGAAAAAAAAGGAAGGAAAGAAACCCAAAGGAAAACGATTCAAATTTGTTGAAGTGTTTTAAAGAAGTGAATTGAAATGGTTTATGATGCCCATCGTGCTAAAGTCTATGACAATAGGAGCGAGTACTTTGTACAAACGATCCAAACGTCTGGCGCACAAAATACTCTAAGAAAAGGTAAGGAAGATTTCTGCTCATCTTTTCCCATGTGCTTAAGGCTCATGACGCATTATACACATTGTATTTATTAAGTGTTTTGAATTGATTAAGAGAGAGAAGAGAAGGACGCAACACAAGATCTAAGGGAGACTTGGCCCTAGATTTATCATGCAATGTGGCCCTAAGGTTAGGATTAGAAGATGATTCTATCCTAATGTTATCATGCAAGATGACCCTAAAGTTGAGGATTAGGGAAAAGCTACCCTAGTGTTGTCATGCTTGGTTTAGCAACCTAATGTCTATCCTACTCCATTCTTAATCAAAAATTAATTTGGACTAGGAAGCCCTAAGGGAACATGCAAGAGCAAGCAAAAAGATAAGAGAAAAAAAACACAAACAACAGCATACGACAGCGCTTAAATCAGAACAACAGTGTATTTACAGCAATAACACAATAGCATTTAACAACATGTATGGCAGCAATTAATTGCTCGTGAACATGATAACGTGTATGCATTGGCAACAAGTATGCATTCAACAATGAAGCAATTAAACATAGACATGCATTAATAATGCAATAATCAACGCTGCATATGAACATGTATCAACATCAAACATCTTGAAAATGCAACACCAATAAGCTATTATCAACATGTAATCAATTAATATGCGCATGTACAAACCTCAAGAATGCAAGCAATTCACACCAGACATGCAAAACATAATCCTTGATCACATAATAAAGATTTGTGAACATGCTGCAAATGGAGGCTAAACAACTCTAGAAAATTCCACAAATATCAAACATATTAAGTCATGAACCTTAAAAGTGGAAACAGAATTAAGACATGCTAAAAAACAAGCCAAAAATACAAATCACAGTAGGCATAGTCGATTGCAGTATCTGTGTAATTGATTACACCACTTTTAAAAAAGAAATTTCGAGGCACAACAAGCAGGGTATAATCTATACACCATTGTGTAAATCGATTTACACTTGTAGAAACAACAAAAATCACTTTTCAAAAGCACTTTTCTAGCATTACTTCAATGGTCAAATGTAACATGTAATAGCATGCAATTATACATGAAAATCACATAAATTAACAGCAAATGAACCTATATTGAATCAATTAAACATCAACAACATCAAGCAATTGAATCAATGGATTAATTCATACAAAAACCACAGGGATTTACATTATGAAAATTGTAAAATAAGCTAAAATGAGTTTAAATCTAAAAATCACCAACCTACAAAGCTAAGATTTGCTTTGGTAATTGTTGCAAACAGAATTTGATAAATCGAGCTAAAAAAATCGAAGATCCAATGAATTCCTAGCAAGAAACTCGAATAACAATACAATAAGATGAACTTGCTTCAAAATCACTTCAAGAAAGTGCTTCCAAACTTCAGATCTAGATCCAAATCAACTTCTACTGCATAATTGATTGATGGAAGTACAATGTGATGAAGGTTTAGCTCTAGAATTAACAAACTCCAATGAAGAATTTCATAATTCTAATGGAAGAGCTTTGGTGAAGTTAGGGATGAAGATGAAAATGGAGAGTGAAAAAGTGAGAGAGAATTGAGAGAATTTGAATGTGAAGTATAGAAAAAATATAAAAAAAAGAATCAATTCTCTCTTGGAATGGAGCAAATTGGTTAAAATATGGTTTAGGTATGGAGTGAGAATAAGGTTTGGAACTTGGTTTTGAATGAGGAGTGGAAATTTTTTGAATTTTGGAGGAAAAATGACATTAACTTGGAAATGAGCTGATATCTTGAAGCATCTAGATCCTTCCACTGATGTAGAATTGATTCCAAGTGAAAATGAATGTGAATGAAACTACTACAGTGCTGAAAACTTATTGTTTTTGGCAAAATTGACATAGTGTAATGGATTTTCAACTGTGTGTTAATCTATTACACCCTTTAAAACCTGCATAATGGCGCCTTTTGGAGGGGTGTAGTCGATTGCACAAAAGTGTCAATCGATTACACCAAGGCAAAAATACAAAAATTGCCCTGTTGCAGCCTGTTATGAGCCCAGCTTCGCGTTTGAACCTTAGCCACTGATAATACCCTTGAATAATGCCTGAAACATGATAGACAACTTGTCTGGAACAAGATCATATGGACCCTGTTCTTTCTGCTATCGATTTTGAAATAATCAAACAACTCATTGAGCAAAACAAATGCTTGATGCTTCTGATGATTGTCTGTTTAGCTCTGAATGCTACTGAAACACTCTCTGCAAGTAAAGAAAGCTCTGAGCTGCCAGAAAAAAACACTGTGATCCCATGTCTTAGAAAGCCAATGCACTGCATAACTAAAATGCATATGAATTGCATATGGATGTGACCATAAGCCAACTAGGATTATAAAACAAAATTTTAGGATGTAACAAATATCTCCAACTATCATTTTTATCAACTGTTCGATGAATTAAGTTTTATGACCTCTTTTTTTTTTATTCAATAATTTATTTTTATTAAAAAAATCACAAAAATCAAATTTAAAATGAGTAATATTAACTTGTATTCTAAAAAAACATGTTAAGAAACCTACCAAGAAAAAATTTACGTTGAAAAAAATAATTATAAAATTTATGTACTAATTTAAAAAAATAAAAAAAACTCTTTAAACTTATTTACAGAACCGTTTGCATATTTGTCTTTAATTAATTAACAACGAAAATTTAGATGAACATATTCTTACTCCGTCCATCTCAACGTTCTTACTCAGTCCAGTTTACCCGATGAAATGATCCGTTGAAAAATGTACAAATTACTGTTACTTTATGCAAGATTCCAACTTTCGTACAATAATGCGAACCTTTCTTCAGCCAATGAGACTTACACAAAGTGACTTCTATTTTCGACACCCGAATCCAAAGAATCCCAATTCCCGATTCCAGTACAATTCGCATTAAACAAATCATTAATAATGCAACTCGAATAATAATAATGCACCACCAATAGTAACAATAATAATAAAAAACAAAAAACAAAAAAATGGTAGTAGCACAGTAATTTGAAAAAGAAGGGTTTGACGTAAGATTTCTTTTCTCGTTAACGATGAAAATAATAATATCACTCTCATCTCATAATCAACGGTTCAGATTCATTCCTCAGTTTTAGGGTCTTGTTTTATCTTCTTAAACTTCACTCTTTTCTTCTCCAATTAACCCTCTCTCACTCTCTCTTTCTCTCTCACATACACAAAACCTTCTTCTTCAATCTTTTTCTTTTCCTTCAATCTAGCTTAATCTAGTAGCAGAGAAGAAGAAGATGATGTTAGGGAAAAGACCTCGTCCTCCGATGAAAAGAACAACCAGCATGTCAGAAATAACCTTCGATCTGAACACAGTAACACCAGAAGACGATCCCAACAACAACCCCCTCTTCAGCCCTAACGGACCTGGCGCTGGTCCGTTCGGTCCATATCCATATCCACATCCGCCAACTTCTCCTCAAACCAACGGTTCAGATCAGAGCAGGCTATTAGCCACAGTCTCGCCCAGAAACCATAGAAGAAACTCATCTGATATGACTCACACCCCTGATTTCTTACGCTCTTGCTTTCTCTGTAAACGCCGTTTGGTACCCGGCCGTGACATCTTCATGTACAAGTAAGTTTATTTTACTCCATCTTTTTTAACCTATCTTTTATTAACCACAAATTTAACAGACTAAACCACTACCGTTAAACTGATTCTAGAGTTTTTTAATTAATAATTTTGTGTGTTAATTGCAGAGGAGATAGTGCTTTCTGCAGCTTAGAGTGTCGTCAACAGCAGATGAATCAAGATGAGAAGAAAGATAAGTGTTGTGTGGCATCAAAGAAACAAGTTGTTGGTTCTAAAGTTACCGCAAAAAGTGAAAAAATCGCGGTTGCCACAAGTTTGTAGCATATCATCCAAACAAGGATTAATGGATGGCATGCGATTTTAATTACCCATATATGTTCTTGCGCTTTCGTATCAGTAAATTATTATTTAAATATGTTAAATATTTATGTATCTATATTCTATACACCTAGCTCCTTTATTTTCGCTATGATTATTGTTCTGGCTTTGTAATTTTCATCTTGGCTGGAGTGGTTATTCAGTTCTTTGCTGGTTCATAGACCAGTAATTTTGAAGTAACGAGTCTATTTTCGATTGGATTTTGAATCGTGACCTATAAAAAATTAAAAGTAAAATTGTACTGTAACTCATAAAAGGAAAATTGGCATATTTTGTGTGGAAAGTAAGGATGGTGATGGGTTTGGGAAGTCTTTATATGCTGTCATCACTCCACTGATTTTCTTCCTTTTTTTTTAGAGAAAAAAATATATTTAACATCTATAAGTTGCGTAATCTGAGTCCTGACCCTTGAATTTTAAATATAAAGTGTTTAGCTTTTTAATTGTTCTTGCTCAATCAATAATAATAAATCCACATGATGTGCTTAACACACCGAATCTTTCTAATGTTAAATTAGCATGTGTCATAATCGTAATGTTGATGCTTAAGCGTATTAGTTTTAAAGAAATTATTCATGTACATCCAAACTTTATACTGTATATATTTTTCAAATGTGTGTAAATTTATAAAAAAATAGAAAATATGTGAGAGGTTTATATAGATTCATAGAGGAAATAGATTTGAGAACATTCAAAGAAAGTTTATACAAGCATAGGGGAGAATTCTTGGAAGACATGCAACATACAAGAAATAAGAAATTTCTAACACAGAGGGTTATTTTGCAATCCAACTTACTTTATTAGCTACTAATCTATGTCTGCTTCAGGAACGAAAGGAGGATGGAAAAAAAGCATTAGTAGTTAATGGAAGTGAATGGTTAAGACAATAGTTCAAAGAGATTAGAGAAAAGAGATCTTATGATGTGGATAATGAGAGAGTCAGATGGTTGCAATGTTATGGAGTACCGTGTCGGAACTCAAACTTCTTTGAGTTTATCACAACCCTTTGAGAGTATATATGTGTTCGGATGATAACACTAGAAGCCAATCAAAAACGGATGTAGTTCATATTCTGGTTAGAACAAAATACACTTTGATCTTGAATGAGACTTTAACGTTCAAATTAACAGAGAGGTGTACAAGATCATAAATGGGAAAATCTCAAACACTCTTAAAGATATGTATCCCTATAAACTCAGAAAATGTAAGGGTCTTGGAATTAAATGATTGCTTTGGTGAATGAAGTGGAGAGGAAGATAGTCCATAAGACGAGGTCGGCCTCAATGATGGTTTTCTCAAAATCAACAGCAAAAACTATGACTTATATAACAAAGCCAAATAAGGCCCTAATTGTGTACAATGAGACAGATAAAGAAAATCATCATACACAATGTGAGAATAGGAAGGGTGGTATGGAGGAAATATCAAGTGAAGTAATGTGAATTCAAAGGGTGGCGAATTCGGAGAAGTCAAGGTTTACTTTGAAAAAAATGGGTGCACAAAAAGTTGTAGCAAAAAATGTTAGGAGTGGAGGGGTCAGTGGTGTAGCGAAGGAAACATATTTCATTTTGTCTCATCCTAGAAGTAAGGAGAGAAAACAGGCTTTAATTGGTGGGCCCAATCCAGGAATTGAAAAGGCCCAATCAGAAAATCCTGGTCTACAAGCTCTCATAAATGAGTCGAATAAACCATCAACCAAGATATATATCCTACCTAACCTGTTGGTTCAAAGCAATTGTACCATTCAAATCCAAAACACATGTAGAAGAAAAACCTATCCACCTCACGAAAAAAATTTGGACCTTGACGTCATTAGACCGTCTTATTATTCAGCTCTTCTGCCTACCAAGCAAAAATTTTAAATTATACCTTCCCTTACCAATAAGTCAGATTCAATGAAAGATAATTTTTTCAGGAAGATCTGCTTAGTATTGCGAATCAACAATAGATTCAGATGTGATTCAAAGTAATAAGAAGTTTTGGGAGATTAAGTAAGAGGGTGTTGTTGGTAAGATTTGGAAAAAGGAGATAGAAATAGGAATCAAAGGATTTGAAGAAGTTAAAGTTCATGTGTAAGCAATTAGAGGAATGGAAAATAAAGACCAAAAAGGAAGAATATTGAAGCAAAGTAAAATCAAAGATGACATCATGAATATAATGTCATACACTATTTGTGGGTGATGCAATTCAATCAAAAAGAAATGTTGGGAACAATTGATTATATTATGGAAGATTGATATGTGCTTATTGCAGGAAACTAAACTCCAAAGTGTGAATGAGGCATGTGTAATCTCATTATGGGGCAACAGAAAGGTGGAATGAGCTCAAGGAAGGTCAGAAGGATTGTTGATCATGTAAAAAAATCAGGTTATTCACAATAAATGTGAGTTTTCCCAGGGAAGGATTCATTTGTATAAAACTCGAATGGCAAGAAACCTCTTACTTCATTATAAACATATATTTGTCTTGTTGTATTCATAGAAAGAGGAAGTTATGGAATGAATTGAGAGAGTTAAAATGTAAACAAAAACTTAGAGAATGATGCATATTATGTGATTTTAATTTAATCAAGAAAAAGAAAGAAAGAAAAAGGTTTAACACATAAGTAAGTATGAGTGAATGCAAGAATTCAAGGATTTCATAGATAGCTTTGAACTAGTGGATGTACCATCAATTAGAAGTAAATTCACATTGTTTAACTTGGAAGGCATTGCAATGAGTAGACTGTATATGATTCTTTTAGTAGAGGGCTTGAATGAGAAGTGGAAGATTAAAGGTAATAAGAGGTTCTGAGAGATTAAGTAAGAGGATGTTGTTGGTAAGATTTGGAAAAAGGAGATAGAAATAGGAATCAAAGGATTCGAAGAAGTTAGGGTTCATGTGGAAGCAACTAGAGGAATGGAAAATAGAGACCAAAAAAGGAGAAGATTGAGGGAAGGAAAATCAAAGAGGGCATCATGAATATAATGTCATACAATCACTACGCCAAAAATGATTTTTGGCAGCACAACAAAGACAGAGCGCTGCTAAAGATTTAAAAAAAAAAGAAAAAGGAAAAAAGCGTTGGCTTTAGAAAGCGCTTTCTTAAAAGCGCCGCTAAAGGTTGTTGTTTTGCAATACAATAGAAAGCGCTATTAAATGGGGGGATACGAAAGCGCTTTATAAAAGTACTGCTATAGGGGGGATACGAAAGCACTTTCTTAAAGCGTTGTTATAGATTCTGCCTTAGGCAGACTTTAGAGAGCTCTTTCTTAAAGCGCTGCTAAAGGTGAGGGTTACGAAAGCACTTTTAAGGAGAAAGTGCTGCTATAGGGGGGTTTACAAAAGCATTTTCAAAAGCGATGCTATAGGTCTTTACTTTTTTAAAAATAAAACAATATTTTTATTTCAGACTACACAGTATTCATTCTTTCTCTCTCGTGTATTCTTTTCCTCTCTCAAGACAAAAATCCTACTCCCTCCGTCCGTCTCTCCGACCGCCATATTGCGTCCGTCGTACTCCCTTCGTCTGTCTGTTCGACCGCGTCTCCCTCCGTCTGTCCGACCGCCGTATCCCTCCGTCTGTCCGACCACTTCCACCATTTTCAAGGTAATATGTTAATGTGTTTTCTTTTGTGTTTAGAAAATCAGATGAAACCTGAGTTGTAGTTTATGATGCAATTGTTATTGTTATTTTTTGTACGAGAGTGAAATTTGATCTTAGACCACATAAGCAACTGTTATTGTTACTGTTGTTTATTTCATCCAGCTTGAGATCTTAACGTTTATTAGTTAAAAATAGCATAACTAATATCAATAGAGATGTTGTTTTTGAAATGAAACAAAAGTAAAATATTCAATGCTAAATTAAATTAATGAAGAGTATTTTAAATACTAGTATAGAGAAGTTGTTAAGATATAAGTTAGTTTTACTTATATTTTATTCTAGGAAATATAAGTTATTTTTAGTTATATTTTATTCTAGAAAATATAAGTTAATTTTGCATATATATTAGCATAGGAAAGTTAATATATGAATAAATTTTCCTTTTATTTCATTTCAAAAATATATGTTAAGTTTGTATATATATCATTTTGAAGAAAAATGATCAAAAGAAAAACTTAATAGAAACTCTAGAGGTTATTATATAGTTTTGCAAAAAAAAGAGCAAACCATGGTAATTGAATCTAAAATATATATTAGAAAAATGTGAATGTTGGGAAATTATTTGAGAGCCGATCAACCAAATTTGAAGATTTAAAATTCAAATCAAATTTCTCAAATTTCAAAAACGTATCCACATATATCAAAGTAAGGAGTAGTGATAAGTATTTATAAATTTCTAGTATGAAAAATGATATAACTAGTTGTTGAGATGAGAGTTTATTCAGATCTTATGAATGTTTGTTTTATTTTAAATTTGAGATAAATCTTATTATGTTTTATTTTTAATCAATAGTCATGACAATACTAATAAGGATACAATTTCAGTTTAAATTTTATGTTACACTCTATAGCTATCTTTTAATTATTGAAAAATGATGGAAACTTGAATTAAGTAAGGAGAATGTTGTTATTGATGTTGTTAATGTTGATGTTGATGTTGTTGATGAAAACATGAATTAATTTTGTATGTTAATTTGTTATAGGGGTTACTTGTGAAGAGTAAGATGTGATCGTTTTCAAGAATCTTATTGTGTAGTTCTAGAAGTTGCTGACTTCTCTACAATTGCTACAGGTAATCACTATTGTTGTTTAACTTACTTAGTTTAGTTTAGCCTACTTAATTAGTATGGACAAAAAATGGATATCTTCCAATCGATTGTCAAAATAGTACGAGAATGGGTTATCAAAATTCGTTAAGTTTGATGTTGAACATGCCAAAGACCTTAGTAGGATCACATGTCCTTGCTTAGGTTGTTGCTATGGGCGTCAGATTGACGCAGTTCAGTTGGAATCGCATTTAAAGAGGTATGGAATTAATCGAAGTTATACATGTTGGACATTACATGGTGAGATAAGTAACAAGAATGTTGAACCGGGGATAATACGACCTATGCTTCAAACGACAACAACACAGATAGATACGACTATGTTCGAGTCGAAGAGATTGCAGAAGCACTTGAAGAAGATCTTCAAGACTGTCCCAAAATGTTTGAGAGGTTGGTAAGCGATGCAGAGAAACCGTTGTATAAAGTTTGCACTAATTTCATAAGATTGTCTGCGGTATTAAAGTTGTACAACTTAAAGGCGGGCAATGGATGGTCGGATAAAAGTTTCATAAAGTTATTAGCCCTCATGAAAGAGATGCTTCTGGAGGATAATGTTCTTCCCAATCGAACCTATGAAGCCAAAAAAATATTGTGCTCTATTTGCATGAGCTATGATAAGATACATGCTTGTCCAAATGATTGCATTTTGTTTCGAAATGAATATGCATCATTAAACGAGTGCCCTAAATGCAGTGTATCTCGGTATTAGAAAAAGTTGTCCCTAGCAAAAGTGTTATGGTATTTTCCTATAATTCCGAGATTTAGACGCATGTTTCATAGTGAAATATATGTAAAACACTTGACTTGGCATGCAGATGATAGAATTATAAATGGAAAGTATCGACATCCGGAAGATTCACCACAGTGGATGAAAATTGATAATGAAGAAGCGAGAAACCGTCGCTTGGCATTATCTACTGATGGAATGAACCTGCATGGTCTGCAAAGTATCTCACATTCCACATGGCCTGTGATTATTATGATTTATAACCTACCTCCATGGCTATGCATGAAGCATAAGTACATGATGTTATCTATGTTAATTTCTGGTCCTAAACAACCAGGGAATTACATAAATGTATACTTGACACTTTTAATCTAAGACTTAAAGAGTTTGTGGGAGAACGATGTTGAGGTTTATGATGGATATAGGAAAGAAAGTTTCAATTTGAGGGAGATGTTGTTTGGCACAATTAATGATTTTCCAGCATACAAAAATCTATCGGGGTATAGCATTAAAGGTCAATGTGTGTTCTATTTATGAAGAAAACACAGATTGGACGCGATTGGAATTTGGTCAGAAGAATGTCTTTCTTGGTCATCGTAGATTCTTAAATTCTAATTATCGCCACCATGGGTGGAGAAAAAGCATTCAATGGAAATTCAGAATAAGGTAGAGCTCCGCCTACATTGACAGGTGAACAAATTTTTGAAAAGGTGAAAGATGCGAGTACTAAGTTTGGCAAGCCTTTTGCTCATACGCTTGTCACGCGTGGGTGGAAGAAGAGGTCAATTTTTTTTGAATTGCCGTATTTGAAGTCGTTGTATGTAAGACATTTTCTTGATGTTATGCATATTGAAAAAATTTATTTGAAAGTGTTATTGGTACGTTACTCAATATACGAGGAAAGTCTAAGGATGGCCTTAAAGCAAGAAAGGACTTGGTAGCGATGGGAATAAGAAATGAATTAGGACCCTTGAAGAAAGGAAATCGAACATATCTACCACCTGTTGCTTATACTTTATCTAGAAAAGAGAAAAATATATTGTGTAAGTTTCTAAGTGAAGTTAAAGTTCCAGAAGGATACTCTTCAGATATTATAAGACTTGTGTCTATGAAAGACCTCAAGTTAAAGAATTTAAAGACACATGATTGCCATGTTATAATGGAACACTTTCTACCAATAGGTATACATTCTATTTTTCCAGAAAAAGTAAGAAGCGCAATAACTAAATTGTGTTTTTTCTTCAGGTCAATTTGTAGTAAGGTGATCGATCCTGCGATCTTACCAACATTGCAAAAAGAAAAAGTTATTACTTTGTGTGAGCTTGAAATGTATTTTCCTTCATCATTTTTTGACATAATGGTATATCTAGTTGTTCATCTTGTGAAAGAGGCACAATTGTGTGGACCAGCTTATATGAGATGGATGTACCATGTTGAACGTTATATGAAAATATTGAAAGGGTATGTGAAAAACCGAAGTCGACCAGAGGGATGTATTGTTGAACGATACATTGTTGAAGAAGCGATTGAGTTTTGTACTAAATATTTGTCCAATATTCAATCCATTGGCCTCCCAAAATCTCATGTTGTTGAAAAAAAAGTAGGAATTGGAAATAAAGTTGTGACAGTTTCAAGGGCTGAACAAGAGCAAGTGCATTTGTATGTTCTGCACAATGACATTAAGGTTGAGTCGTATGTTGAAATACACAAGGACGTTCTCCGAGGTTTAAATCCGAATAGAAATGAAAATTGGATAGTACGAGAGCACAATCGAAGTTTTATACCATGGTTCAAGGATCATATTTATTCAAAGTTTTATTCTGATCCCACTTCAATAACAGAAAGGTTGAGATGTTTAGCATATGGTCCAAATTTGCACGTGTTTTCTTATAGCACATACGCAATTAATGGATACATATTTTATACCAAAGAACAAGATGATAAAAGTACAATGAAAAATAGTGGTGTCACCATGCTAGCTGAAGCAATGCACATTTCAAGTGTGAAGGACTTAAACCCCAAATATGAAAATCTTTCATATTTTGGGGTTATCGAGCGCATTTGGGTGTTTGATTATGAGAAGTTTCAGATTCCTATCTTTGGATACAAATGGGTTAAAAATAATAGTGGCATACGAATGGATAAGTCAGGATTTTTGCAAGTGGATCTTAATAAGGTGGGGTACAAAGATGAGCCTTTTATTCTAGCCACGCAAGCTAAACAAGTGTTCTATGTCATTGATCTAACAAGTACGAAATGGTCTATAGTTCTTTTTTCCAACAAAGTAATCGATGATAACATTGAAGATCAAGGTGATGTTGATGTCGAGAAGGAATCTTATATTATAGATGATCAAGATGAGAATACTAGAGCGGATGAATCATATATTAGAAATGATCATAACAAGGGAATTTGGATCAATCCATCCGTCCGTGCTGTTAAGAGACAAGTAAACCACGTTCCAACGAAGAAAAGAAAGAGATGTTAGTGACAAAGGTACTTGTAAAATTATATATTATGCCATTCAATAAAATTATATATTTGTCATTCAATAAAATCATATATGTTTTTCTTATTTATGTTTTTCTTTTCATATATATTTGTCATTCATTTCAAAAGTTTGTTTTTCTAAATTATAGGTATTATGGCTAGCAACGAGGAAAAATCACATGATACTTCTAAAAATGATGGAAACAAACTAGCACATGATGTGGAAGGAGATATTACAAGAGGAATAACGATTATGAAAGGAATCATTCGTGTGAGAGATAAAGGTATAAAATATGATGTGCATTGGAATGAAACCGACCAATTAATTGAGCCTAATGGTGTGATGTTGACAAGTTACATTGAGGCACTTGTTCGTTCGCAAATTCCAATCACTTGTGATAATTGGAGAATTCCATTGTTGAAACCCGCTAAAGAAAAAATATGGAGTGAGATACAGGTATCATATCTGATATTTTTTAATTATGTTGATGGTTATGTCTTTAAATTATTTATACTAACATACTATATGTACATTAATTTGTTTGCAGAGGTCTTTTAATATTGGTGATGACCAAAAAAAATATTGTCTTCAACACTGTATAAGCATCCAAAGAATAAAAATCCTAGCAATAAACAAGTGATGGAGTCGTTGGAAAAATTCAAAGCTCAAATTCGTGAATTGCAAAAGGACAAAGAGAGATACATGTCAGAAAGGCGCGGTCTAGAGTTTAAAGATACTAGTGACAAATATAGTATCAATTGTAATTTTCAGCAGAAACTTCCCGAGGTAACTATATATATTACATTGAAATTAATTTAGCATAATTTTCTTAATTGACATATATACATATTAATAATATTCATTATTGGTTTACGGCATTTCACCTTGTCAGCTCTATTTATCGTCACCGACTTATCGCATGGTTGGCAAGGGAAAAGTGCATAACACTTTGGGAGACTTACTTCACCATAAACCGCTCCCTGCTGGATTTTTGAAAGTATCGATTGATATTGCTTTAGAGGGGGGTGCGTTACTGCCTATACTAGACGATGTTTCAGATGTAACATTGGTGGGAGACACAATACGATCGTATGTTGCATGGCCGTCAAATCTCATTTTTATAGATTATGAGGTACGTTGAACACCATTATGTACCTTTTAGTATTCAAATGTTTTACGACTCATACATGTAAGTTATTCTTATATTTACATACCATTTATTTACACAATGATCTTAAACTCCTACAAAATCCAAATCAAAAGATAAGGGAATTGTGCGTGAAACGAGTCAGCTGCATCAAACAAATAGGTACATTAATTGATATATATATATATATATATATATATATATATATATATATATATATATATATATATATATATATATATATATATATATATATATATATATATATATATATATATATATATATATATGTATGTATGTATGTATAAAAAATGTCAATTATATCCTCCAATTTCAATGGCTTTATGATCTTATACATTAATTACCTAACTTATATGATTTTTAGATTCATGCTCAAGAGTTGCAACAGGTCAGCAAAGGTAAGATGCCTGAATCTAGCAAGGTGTCCAACAAAAAAAAGGCCGAGCCTAAAAAAGCATATGTTCCTCGATTTAGGTTGTGCCCTGAAACATATGTAGCAACAACAGATGTGGTGGAGGGTGACATTCGTCTAATACTTATGGATGAAGGTATTTTCAGTTTTGCTTATGCCAAAATAATTGTTAAAGAGAATTTGGATCAGATTTTCCAACATTATGAATTAGACATCGGTGTTATGCATTCATACATCAGGTACTCCGATAAATTTTAATTAAATAATTAAACAATTTATTTTCTCATTTCAATGAATATTCTAATGTTAATTATGTTTTTATTTAAGGTTCTTGTATGAAAAGTTGTTGGTCCCGCATCAATTGACAGAAAGATTATCATTCTTATCTTCTAGCTGTATCAACGCACGATTAATCGATCACACTCCAGATGTAGTCAGAGATTACTTAGTCCAAACATTTATGGCCACAGATACAGAAAATTTGTATTTTTTGCCATATAATACTGGTCATGGGTTAGATTTCATTCTAATTTCATTTATTATAATTATTCATTTTTTGACATTCTATATAATATTTCCATCTAAACTTTTGTCTTGTTTTACAGTGGACACTTGTTGTTGGTTGCGATTAATTCGATAAAAGAAATAGTGTATTATCTGGATTCATTGGATGGTGATCAAACAAAATATTCAAATATGAAGAATATGGTTGATACGTAAGTGATGAGATTGTTCTGAATAATTATCTTTATTTATTATGTGAGATTGTTCTAAATATTCGTTTATATTATGTTAGAGTTATACAAATATTCTGATCACAAAGACAAGCAAGAGTACCAAAGAGTAAGGCTAACAACATTAGATGGATCAGAGTGCAGATATATTTTCACAATTTTGATTGTTATAGTGATGCTACTTGATAAAACTAGTTAAACTATATATTCTGATATATATTCATTTTTTTTTCATATGCGGTGTCCTCGTCAGCATAATGATATTGATTGCGGTTATTCTGTATTGAGGTTTATGAAGGAAATTATTCATTCGGGTCAAATAGAGATACCAAACATGGTATGGGTTTATAAGTTATATGATTTATTTGAATATTTAACCGATCTTCCATCTGAGTAATTAGTTTTAACTAAATCATGCATATTATGTTATATTGTGTAGTACTTTGATGAATTCAAGTGTGGTACTTACTCGAAAGATAAATTGAAAGAAATTAAGGAGGAATGATGTCAATGCATTCTTTAGATGAGAATTGTATAAGGTGTGTGTGTATGTATGTATGTATATATATATATATATATATATATATATATATATATATATATATATATATATATATATATATATATATATATATATATATATATATATATATATATATATATATATATATATATATATATATATATATATATATATATATATATATATATATATATATATATATATATATATATATATATATATATATATATATATATATATATTGTCTTTTGATTGGAGTTTATGGTTTTTAGAGATTTGTGTTGTTGTGATGCTATGTACATACTAGTAGGTAATTATAGTTCTGGAAGTCGTATATAGTTTTGAAATTTGTTGATATACTTCTAGAAGTTATTGTGAGGATCCGGGAATATGGAATTTGTAATTATATGTATAGTGAATATATTTGTGAAGTTATCGATTTTTGAATATATTTTAGAATTATGGATCGTTTCTGTTGAATTATAATATATATATATATATATATATATATATATATATATATATATATATATATATATATATATATATATATATATATATATATATATATATATATATATATATATATATATATATATATATATATATATATATATATATATATATATATATATATATATATATATATATATATATATATATATATATATAGATAGATAGATAGATAGATAGATAGATAGATAGATAGATAGATAAGGCTTATGTGTTGAAATAAAGGCTTGTTTTGAATTACAATGATTATAAGCAGGTTTATATGTTGAATTGTTATGGTATATATAAGGCCTAAGTGTTGAAATAAAGACTTGTGTTGAATATAATTGTTATAAGCAGGTTTATGTGATAAATTATAAAGAATTGTGCAACACATTCAACAAAAAACACTTCATAGCAATATGCACAATAGACAGCGCTTTTACCAAAAAAACGCCAGGAAAAAAGTGATTTTTAAAATAAAAAAAATCCAATGACGTGTAGAAAAGGCAACACTTTTCTTGAAAAAGCGCTGCTAAAAGGGGGAAAAGAGAGCGTTTTTAAAAGCGCTGCTAAAAGGGGAGAAAAGAGAAAAAGCGCTGCTAAATGTCTTCAGAAAATATACTTTAGAGAGCACTTTTAATGAAAAAGCGCTACTAAAGGTCTTAAGAAAATATACTTTAGAGAGCGCTTTTGAAAGCGCTGCTAAAGGGGGAGGGGGAGAGAACGCTTTTCTAGAAAAGCGCTGCTAAAAGGGGGCCTATAGCAGCGCTTTTTACTTAAAAAAAGTCACGCCTTTACCTACAGCAGCGCCAATTTAGGCAGCGTTGCTAAAGGTCTTTTTTGGCATAGTGAATATTTGTGGGTGTGGAAATCCAATAAAAAAGAAATTCCTGGAACAATTGATTGCATTAGGGAGGATTGATGTGTACTTATTACTAGAAACTAAACTCCAAAGTATGGATGAGGCATGGGTAATCTCATTATGGGGAAACAAGAAGGTGGAATGGGTTCAAGGAAGGTCAGAAGGATTGTTGATCATGTAGAAAACCAGGTTATTCACAATGAATTTGAGCTTTTCCAAGGAAGGATTCGTTGGTATAAAACTCGAATGATAGGGAACATATTACTTCATTATATACATATTTTCGTCTTGTTGTATTCATAGAAAGATGAAGTTATGGAATGACTTGAGAGAATTAAAATGTAAACAACAACTTAGAGATTGGTGCATAGTATGTGATTTTAATGTAATCAAGAAAAAGGAAGAAAGAAAAAGGTTTAACAAACAAGTAAGTATGAGTGAATGCAAGAATTCAAGGATTTCATAGATAGCTTTGAACCAGTGGATGTACCATCAATTGGAAGTAAATTCACGCTGTTTAACTTGGAAATAAGTATAGTTAGTAGACTAGACCTGATTCTTTTAGTAGAGAGCTTGAATGAGAAGTGGAAGATTGAAGGCCAGTTTGTAGAAAGCAAAGATATTTTTGATCATTGTCATACACGTATCAAAGCAAACCATTTGAATTGGTTTCCGAAGCGATTCAAAGTTTTCAATTGTTGGTTCGAGCATCAGAACTTTGTACCTTTTGTGTAGGAGGTATGGAAGTCATCCAGGGTTCAAGGAAATAGTTATTTTGTATTAAAGAAAAAAGTCAAGATCTTTGAAGGAAAATTAAGAAGTTGGAATAAAGAAGTTTGCGGGAGTGTAGATTTGGAGGTGGATAATGTTGTTAATGAACTTAATGAATTGGACTTCATGATTGCAAATGGAATAAATACTATAAGTGCGAACTTAGTAGGTAAGCATATGTTGGCAACAAGCAAGGTATGGAAAAATTTGAAGCGCAAAGAAAGCATTCTTAGGAAGAAATCAAGGTAAAAGTGGATTCGAGAGGGACACTCAAATTCAAGACTTTTTCATTGGGTTATGAAGATGAGATATAGAAGGAATAAAATCATGTCACTAAACACAGATAAGGGAAGGATTGAGCAGGTCAAAGAATTCAAACTAGAAATAAAGAATCATTTTCAAGATATATTCTAAGAAGTCATTGCTAATTGACCGACCTTGGATGGAGTGGAATTTAATCAATTGTCTGGGGAGGATCATGGCATGCTTCAGGAACCATTTCTCTATGAGGAGATTAAGGAAGTAGTTTAGTTAAGTGATGGTGAGGAAAGCCCAGAGCCAAACGGTTTTAACCTAGGATTTTTCAAGAAGTGTTGAGAGATATTAAAGGAAGACATAACAAAGTTTGTGAATGAATTTCATGCCAACGCCAAAAAGCCTAAGACCATCACTGAAACCTTCTTGACGCTTATCTCGAAAACATAAAATCCTCAAGAGCTTTGTGAATTTAGACCTATTTTCTTGGTGAGTAGCCTTTACAAAATTATCTAAAAAATATGGCCACGAGATTGAAGAAGGTAATGGATAAGTTGATATTAATAAGTTAATCTTCTTTCATACCAAACAGACAGATGCTTAATGGAATGTTAGTCATCAATGAACTAGTGGATTTAGCAAATAGGAAAAATAAAGAGTTTATGATGATAAAGGTAGATTTCGAAAAGGTATATAATTTTGTGAGTTAGAACTATATTCGTAACATCATGAGAATAATGAGCTTTAGTTATAGATGGATGAAATGAATGGAATCTTGTGTCTTCACAAGTAGTGTGTCTGTTCTTGTAAATGGCAGCCCAATATTGGATTTTCAAGCTAGGAGAGGCCTGTGTCAAGGGGGTCCCATTTTCTCATTTCTTATTCCTTATGGTTGTAGAAGGCTTGGCTGGATTAGTTCACAATGCAATCCAATTGGGGGAATTTAAAGCATTCAAAGTTACTGAGGATATCAAATTCAAAATGTTACAATTTGCTGATGATACTATAATAGTGGGTGATGGATCTTGGAAATCTTATGAAGCATTAAATAAAATTTCATACATGTAAAAGCAAGTTTATTGGCATCAATTTTAAGGAAAATTTCATACATGTTACTTCTACGTTTGTGTCGTGTTGTGTTAGTTCGATCCCATCATTTTTCTTAGGCATACATGTGGGCACTGATCCAAGAAGATGAGCAAAATGGAATCCTATCACAACAAATCTTTGAGGTAGACTGTCACCTTGGAAGGGAATGCAACTGTAAATAGGTTGAAAGTTGTGATGTTGAACTTTGTTTTGAGTAGTATACCAATTTACTACTTTTCATTTTATAAAGCTTCAAAGATAGTTATTCAAGAGATTATCGAAATTCATCGGACATTTTTATGGGGAGGAGATTAAGAAAGGAAGAAAATTAACTGGGTTAGTTGGATCAAAGTTTGTAAGCCAAAGAAAGAAGGTGGGCTTGAAGTCAAACATAGTGAACTATTCAACCTATCACTATTGAGAAAATGGAAATGGAGAATCCACAATGATCATGGTTCTATTTGGGCTGATCTGGTTTCCACATGTATGGAGGCATCAAAGCAAAAATTCTTGATGGTATTAACCTCGTAAATGACAGGAGAGATTCCCTATGATGGAGGGACTTAAGATCAACAAGATTAACACACATGAAGGGTCAGAATTGGTTTTCAAATAGAATTTCTTGCAAGATAAGAAATGGATAGGACATTGATTTCTTAAAGAATAAATGGATAAGGAATAAACTTTTATGTAGCCTATTTCCAGAACAACTTTTCTACTCAAGCAACAATGATGTTAAAGTGACACATATGAGGTATTAGTTCGAAAACTCATGGGTGTGGGATAAGTGTATGGATACTCTCACTTATAAAGTGTTCAATCTTCACTTTTCTAAACAATATAGGACTCAGGGGCGGCCAAACACTTCTCGAGGTCTGAGGCAAAATTTAAACTTAAATATTTTTAATATATTAAAAATGTTTTTCGTTTTAAATTAATATATTTTAGATGTTTTAAAATGTAAAACTATTAAATTATTATAATCCATTTCATTTAATATTTTATTTTAATTGATAATAAAATTAATTCATTTAAACACACTTCTCATTATTTAAAATATCATAATTGAAAAATAATATTAAAAAAATTAGATATCAAGTCTCCTTCTATGTTAAAAAATTCAAAAATTTATTATCTATACGGGTGGCTTTTAAATTAACAAATCAAATAATACATATTATATATATTATTATATATTTTAAATGGGTGTTATCATTTAATTGATATATAACAAAATTTAAAAAGTTTTTTATAAATAAAAATTATTAAATAAAATCATATATAAATATAAAATAGAAATGTGAGGCCTTAGACGGTAGTTTTGGTAACCTACCCCTATCAATCTTAAAAAAACTTAAAACTCATATTTATTTTTCAATATTGTTCACATTTATTTTTTAACCGCAAGTACCATCTACACTCCTTTTAAGTATAATATTTGCTGATAATGTATTTATTAATGTGAGCTTAGATTTTTTATTTTGCCAAACAAACTCATAGTCTCACTTCAAGGCATGAATTATTTTTTGAAGCAAAATATTTGACATACAAATATTTAACTCTAACTATAGATAGATTAAATTATTAATACAAATCAAAGACAAAGTTTGTCTCATAGAAATTTGAGAGCTCTCAAATCGGAACTTCATAGAATTGAAGCATTTCTTTTCTTTCTTTCCACGGAATCAAACGAATTCAACTTGCAAGCAAATCAAATCGTGGATAGTTGTGCATGAATTAAAGGAAAATTGTAGAGCACTTTAAGCATTTGGTACTTTCATCATCCACTTGATGATGCCAAGTGGTTCGAAAATTGTTGTAAAAATATTCATCGGATAAAAAATTCTATAATGAAATATTCGTGTGAAGATACCAAAATCTTGACTGCCTAGAAGTATTTTATTTTAAATTAAGAAAATGCTAAATAGAAACAATGTTCTAAAATAAAAATAAAAAGTTAAAAGTTACAACCTAATAGATTGAATCGATTAAAAGCTGTTACAGTGCTTTTTTTCAAGCAATTATGTCAAAATGAAAAGAAAAAGAAACTACATTTAAACTAAAAGTGTTAAGTATTTCTTTTGTTTATGTAAAAAAGTGTTAAGTCTAGACTCTCGCCGGAAAAGAACTATTAAGTAGATGAAAATTGTGAGAATATTTTTCAAAAAATAAAATGATAAAATATTGTTTTCGCCAAGTTGAAAAACAAATTAAAAAAAAGATAAAATATTAGTTATAATTTTGATAAAATATTGTTTTTGTTAATTTGAAAAATATACTATTTTTTAATGATAATTTTATATTTTCTCAATTGCAGTTATTCATTTCAAGAGTATCACATTTTTAATGTGGGTGACCCAAATCATATATCTAAATGGAGGATATTGTTAGTACATAATACTATTTTTTAGGCATCACGAGTTTATATATTTCTTTTGATGTCTTAGAATATAAATTTATTCATTAAATTATTTGTCTATTTGTCTGCGAATCAAGTCAGGAAGAGTAGAGATAGTAGGGTGTTTAGGGATGATCTGAACGTAGCTGAATTGCCGCATGACGCATTCGGACAGATGAGGAACAATGATCCCCGATGCGTAGGCCAACCATCCGAAGTATAACATTATCTCGTCAAATGGCCACGTCTGACGGTGATCCACATAGCTGTTAAAGTGCATGTCCTCGGCAACCAAACAGTCAAGATATACTCTGAATTGCTCGATAACCTGGTGTTGTACCCCAAAATTTGCCCAACCTTTTATTTACTTGGCTTATGTTTTCACTGCATTGTTCTAGCATTTGTTCTAGCATTTGCATTTGCATATCATAACATCTGTGTTCGAGGCAGGGGATCAAGGTTTTCCGTGGCACAGTTTTCTTTTAGTGCAAGAGACTGAGCAACAAGCAATAGCAGCTCTGGCATTTATTTTTCCCAACGGTCGAGCGGCCGATTTTATTTTTGTTTTGCAGGATATTTTAGCTCAGTACGCGGCACTCAGGCTATCTCGAGCATTCTCAGGGTTATAGCACTCAAAGGCAAGTTTCAGAGGCTGAACAGGGCTTAAAACGATTGAAAACAGACCATTGTGCAGATTTTCCCTCCAAAAGGCACCAAAATTCAAATTTTGAAGGTGTTAATCGATTAACTAAGTCAAAATCAGGTCAAAGTTGAAGTTTTGAGGGTGTTAATCGATTAACCATATGGCTAACCGATTAACTAGTGCAAATTTTAGCTATGCACGTGATTTTTCAAGTGGAGTCACTTTGGGGTCCAATTTTGATCACTTGTGGGTTGATTTTACACCAAGGGAAGGATCTAGAACCATTTTGAATTTTGGTTAACTTTCAAATCATTTCAAATTCCCTCCAAAATGTCCACTTCTCATTCCAAAGCAATTTTCACAAACCACACTCCAAGCCTCATTTGGATCCAAGCCTAAGGGGTATTTAATTGATTTGCTCCAAACCTCAAGAAAAGAGCCTCATAATTTCATTCTCATTTCAGAATTCACTCTCATTCTCTCAATTTGCTTTCAATTTCTCCATTTCCAAAACCTTCACCAAAGCTCTTCTTTGTTTGAATTCATTGATTCTTCATTGGAATCATTGATTTCTAAGAGCTAAACCTTCATCCATCATCCTCATTGAATCAATTTCTTCATCCAATTTTCGTGCAAGTTTGGATCTGAATTTTGAAGTTGCCTTGAAGGAGCTTATTTGAACTATTTTGGCTTAATTGTGGTGGATCTTCACTCCTACAACAAGAACACACTTGGATCTTGAAGGATCTCTGGGTTTCTTGCTTGGATCTGCATAATTGGAGTAAGTCAACACTAACCGAAGCAATTCTCCGCTTCGTAGGTTGGAATTCTTGATCTGATTTTGATTTTGAGCTTATTTGCATAATTAGCATGTGAATCTTCATTTTCGATTGATTTTGCTAATTTGATTGATATGATATGTGATCGTGCTGGTTTAATGTGTTTACATGTTGATTGGATCAATGTTTGCTGGTTTAAATTCGTGCATAATTGATTATGTGATAATCCAGATCATTGGATAAGTGCTTATGTGCTGAAAATGTTGTTATGTTGCTGTTTTTCTGCTGCTGGTACATGGTTAACCGATTAACCCAGGGTGTTAACCGATTAACCGTTGCGCATTTTTAAATTTTCAAGCATTTTTCAATGGTTAACCGATTAACCCCTGGTGTTAACCAATTAACATTGTGCCAGCAGGCCTGTTTTGTTATTTTTCATGCTTGGTTTGATATCGTTACACTTCGAATCTTCATAGATCAATATGATGCATTATGAGTGAGATGTTTTGGATATATGTCACTGTTCTTGATTGTTTAATCATGATTTTGTTGAAACGCGTATCCGTTTTCCACTTGAATGCACACTTTCGTAGTTGTTGTTCAAGATGATGTTGTGCTTGCATGTTCATGTTTGCTTGTCTTCTTTCTTCCTTCTTCTTTGCATCTCTCATATGTATGCTTGAGGTCGAGATGTGCTTGTGGTGGTATTTACCCTACACTTTGTTCCTCCCTCACTTTCATTCTAATTCTGCATTACATGTTTGCATATTGCATTTTTCTTATGCTTTCTTTTTCTTCTTCTTTTGTCTTCCTTCGCCATGTTCCCTTAGGACCTCTAATCCTTCTTGTTCAAGATGGATTATGATAGATATTAGGATCTAAACCATGCATGATAACATTAGGTAGCATCCCCTTTCATCCCAACTATAGGTATACTTTGCATGAGAACATTAGGTTGGGTCTTAGTCTCCCTTTAGAGTGTCTCTCTCTTCTCATATTCAAACATCTTCAAAACACTTAATAAAGGTTAAGGATTATTGTGTGTTATGAGCCTTAAGTACTTGGGAAATGGTGATTGGGGGGCCTCCTCTCAATTATCTAGAGTGTTTAGCATATGTCCTTTGGACGATATGCGACGCATTCGCTCCTAGGTCATAATCTTTAGTGCAACATGAATTGCAAACAATAATCAATGCACTTCTTCTCTAAAATACACAAAAACAAACTTCAAACCTTTTTATCCTTCGGGATCTTAATTTGGAAAACCTTTTTTTCAGAAAAAGATTGTTGTTAAGCTTTGGTTCTACCGCAAATATGCATCGTCCCTAACTGCTAGAACGGAGGTTTAACCTTACTTGGGCCTAAAACATTTTGAACCAACCGGTGTTCTTGTTAGCTCGAACTACGTTTGCTTTGATTTCTTGTACCAGACGAGAATACGTAGGCACAAGACGGCGATGTATTGACGAGCAACCTTCCCCCACTTTCACCCATAGTTAGTCGAACTACGTTGACTCTGACTTTCCCATTGCACGAGGGAATACGTAGGCATAGAGCGGCGATGCTCTATCGAGTCTCTTTTCTTTTCTTTTTTGTCCCTGAGTCGTAGCTTAGATAGTAAACACCCTTTTAGATAGACAACAAAGCGTGGATCCCGTCGAGTACGACGGACGTGAAGGGTGCTAATACCTTCCCCTTGCGTAACCGACTCCCGAATCCGAGATATGGTTGCGATGACCTGTCTTTTCCCCTTTTCGTTAGGTTTTCTCTGATCGTTTTCTTTCCCTCTTTTGGGATAAATAACGAAGGATGGCGACTCTTCTGTCTTTGCCGGCCCCTCTTCGCAGCGATGCGACACCTGGTTCCCTTTGAGCGGGATAAAAGCACATGAGCGTGACATATCCTCAGTGTACTTAGGCACACTCACCCAACCAGTGATGCGCGAGAAGTGCTGGAGGATCTAAGCCTGAAATAAAAAGTTTAGAACATTCAAGGATCAAAAATATGAAATGAAAATGATAAAAAGAAATATTCAAGGATCAAGGATTATTACCACTAGTAGTGTCACGCTGCTTGTGACCTGCTTCGTCTTCCACAAACATCCATCTTTCAACTTCAAATAAAGATATATCAGGAAAGTCACCCCCAGTTGTACTCATTGATCCGGTGTAGATCCAAGAAGTACCATAGGTAGGCAACGTCGGTTTAAGTGGCACTCGTGTTCACAAAAATGTAAGGGTCAACCAAAAAAAGAAAGTATGCTCTCAAAGTATGCGTCCTGTGTACCGCCACCTACTCAGCGTCTTCATGTGTTTGTTATGCCTTCTCGATCTCGGCCATATAAAGCTTCCGCAGTAACTCAAATCTAGCATGAACACCCATGGACTTATCCATCTCCTTCATCACATCCCCTAGATCATTCCCCAGATGTTGTACCATCATCTCGACTGCCTCGTCTCTGGTCATCCTCCCATGATTGAAGAATCCCCCTCTGATCGAAAGATGTAACAAACCCGAGACATCGTTGTCACACCCTAAATTTGCCCTCCCTTTTTAAATATTTTTGCATTTTCGATTCTATTTTTAATTTTACATTTTCCACTTAATTTCATGTCATTTAGACACGTGTCCACCGACGATTGGGCGTTTTTCGAATGTCTATTATTTCGCCCAATGAGGACTTGACACGTAGCCTAAGGAGGTTATTTTTATAAATATTAATTCCATTTTTTTTATTTCTCTTTCTTTCTTTTCAAATATAACATTTCGTACATATTTTACCTTTTAATAGAATTTAGATAGATTGTTAACTTAGAAAATTAATTTAGAAATTAGAATTAGAATTCTTAATAGAATGGTTAGAAATAGATTTTTTAATTAGAAATAAAATTTAATTAGATTTTATTATTATTAGAATAGAATTATTATTTTTATTAGAATAGATTTTTTATTTTATTAAATTATAGAATTAGAATTTTTTAATTTAGAATATAGAGTTTTCATTAGAATTTAGCATGGAATTACATTATCAGTTAATTAAGTTAGAATTATATTAGACTTTTAGAAATAGATTTTTTACTTTTAGAATTATTATTTTTTCTTTTCCTATCCCGAGTGTTGGACATTTACCGTAGGGTTTACAGTCGCAAAGCACTTACCATTCAAAACCAAAAACATCTTTAATAAGAGAATGAATTTCTCTTTGTGTTGAACCAAAGAGAGAAGATTGAGTGTAGACTTCTTCCTCTCCAAGTGTCAGAATACTCACTGTAGTGTGTGTGGTCTTGATACTCGTCTTTCAATATGAAGACGCTATGTTCGCCACACCATTTCATAACAAAAAATTTTAGATAAAGAATTGGGTATTACCCGCAAGGGGTTACTATCCGAGGATTTATCTCGCCCCTAAAAACAGTTTCACAAATCAAACGTGACTTCTTGCCTCGCATGGCAAAAATCAATCATTTCAAAAAGGATATGTTACGTCCGTTCTACTGCAAACAGGTAACGCATAAGTATTCTCACATGCGAGCAGCAATACACCTAAACTGCTAGAATGCGCACGATAGTATCATCCACAAAAACACCAGTTACCCGTAGTAGCACGAACTACGTTGCTCTGATTTCTCTTGCATGTTGAGAATACGTAGGCATAGGATTGCGACAATCCTAGCGAGCACCCTTTTCTCTTTTCCACCCTTTCCGAGAAAGGAATGCTACATTTGTTCTACCGCAAACAGGTAACGCTTAAGTCTCCTCACATGCGAGCAGCAAAACACTTAAACTGCTAGAATACGCACGATAGCAGCGTCTACCAAAACTCACCCGTAAACCGTAGGCCGAACTACGACTGCTCTGATTCTTTACTTCCTTTTGAGTAAAGATAAGTAGGCACAAGGGCAGCAATCCTTGCCGAGCACATTCCCCCTATATTTGTAGTTCCCCGAACTACATCGACTCTGACTTTCTCACATTTGTTGAGAATACGTAGGCCTAGGACCGCGAAGTCCTACCGAGTCTGTTCTTTTTTCTTCCCTTTCTCTCTCTCTTTCCCCTGTTTCTAACCCTTCTCTCTCCTCTAGGAACACTCATAAAAAGCAATAACCTTTTAGCAAATACATCACACGTCGACAAACAAATGGTTCTCATCGAGTACGATGGATGCGAAGGGTGCTAATACCTTCCCTTCGCATAACCGGCTTTCGAACCCGTTCTTGGTCGCGAGACCATCTTATCCGTTCATTTCTTAAGGTTTTCTCGATATTTTCCTTTCCCCTTGTGGGATAAATAAAGTTCGGTGACGACTCTTCTGTCCTTTTTTTCGCCTCCCCGTCGTTGCACGATGCATTTTTCGAGTAGCGACAATCGTCCAGTGTGATAAACAACTCACCATGCAGGAGATGAAACAAAGAGGTCTTCCAGTGCCATCTTTCCACAAATGCATTAAGTATCCTGTGGCTGACCAGAGTGTAACCAATCATGCATAAGTCCTTCAGGCCAAATAAGGACAGAACCGACTGAAATCAATCCTCCTTCTGCTAAGGCAATTCAACAATCTTCCTCATGTGGTTAAGAAACTTCTAGGGATCACGCTCTTGAAATTTGTTAGAAATAATCAATGTCAGTAATAATCAATGTCAAAAATAATCAATGTCAACAATTAAAATTAACGGATAAAAAAATAAAGAATATAACTAATGCTACCTCTTTGTCCAAGATATGTTTGGCAGTATGGTCTGCACAAAGGAAGTAAGGATAAATCAAATGGACCTTCACCAAAACCATCTGGCTCGGCATCAGCAGCAGCCTCACCCTTCAGAGGTGGCACTGGATCAACATCATCATCAGCGGGAGTTGGGTCTGGAATAACAACATCATCTGTAGGAGGTGACACAGGTGAATAATGACGCTTGCGCGAGGATGGGAGAAGTGATGCGTCAGATGATGAATCCTGTCTCCTAAGGGAAGAAGAAGAAGGTTGAGTGGTATGAGGTGAAACACAAGCCCCAGAAGTAGATGCCACCCCAGAAGAAGACACATCTGTCGGACCAGAGGTTCCTGGAGCCTCCAGAACCTACTGGCTCTTTTCCTGCCAAACGAATGCGTGCTGAGCAACTCAACCATGTCCGAGTCTGTCAACTCTGACAACCATTATGCATGTGAGGTAAATTAAGGCATATCATTAGTGCACACAAACAACACACACAAGCAAGAAAATTATAAAAAAAAAAAACTGCAGAAATTCCGGAGATGGATCTCCGGAAGTACCATTAAACTAAAACGTTGAACAATTCTAGAGATGCATCTCTAGAAGCATCATTAAATTAAAAATTTAAACAATTCCCGAGATGTATCTCCAGAATTTCCTAAAGTATATGAAACACTGAACAATTCTTGAGATGCATCTCCAGAATATTCTGCAACATGGAGGTCGCGTCAATGGCGAATGTACCTCTTGCAAGTTGAAAAAACAAGATCTGATTGTCATTTTCAACCAACAAACAAGTTATACACTAATTCTAAACTATGTTACATGTGATTCCTACACATTTCTAACCCTAATAATTGATTTATACACATTCACACCAAACTCAAAATTTACCGAAAACTCAAAAAAACCTACTTGAAATTAATGATTTAGATGTTGTTTCCAATATTAGAGATGATATTTGATGTTACTTTTAGTTCTTTTGACTCCTTTTTAATTAAATTTGATTTGGTGTACGATTGTATTGAGAAAAATGTTGAAGTTGTATGTTGAAAAAAACTGTGAAATGAGGAACGAGAAGAGTCTGGCGCGATTTATGCTCCATAATATTCCGGAGATATATCTCTGGAATATTTCGACGTTCACTTACGCTCAACTCTAAGTCATGTGTCGGATGATTCCTCTCATTCATTTTAAGTTGCCTTGAAGCATAAGTTAAAACTTGATGATGTTGCATTAACACACCTCCCAATCCCATCAACGAAGCATCACAATATACAACAAATAGTTCTGCCGGATTCGACAAGATTAAAACATGAGCTGCTGTCAGCCTTCTCAAAAGCTCTTGAAACTTTCTTCACACTTTGCATCCAAAGGTCCATACGATTTCCTTCCCCAATACCCCAAAAAAATCCCCAAATCATTACTAAGGTATTACGGCGATAAAGGCACAAAATCTACGACTTATTAGGCCAATCCCGTATCCTATTTACGCCTCAAATTCCTATAAAATCCTTAAAATTTTCCCACATTCATTAGAGTTCTCATAATCAATTACCCTATACGGTTAAAACCTCAACAAAAGATTTTGGCCACGAAGGCCTAATTTCCCTTACTCCCAAATCATCCTCAAACATATCAGACCATCAGTTCAAATCCCTCAAACTCATTAAACTCACCAGAAAGGCAACAAAAATTCAATACCTAAAATCCCTAAACCCTTAAATCGACTTTAAATACATTGAATCACATATTGAAAACAATTAAGGTAATACTCCCCATACTTAAACAACCTCAAAAATAGATTTGGCCACAAAGGCCTAATTTTCTCAAACTTAAAAACCTCCTAAATTCTTAAATCGGCTTTAAATACATTGAATCACATATTGAAAATAATGAAGGCAATACTCCACATACTTAAACAAACTTAAAAACAGATTTGGCCACGAAGGCCTAATTTCCTCAAACTCAAAAACCTCCTAAATCCTTAAATCGGCTTTAAATACATTGAATCATATATTGAAAACAATGAAGGTAATACTCCTCATACTTAAACAACCTCAAAAACAAATTTGGCCACAAAGGCCTAATTTCCTCAAACTCAAAAACCTCCTAAATCCTTAAATTGACTTTAAATACATTGAATCACATATTTAAAACAATGAAGGTAATATCCCCACATTTAAACAACCTCAAAACAGATTTGGCCAGGAATGCCTAATTTCCTCAAACTCAAAAACCTCCTAAATCCTTAAATCGGCTTTAAATACATTGAATCATATATTGAAAACAATGAAGGTAATACTCCCGATACCTTAATTTGTCGATTCTAAACCTTTCTCCTTTGAGTTCTTGGAAACATTGTCTTTATCCTCTTCCCTCAGAGCTCTGGTCTCTTTTTCTTCTCTTTTCACGGTCTAACAAGAATGAATCCTAATTTCCTCAAAATTCCTTTTTGTTAAACCTAACTTTGCGCCTTTAAAATGGGTTTTCCAATTTCACCCTCACTAACTTCTCCTCAAATGTCCACTTTGCCCATAAATTAACTTATATTTATTTAAATTAATAATAATACCAAATATATTCATATTATATACTATTATTTAAATAAATAACTAAAAACTCCATAATTCTCAATACTTCATACCAACCACCGCAAATCACAAAATATACGAATATTCCTATTTAAATAAATTAAATAAATATTCCAATAAATTTGGGGTGTTACAATAGGTACTAAGTTGATTCTCAATTTCAGTTACGTACATCTTAAACATGTCAAGTGCTTCAATTTTATTCTTCATTAAGTATAATCAGAGCAATCATCAATAAAAGTGATGAAATAATGTTTACTATTTCTAGTTAAAGTTCCATCTAATTCACATATATAAGAGTGTATAAGATCTAGTGGATCTGATTCTTTAATAATTGATTTATGAAAAGTCTTAGTAATTTTAAATTGATTATAATATTCACATTTATTTGTATCATTAACATTTAATTTAGGGATTAAGCCTAAGTTTCTTGCATTAGAAATAACTCGTTTATTAACGTGACAAAGCCTAGCATGTCATATATTAAAATCACACAAAGAGTAAACAGAAGGAGAAATTTTATTCAAATCAACATTCAACTTAAACATGCCATCAATGGCATACCCTTTCCCAACAAAAATACAATTCTTAGTGATGGTGTACAAATTTGCCCCAATAGACTGACTAAACCCTTCCTAATTCAAAACAAAACCAAAAACAAGATTCTTCCTAATTTCAGGAACGTGCATGACGTCCTTGAAGATTAAAGTCTTTCCTGAGATGAAGTTCAGCTTAACGCCTCTAATGCCAACAACATTAGTGGTGTGAGCATCTCCCAACAACACTTTCTTATTTTCAGCATTCGTGTATGTCTTGAACATAGCATGATCATAGTAGACATGACGAGAGGCGCCAGCTTCTATCCACCAACCATGTTGATTTCGGTGATCATAGCAATAAATTGCTCATCAATCAGGTAAACCTATGCATTAGAGCTAAGAGGTTTAGGCCCGCTCTTACATCACTTAGCCATATGATTCGGTTTTCCAGAATTAAATCAAGTGAAAACTGGAGCATCATTTCTTTGAGTTGGTGGTTGATGTCTAGCAATCGGAGCATATGGGCCCCTTGAGCGATTCTCATTCTTAATTCGATTCACAACATTGCGGTTCTGAGTCTTTAATGATTTTCCCGTAGGCTTCAAAATTGCACCAAATCTCTTTTTGTTGTTAGAAACAACTAAGACTTCATCCTTCTGATCTTGTCTTCTAGATTCCTCTTCAATTTGGAGGTGTAACACCCTTCTAAACCTCACGGAAAATATACATATTATCAGAGTAAATAATCATGCATTCAAAAAGAATGTCACACATAACTCTCAAAACTTCAACAACCACCTTTCATGCTCATTAACACTTTAATAATTAATCATGCTTTTCAAAATTTCACTTTGCATGTAGCAGCGGATTCAATTTAAATCATAACTCTCTTAACAGAACATTCATGTTCATCACATAATTCAACATTACTTAGGCACTAAGGCCAACATCACAATACTCTAATGAATATGAAAACATAACCTAGAGTATACAATGTATCTCTAAAATATAAACCAAATGATCCCAGTGTTACATGACCAGAGCACGACTCGACCCAACATAGTTAAAATACTAAATAGCTACACCAACAGCGACCACGCAACTACGAGCAACTCTACTCACGATACATGCACGGTGTCATATAGGACATCATTCCAGCAGAAGAGTGAGAAATATTATCATAATAATCAATGCATATAATTATATATATCCACAATCTTAGAATACACATAATCAACATTCTCACCACAAGTTATCCATATACGTCACAATGTATACACAAATATATGGATAATCACCAAGCATGCTTCCTCATACATACATCCACAATTTCAATCAATTCACCTAAACATACACATTATGTTTAATTCACCATAATTCATATAAACATATACAATCATGTTTATTCATTAATTCCTCAGTCAATATCATTCATAATTACACATTCACAATTCACATTATTGCACATAAACATTTACAATTATGTTTATTCATCACAATTCATCATAAAGTACACACACACACACACACACACACACACACACACACACACACACACACACACACATATATATATATATATATATATATATATATATATATATATATATATATATATATATATATATATATATATATATATATATATATATATATATATATATATATATATATATATATATATATATATATATATATAACACCAAGCATATTTATCATGCATATATCCAAAGTTCTCAATTCAACAATTCACACACAAGCATACTTTCATATAACAATGATATCTATGCCATATGACTCATATAAAACTCATCAATTCTCACCAATCCCTACTTGAGATTATGGGTACATCATTTATATCCCACCAAGAACAACATCTCAGTTATTCTATCTCGGTGATTATTCCACTAGGAACGACATCTTAGTCATTCTACCCCAGTGTATACGACCATGTCACTATACCTCACTAGGAACAAAACCTTGTTATTCTACCCCAGTGATTACTCCACTAGAAACATCTTGTTATTCTACCCCAGTGAGTACGAGCCTTACACATATACATATTTTCAACATCATCATCATATTTACCAAGCAATACACATATATTCACAATATGTTCTCATGCATTCTTTACATACAATCGCATACAAACAATATACATTCACATACAATATATATATATATATATATATATATATATATATATATATATATATATATATATATATATATATATATATATATATATATATATATATATATATATATATATATATATATCGCAACATATATATAATTCACCATTCATTCATATACATCACAAGGTATATTTATTCACAATAAACACATTCATCACTCCACATGAACATTAACAATTACGTTTATTTACCAATACACAATTCGTGATGATAAATGCAACTCATAGAGACCAAATCACGACTCTATGCAGATGCACATGCGGTACCGACTCATTCAGCAGGTTCAATTGAAGAACCAAATGGAACCATCGCTCGTTACCGAAGTAACTCCCCGTCGGGCCTACGATATTCACCCATTGCTCACACCCAACATGGGCACACGATGTTTCAGGATTGCTCACACCCCACACGGGCACACAATCCGATCACTCACACCCCACACGGGCACATAATCTGATCGCTCACACCCCACATGGGCACGCAATCTGATTGCTCACACCCCACACAGGCCCACAATCGTTCAGCAGATTCTACACGGAATCAATCAGCACAAGGATGTATATCATGATGCTTCACATGCAAAATGACTCCATACACTTCTTGAAATGCATACATATTCATAATATTTTCATGCATTTATCTCATCTAATCTCATACAATCATCATACATTCATAATGCATACTCCATATTATATTCATCATTTATCTCATATTATCACATACAACTCATATGCATTCACAACAATTATGCCAAACAGCAACCGAACGCTCTAATTATTTAAGCCTCACTACTTAAAATAATTAATCTCTATTAATTGGTAAAATCGGCTAAAAGTCGGCTAAAAATGATATTTCTTTTCACCAAGTTATAGAATATATTATTAGCTTCAGTTTGATATAAAGAACGACAAAATCCGATAAACGGTGAAGATATGAATTTTCAAGTTTCGAAAAAAATAATATTTTCTCACACTTACAGTGTTAACGGGTTAACGCATTCCGTTAACCGGTTAACGGCTCCAAAAACTCAGTTTTTGGCCATTTTTAATACCGTTAATCGGTTAACCCATAGTGTTAACCGGTTAACACCTGAAAAACTTGGAAAAACAAGCTACGGGTTTGTGCCTAAAACCCCCAAAAACCTGACAGATTTAATTATTTTCTCCCGATTAAATACCTACTCATCATTACTAATCATATAGTAACAATTTAGGATCATAAAACGCAAATTCTACGACTTCCGATTTTCATCCAAAACCTTAACCTCCAATTTTCCAAAAATGTTAAAACTCACAAATTCAACCAAATTCAACCAAACGTAATCCTATAATCACGGCTAAACATTACCCGACTAAACTACGCAATTTATTTCGAGTTTCATCCGCGAAAACATCGGTTTCTATCGATTACACTCATTTCTGCCCTAAAATGGAAATGAGCAAAAACTCTCCAACAATCCAAACTAATCCAACAAACACATACATAATCATACACATTGATAGAATAATAAGATTTCACCCTCTTACCATGATTAATCGGAAGCTAGAAGCCGTTCTTGAGCTTTCCAAGCTTTTTCCCCTTTTCCTTCTCTTTTCTCCTCTTCCTCTTTCTTTCTCTACTCTTTTCCTTCTTTCCTTTCTATCTTTTCTTTCTATCTATTTTCTTTCCACTTTCTCTTATACCCCCTTTCTCTTCTATTTCTGTTCTTTCCATTATATTTTCTTCTCTGCAAATATCTACCAATTCCTTTAGATAATCATCCAATAATTTCAATAAATCAATTAGTTAACATAAACAATTAATTAATGAAAATTGGGCTGTTACAACTCTCCCCCACTTAAAAGATTTTCGCCCTCGAAAATTATCTCAATGAACAGAGTCGGATACGACTCTCTCAACTGGTCTCCCACTCCCAAAGCCAACTTTCTCCAGCTGGTCCTCCCAACTGCCTTCACCAAAGAAACCTCTTTACCTCGAAGTTGCTTCTCGTTCATCAATCGGAACTAGCAATGGCTCAATAGTCAAATCCTCTCTCACTTGTACACCATCTATCTGAATGAATGCACTTTCACTTCCTCAACTTATGCACATGACACATCATGTAAATTCACAAGCGACAGTGGTAAAACAATCTAACATGCTACTTCTCCCACGCTTCTGCTGCGCCACTCTGATACAATTCAACAAAACACGGTGTGTGCTTCCGAGACTTCAAAGCTCGACCAACACCAGTCACCACTGTAACTCTCAAAACACGTCCTTTCTTGGATCTTCTTGATCTTTTCAGTCGTCTCTTACACAATCCTCAGGTCCGAGCATATCACTCTCGCCTGAATCACATCAATACAAAGGAGTCATACACTTCCTACCATACAAAGCTTCATACGATGTTATTCTGATACTAGAATGATAGCGGTTAATGTAGGTAATTCAATCAACGATAATTAACTATCCCACGATCCACCTTGATCCAACACACAAACTCTCCACAAATCCTCTAAAGACTGGATAGTTCTCCCTGTCCGTCTATCCGTCCACAGATGATAGGCAGAGTTCAACTTCAACATGGTACTCAAAGCGTCTGCAAATCCTCCCAAAATCTCCCAATTAAAATCATATCCTTCAAGTTCTCCGGAAAACCCAACATAAAATACATGGGAATACTATCTGATTTCCACTCTGGAATATTCAACGGTTGCATCGGACCCAACGGTCTCTGACATTTATTCTTCGACTTTCAACAAGTCTAACCAGCATACCAACTCAACAATTTCTCTCCTCATCTATGGCCCTCAAAATAATTTCCTCAAATCCAGTTACATCTTCGCAGCACTGGGATGGATACATCCATCTACCTCAATACTCTTATTCCACTTAATAATATCTAGAACATAAATTCTATCACGACACCTCATGATACCATTTCCATTATTCCGAAAATCAGCCCTTCGACTTTAATTCATTAAATTCAACCATTCTACCAACTCAAACCAGAGTTGTGACCTTATCGAATCTCATCAAGAATACCTCTAGTAAGGTTCAACATACTAAGCTTAACTCCATAAGAAGTCTCTTAACAAACCAAACTCATATCACAAAATTACTCAATCCGATCTAACTCTTCTCACCATCATCATCAGTATATGCAAGATTTCCAAGTCAATGCATAAGCTACCACGTTTGCTCCACCCGAATGGTAATTCAATCTAAAACCATAATTCTTCCGGAGTCCCAATTATTTTCTCTGCCTCATATTCAACTCTTCCAAATCAAACAAATACCCTAAGCTCTTGAGATTCACCAACCATTTCAAATCTCACACTAACCAATTGAAGCCTCCAACTCCGGCACAAACACAACAACAACCAACTCTAAATCACTTGCCAGATAATCCCTCTTATGTACTTTAGATTACCTCCAAGCATAACTAAACTCGTTGATGTTGCCCTTAACATATCTCCCAATCATATCAACAAAGCATCATAAAACACAACGAACAGTTTTGTCGGATTCGTCAAAAATCAACACACGAGTTGTTGACAGCTCTCCCAAAACTCTTTGAACTTCTTTCACAGTGGCATATAACTGCTTCTTCTCCAATACTGATAACTCAAGTTCCTGATGTTCAACATAATCCTCTATACTCTTTGAATATATCAAAATGTCATCGGTTAACACAACCGCAAACTTGTCCAATAAGAATGGAAAATCCTATTCAATCATTTGTAGTCCATCCAAAGTCTCATAGAACCTTCTTTCTTCTTAACCAATAAAACGGGTGCACCCCTCGGTGACACACTCGGACGAATAAACCTCTCCTCAAGTAGATCCTCAAGTTGACTCTTCAACTCTTGAAATATTTAAATGCCTGATTATACCAATATTGCATTCCACCTCTGACCTTCTCTAATAATCAAAAGAGGTCACCGTCCCCTTTAATATACTCGACCTCACACTCTGTTGTCTTAGCACACACACACCAGACACAAGTCTCAAAACCACTCAATCAATTTTAATTCCTTGACCATCCAAACAGACATATAATATGGAGCTCTCAATATCATATTAGTTTCCGTAACTAAGTCGGTCACACTCCACTTCACGTCCTGGATGTATATCACTATCTTGTCAGGATAACTCCCATACAACCACAATTAATCGGTAAACCGTCAACTTCCCCACTTTCATTAACACTCCAAAATTCCCATCAAAATTAAACATCTCAACACTGTCTTGAGCCGACTCGTCAAAACAATTTTGAAGCTTAACTCAAGCCAATTCACTGCATCACGCCACCTAAGCTAGTAAGATACATCTATCCCCTCCAACACAATCCCAACTACTATCAACAAGAGATTAAGGGTGATCAGTTCCTCAATTTGTCAATAGACGATCGAAAATCATGATGGGGCATAAACCATCTTTACCAAACTATAAGAGCGTTCAACCACACACTGAGCTACAACTCCACACTTGCAGCGTCCTGGAGAACCACAAGTTCTCCCCCACTTGAATCATTCCTACTTCTGTAGACAAAGGTTAGGCAACAAACACGTACCGATAGTGTTTTCACACTCATGTCGCATACAATAGAACAAACAACATTAGACAACTTGGCCGGACGGACCGACCTGCTCTGATACCACTTATGTAACACCCTTCTAAACCCCATGGAAAATATACATATTATCAGAGTAAATAATCATGCATTCAAAAAGGATGTCACACATAACTCTCAAAACTTCAACAACCACCTGCCATGCTCATTAACACTTTAATAATTAATCATGCTTTTCAAAATTTCACTTTGCATGTAGCAGCAGATTCAATTTAAATCATAACTCTCTTAACAGAACATTCATGTTCATCACATAATTCAACATTACTTAGGCACTAAGGTCAACATCACAATATTCCAATGAATATGAAAACATAACCTAGAGTACACAATGTATCTCTAAAATATAAACCAAACGATCCCAGTGTTACATGACCAGAGCACGACTCGACCCAACATAGCTAAAATGCTAAATAGCTACACCAACAGCGACCACGCAACTACGAGCAGCTCTACTCACGATACCTGCACGATGTCATATAGGACTGAAGGTGAGAAAATACTTAGAAGGGGGGGGGGGGTTGAATAAGTATTTATAAAAACTTCTAGCAATAAAAACACAAAGATTTTTATCCTGGTTCGTTAAACTTAACTACTCCAGTCCACCCTATCAAGAGTGATTTGCCTTTCTCAAACAAGGACTTAATCCACTAGTAATCAACTGATTACAATAGCAATCACTAAGAGCAACTGTTCTTAGTCT